>OZ010575.1:36754545-36862045 GCA_963932145.1 Acanthosepion lycidas | reverse complement strand
TTTTTTTTCTTCATCCTATCTTCTTTTTGTTTATTTTATTTTTACGATATCAAATCACTAACATTTTTATTATGTACAAACCTCATTGGTAAGTTCAGAGATATTAATTTTTAAATTTTATTAAAACTTTATTTCTTTTTTAGATTAACCACAGCGATTTAAATAGCAAGGTAACGATTTTTTCGTTAGATTTGTTTTCAGTTGGTTTAAAAATGCTCATACAGTGCGAAATGTTAACAAGTAAATAAAAAAAAATTAAATTTACACATCCTACTACTTTCACGAATACCATCTCACATATGTGTGTGTGCGTATGAGTGTGCAACATTTTTCTGTGCCACTAAAATCGTCATCTACAAAGAAAAAAATTCCATAATTATTCAGAGAATACAATGTTGTTTCGTTTAATATTTACGAATTATTGAGCATTTATTTACGAATTACTGAACATTTATTTACGAATTATTGAAAATTTATTTACGAATTATTGAACATAATCAAGAAAATTCAGAAATTGTTGATATTTTATAAATTAAATACAATGCAGTTGTTAAATTATTTAAATACTCCAGTTCAATATTTTGAGGCCACAAGTAAACTTATTATAATATAATAATTACATTCTCTCTTTCATTCACTGACAGTACCCGATTTTCAATACACAAATATATTGGTTTCTTCCCCATTTAGCGACAAAATTTTAATGTATGAATGTTTTCATGTACTTCATAACTCGAGATATTACCGATTGTATTAACAGTTTGTCTCTCTGTGAGTTAAAATTCAAAATGGACGTATGTTGCCATAACGAGACTCTTTTGTTACACCACTTACACACTTTCTTTAGTTGACATTTCATAACTTTTTTTTATTAGACTATCGTTTCAATTTTAGCCTTGCAAAAGGCTTGGTAGAGCAAGTTGGAGTAAATAACACTGTGTCGCTAATTGTACTCCGAACTACTGTCAGTTACGATGAATGGATGTCGCCTCGTGGAGGCTCAGGGACTTGAGAGACTATTGGGCCTTAAACTCACCCCTGACATCTAGTGGAACTCGTACATACGATCCATCGCCAAAGATGCAGGAAAAAATGGTCGATTCTCTGTACCGCTTCAGTAGCTCTCTGTAGCTGGCTCCTCGTGCTATCTTTACAAGACCTAGATCAGGCCAAAAATGGAGTACTGTTTTCATATTTGGGCTTCTCCAAGTGACGAATTATTTTCCACCCTCTAACTCCTCTCTCACAAACGCTGTTCTATCGCTGCTTCCAGGGACAGTAAGACGAACTACATTCTTTGTTTCCATCAGGTCTAAACCTTCACGGCTAAGACTCGCCATGCCACTTACATAGAAGCAAATCACCTACATTCCATCCGTATTCCAATCAGCTTCACTCGAATAGCTTTTCCCTGCTAACCATTTCTCTGTAGAACCGATTCCCAAGAGGATGCTTCACTAGAATGCAATCCAATTACATGACCCAAACAGTGTGAGTTCAATACCCGGTTAAGGCAGTGGAGAACTTGGAGAGGGGAATTAGCAGGAGATAACTGACAACTGACATCCATTAAACATGGCACGTAGAACTAGAACAGTCTACCCCAGTGAGCGAAATAAAGGGTTCAGTTCGACATTCCAACCACCTGAAGAAGGCCTAAAACGTTGTAATAAATATGGCGACAAAGATGAGGACAATAGTCCGAATAATGTAAATAGTGTACATAATACCTCATCTCAGAAATATTGGCAGATGCTTAAAGGCCGAAACGTTGTAATAAATATGGCGACAAAGATGAGGACAATAGTCCGAATAATGTAAATAGTGTGCATAATACCTCATCTCAGAAATATAGGCAGATACTGAAAGGCCGAAACGTTGTAATAAATATGGCGACAAAGATGAAGACAATAGTCCGAATAATGTAGATAGTGTACATAATACCTCATTTCGGAAATATAGACAGATACTGAAGCATAATTCACTTTATTAAAGAAAACCTTTCAAAAATAAAATAACGCTTTTTCTGAAACTTTATTTGAGGAAGATTAACTGATTTAAAGTTCAGTTAATCTGAATTAAAAGAAATATTAATTGCTTTTAGTTTAAAATATCGAAAGTCATTTTTTAACACGTAGGTAGGTGTTTTTATTAGGTGTTAATACATTTATCGATAACCAGATGTATACGAGATTTATGTAAGGGAGAAATGCTCGTTGTAAAATTACATGACGAATACAGCGTAAACGCCGTTATTAGATATTTTTTAACTACCCCGTAATCTTAAAAAAATTAAATATTTTGTTGAATTTTGGGTACTTTGTCTTAATTACGAAGACGCTTATTGAGAAAATGTTATAAAATTACCAATAAATTTGCATAAATCGGTACGTTTATATATTCAAAAAATTTATAATATTGAAGGTCGTTGAATTGTAGTAAGTTTTTCCATTTATGATTAGTAAATATAGTCTTTATTTAAATACAATATCACTTGATGAATCAAAATTAATGCAGAATTTTAAAATTATAAATTATGTCTATTTCATTTTTGTTAATGAAAACAGTTCTTGTAAAAAAAATCATTATTCATCGAAAACATTTTTTTCTTAAGACAATAGTGTCCATAATATATTTTATTCATAAAAAAACAATTAAAAGTTTTTTCTAATTAAATAAGGTCTTAGTTTTATTGCCTCTTTTATTTTACAATTCGGGATAGATTTTATGTAACAGGGGTCCTGTTGGACCTGAAAAAATTAAGGATTTAAATTCTCCAAGGACTTTTTCTAAAACATAGATAGCTACAAAAAAAGAATTTCTCGTAATTTCATAAATGCAAAAAAAAAAAAAAAAATTACCGAGATTTTCTAAAAAAAAGTAATGTTTCGAAAAAATTTTCATTCATTTGTGAACAAAACCCGAAAGTTTCATTAAAATCCGACAATTATCCGATTATTTTCACGAATTTGTTCTCATTCTGCATTTCCCTCTTTTAGGGTAGCTCGTGCCGATTTTTATAAATACAAATGTCCCTACACAACATTATCAGAAAATAAGAGCGTTATGATATATTAAATTTAATATTTATTAGCAATTTTCTAACATTTCTTCAACAAGAGTCTTCGTAAGTAAGACTTTAAAAGCCAAAGTAACTAAAATTCAATAAAATATTACATTGCGTAGAATATTTTCCTCATTTTTTTAAAGATTACTGGGTAGTTAAAAAAAAATTATATTAAAAAAGGCGTTCACGTTTTATCCAAGTAATTATTACAGTTAAATGCCCTTTACTTAAAAATGACAAGCGTTAGTTTATCAATAAATGTATCAACACATCATAAAACACCCACCCCCGTGTTAAAAAAATGATTTAAAAAATGCGATATTTTAAACTAAAAATAAATATTTGTTTTAATTCAAATTAATTAAACTTTAAATCAGTTAATCTTGCTCAAATAAAATTTCAGAAACGTATATTTTATTTTCGAAACATTTTTTAATAAAGAAAATTATTCTCTGTTGACATATTTGTAAATATGGGCGATTTTAGCAATTTAAAAAAATAATTGTAATTCATGTAAATTAGTTTTGAAATAGAGCAAAGTATTTTGCATATTAGAAATATTAAATAAATGTAATCTATTAACTTGTAATTAAAACTACAATAAAAAGTTTTAAGAAAGATTTTTCCTTTTTAAAATGAATTTTACAACTTAGGCATCCCTTTTTTTCTTTCTTTTTTTTTTTTTTTTTTTTTTGGAGGTAGCTAATTATAAGTGAATTCGATACTGAATAGGTGTCTCGTTTATGACCTTGAGTCAAAACTAAACTTAGCTTCGTAAATAAGTATTTCACACTTTGAAGTGACATTTAAGAGGGGATAAAATAACTTATTTTGTCTCAATCAGGAGAGTGGTGACATGTACAGCGTGGTCTGAAAGTTTTGGCAGCCCCTACCTCTCTTCCAAACTGTAGGATCTCGTATCAACCATCTGAAAATTATATTATGTATTGAGGTGACAAGACTTTCGGACCACGCTGTAGATAGAGAACTTCTCTTACAGACAGGTATGTGGGAGAAACTTGAATTAACGGGCTAGATTTTTATCATCCACGTCCACGAAAATGGCAAAAAAAAATGTTTTTCCTAGAAGTAGTGGGGTGCTTACATGGACAGAGCTTGAATTAAACATGGGCTGTGAATTAGAATAAAATATAAATATATATATTGTCGGAAGATGTGACACAACAAGCGAGGCTCTGATGAATCTGAAGAAAAAAATGCCAAGCGAGAAGTTCGCGTTGACTAGCAAGTCATTGTCCATAGTTTAGTCGTAAGATAGATAGATAGATAGATAGATAGATAGATAGATAATGAATATTCTTACATAGATAGATAGATAGATAGATAGATACAGTGTAACCCGGATATAAGACCCGGATATAAGAGACCCGGATATAAGATACCCTGATATAAGAGAAATCCGGATATAAGAGAGATTTTCTCTGGTCCCAAATTAGAGCCATACTTACCTAAACAAAATAGACCAAACCCGGATATAAGAGAAACCCGGATATAAGATACTTTTCCGGTCCCGACAACTCTCTTATATCCGGGTTACACTGTAGATAATGAATATTCTTACATAGATAGATAGATATCCGTACATAGATAGATAGATAGATAATGAATATCCTTAGATAGCTAGCTAGCTATATAGTTAGATAGATAGATAATGAATATCCTTAGATAGATAGATAGATAGATAGATATATAGATAGATAGATAGATAGATAGATAGATAGATAGATAGTATGTTTTTAACATTAAGATAGGAAATCCCTCTCGAATCCTTGTCAGTGTCTTTTTCTCCTTCAATATCCCCTCCTCCCTCAATCATTTCTCTACAATTTGAGAACCTCTCCCTTTCTGCAATCGACGCATTGCCATTGTAGTTAATGATGATGTCATTTCTCAATCGGTTTTTAGCTTTACAAATCTTTCTTAAAGGGGTTCTCTGCTACTCGGTAACTATGGGACTTTTACGCATTTAAGCTTCAGTTTCTGCGAGCCAACTCAAAAGTGAAAGTAGTCACATGCGGGTGTGTGCTCGCCTCTGTTATTTATTACCAGGGAAAATAAAGAGTGAAACAGCTTTGAGAGCGGGGCTGGACCGATGAGTAGAGCCGGTCGACTGAGCGATCACTAGGGCCGGAGCAGCCAACCCGATGTGGTTCAATGAAGCCCACAGCTAATTAGCATAGCGTTTTCCCTTGTCATTATCGTTGTTGTAAACTTTATTGTAATTTTTACTTCCTCGTAAACTTTATTCTACTAAAATTTATTTATTTATATTTTTAAAGGGATTTTAGGAGTTTTTGAAGGAAATCATTACACGTAATTTTTTAATGTTATTCTTTAATCTTTAATTATTGAATAATTAGCATATTTAAGTGGTAATTGATAAATTATTTATTATAAGCTTTGTTTGTTTAGTTAGAGGCACATTAACTCGTTATGGGTCATTTTATGTCGAAATTTAATTTTCTTGGAAGTATTAGTAATTTCTTTTTCAAAAATGTATTTGCTGGCAATTTTTTTATCTTTTTTTTTTTCAAAAATATATTGCTGGCAATTTTTCCTTTTTTTTTTTTCAAAAATATATTGCTGGCAATTTTTCCTTTTTTTTTTTCAAAAATATATTGCTGGTATTTTTTTTTCAAAAATATATGGCTTTGCTGGTAATTTTTGTGTTTTTTCAAAAAATATATTTCTAGTAATATTTTTTCAAAATTATATTACTGATATTTTTTTTTTTTTTAAATATATTGCTCACAGATTTTTTTTTTGTTGTTTTTTTTCCCAAAATGTACAGTGTAACCCGGATATAAGAGAGTTGTCGGGACCGGAGAAGAAGTCTCTTATATCCAGGTTTCTCTTATATCCGGGTTTCTCTTATGTCCGAGTTTGGTCTATTTTGTTTAGGTAAGTATGGCTCTAATTTGGGACCTGAGAAAATCTCTCTTATATCAGGATTTCTCTTATATCCGGGTTTCTCTTATATTAGGGTATCTTATATCCGGGTTACACTGTATATCTGGTAATTATATTTATATTTTATTTATTTTCTTATTTTTTTACAAAAAAAAATGTATTGGTGGTAATTTGTTTTTACTATGAAAATGTATTGCTGGTATTTTTACTACAAAAATCTGTTTTTATACTTTCATGGTGTTTTGACCCCAATTTGAGGGACCCCCTAGTGGATGCTACCACCCCGAGTCAGGGTGGACCTGGGAACAACAGCAATTAAGAGGTGGTTCCACGCTCCTTAAAACATCCTCAGCAGAGGCCTCGCTGCCGGATGTAGTTCATCGTCATACCCGGGACACTTTATTTACTAGTATAGTATATGTCAGAATGATGGTAATACATACGGCTTGCTATTTGCGTCAAAGATCAGAATAGCTGCATGCTCTGTCTTGGAAAAAATTGTCTCTCCACGACTTTTTACCTGCATTCAGAGTAGTAGTAGCAATAGCAGCAGCAGCAGCAGCAGCAGTAGTAGTAGTAGTAGTAAGAATATATCGATATATCCGATGTCGACATCGGAATCAACATCAAAACGACATCGTGTCTGCCAGCTTCACGCATGGTCTGAAGATCGCATTGGAGTGTGAAACTGACAGCCAACATGCAGTGTCCCTTCCTATGTACGTGCTGTCTCACACTATCTCTCTCTTCGTCAATCTATATAGATAGATAGATAGATAGATAGATAGATAGATAGATAGATAGATGTGGGCAGACTGATATATATAACCCCCCATATATATATATATATATATATATATATATATATATATATAGGGGGGGTAGGCAGCAAATTCTCTTCTAGACTTGTCTGATTGAATAAATTACAGACATTATGTCTGTTAATTTTTAATAAAATCCGTTCGTACTCACGAATAACCTTCTGTGTATTGATGTTAAAGGATGAAAGAAATGTGCTTTAAATGTTAAAATTTCATTTATTTTCATTTCCCAAGTACTTTCGATCTTCTCCCAAGATCATCTTCAGAGGTGCAAGTAGTGCAAAATAATAAGTGGTACGGTAATGGATAACAACGCACATCCTTATATAAATACTTATACTAATGAGCAACATAGTTTTGTAGCAGTTGCACTCCTGAAGATGATCATGGAAGAAGATCGAAAGGGCAATGGAAAAATTTAATGTCTGTATACCAGCAACATCAAGAACTTTAGAATGTTTCTCATGTTATGGGGGAATAGCGTAGGACCAAGGATGGCCCCTGAAGGACAACCATGTTAGTATGAAAAGATGTAGACGAGTGGCTGTTCATAACAATGACAGGATCAGCTCAAAAATGTGTCCAGAGACACTGTTGCCTCTCAGCTTGTGAAGAAAACCTGAATGCTAGACCCTGTCAAAGGCTTTTGAGATGTCCAATGCTAAAGCCCGGTCTTTATCGTTTGTTTATCTAAAGCACAATAGACTCTTTCTGCTATTATTGTTAGTAAATCAACAGTTGACCTGGAGAAAAATGAAAGCCATATTGCTTGTCTGTGAAAAGGCCCTGTGATTAGAGATGATGAACCAATTCAGCATTGTTTAAGGCCTTTAGGAGTTTCCCAAACAGAAGCAGAAGGCTACTAGGCCAATAGTTGGAGGAGTCAGACGGTTCATCTGAGTTCTTAAAAACTGGCACAATAGATGATGACATCCAGCAAGCAGGAAAGCAAGAGGTAGCCAAGCATTTATTATACAGTTTAGAGAGAATGGGAGCTAATTCAGGAGCCCACTTCTTAATGACTATTATGGGATGGCATCAGGTTCACATACTTTGTTGGGATCAAGGTTAGAGATGAGAGCAGAAACCATGGAAGTTGTTATATGCGCATCATTCAACAGAGACTCAGTTCTGAATGGGAAGTCGGGCAAAGATATTTCAGATGAGTCAAGAGTAGGGTTTGAGGAGAATTTACGAGTAAAGCATTCAGTTTTATCAGCAGATGATGATAATCGATTGAAGAGGGGGGTGGAATAGAGATCTTGCACTTATTTAGTACCCTATTACAGAGATTTCAGTATTCACAAGAGCCAAAGATTTTAGAGTCTATGCAGTGCCTCATTCTCTCAGCAAACATAGACTTAGCTTCTTTGAGTACTCACATTTGTCATGACAAATAGCAAACAGGCACCTGTTATGACAAGGACTGTCCTACTGGTATATTTGGAAATAATGGTTCCTGTGTGTTATGGTAGCCACGTATGCTGATGTGAACCATGGAGAGGATTGTGGTTTCACCTAGAAGGGATGAAAGCATCCATGTTGCTTTTGACCCAAGAAGAAATCACAGTGGCACTTTTCTGTTGGAAGGCTGAAGATGTCAGTCCAAGGGAGGTGTCATGGTGAAGATCCCAGTCAGCATGCTGGTAACTGAAAAAGATCTTATGAATAGGCGGTTCCTGTTTAGTGGATGCTTGGAAGGAGATATCAATAGTTACCACAGAGTTGTCTGAGTTACCAGGAGGGCAGTATTGTGAAGCTTGGCAAGTGTGGGGAGAAGAGTTAAGAAAAAGATCCAGTAGAAAAGCATGATGCTCGGTTTTGCTAGGGAAACAAGTAGAGAAGTCCACAATTTAGGTGAGGGATTGGGCAATGGAAAAATTTAATGTCTGTATACCAGCAACATCAGTACCTTTAGAATGTTTCATATGTTGTGGTGAGAATTAAAGTCACGAAAGACAAAGATATTAGCAGATGGATGGAGAGAATGCAGTCGATTAGATACAATAACTGACAGTATTGTCAGCTATTCTGTCTAATCAAACTGCATTCTCTGGGAAGAGGGGTAGCGATAAAAGAAAAACAGATAGCTGACAGAGTTTAGTAGGGAAAGATGGAAACACACAAAAGAGTAGTCAGTGACCTTGTGAGACATTTCTATGGTTATAAGCAGATTATCCTGGATGTAAACACCAAGGGCATGCATGTGAATACTGAAATATTTTTGGCAAAGAGAAAGATATGCTGGAACCAAGAATTCATTGGTTGCAATGGAAGAATTCAAGTTGGTTTCACAAAGGGCAAAGATATCTGGCGACCATTCCAAGAGAAAAGATTCTATGCTGCAGAAGTTGGAATGGATACCGCAAATATTGGAGAAAGAAAGATTGAATTGGGTTAGGGTTTTTTTGTTAGCTGGTTTAGTTTTATTTCTTTTTTGTTGTGATTTCCACAAGATATATTTTGAGGATAGAGGAAAAAGATCACCATACATATATAGAGGCTACTCAGAGAGAAGAAGGAAGCCATCTTGTAGTGACAGTGACCAGAGTTTACTTATATAAAAAAATTTGTCTATCTTCAAAATACTTCCTGAATATTAAACTCAACTATAAATAAAATTAAGTAAAGAAAAAAAATCGATCCTCTGCTTTGTCTCTGTTATAAAATGAAATCAATTATTATAAATGTATCTAATTTTTAATACCCACACCCACATACTTATGGGTCAGTAATTAATTTCCAGCCAACAATCCCTTTCCCACAGACAAAATCTAATGTCTGTATACCAGCAACATCAGGAACGTTAGAATGTTTCAGCCACATGTCGTGGTGAGCATTAAAGTCACTGAAAACAATGTTCGCAGATGGAGGTCAAGAAAGTGCTTTTTCTATACTGTCATTATTATGTCTAATATACTCTAATCTTGGGAAGAGGGTGGGGGTGATAAAGGATAAAGAGATAGCTGACAGAGTTTACTAGTGAAATACAGAAGCACATGACAGAATATTTGGCGACCTTGAGAGACAGTTCCCTGGCTATTGGAAGATTATCCCGGATGTAAACACCAAAGCCATGTGAATATGTATGTGAATACTGAAATCTTTTCGGCAAAGGGGAAGATATCCTGGAACCAAAAATTCACTGATAGTAACGGAAGAATTCAAAGTTAGTTTCACAAAGGGCAAAGACATCTGGCGACCATTGCGAGAGAAAACATTCTTCGTTGCAGAACGAATACCATGAACATTGGACAAAGAAGGACTGAGTTGGGTAAGTGCTTTTTATAGTCGGTTTAGTTTTATTTCTTTTTGTTGGGATTTTCTTGAGCGCTTTCTCATTAATTTAATTTAACAGTTTTTTGACAAAAGTTTTTGAATTATATATATATATATATATATATATATATATGTGTGTGTGTGTGTGTGTGTGTGTAGTTCAGTTTATATTACAATGAATCATTCATACAAAAAGTAGATTAGTAAAGTTAATTATATAAAATGGCGAAATCTCTTTGCAAGCAAAATTTTAAAGGTGCAGTAACCTACAAATCACTCAATGAATGTTATGATCCTTGTTTTTAAAAATTATAAGCTGTATAAGGTCTTTCTTTAATATGCAAGTACTTTCAACTGTACATTCAGTCATCTTCAGGCATGGAAATTATTTTGTTTTTGGTAAAATTCAATTAGCATCCGAAACGAAAAAATTAAATGCGAATTAAAATATGTTTTTTTTTTTGTTTTTTTTGTTTGTTTTTTTTTTTTTTAATGTGTTATTGTTAACGGATATAAGCTTTTGAAGCGTGCATAAAATCGCACACGAACTTTATGGACACCCTGTGTATACACACACGTGCTGAGGCAAGTATTAAGAGAAAATTAAAACAATGAAGGAAGAAAAATAAAAATAAAAATATATAATGATATTCTGAAATAGGATGGCAAAAAAATAAGAAAAATCAACTAATATATATGCTTTAAGCTTTGTTCAGATTTACCAATAAGTAATTTATTACAAAAATGCATACATTTATAATAGGTATTTTACTTTAAATCGCAAAACATCAAGAATGATTTCACATGATATATGTTATCCCTGCAGACAACCTGATCATGCGTGTTGTTGCTGTTGCGTCTTCTGTAGAAAGTAGGGAACGGTTAGCCCCACACCCTACTGGTTTTGAATTCAGAGTATTTTTCTAAGCCCGATTAGCAATTATGTCTAACAGGGCAGGATAGGGGAGGAGAAAAGATAGATTGATAGTCCTTTCCAAGAGTACTTGGATGAACGTAAATGGAACGACTCGCATTTGAATTTGACACTCCGATAACTGCTATTGCCCGCATTACATCCACACGCATTATTTCTCGAAAAAACATACCGTATTTTCTTGTACATAATACAAAAAATTTAAAACAAAAAAAAAGGAAATTCTTATTTTACACACGTAAACTTTTTCAGAAATTTTTACTCAGCTTAATAAAAAAAAATTGTCCGAAACAGTAAGATTGCAAATACACCCTGCGATAATAACAACACAAATTACAATGTGAGCTCTGGTAAAAACTTGTAATGATAACAGCAAAAATTGCAATATGAGTACTGTTAAAAAAAAAAAAAGGTTGCTGAAGACATTAAGTTAGAAGATGACTAAACATCGGATTCATTTCTATTCTTTTATATCATGAAAAAGAAATTCATACACAGTTGTCCTCAATGGATTCATGCGTTGGTTAGATCCAGTGACAGGACCCAAAGAGTGTGAGTTCAATACCTGGTTATGGCGGTGAAGAACTTGGAGAGCGGAATTAACAGGAGATAACTGATAACTGACATCCATTAGACATGGCACGTGGAACTAGAACAGTCTACACCAAATAAAGGGTTCAGTTCGACATTCCAACCCCCTGAAGAAGGCCGGAGCGTACAACGACCGAAACGTTGTAATAAATATGGCGACAAAGATCTGAATAATGTAAATAGTGTACATAATACCTCATCTCAGAAATATAGACATACTGAAGTTAAAGTTTGTTTATATTTTGATTTTCTTTTTTTTTTTTTTAATTAAGTTTCCTCTCTTAAATTCTTAAGGAAAGAGATTTTTCGTAGTTTATTAAAATGTAGACATTTTAAAATTATATAAAGGGAGGCGATCACGATTATGTTTGAACAGATAAAGTCTCCGGAGAACAACAATAAAGTTGTCAACGCTTATCAGTCATGTAAACATTGCTACTGTCGGTTCAAAAACACAGCTACCGTTTGTTTTAAAAATGCATTTCTGTGTTATTTTAAACTAAAAGTAAGTAATATTTGTTTCAAATCAGATTAATTATACTTTAAATCAGCTAATATTCTAGAAATAACGTTTCAGAAAAGTATATTTTATTTTCGGAAGATTTTTTAATACAGAGAATTACATTGGGAAGGAAGACGGCTAAAAACGGCGCTAATAAGCTATTTTAGAAAAAAAAAAAAAAAAAATTCGATTCCAAGAAATATAATTTCTGCTTGAAATGCACCAGAGTATTTTGTTTACCGGAAATAGTAAATTTAATGTTTTAGCTTTTAAATGAAAGCTTCAAGAAAGTTTTTTTTATTTTTTTTAAAAATTCATTTTAAATCTTAGGTATCGCGAATTAGTAGATGTCCCTATATTAGATATAAAGTCATAGTAAGCAGAAAAATATGATAGATTCATTAACATAAATGTCTAGTTACCACCTTTCCCCAAAAATAAGTTTAGAAAACGGAAGTTAGAAGATGACTAAACATCGGATTCATTTCTATTCTTTCATATCATGAAAAATTAAATAATTTAGTGAAATATATGTACGACATTGAGATTTTAATGGATAATATGGTACAAAATTACACATCGATGGCTGTAATACTGACTCATAAAAGGATTTCTTGTTTTTAGCTTCAGAAACAAGGAGTCGCATTATTTTCAAGTCGTATTATGCCCAAGTTGTTTTATACTAGGGTTGCCAGACATCACTTATATTCTGGACCCGCCCCGTTGTATTGGATAATTTTGTTCCTTGTCCCGTACTGACATTTCAGGGGTACCCCAGATGTCCTGTGTTTAGTTCATTTTCAAATTTCGAAATAAATATGTATTTTTATTATTTTCTAACAGTTTTTGGTTGAAACTTTAAGTAATTATACTTTTTTTTTCTTTTTTGTTTTTTGGCGTTTTTTTTTTCAGATTCTCTTGATGACAATAAACCAAAATGCAACGAGGAAATTAGTGTTACTGTTGCTTGAAGTTGACACAATACTGGCGTGTTTATTTCTCTGTTGTCTGTATTAAAGAAATGTTTTAAAAATTATTTCACTTTTGTTTTGAAGAATTTATTTTTCTTAGCTTCGATTAAATAATTTTACGTCTATTTTCCTCCTAAACCATTACTTTACGTTTTTAAATGCCTCTCCTTTTATATAATATATTGGTCCGCGTGCAGAGGCTCGTATGAATTTATATATGGCCATTCATTGTGTTTAGAAAACCCTTCAGCATCCACTAACCGAGAATCGAACCCGGACCGCTCACGATACAACGCAAGCGTCATACCACTAGAGATCAACGAGCTTCGGTTACGAAGGAGAGACTAACTAGACTTGGGTCTAGTTTTAGTATGTTGTGGATTCTTCTAGACTCGATGAATTACTATAAATGATTATTTAAATTTGCAAAAAAATTTCTGTCACTTATATATATATAAATTTTAAGAGAGTTTCATTAGTTTTAGACTTTTAGTGTTGTTAGAAATTAAATTCAAATAATTAGTTAAGTACATCTTATTCTTGTTAATTATATTTGAAATAATACAGATAAAAAAATAAGAATCAAGTACATAATTAATTCAGTTAGTCAATTATGTGCAATGCGTAATACACGTGTAAACGATCATGAATCTTTCGATACATGACTTACAAGGCAGATTTTTTTTCCAGCGGTAGGTTGCCATTTCTTTCTACGGTAGACTAGTTGCCATCCAAGGCTAAAGAACCCGGCCCGTTCTGCTATTTACCCATAGCTGAGGAGAAAAGAAGAGAATTCATAAATTTCCCAAGCATGAAAGTGAATGGACCACCTGAAGAAGGCCGGAGCGTACAAGGGCTGAAACGTTGTAATAAATATGGCGAGGAGGACAGTAGTCCAAATAATGTAAATAATGTACATAATACCTCATCTCAGAAATATAGACAGATATTGAAGGATCGGTACGGACCCGATATACCAAAAATATGGAGACAAATTGAAAAATCCTAACATGAAAATGAATATAATGGATTCAACTGGAATTCGAACTCCGATTCCTCAATCCGAGCCGCTATCCATTACTCCACCGTACCTCCTCTATGGCTTAATTACAGAAACTGTTTTTGCAACTGAAATTACAATTTACGATTTAAACATTTTTTTTCTTTTAAAAAAATAAATATAATAATTTATTTTAAACATTTACCCTGTCATTAATCACACTCAGATGCCTACATATCTATCTCTTCTCCTGGTGTTTAATAAATATACGAATCTCTATTAAATTCAATAATTTAGTTCAACTTAAAAATAATACACATAAAAAAGAATCAAACACATGGTTTGATTACAGAAATTAAATTTGCACCAGAAAATAAAACTACGATTTAAAACATTTTTTAAGTTTTTTTTTATATGACAAATATTTAATTACATTTACCCCGCCATCATTTACACTATTTCATTTATGTGCCGTGTCGCTTAATAAGTTTTATTTTTTTGTTATTTCTCCTAAATCTTGTTCGGCCACCTGTTTGCTCAAGCCCATCGAGGATGTCACACGGTGCTTTTCTCTATTCCTTTTCCCCTTAATCTATCCCGTGAGTATCAGATTTTCTAAGCCCTCCTTCCTCATTACGTGCCCCAGAAATTTCAACTGACTGTTTGTGTCCATTCTCTCCAAAATATCGTTGTTGCTCACATGTTCGGCCCATGGTGTAGCGGGCCGTTTGTACGCGTTGTGAGAGAAACACGCGCGTCTCCTGAAATAGCCCACTACAAACATGGCGGGCTCGGAGTATGTACGAGTCCACCTAAAGAAATAAAATGTGAAGAAAACAACAAAGACCGATATATATATATATATATATATATATATATATGAACACGTATATGCGTGTATATATATATATATATATATATATATATATATATGAACACGTATATGCGTGTATATATATATATATATATATATATATATATATATATATATATATATATATATGAACAAGTATATGCGTGTATATATATATATATATATATATATATATATGAACAGGAATATGCGTGTATATATATATATATATAAACAGGTATATGTGTGTGTATATATATATATATATATATATATATATATATATATATAAACAGGCATATGCGTATACATACATATATATATAAACATGTATATGCGTATATATATACATATGAACAGGTATATATATGTATATATATACATACATATATACATATATATATAACAGCGTATAAAATGCGTATATATATATATATATATATATATATATATATATATAATTTTTTAAAATAATTATAGTTTAGGCTCTACTTTTGTATTGAGCCCTGTTTTTTTTAAATAATACAAAAATACTAAAGAACTTCGGATTATTTACCTAACGTGTTCTTTCCTATTTTTCTATATATTTTCACACACACACACACACACACACACACACACACACACATACACACACACACACACACACACACATACATATATATATATATATATATATATATATATATATCCAAGTATAGGATTGGTGTATACGGAATAAATTCTAATAACCAAAAAATACTATTCTTAGAAGCGTGCTCAATACAGAGTAGAGCAAATATATACAACACCATCACTTGATAAGACACCAGAAGTGTTGAAACAAAACGGCTATTTTTGTAGTGATTTTATAACATATTTACGTTATAATTTACGAATAAATAATTATATATATATATATATATATATATATATATATATATATATATATATTCATTTACGCGCTAATAGTCTTAGGAAAAATATAAATCTACTTCCACTTCCAACTATCGCTAATTAGTACGACTTGTATCTCTCAAAAAGTTATGACGGTCAAAAAATATTTTATAGTTTTAAATAACCTGCAAAGAATTGATAAGCGGTAAAAAAAAAAATCAATTAATCTACTGCCACTGCCAAAGCACACCTAGTCATTTTTGTCATTTAAATTTAAACAAGTATGGAGGATTAAAAGTACTACAATCCAGAAATTAATATCGGTTATACTTGATTATAAATTATCTTTAACCTGATATAATCAACACTTTAAGATGTTTTTTATACTCTTGTTATGAAACTTAGTAGTACGAATTTTATTTTTTTTTTACTCTATTTTATTTTTATACTATACTATACTTTGTTTTATACAATAAAAGTATAAAAAATAAATGAATAAAAAATAAATGAATAAAAAAAATAAAAAGAATAGTGAAATGATTTTTATTTTCTTACCTGTTTCATATTAATTGCACAAAATGAGTTTTTTTTTTTCCCATTTATTCTGAGTTTAAAATTTATTAAACTAAAGGAAATGCTGCAAAAAAAGGAAAAACGTATAAAGTCTTACAGAACCGATGCTGTTAATCGATTGCAGTTACAAAATTATTTCCTTTTTGAATTTCCGTACAAAAAATAATCTAACAGTTGTAAAAACGAAAAATGAATAATAATTCTAATAAAACTGCTCTCAATCAAAAATGGCATTAGACTATACATTTTTCGATTCTTAGAACATGTTTTTATTCATTAAAAAAGCTCTTGCTATGAAAGACAACGGAAAGTATTTCACAATCTCACTGAAAAATTACAAGTAAATTTTTTAAAATATTCATCGTAAATATTTGTCCTGTCAAATCTGAAAAAAAAATGTATTTTAAATTCTGCAATCACCAACTCTCATCAAAAATTATATTTTGAGTTTTATTTTTATAAGGTTCGTAAGGAATTTTCAGTATGTTCATACTTGACATTGCATTTTTTCCTGGAATATCATCTTCCGGGATTTTATTATATACCGCATATACATGCGTATCATGCGACTTTTGAAGAGCTAATTTTGAAGTTAATTTTAAGACGGTTGTATCAGACACCACATATAAAATTAACGCATGTACTGCTGGCCCCGGCTACGCCGCTGACCAAACTGTACTGTATTTAAAAACTACAGCTGTATTTAAAATAAGCATGATTTTGATAAAATTGACATTTTTTTTAACGGTATCCAATAATCCAATATATTGTACTAGCAGCATGGTCCGGCGTTGCCCGTGCTTGATTAAAAAATTGTACGACTCATACAGCAATCTCTATCACTTGACTTAAAATATTTTTGCCCTTCCTTGCCTTTAAAGGAGTGCCCTTTGCCGTGCTGATGTTGCTACATGCCTTACTTCTTGCCTGTCTCACACTGCGAATTTTTTCTAAGCTCTATACTAAACATTAAATCCGTTACAAAAAAAGAACTAAACAAAATGAACACAAAATGATCAGTTTTAAAAAAGGACTCGTAACTGAAAAAACCGAATGAAAAAAGAATGTTAACAACAAATACTTTTTCACACCCAACCCAGTTCTGCGGAATCAGAATGAACGTTGAGTTTAAGCAAGCGAATGAGCGAATTGGAGTAAAGTGCCATGCAGATTTAAATTTTTCCCACTTGTGACGAATGCAGCTATCGATTTTTTTTTTTTTTTTGCATGCTAGCATGCTAGTTAACATTCGTGTCAGTCAGTTGTTGGCTCTCACGCTGGCCATTAGAATCTTCCTGCCTATTTGTGGCAGCTAGCTATAGGCTCTCACTCTGGCCAGTAGAAGATGGCCGCAAACTAAATGAAAACTGCCGTAGAATCATGAAAAAATCGATTATTTCCACTATCGATGGGAGTTGGGAAATGCAATGTTAGTCTTGGCCTTGCCGCTAACTTGGAGCATGTGCATTTAAATTTTGTTGCAAATCCGTCGAAAATTGCGGCCGTGCATTCGTTACACACACACACACGTCCTGCCTTTTATAGGTAGAGATTCACATATGTTATCGTATTATAGAAACATAGCGAATATACATCTTGTCCATTGTTGACGTTTATAAGATGTTTAGTTGTTCTTTGTTCGGTTGTTCATGGCCATACGCGTTTACGCAACGAGTATAGCGTTATTAACGATACTTTTATCATTCTCTTTTACTTTTTTTTAACTTATTTAACTAGAAGATGTGATAAAGGGATAGAGGAAAAGAGGTTAGTCTATTATAATTTGGTCTCTGAAAAAAGGAACTCGTATGATGCATGAGATACATGATAAAATCATTTTAATAAGTGGAAATTTTGGAGTCGCACGATTTGGTGCCCGGAAAAATTTTGTAACGGAAAAGTAGATAACAGAAGATTCAGTTACGGAAAATTCTGTAATTTTGATAAGGTTAGAAAATTCGAAAACTATGAGATAAAAATCGATTAAAAATTGATTTTAGGACCGTTCTGGAGTGTGGATTTGGGAGCTATATTTTTGAAATAGAAATGAGGCTATTTTGCTTCTTTAAAAAGAAATAACTACCTAAACTTAATTTATTTACTAATTTTTCATTAAAATTAGTAAATAATACAGAAAATTTTAGCGTATTTTTTATGGTGAAAGATACATTGACTTGGAACATTTTTGCAAAATTCAAGTTACATTTGTGAGGTTCAGCGTACCCGGATTAAAGGAGAATTTAATACGGGATACCCTGCCCACAAAATACAAAGCAAATTTCAAGAAGAAACAACATGATAAGGAACGTTTGTAGAAAATAGAACATTGTATATTTATTATCTTTTGAATAGGGTAAAAAAAGATTAATGCTTTAGTTCGTTTAAGCAAAATGTGATTTTGACAAAAATGTCTGTGTTCGCTGTCTTTCAACAGAGTAGCAGAGTAATGTCTGTTTCTTTTGTTTTTGTATAGGTGTAAAAGGAAAAAGGGGCGAACAATTTAAGTTGAAAAAGAGAATGTGGATGAGGAATAAAAAGATAAAAGGAAAATGTACTTATGAATTGTTTTGGAGTCAGTTGTAAATTTGTTGTTGTTGTTGTCCTTTCCTAATCCATTTTCGGCTCTTAGTGTCGGGTTGAGTCAGTGATAGAATTTACTGTCAGTCATCTATGATCTCTGCGCCCTTCTGACTGGCGACTGACTTGAAACTCTGTATTTATTGTTGACTTTTTTTCACACTGGCTCGTTATCTTTTTTTTGGTTTAGTAAATCGCCTCCTTTCATTGGTCAGAAAATTAATTTCACACCTTGTTGCGAAATCTGTTTTTAATCGTTTTGATCCGATTTTGCGGGTGTGCAAATCTACTTTGTGTTTTTTAGTCACTTGGAATGATATAGGATTTGTATCCTATACATTGACTTGTAGAATTTTAATTAATTTGAAATGAAGATACAGAAAATTAACTTTAACTTAGATAAATCGATTTTGCTTAAAAAAACAATAGGGTATAGTAATTAAATAAATAGTTATTTAAAAAATATTTACTAAAAAATATTGGAGGTATGGCTTAGCCCCCTCCCTCAGAAAGTATTATTGCAGTGGGGTTTTATCTGGACTGGAAACCAAGATTTTTTTTTTTTGTTAGTTAATACTTATTTAAACGTATGGGGACGTGAGGATAGCCCCACCCTAGAAAGTATGGCCCTAGTATTCTTGTAGTAGGGTTTTATCTAGACCCTACGATTTTCAGTTATTTAAAAATGTAGAGGAGTGGGGCTTAGCCCAAATCTCCACTTCATAACGGCCCTAAAATCAATTTTCAATCGACATTTATTTCAGAGTTACCGAATTTTCCTACCTTGTCAAAATTACCGAATCTTCCGTTACCGAATTTTCCTAAATTCGTAGGTTAGGGATTTTCCAAACGTAGCTTGAATGTGTCACAACGCCGAAAGTAAGTGGCACCCAGTGAGGATTGAACTCACTACTAATTTTTCGTAGCGAGACAAGCTTGCTAACCATTACACCACTTCGAGGTACCACCTAAATTCGTAGGATACATGAGATTGCGCGTTACACAAATAGGTATATACACTAACCTTAAAAAAGATCGCGAATAATGTTACAAATTTATAAGTACCCAGGGTATATTGAAATGGCATGGTGAAACTGACCACCCCACCAAATATTTCCACAATGTTTCTAATAAAATAAGTGCTAAAGATTTTTGATGGTACCTAATTTTTTCTCATGAAATGTTGACTAAATTCACAGTTGCGTATTGAAATCCTCACAGTATTGTTGAAGTTATCGCTAACATTTTTCTCTCTACGTTTCGTTCAGTTTCGCATACCAATCGATGATGCAAAAGACAATATTGCATTTTTATTAAGTATTCGTTATTTTAATCATTAATTCTTTCTAAATAATGTGACTATTTTTTGTCTAAATTTCTGAGATGAGGTATTATGTACACTATTTATATTATTCGGACTATTACACTCATCTTTGTCAACATATTTATTACAACGTTTCGGCCGTTGTACGCTCCGGCCTTTTTTAGGTGATTGGAATGTCGAACTGAACCCTTTATTTCGCTCACTGGGGTAGACTGTTCTAGTTCTACGTATAATGGATGTCAGTTATCAGTTATCTCCTGTTAATTCCCCTCTCCAAGTTCTCTACTCCCTTAACTCAAAGGCCCAAACAGTATGAGTTCAATACCTAGTTAAGGCAGTGGAGACGAGGAGATAACTGATAACTGACATTCATTAGATATGGCACGTGGAACTAGAACAGTCTACCCCAGTGAGCGAAATGAAGGGTTCAGTTCGACATTCCAACCAAGAAGGCCGGAGCGTACAACGGCCGAAACGTTGTAATAAATATGGTGACAAAGATGAGGAACATCCTCCGAATAATGTAAGTAAGTATTTTTTTTTTATGTTAAATAATAAAACTTTTAATTTTTTCAAAATAATTCACTAAAATTTATTGCACTAAGCTACGCAACTTAATAGAATCAATTGCATTTTGTTCCCCGTTATCTGTTTGCACTTTTGCCTAAAAATTTGGTTTCGATAGCTCAATGTATGACAATTTCAGAGGGTGTGAGGGACGGACAGAAGGACTAACAAAAGTCACTGAATTTTTTTTTTACCAAGACTTTCAAACAAAGAGATTTCTAAAATAATTTAATTCTTTTGTGAAAGTTTCATTAATATCCGACAATTATTTGATTTTTGCAAAAGTTTTCCAAGTCAATGTATCTTTCGTCACAAAAAATTCGCTAAGAATTGCTGTATTATTTTATAGTCCAAGAAAATCGAGATTTTTAATCCAAATTTCGAATGT
Source organism: Acanthosepion lycidas (assembly GCA_963932145.1). Lineage (NCBI taxonomy): Eukaryota > Metazoa > Mollusca > Cephalopoda > Sepiida > Sepiidae > Acanthosepion > Acanthosepion lycidas. The sequence continues at coordinate 36,840,791 of OZ010575.1, read as the reverse complement.
TCTAAAAAGCATGAAAAAATTTACTAAAATAAACAAAAAAAAAAAAAAACACTTTGATCTTTCCTCATAATAATAACGTAAAGATTTTGGCGATAAAACTTAGTTTTCGTTAAGTTTGGGCCATTTTTTTCGTGACAGTATGCTATTTTTTTGGCAAATTCGTGAACATATGTTATTTCATATATATATATATATATATATATATATATATATATATATATATATATATATATACAGAATAATTTTAGAAATTGATTTCATGTTCTTTAAATGACCATCTTAAAAATAATAACTGAAGAATACATTCTCGTGATTTTAATACTATTTCAATTATGATTTTAATATATGTTTTTGATGTATTCTTTTTTACTAGATGCCATATTGGAAGTACGTATTTAAAAAAAATAACTATTTTTGTCTTCATTATAAATAATTAATATTAAATGTTTTCTAAAATTATTCCAAGTTTCCTTGTTTAGCGGCATATCAACGCCTCATGGGTCAATTAATGTCGAAATTTAATTTTCTTGGGCGCATTAGTAATTTCTTTTACAAAAAATGTATTCCTGGTCAATTTTTTTAATGTATTGCTGGTAATTTTTTTTAATGTAATGCTGGTAATATTAGGTTGGTGCAAAAATAATGTCGTTTTCTCACATATGTTACTATGTGAGAAAACGACATTATTTTTGCACCAACCTAATATTTTTTAATGTAATGCTGGTATTTTTTTAATATAATACTGGTATTTTTTTAATGTATTACTGGTAATTTTTTGCTGGTAATTTTTTTAATGTATTGCTGGTAATTTTTTAATGTATTGCTGGTAATTTTTTAATGTATTGCTGGTAATTTTTTAAAATATGAAAATGTATTGGTGGTATTTCTACTATAAAAATGTATTTTTATACATTATAATGTTTTAACCCCAGTTTGGGGGTTAACTATTTGTCCATACCTGGGACCCTAACAGGTGCTACTACCCCGGGTCAGGCTGGCCCTGGGAACAACAGCAATTAAGTGGTGGTTCGACGCTCCTCAAAACCTCCAGATCAGAGGTCTTACTGCCGGATGAAGTTTATCGTCATACCCAGGACGTAATTATTCCAAGTAAATTTTGTGTTTTATTCGCTTATGCTGTAAATATATAATGCTTGCTTTCTTGTATATTTTTTGTTTTTAATTTATTCAAACCTTCGCAAATCACTTCATTAAAAAAAAAAAAAAGGAGATCACCGTGGTTATTATTTTAATATACTACTGTGTATACTCCCGTATCATGCGACCTCTGAAGACCTAATTTCGAAGCTAATTTGACTACAGTAAATAAATGGATATATATTTTGGTCAACGGCGTAGCTAGGGCCAGCAGTTCATAGGCTAAATTTTATGTCGTGTATGATGCGTGCCCCCTAAAATTAGCTTCAAAATTAGGTCTTAAATAGTCGCATAGTATGCGAATATATACGGTAATCAAATGAAGACATCACTTATCGCCATTTTAAAAGATTACTTTCTCGACTACGCTGATCAAGAAGAGTAATCTCCCTTACACCATTGTTGTTTTCTCTTTAAGTACATATTGTTGTAATCATTGACCTCCTCTTCTTCTTCGCCGTGTTACTTCAGAACGGTGACGATCATGGATCTCTACAGCTTTCTGTCCTTTGTATCTCTTAATAAATTTTGCATTTTTTTTTATTTCTCCTAAACCTTGGCCCGTTATCCATTTATATTCGTTATGTAGATTATGCGTTTCTTTCCTCTCACCTTCAATATGCCCGGTGAATTTAAAATTTTCTAAGCTCTATTTGCTCATTATGTGCCCTATAAACTTCAGCTCTATCTTGCTGGTCAAGTATAAGTGTCTTTTTTGTTTCCATTTTCTCTAAAAACTTCTTCGGTTGCTCACATGTCCGGTCAATGGTATTCTCAGCATCATTCTTTAGGACCACATTTCTATCGCCTCAAGTTTCTTCTTCATCTCTGCGAAGATTCTCCATCATTCGTTGCCATATGGGAGGACTGATATTACGTAACAGTTCCGTATTCAGTACTTTGTTTCTAACAAAATTTTCCTGTTTCTTAATACATTGTCTAGCTTTTGGAGAGCATCTTTCTCTATTCCAATGCACCTTTGGATTTCAGAGTCACACTTTCTGTCCTCTGTTACCCCCCCCCAGTTATTTAAATTGCTGTACTTATTTGATTTTGGTATCTCCGATTTGTAATTTGTATGTTCAGCTGTTCCTTTTGCTAACTTCTTGATATGTCCCGTAAAGGGATATATTTGATCGAAGTAGCTAAGTGATTTTGGTTACTGCAACCGAGTAGAACAATCTAGCAGGTAGCACTAATGGAACTGGTACTCGTCATAGTCGCAGTCAATAGGTGTAGGCAATAGGCGTAGACCAATAGGATAGTCAATGGCGTAGTCCAATGGGCATCATCTAGACGTCGTGTACCTCTACATCAGCCTGTATTTATGGATGAAACCAGCCAATCATATTCCTGTGAGGAGAACACAGGTGTATGCATATTCATTACATCACTTCTGCTTTCTGCGTTCTTGCAATTGGTATTTCGTCCTTTCTTCTCGTTTTATCTGCATATCTTATGGCGTTAAGATTTTGACCGCCAGTAATTAATCCTGGTAGAACTTATAATTCTCTCAGAATCGCCTCACTGGATATTTTGAATACGTCTGGTGAGAAGACACATCCTTGTCTTACACGCCTTTTTTTATTTTTGTATATCTACTGAATTCATTTTCTATCAGGATACAGACGGTTTCCTGCCAGTATAATTTCTGGATTATTCTAGTATCCTTCCAACATAGGTCAAGACAAGAAAGAGCGAAAATATTTACAAGTTTATTCGAACGTTCATAGTAATAAAATGGGAAAAAAGAAAATTGAAAACTTAAGAAAAATAAATATTTTACAAAAATATATTACGTTATTTATATTTATCTGGTTGGCCAGAAAGTTTTGACTCACTTAAGAAACGGAAAGAAAATTTTATGAAGCAACGCCAACATTTATTCTTTAAAATAAAGTCCAACATTCTCAACGGTCTTCTGCCAGGGATCAGCCAACATCCGAATCTGTCTCAGATACTCGTCCGTTGGCTTTGAATAATAAAAAAAAAACTGTAAGCAAGCTTCCTTCACTCCATCAAAAGTGTTGAATCGCTGGTCGCGGTAAAAGTGTGCCATTGGACGGCTAGAGCAGAGGTTCTCAACAGGGGCGAAATTCAGCCCCAGGGTATGAATTTTGGATTTTCGGGAGTGAATTGTGACCACAGTAAGTTTTTTTTTTTGGGGGGGGGGTGAGCAATTATACAATTTAGCCTATCTGGCCTGTCACCTTGAAAAAGAGGGGGATAGCATTCCGCATGGAGCAAGCAAGGTTGAGAACCCCTGGGCTATAGTCACCCGGGGCAGCATCGGGATTGAACGATGGATGTGGAAGAGTCTCAACACTGTCCATCTATTTGAACTTCTCCTTAGTCAACCTGGCAGTGTGTGGCCTCGCATTGTCCTACTGAAACAAAGCCCGACCACGATTCAGCAGGATACTCCTTTAGTTTGTCGTAGCTGCCGACAATACAATTTAGTATTGATGATGCAACCGTATGGAACAAGCCCCAGATGCAGTACTCCTTGGAAATTCCAGCAGGCAGAGATCAAGATATGTTGTTTTCTGTCCGCTTCCTAAGTGAGTCAGGACTTTCTGGCCAACATAGTAATATAAGTGATATAATGGAATATGCGTACACCTGTGTTCCCCTTTACTAGAATATGAATGGCTGGTGCCCGTCATAAATACAGACGGACGTGTAGGTACGACAGAGTGTAAGTCTATGACGACGCCCATTGGACTACGCCATTGGCTATCCTATTGGTCTACACCTATTACCTGCGACTACGACCAGTACCAGTCGATTACTGCTACCGTATTCTACTTGGTTATAGTAGCCCAAACCGCTTAGCTACTTCGTTCAAATATATCCCTTTCCGGGACATATCAATAAGTTACCGCATTTTATTTTTATATCTATGTAATTTCTGCTTTGTCGAAAAATGTATTTTTAAACCTCGCCATAATTCGAGGTATTTTGATTTTCTTTTATTCTATTTGTTTTTTGAATTTAAATAGACGAGGTTGCATTTTTCTTGCTCAATGCCTTTTTGTTGCAATTTTTTTTTTTTTCAAAAATAATATTACTTTCTGGTAAAAAAAAATGCTTAGGAAAAATATTTTTCGTAAAAAGCAAAAAAATAATTGTAGAATGTTTTCTTTTTAAATTTTAACATAATTACTTTTGAAACTCTTTATACTGCAAGAATCATTTCCTTGTTTGTTTTTTGTTCGCAGATAAATAATATGGAATTTATTTAATACATGGTGGAATGAATCGATTAATAAAGACACTTTGATTGGTAAATTATTTTCTTTATTTCAGGTGATTAGGTGAATACACTGTTATAACAATTTATACAAGAAAGATAAAGGTTCTCTCTATCATCGATGTCTAACAGTGTTACAAAACACTTAGTTTATAATGTTAGAAAAAATCTTACATAAACTTTTGGTTTTTTAATCATTATCAGTCTACGTCATTAATATTACTTCCCTTTCTACTGCATTCTTTTTGAAGGTCTCTCAATAGCAATATCCTTATTGTTAATTTCACTCAAAGTTGTTTTCTGTTGCCATAGCAGGATATGACAGCACAACTATGAAATTCAAACTCACTATTGTTCAGAGTCACCTTCAGTGGCAGGATAAACTTTTTGTACAGCAAATGAAGTCACATACAGAGTGATAAAGGTTAAAAGATTGTTTTGATTCGTCCAAATCTATGTTGAATATCATTCAACCAAAACTAGCAAATAAAAGAACTTGTTAACACCTTTATTACAATTTATAACTAGAATGACTTTATAAAGGAAAAAAATATCTATATCTGGATAATAGTTTCAATAGATTCCATTTGCATATTCTAAGCTCTGCCAAGAGGGCAATGAAAAATGAGTGCTTAATTAAAGGTCTTAACCTTTAGTAAACTGTATTATTAATATTACTTCCCTTTCAGTGCATTCTCTTTCAAGGCCTCTCAATTGCAGTATCCTTATTGCTAATTTCACTCAAAGTTGTTTCCTGTTGTCGTAGCAGGATATGGTAACACAACTATTAAATTCAAACACACTATTATTCGGGAATCAAAGTCACCTTCAATGTCAGTATAAACTTTTTGTACAGCAAATGGAGTCATATACAGAATGCTAAAGGTTAATGAGATATCTCAGTGTGATGTTTTTTTTTTCGAATATCTTCTTTGCATAGTTGAATTTTGGACAGGCATGCTCTTAAATCTTCTTCCGGTGATTTTCGTTGCGATCGATTTTTTTTTTCTTTTTAGTATTGTTCATTGCAGAAAACAGAATAAAGATATTTCTCACAAGCTATCTTGTCAGTCCCAGTAGTAAAATGAGTGGCCAGAAACGTTTTTCATCCAGATCCACGATGAATATTATTCAACCAAAACTATCAAATAAAAGAACTTAACACCTTTATTAGAATTTATAACTAGCATGAGTTTATAAAGGAAATAATATCTATACCTGAATAATAGTTTCAATTTGAACATGGTTGAAACAGTTATCTGAATGATGTATATGATATTGTATTTAAGCACCTGATAATGTCAAACGTTTATTCTGATGTAATCTATTTTACTTGCACAAAAAACAGGACTTAAAATAAATGTTTCCAAAACAGAAACTCTGATCTGAAGTTGGAATGAGTGCAGTGACAACACATAGACTGAATACCTCATATAAATTCAGAATGTGGAATTAAATATAATAAATATTCAAATTGACTGCATACTTTCTTACCCCTCTGCAGGGGACACAGTCAGCATATTCTAAGCTCTGCCAACAGAGCAATTAAAAATGAGTGCTTATTAAAGGTCTTAACCTTTAGTAAACTGCATTATTAATATTACTTCCCTTTAGGTGCATTCTCTTTCAAGGACTCTCAATTACAATATCCTTATTGTTAATTTCACTCAAAGTTGTTTTCTGTTGCCATAGCAGGATATGACAACACAACTATTAAATTCAAACTCACTTTGAATGATGAACAATCTTTTCACAGAGGAAGAAGAAACTTGAGGCGATAGAAATCTGGTTCAGGGATCAGAATCACCTTCAATGTCAGGATAAACTTTCTTACAGTAACTGAATTCACATACAGAATGATAAAGGTTAAGAAAACCCTTCCAAAAACTTCTGTCGTTTTGTCAAATATACAAACAGGTGGGTCTCGCCAATACCTTTTCGGGACCTCCTGATAGCTACAAGTAATTTGACTCTTACTTTACAGTGAGTGTAAAAAGATATTGTGTGTGGTGGGTAGGGAGAAGAGAGAACGTCACATCTCTCATCCCGAGTATTATTAATGGCACAAACGAAAAAAAAAACACAAAAAAAACAAGCCTCTTATATCAAATTTGCATACAAAATAATAATAGCACAGAATACAAAATTTACAAAACAAGCTAGCACAAAATTTTCTTTTGTGCGCCTAAAACGTAGGCAAGATAACAAGTTCAAAATATAGATCTGCTGGGCTCATGAAAGCAATTATAATTATTGTCAACAAAAATGTTTACTTACTCGACTCACTCGACTGTCGAAAGGAGTTGAGAAGGTTAACGATTCACAGGCGTCGTTGGGTTTCTGATTTGTTTAGACAATAGTCCAGTTTTACTAACTGCGGTTCAAAAATGAGATAAATCTGCTATTTTCATAAGAAATTCAAAATCAGAGTTAATACCTCTAATTTTGTGATAAACTTTCACAAGCAACAAGAGAAAAATATTCATATATCTCTTTAAATCTATAGATTTTTTTTCTCCTTTCTCGTTTTATTTCTTTTACTTGTGTTACTTCTTTTTTTCCTTTTCTCTCAGCTTCTTTCATCATCGTCGTCGCAGGCGACAGGTTGCTTTTAGTTCAGTTTAGTTTTTGTTCAGATCCCAGAATCAGTCGACGTCTTTCTTGTGAATGTCAAAATCATTTTGTCTACCAGACAAACCAGACTTTTATATTGCTCTAGATTGTCTCCAAATTTAATCAGAAATACGATACTATAGGGTCGCAGTTTACTCCCCATTGGTTGAAAAATCACAAAATATATCTCTTTAAACCACACCTGTTGGCAAAAATTATTTAGGCGTATTTTGAGATCACCAAACTTGAGCCTCTTTTTTAAAAATTTTTAAAAAACAAATTTTATACACATTATTTACATTATTCGGACTATTGTCCTCATCTTTGTCGCCATATTTATCACAACGTTTCGGCCGTTGTACGACCCGGCCTTCTTCAGGTGGTTGGAATTTCGAGCTGAACCCTTTATTTCGCTCACTGGGGTAGACTGTTCTAGTTCCACGTGCCATGTTTGATGGATGTCAGTTATCAGTTATCTCCTGCTAATTTCACTCTGAAAGTTCTCCACTGCCTTAACCGGGTATTGAACTCACACTCTTTGGGTCCTGTCACTGGATCTAACCAACGCCTTTATCCACTGTGCCATGTGTCCTTGATAACTGACATCCATCAAACATGGCACGTGGAACTAGAACAGTCTACCCCAGTGAGCGAAATAAAGGATTCAGTTCGACATTCCAACCACCCGAAGAAGGCCGGAGCGTACAACGGCCGAAACGTTGTGATAAATATGGCGACAAAGATGAGGACAATAGTCCGAATATTGTAAATAATACCTCATCTCAGAAATATAGACAAATTTTATACATGTATTCTTTTTATAAAACGTAATTTGAGTCTCACATATACAAAATTTTAACAATCAAATTTTTATTAAAGCCATCTTTTATTAATCGTCTGGCTTCATTTTAGCGTTTCTTTTAATTTAAAGAATGCATGTTAGTAACATTTTATAATAAATGTTCTTTTCTAAAAAGAAAGTCTAACAACTTCTTGTCCTTTGTAGCTCTTAATAAATTTTGTCTTTTTTTTTATCTTTCGTAATTATCATATTTTATTTACCTTTTAATTATTTTTATATAGTTGTACATCTTTTATTCACTATATAATTTTTTTATAAGTCTTGTATTGTCATATTTAGGTTGTTTTTTATATGCTGTTCAATACGTGTACGAACTGAAACTGCCATTATACAAAAGCAACAACGCATATTAAATAATATCTCCCACCAGAAAGAAAAACATTTTAAAAAATGTAAAGAGGGTGTCAATTTTCGTAACCCATAATGGACTAATTAAAATATATATCTTTTTCATTTAGTTACAGGCAGTTATACACGTTATGTCACATGTATTGGGTTGTCCAGAAAGTTCATAAGTAGAAAATCTTTAATAAGCCGAACGAACTTTTCGGCCAACCCAATATAGTGGGTGGAAAGTAACTGTATAAATATTGTTAATAGCTTTATTAATTATTAGTAGATTTACATAAAATCTGTTTTGTTTTAAACCGTATAATGCTAGAAGTACAATGGGGAGTCAACATTCTACCATTTTGCACATTTTCTTTCAATCTGAATGTTGAAAGACTGTCGGAGTTAACTACTCCTTAATTTCCTCATTGTCCAAATTGTTCACTAGGGCGCGCTCTCCCGACACCATATATATGCGACGAGAACCTGACTCGTCCTCTTTTTACTTTGCATTTCAGCGGACACATTTTTAAAAAAAATGTGATCTCTCGCGGAGATTTGCGTTTTGCCTACTTGTGGGAAAACCCCATGAAACACACACATACACGTACGTACGGACATTCATCAAAATACGAACTCTTTACGTTCACGCACAAACACGCATGTTAATGACTTTGTACATTGTAAATTTTGTTGTTTAATACTTGTTTGTATATATATATATATCGGTCTTATTTGTTTTTTTTTTACATTTCTTTGGTTGGACTCAACTTGAGTCCGTCATATTCTTGTAGTGGACTTTATAATATTCTGTCAGGAGTCACGCAACAACACGTAAATCCACGGTCGGCAAACAGACGACCACATCTCTGTGCATCTACCACGGATCCCATACTCACAAGTCTGGAATGATAATTTCTGATGGTTTTAGCATCTACTTAAGCACAAGATCCATGAACATTGCGTCACCATCACTGCACTTGCACCACAGACTGCCACACTTCGAAATGGGGTGCAAGCTGAGCACACTTATGCAGTGTCAGGTGTTGTGCCACCTTAGAGTCGAGCTGGGATCTTTCCCAGCTGCGCTAGTCGAACTCTCTGCCTTCGGGCAGAGAGGAACCCGGACGAGACTATGCCGAAGGGCAGAGTTTCGTCCGGGGAGGTAGACACACCCCATCCCGTTTATGCAGGGTCTACAGGGATATTTTTGGCCGAGCCTCCGGGCTCAGGAACCACACTTTAAATTCGGCCTTGGGTCACATGTGACTGCGTGGGGTAGTTACTAAATAGCGTCAGGTGTTGTGACATTCTGAGCAACACTTGTCACTCTGAAATAAAAACAGAAATTAGCAATGAAATTCTACCACTTTAGGGATCCCAATATATTTTCTTTCGTTTAAATGTGATGCTATTAACAATAGTTATAAAAAATAATTTTCAGTAGGGAGTTTTTTTCCCTGTATATGTATATTTAAGTCAGAAATACAGCGTTTTTAAAAATGACAGGTTGAAGCTAATAAAACTTTCCTCTATGAAACTGTTATAAAATATATATATATATATATATATATATATATATATATATATATATATATATGTGTGTGTGTGTGTGTGTGTGTGTGTGTGTGTGTGCGTGTGTGTGTGTGTATAATTAAACAGATGAACATAGTCGGTCAATGTTAATAAAAGTTTTTGAACGAATTATTGTTGCTTAAGCATATCATTAAATCATATAGAAACATTGTGTCTACTTATTTTAATACTGGTCCTTACCCAGTTGTCTAATGAGTTTCTTGAATGTTAAGATGAAATTCATCAAGGAAGGCGCCATTGTTTTTTTCGGTTTTACTATAGTATGATATCTACCGAGGCATTATCTACCGTAAATGACGCTGCACTCATTATTGCTGGAAAATCCTCAAGAAATACGATGACCTGTTTACTGCACTTTTTAAATGACATCAAATCAGTTTACAAACATTAAAATCACTATTTGATGATTTTTTTCCATTTTTTTTTTTTTTTGTATAAAACATTGTTAATGATTTTTAATACATAATCATTTCACTGTTCACTGTCTGTAATCTTGGCCCTAACATATTTTATACTTCCAACAGTTCGTAAATATTATACCATAGTAGAAAATGAATAGCAGATATCATACTATAGTAGAAAATAGACGGTAGATATCATACTATTGTATCACCGTTTTTTATTTGGTGGGGTTTCTGACCAAAGTACTTTTGATCTTTTACAAGATCATCTTCAGGAGTAAATTGCAAAGACAAACTTATTGTAGCTGCGATACAACCTTCATTCATTTGTATAGTGATTTTCAAAACACGAAGGCGCTCCCATATAGTTATCTTAAAAAATTTAAATTTATCCGTTGTAGCAAAGGATTTTTTTTTTTCAAAACAAGCGTTTCAATATAATCTAGCTGACCGGAAATTGGTAGAAAGGTAAAATAGCATTAAATATTATATGCACTTTAATATGTTGTTGCTATATTCGTAATAAATTTTGTTGAGCGTTGGTTGGTTGATTTTGATATAGAGGCTTCGAGAATTTCAAGTTTTTGTTTATTATTTTCGTGGTCTAGTATATTTAACACACCATTTCACTAATAAATAAGGCCAAGTTGATACTTGGAGAGATATGCCTGATATACAGGGCCTCTTTAATAGCGAAATGATTCTGGTAATAGGATCTATATAGAATTTTAGTGTTTTCGACCAGAATTTGATAAGTGTTTTTTTTATGGCACTTCGATCTGATATGTGATTTTTATACGTTTTTATATATCAAGAAGAGTTCTGAAAGAAAAGTTGTATGATAAATTGGAAAAAAAGCTTTGTGACGCGTTTCATCCCTTAGGACGTCATCTATCTATCTATCTATCTATCTATCTATCTATCTATCTATCTATCTATCTATCTTTCTATCTCTATCTCTATCTCCCTCTCTCTCTCTCTCTATATATATATATATATATATATATATATATAATTTATTCGAAAATTATAACATAGATATTTAATAAAATCACTACAAAAATAGCCATTTTGTTTCAACACTTCTGGTGTCTTATCAAGTGATGGTGTTGAATGACAGTCAACACCATTACTTGATAAGACACTAGAAGTGTTGAAGCAAAATCGCTATCACTTGATAAGACACCAGAAGTGTTGAAATAAAATGGCTATTTTTGTAGTATTTTTATAATACATTTATGTGATAATTTTCGAATAAATTATATATGCTCTACTCTGTATTGAGCACTCTTTTAAGAATAGTATTTTTTGGCTATTGGAATTTATTCCGTATACACCAATCCTATACCTGGATATATATATATATATATATATATATATATATATATATATATATATATATATATATATCATTAAATATGACAGGCAAGGAAGGCTCGGAATAAACGCTCCTATTCAAAACAAAACAAAAACTAAAATACTCTTTAAACAGCCAAAACACGAGGAAAAACTAACGACACCAAAAACAACCCCCACCCGCCCCTGAAAATTGCTAAAGAAATGTCCGAAAGCTCTTGGGACAATGGAACTTATGGAAAATCCATGTACTCCCTTACTCCTACAAAATGGAAACACGTAAGGATGCTGGAAAACTAAATAAAAAATTAATTAAACGTTCCTTGTCTGCCAGATTTAATGAAAGATGTTTAAAAGAAAGGTTGCTGCCCAAGGATACATTAATATATATATATATATATATATATATATATATATATATATAGTGCTATAGCCTTGGATGGCAACTGGTCTAGGAGAAGGACAACTCTGAATTCAAAACCTGCGGAGGGTCGTTTGGGAACCTTGTGGCATTCGGTGCACCAGGTCTCTGTATTCGTCCCTCCAAAAAGTGTGGATGGTCCTGCACGAGGCCTTCACCACTATAATCAAATCTCATGTGCCGGTGTCGGGCTGTCGGTTTCCTAGAAACTGATCTGCTTGACCCCCATACGTCGAATCTCGACGGGAGAGTCGATTATATATATATATATATATATATATATATATATATATATATATATATATATATATATATATATTAAAAATCAAGAGGTTAATTAAAATACGCGACCATGGTTTCGACATAACGGTCCCCTCGGGCGATACTTTTAAAATGGCCACTTCAACGCTTTATTTTCAAAAACCACAAAGAAAAGTACATAATTATCTTTTAAAAAAATAACGGGCTCATGATGGTTGAAAGATAGGACATTGAGTGTAATGGAAAAGAAGAAGGGGAAAAGAAGGTTGAAAAGAAAAGAATGGAAAGGAGCGGGATTGCTTGTAAATGCATACAGTAAAGAGACAAAGTAATTTTTTTTCTCACGTGTATTGAGCAACTTTTTAATACTACTGGTCTGAGACAACTCTGACTATTAACCTTTATGTGCTTTTAAAAACAGCGGCTCCTACTGCTTCAAATATGAATTGAGTTCTCCGGGCCGCTGGCGTATTTCATATAGAGAAAAAAGTTAAAGTTCCCTTCCTTTCTGCCTTGTGACGATGGCCTAGGGGTAAGACATCCAGGCTTGAAACAATCGGACATCTAGCCACGCTGAAGAGCTGTGATGCAGCGAAACAGTCTGTCTGTGGATGACGATAGATAGATAGATAGATAGATAGATAGATAGATAGATATTAACGGATTGAGAGATAGAGATACTAACAGATATAAAGATAGCGACAGACACACAGATAGATAGATAGATAGATAGATAGATAGATAGATTGAGAGATTCAGAGAGATATATTAACAGATTGAGAGATAGAGAAATATTAACAGATTGAGAGATAGAGAGATAGAGAGATACTAACAGATATAAAGATACTGACAGATAGATAGATAGATAGATATTAATAGATTTAGAAATTTTGAAAAATAGATCTTGAGAAATAGAGAGATATTAACAGATAGAGAGATACTGAGATATAGAGAGATATTGAGAGAGAGAGAGAGAGAGACATTATCAGATACAGAGATAGATATTAACAGATTGACAGACAGACAGATATATAGATAGATATAATTTCATCATTATAAAATAAATTTTGATCTTAATATCCAACTATCATATAAATGGGAACATAGAGGCATTTAAATTATCTTAATATTTAAACTTAACACTTATTTATTTGTTTATTTTGAATTATTTAGTTAATGATATATTTTATTTTATTATTTAGTATTATTGACTCCCACCTTCATGAAGAGATATGTTACTTGTATATGTATTAATAAATTGACTATCGTTGCTCTTGTTATTTTTTGAGCACTTCCTTTACTGAAACTCTGTTGGCCTTAAGATACAGGGACCGTCCCGTGTATGGCGATACACTACACCCGGCAGTAAGGCCTCAGATTACGTACATTTATTATGAGATGGCTTCATAGCGTTAGTCCTGGTTAAATTACATCCGACAGCAAGTCCTCTGATCGGGAGATTGGAAGTTTTGAGGAGGTAGAACCACCTCTTCATTGCTATTGTTCCTTGCTATCCTCATTTTCATATTCATATTCACAACGTTTCAGCCGTTGTACTCTCCGGCCTACTTCAGGTGATTGAAAATTTCGGACAGAACGCTTTATTTCGTCCACTGGAGGTAGATTGTTCTAGTTCCACGTGCCATGCCTCTTCCGTATTTTTTTTTTTTTTTTGCTTCACCGCTGCTGTAGCCTGGTATTGAACTCACCACTCTTTCGGTCTAGTCACTGGACCAAACCAACGCCTTTATCCACTGTGCCACGTCCCAACTTTATTATGAAGTTATGCCAGTAATATATAATGTAGAAATACTTTTGTTACTTTTATTACCGGTTTATTTGATAATGTGAATCTTTTCCATATATGTTATTAGTCATTGCACCGTGGCTGAAGTTAGCCTACCGACTAATATCACTCAGAATTTAAGGTTTCTTTTTTAGAATTATAGTATTAAGTAGAATTGTAGTAGTTTTAAAGGGTAATTTTGTGGATTTAAAGATTATATATATATATATATATATATATATATATAATATTATTAATAACATTATTAATAATACGTATAATGCAGCCATAGATAGTCGGTCAGTTATACCTGAAATAAGATTTGGAGGAAAGGTTTGTAAAAACGTAAATATTTTTCATATACTTTAATAATTCAAATCTATGTATCATACAAAGATATGCATTATCAACTTGTGAATTATCATCTGTAATTAACACTACTATTATCGAAAGTTTAGTGAAAAATAAAGGTTGCTGTGAATGCAAACATAGCCTGATGTTTACATTTTCTCAGCTGAGTTTGCATGGATGTAAGTCAGTTTCATTGATATAGAATTATTTTTCGAATAGACAATTTATGAAGTTATGCCAGTAATATATAATGTAGAAATACTTTTGTTACTTTTATTACCGGTTTATTTGATAATGTGAATCTTTTCCATGTATGTTATTGGTTATTGCTCTGAGGCCCAAGTTAGCCTACCGACTAATATCACTCAGAATTTAAGGTTTCTTTTTTAGAATTGATGTATAAGACGACCCCTAATTTTTAAAGATGATTTTTGGGAATTAAAGTTCATCTTATACCCGGAAATATACGGTATATATATATATATATATATATATATATATATATATATATATATATATATATATATATATATATATAATATTGTTATTATTAGGTTGGTGCAAAAATAATGACGTAATAATGTCGTTTTTTGAGGTTAAAAAATACGCCAAAAAACGACATTATTACGTCATTATTTTTGCACCAACCTAATAATAATAACATTATTAATAATACGTATATTGCAGCCATAGATAGTCGCTCAGGTATACCTGAATAAGATTTGGAGGAAAGGTTTGTAAAAACGTAAATATTTTTCATATACTTTAATAATTCAAATCTATGTATCATACACAGATATGCATTATCAACTTGTGAATATTTAAGTATGGTCTGTACCTATGGATGTATATACGAGTGTTTTATTTCTCCCTCCACTCTCCAGTTTTTACCCATTTGTCTTGTTTTCAAAATAAAATCACTGGATTCCATATTCGGATATTTCCTTCCTATTTTTTTTTCTGGCCCATTAATCCGATCATCTTCCTTTTGCAATTTTTATGGGTATATGGGGGTGTTTCAAAGTTCACATAATGTATATACACACATACATACACACAAATACACGCGCGCACACATATTATATATATATATATATATATATATATATATATATATATATATATATATATATATAATATGTGTGTGATGCTTTACCTCAGAAAAAAATGACAGATGAGATAATTTTATATGAACTGGGAAAGTAGACAGCGACAGTCGTACAGGCATGCAGGATGATTGACAGGAGATTATGGAAGAGATTGATAGGTAGGAACTCAGTGGGATAGATAGATAGATAGATAGATAGATAGATAGATAGATAGATAGATAGATAGATAGATAGATAGATAGATAGATAGATAGATAGAGTAGGTAGGTAGGTAGGTTGGTAGGTAGGTTGGTAGGTAGTAATTGAATGAAATAGATAGACAGACAAACAGACAGATAGATAGATAGATAGTAATTGAATGAGATAGATAGATAGATAGATAGATAGATAGATAGATAGATAGATAGATAGATAGATAGATAGTAATTGAATGAGATAGATAGATAGATAGATAGATAGATAGATAGATAGATAGATAGATAGATAGATAGATTAGGTAGGTAGGTAGCTAGCTAGCTAGGTAGGTAGGTAGTAATTGAATGAAATAGATAGATAGACAGACAAACAGATAGATAGATAGATAGATAGATAGATAGATAGATAGATAGATAGATAGATAGATAGATAGATAGATAGATAGACTGAAATTAGCCAGGAGATGGTCCATAGAGAAGCTGACAAATATCATTTCTCATCAATAGATGTTCACATGAATAAAAACAAAAATGTCGGCAATCTCGTTAACCCCTTCTTGGTCTTTAGAGTTGGAGCAATTTTGACAGAATTAAAAAAAAAAATATTTAGTTAATGATCACTTCTATTTAAGCAAGAATCCCATGAAAAGCAGAAAACATCCCCTGAGAATGCATCAGTCGTGTATATTGATGTTCATATACTAAACTCATGTCCTTTTTTATTAGAGGAAGTTAAACCTTTTTTATACTAATGGGTTAAAAGTGAAATAAACCTTCTTTTTTTTTTTTTTTGAAATATTTAAGACGCACAAAATGAAATGGATTATTTACGTACCGTCCAGCAATTCTCCCTAGAATAAGAGTATCTACCTATGATCAAAATGTGATTTCTCTGCCTTCTGCCATCACGTAATATCGGAAATATGAATGCATTTAGTTTAAGATAATAAGATCGGCATCTGTGTGCTTTGTGAAAAGCTCAATATATATATATATATATATATATATATAGAGAGAGAGAGAGAGAGAGAGAGACAGAGAGAGTGATTAACAAGAAACATAAGATTTCGTTAGAAACAAAAAAAAAGAGCACTGAACTGTTATGTAATATCAGTCCTCCATCATGTTACTGAATGCTGAACAATCTCCACCCAGATGACCAAGAGGCTTGAAGCAATGGAAATGTTGTTCTACAGAAGGATGCTGAGAATAACATTGACCAAACATGTAAACAACGACGAAGTTCCAGAAACAAAATGACCCTTACAGATTGCGACATCTATCATTTATATTTTTAGATTGCGACATCTATATTTATATTTTTATATCTGTCTATATTTCTGAGATGAGGTATTATATACACTATTTACATTATTCGGACTATTGTCCTCATCTTTGTCGCCATATTTATTACAACGTTTCGGCCGTTGTACGCTCCGGCCTACTGAATGTCGAACTGAACCCTTTATTTCGCTCACTGGAGTAGACTGTTCTAGTTCGACATGTCATGTTTAATCAGATAGATAGACAGACAAACAGACAGATAGATAGATAGATAGATAGATAGACTGAAATTAGCCAGGAGATGGTCCATAGAGAAGCTGACAAATATCATTTCTCATCAATAGATGTTCACATGAATAAAAACAAAAATGTCGGCAATCTCGTTAACTCCTTCTTGGTCTTTAGAGTTGTAGCAATTTTATAGTTGTAGCAGTCTATCTATGTCAGTTATCAGTTATCTCCTGTTAATTTCCCTCTGAATGTTCTCCACTGCCTTAACCAGATATTGAACTCATACTCTTTGGGTCCTGTCACTGGATCTAACTAACGCCTTTATCCACTGTGCCATGTGTATTGTTGCATTATTTCTAAATTTTAATACGTCAACAGATAGCTATTAATGTCAACAACTGAACACAAATAGTTATTAATTAAAAAAAATAGTAATTAGTGTATAATATTATCCATAACTACACGTACAAGAATGTCGTTTTTGATAAAAGTTAAAAAAATAACCATAAACACGTAAAAAATGCGTATATTGTTGAAAATTCCTTTTACCACACTATAACTATTTGTGCTATGTTATAATGCTTATTACCTAAACAATAATAATGCTGAATAATTTGTTTTTATACATTAAAGTATATTTAATCATATCTTCCTAATAGCTTTCGCGGTCTGTTAATATCAGAATCAGAAAGAAATATTTAAAATATCTAGGCCACATAATAAGGAAAGAGGGTTTGGAAAATTTGATACTCACAGGACAGATTGAAGGCAAGAGGGACAGAGGCAAACAATACATGACATACTTAGCGAACTTGAGTAAATAGATGCTTTTTTAAAATAATGTTTTCTCTCCTAATTCTTAATGAAAGACATTTTTTTCTTTTCATAGTTTATTAATATATAGAAATATATCCCCTGGGTAGTTTAATTTCATTGGTGTTTTTGGGGGTGGTTGCTAATATACCTTGTACAAAACCTTTCTCGAATCCGATGTTGTTGAATTTATGGCTTTTGATTAAGTTCCTGCCTCAATAGTAAATCTGGTATCGTTGACAAAACTAACCTGGCCGCTGATCTAAAAAAAAAAAAAAAAGGACCTCCAATCTGTGGTTGATTTGGGCAGGAAATGACTTGTAAACTTTAATGCCTCCAAAACGAAACTACTCCCCTTTACTCCCCACCACAGAGATCCCTCTCTACCTCCCATCACAATGGCTGATGCTCAACTCTTCGAGAACGCCCCGTTACGCCTGCTTGGTCACACACTGTCCGCTGACATGAGGTGGAACAAATACATAGACTCAATAGCTTCATCTACCGCAAGGAAAGTTGGTTCTCTGTGTCGTGCCGTAAAGTTTTTCACGTCTAAGTCCATCCTTCAAATCTATAAATCAGCCATCCAACCTTGCTTGGAATATTCCTATCATATATGGTCTGGTGCCCCCGGTGCACGTCTCGAGAAAATCCAGAGACGAATATGCAATGCGATATGTCCTGATCTGGCATCTAATCTACAGTCGCTTTCTCACAGACGTGCCATGGCTTCCCTCTGCCTCTTCTACAAGTATTTTCACGGTAACTGTTCCGATGAGCTACTTTCGCTGGTTCCCAGACTGAATGAATTTAAGCGAGCTACTAGGCTGGCATTTCGGGCCTACTCTTTCACTGTCGAAACGGTTAAATGCAACCGTCTCTTCTACTCAAACAGCTTCTTCTCTCGCACTTCCCGTCTGTGGCTCTCCCTTCCTCTTACTTGCTTTCCTGATAACTATAATTTTCAAATATTCAAGTGTAATGTCAATCGACATCTTCTGATACCTTTGATCTTGTTATCCGTCCTTCTCTGTATCCTCTCCTCAAAGATGCCTCTTTACTCTTGTTCTCAATCTTCTGTAACCCCTTGCATGCTAGTGGCACTCCCGCCTTACTTGAGGTAAATTGCTTAAAAGTAAAAAAAAGGTTGTGATAGCGTCATTTTTCTTCAGTCCTGTAGCGAATTTTAGGCTTAAACTTAATGCTTTGGTTTCTGTGACAGAAAGTTTGAATTTAGAGGTGTTCTGTATAACATTCGGATTACCGATCTCTCTTCATCTATTGTTGGTACAAAGGTAGTGAAACTTGTGTTTTAACCGATTGAACTGTTTCTAGTTTGTGTGTGATATTGTTCGTCACAAGATTTTGGCTTCGGATTTTGGAAAATATATTTTCACTGCTTAATATTTTTTTTTTAAATTGCTGTGGTCTTGCCATTGGTGAGCTTAAAGCTACCCTCACAAACAACGATGAAACTACGCTACCCAGGAGATACATGCGGGTACGAAAAATTTATCCACGAACAAAGACATTATCATAGAAATATAATAGTCATATCAAACAGAAAAGTATGATAGATTAATTAACACCTTGAAATATCTAGTTAGCACCTTTCCCCAGAAATAAGTTTCGAAACGGAAATTAAAAGAAACAAGCAATCACGCATTATACAAAAAGGATGTACCGTATTTGACGGCATATAAGACGCACTTTTTTTACTAAAAATATCTTTTAAAATTCCCGTGTGTCTTATATGCCATATGTAGGTTTAAAATTCGCGATAGTCGGCCGAAATTAGCTACCTGGCAATTCCTATTAGCTTAGACTTTATTATAACTTTTATATACCTATTGTCATTATTTAAAAGGCTATTATGCAAATTAAAAGTGTTATCATTGATAATATTCATTATATTAATTTCATCACGTTTAATATTAGCACTTTGTTTCACTAAAATTATATGCAATGAATTCAAATTATATTGTTAAATATATTTGTAAAATATATTTGTTTCATTAATATTTTTCTTGCGATAACTTCCGGTTGCATTGGTATAAATACAAACAGGATTTTTATATCCTAATTATTCTACTAAGACATTTACAAGACGCAGGTTGTACAGTTTTTATAGGCTCGTGTTCTTTTTTTCTATTATTTTTCGTTTAATTGTAATCATGGCTTGTTTAACCAAAATAATACCCCATAAATATAATGTACCATTTATTAATAATTTTACTAATTAATAATTTTTTCTTGATTTGCCCTGCTGAAATTGGGGTGCGTCTTATACCTCCATGCGTCTTATTTGCCGTCAAATACGGTAATTTAATTCGTGTTTTTAGCTTCAGAAACAAGGAGTCTTACTATGTTCAAGTGGCATTACACACATGAAATTACGATATTTTAGAATGTACATCATAACCTTGTGTTATGCACAAGAAAATACAGTAGTTTATAATGTTTATCGTCCAGCCAAATCCACTAATGTCAATTACATCAAATTTTAAGAGAGTTTCATTAGTTTTTACTCTTGGTAGAAATTAAATTCATATTATTTGTTCATCTTGTTAATTATATTTGAAATAATAAAGATAAAAAAAAAGAATCAATTACATGAATTGATTAGAGAAATTATTTTTGCATCTAAACTTACAATTACGATTTAAACAATTTTTTATGCTTTTTTATAGGTAATAATTTGTTTTAAACCATTTATCCTGCCATCATTCACATTAAGATTACCTATCTATATATCTATCTCTTCTGCTGTTTAATAAATATACGAATCTCTATTAAATTCAAATAATTAGTTCAACTTAAAAAGAATAAACATAAAATTATATCAGTGATAGAGCTAACATACTTAATTGTATTGATGTGAGTTTATGACCCAGGATTTCACGTCATTCTGATCGTCAGATTGTCTGACGATCACAAGGGCGTGAAATCTAGGATCACAATTTCACATCAGTACAAATAAGTATTTTTTTTTAAGGGTCGCGGGAATATTTCCTGTCTCGTCGCCTTTTTGTATGTGCATATGTCTAAATACTTCTGCATGTTTATGTATTATAATCTGATTGTGTATGTATTGTCTTTTGCAAGATGTCCACTGCCTCTGTTTACGATTCAAATGTATCTATGTTGTCATGAAGTTCAGAGCAACATTTGATCTTAACATTTATTCCAACTTAATTTCAATAAAAACAAAATAAATAGAATGACATATGTATTTTTTCTTTTTTCCTCAGTAATTTTATAATTTTAAACTTAATATAGATTAAATTTAAATTTTAAAATGGGTAATTTTTAATTTCAAATTTTATCGTATAATTTAATATTTATTAGTTAGAATAAATTCTATTTTAGTCTAACCCCAACATTAAAGCATTAAATAATCATTATAACCTTAGTTCGTTGTCAAGTTTTTGAATTCTCATATACTTGTATTTTGATTGGTTATTCAAGCTTATGTAACAGCGTTTCCCCTTAGCGAGGGGTGTTTGATTGATTTGAACATTTTTAAAACCCTTTATTCTACATTAAACACCATCACTTGATAAGACACCAGAAGTGTTGAAACAAAATGACTATTTTTGTAGTGAGTTTATAACATATTTATGTTATAATTTTCGAATAAATAATTATATATATATATATATATATATATATATATATATATATATATATATATATATATAGAGAGAGAGAGAGAGAGAGAGAGAGATTTTAAGAGTGTCCCGTATTTCTCATTTTCTAACGTGACAACCATTTGTTATAGACAATACAGTAGTTTATAATGTGCATCATACAACCAAATCATCCACTAATTTCAATTACATCAAATTTTAAGATTACTTTATTTTACATTACTTTTTACTGTTGGTAGAAATTAAATTCAAATAATTAGTTCATCTTGTTAATTATATTTGAAATAATACAGATAAAAAAAGAAGAATCACGTATATGAATTAATTCAGTTAGCCAATAATGTGCAATGCGTGATCATGAATCTTTTGAATACATGACTTACAAGGCAGATTTTTTCCCGTTTTCTACGGTAGACTAGTTGCCATCCAAGGCTAAATAAACCGGTCCGTCCTGCTATTTACCTATAACTAAGGGCGGGGGAGAAGAGAATTCATACTTTTCTCAATGGTATTAATACTTAAGTGAATATAATGGATTCGACTGGAATTCGAACTCGGTTCTCCGATTCCTCAATCCGAGCCGCTATCCATTACTCCACCGTACCTCCTCTATGGATTAATTACAGAAACTATTTTTGCACCTGAAATTACAATTTACGATTTAAACATTTTTTTTCTTTTTAAAAAATAAATATAATTATTTATTTCAAACATTTACCCTGTCATCATTCACACTCAGATGACTTATCTACATATCTATCTCTTTTCCTGGTGTTTGATAAATATACGAATGAAGAGTTCAGCAAGTCTATTAATTCTGAATAAAGATTAAGATCTTGTGTTTTATAAAATATTTGAACATGTAATTCCCAGTGACGTTCAACTCCACATCCTTGCCTTTTTCGATATATGCGCAATACTGGACAAAATAAAAACAAATACCTCTAATCAATAATTGGTTGATTTGTTTAACGGCATATCAACTTCTTATGGATCATTTAATACCGAAATTTAATTTTCTTGGGAGCTTTGAAGTAATAAAAAATATGTTATTCTGCTTTCACAATTGAATACATGGTAGATGATACTCAGCTTTTGTGCATATACATGTTTGTGTGGGCATGATCACTAGAGGTAGTGATGTGATTTTTATATTGTTTTTTTTTTTTTTTGGTATATTTTAGAATACAGTTTGATTTAAGAAATTATAGGATATTATATAGATTAATGTTATGAGAGAATTCATTCATGTTGGTTGTTTGGTTAGTTGAGCGGCATATCAACAACCGATGGGTTATTTCATGCGGAAATCTAAATGATTTGAACACAATTTTATGACTTCTAAATAAATTTTGAACGCAAATGTATGCCTTCAACTACAGATTAAATGTATTACTGGTCACTTTACTATATGCATTGTTGGTAATTATATATATATATATATATATATATATATATATATATATATATATATATATATATATATATATATATATTGCTGGTATTTTTACTATTAAATTGTATTTTTTATACTTTATAGTGGTTTTGTTTGGTGGGTTTATTATTTGCCCGTACCTGGGACCAGAACAGATGCTACCAGACCGTGTCAGGGTAGCTCCTTGGAACAGCAGCAATTAAGAGGTTGTTCCACGCTCCTCAAAACCTCCAATCTCTCGATTAGAGACCTTGTTGCCGGATGTATTTTATCGTCAGGGTTGACCTGGGAACAGCAACAATTAAGAGGTGGTTTCACACTCCTCAAAACCTCCAGCCTCCCGATCAAATACCTTGCTGCCGGTTGTAGTTTATCGTCATGCAAAGGACTAGACTATTTAAGAAAATAAGCTACAAGCCCGGGTCAGTGTGGACCTAGGAACAACAGCAATTTAGAGGTGGTTCCATGTTTCTCAAAACCTCCAATCTCCTGACCAAATACCTTGCTGCTGGTTGTAGTTTATCGTCATACCAAGGAGTAGACTATTTCAGGAAATAAGCTACCAACCAGTTATAGTGTTTTTGTTTGGTGGGTTTACTATTTGCCCATACCTGGGACCTTAACAGCTGCTACCAGCCCGGGTCAGGGTAGACTTGGGAACAACAAAAAATTAAGATGTGCTTCCACGTTCCTCAAAACCTCCAATCTTACTGCCTGATGTAGTTTATCGTCAGACGCAGGATTATGTAATCAATGAAGGAAAAAGAAAATCTACATCTCAAGAATATTTTTGTATGCAAGTTATATTTTCTTGAGCCCACTACCATAAAGATTTTATTCTTTGAAGCATTGAATTTTCTCGATCTGCTTTTGGTGGGTGCGCGAATAGTGTAACATTTATCGACATAGAATGCGAAATCGACGAGACGAGTTCAAATTTGAAGCATGAATTCTTCTTCCAGCTAAGGAGTAAATATTAGGTTGGTGCAAAAATAATGACGTTTTTGACGTTAAAAAAAATACGTCAAAAAACGTCATTATTTTTGCACCAACCTAATAGAAGAATATATTTTATTCTTTCGCCTTGGGTGGCAACCAGTCTAAGAGAAATACAACACTAAAATCCAAAAAAGCTACAAGAAACCATTCAATTATCTTTTCCAAGACAGTATGACAATTCACAGAAAATAAAGGAAAAGGAGTCTGTGGAGATTCATGATCGCCTATACACTGAAAGGACACGGCATTAAAAAAAAAAACCTATCAGATTAAGAATTATTTTCATTTTTATTTTTATTTTTATTTTACTACAGGCTGTTCTGTTATAAACAGCATGAAATCCCCCCTTCAGCTATGGAGTAAATAGTAGGGGAGATTTTATTCTTTCGCCTTGGGTGGTAAGCAGTGATGCCATTCTTCAAACGGACTTTTTCTCGAAAGCTCAGCCCTACCAATAAGGAGTGCCAGACAAAAGCGATAATAACAACAAAAATTGCAATATGAGCTCTGGTAAAAAAAACATGCAATGGTAACAGCAAAAAAAATTGCAATATGAGCACTGGTAAAAAAAAATGATTGCTGAAGACATTAGGTTTATAATACCCAGAAATTCATACATCTTTATCCACTGTGCCATACCGGTAATTGTTTTTTTTAAGCATCTGTCTATATTTCTGAGATGAGGTATTATGTACACTATGTACATTATTCGGAATGTTGTCCTCATCTTTGTCGCCATATTTATTACAACATTTCGGTCCTTCAGTATCTGTCTATATTTCTGAGATGAGGTATTATGTACACTATTTACATTATTCGGACTGTTGTCCTCATCTTTGTCGCCATATTTATTACAACGTTTCAGCTGTTGTACGCTCTGGACTTCTTCAGGTGGTTGAAATGTCGAACTGAATCCTTTATTTCGCTCACTGGGGTAGACTGTTCAAGTTCCACGTGCAATGTCTCTCAAGGGCACATGGCACAGTGGATAAAGGCGTTAGTTAGATCCAGTGACAGGACCCAAAAAGTGTGATTAAGGCAGTGGAGAACTTGGAGAGAGGAATTAACAGGAGATAACTGACATCCATGGCACGTGGAACTAGAACAGTCTACCCCAGTGAGCGAAATAAAGGGTTCAGTTCGACATTCCAACCACCCGAAGAAGGCCGGTGTGTACAACGGCTGAAACGTTGTGATAAACATGGCGAGAAAGATGAGGACAATAGTCCGAATAATGTAAATAGTCAGCCCTACTATATTTTGAATTTTACTACTTGCAGCTTTTTTAACTATTTTAACCTTTTGCACTCTGCATTATTAGTATCACTTACCTTTCCTCTGCATTCTTTTTCATGACCTCTCAATTGTAATATTCTTATTGTTAATTTCACTCAAAGTTGTTTTCTGTTGCCATAGCAGGATATGACAACACAACTACGAAATGCAAACACGTTATTATTCAGGGATCAGAGTCACCTTCAGTGACAGGATAAACTTTTTGTACAGCAAATGAAGTCACATACACAGTGATAAATGTTAAAATAAGCAGGGCTTTCTAAATGAGAAGAAAGTCAATTCAAAATTTAGCATTTCTGGCTTTCAAATGTTTTCCAATTTGCTACAAGTATCTAGCAAGCTTGTTTGTATATCATCGGTTTAACAGATTAACAAACACATGGATATTAACTATGGTATCAATTTTATTTTACAACCAATTCATAAATAGATTTACCACTTTTTGCCATAGCAAATTTCATACACTAGAATTATTATCACAGTATTTAGTATTGTTGAATTTATCGCTAACATTTTTGTTGTGATTTAAAAACTCTACGTTTCGTTCAATTGCGCAAACTAATCGATGAAATTTGAATCAGCTGATTTGTTTGGTAAAATACTTTGACAAAAACCCTACTTCGCGGTTAAATTATTTCTTTTTTAATTAAAAATCAAATTAAATTATTTCAGCATACAACATACAACTGGCTATGTGTAAATATTTCTTTCTGGGGCCAAATTCTAACTTTTGAAGCATTAGTACTTCATGGTAAACAATATTTGTTTTTAAATTATTTTTTCCTTTTTCTTTTTTAACAGTTAAATATTAGTGAAATGCATTTTAAAATATTAAATATCTTCTCCCAAGTACGAATTAGACGTAATAGACTAGGCCGGAACGTGAACTCAGTTTGCCAATTTTACTTTTCGCGTCGATTACCGTTACTTCACCGAACACCGACATTGCACTCTTACCAAAAAATTTAAATATTACTTCCATTTTAAGACGTTACGATTTAAATAGAATATACAATATTTTATTTTTCCGAAGACATAACTTCTAGTAGTAAAAAATAATGTTTAATATTTTATTTATTTATTTGTACCGATTTCATGCCCATAACTGAAATGTCTGCCATCTCCCGCACCCTCCCATAAGGACTGTTTCGGTCTTTCTGTTATTGAACTCCTGGTGCAAATCCCTGCAAGAGACAACGTCACACCAGTATCGTTCGTCTTGACATTTTTGACAGGTATCATCTCAGTTTTGCACTTCGTGACACGACAACAGTGCACTTGATCACCTGACCATACAAACGCTATGATATATATACTTGTTCCCACCTGTGTATTTTTCACGGTCGTAAATGGATATTTCTGAGTGCTTGTTGTTTTTGGAGGCGCTTATTTACCTTTGTTTCTGTGTGTCTTTAAGTGTGTGCCTGTTTGGATGCGTACACACGTACAAAGTGTGTGCACTTTTTGCGAAATTTCCCAACAAATATTGAAATAAACAGACCGTTATTGTGCCAAAGATTTGGCAATTAATAATATACTTATTGACAATTATTTGGTTTAACCTAAGAACATAAGAGAAATAACTTCACAAACATTTCACAATGTCTCATACTCCAGGCATATAGGAAGTTTTAAGTTTTGAAAGGAAATGTATTTTCCTTCAGGAAACAAGTCGTTATTAACTATCCGTTGTTTGGTCTTTTTTTTTTTGTTTTGTTTTTTTCCTTAATATTTATCAGCTGGAAACTAAAATTTTCATGATTAGTCGAGTAGATTTCCGAATAATACCTTTGTCTAGTAAATACGAAGAGGTTCTGGCTTTAGTCTTAAATCTTTTTTTTTTTTATTATTATTAAAAACAGTTTTATTTGTTAGCAAAGTCAACAGAAGAGTAATTTATGAATAATTTCTTTTAATCTTATAACAATTAAAAGCTGATAAAACCTTATGATCTCGTAAAGTTAGATACGAAATCTCATTCATAAGATCTGAAATTTATAATGGGCAAATTTTCGCCATTTTATATTTTTAATTTTGCGCATGCGCGTTGTTTGTTTTTGATTTTTTTATCGACTGCCCATTATAGTGAGTTCAGTTGGACACCGTCTGTGAGAAAAAGAGCACCATGACGCAATTCACTCGGCCAGAAATTTGGAAAAGGAATGCTGTGCTGCTTGGCATTCGCACCGGAAGCTCCAATCTGTACATTTCGGAGTGTTTGGGTGTCAATGTCAGTGCAGAGGACTCGGAAAGAGTCAACATCATGGTGTTTGTAGTGATCACTAGAGATGGCGACGTTATGCCTCCATTCATCTTTCCACAGGGTCTCAGACCCAACACGGAGGCCTACATCAAGTGCCTTGAGGAGACGGTGCTGCCCTGGGTCAAGAGGGTAGCTACTGAAAGATCCTGTGTCTGGAAACAGGACACTGCCTCATGTCACACAAGCAGGAGACTCCAGTCATAGCTGTCAGACAATTTCTGCAAACACATCCCCCCTTACATCAGGCCACCTAAATCCTCAGACTGCAACCCCCTTGATTATTACGTATGGGGCACAGTTGAATGGGAGAATAAAAATACTTCTTGCAACACCAAAGATTACCTGAAGAGAAGGATTATGGCAGCATTCACGAGCTTAAAGAAGGAGACCGTCCAGAAGAGTTGCAGGAGATTCCGAAGTCGTCTGGGGGCTGTGGTTGAAGCCAATGGCGATTTTACTGAATAAATTTACTCTTTAGCATTTCAAGATATTTTTGTGTAATTTCGGAGAAAGCCTATTTTCTATAAAATTTCAAGAACATTCAGGTCGGTAAATGTAATTAATACTTTTTAATTAAAAAAACAGAGCATTTACTTAAATAAATTGTATTTATGAAATAAAATAACGTTTAAAGAAATGTATTTATTTTATATATTACTAGCAGTAGAGCCCGGCGTTGCCCGGGGATGTAACAGTAAGAGATAGATAAAGTATCGACCATCATAAAGACTGAAAAATAAAATTGACAAAGATTATTGTTTAAGGTTGACGGACACGCATGTCTTAATTAGTTTTTTTTTGTTTTTTGTTTTTTTTTTTTGTTTTTTGTTTGTTTTTTTGTTTTTTACGAATTGGTCAAACCCAAACTCAAACAAAAACATTGTTTTCAATCGTTATGAGTCTACCGATTGAATAGAATTTTATTATAAACAATTGTCTTGTAAATGGAATTTTTAAAGCATTCTGAATGTAAAAAGAAAGAAAAAAGTGTGCGAGACAATAAGAAACACTACTTGCCAAAGAAAAGTGAAGTTTTGTTGAAATCGATTGAAGAATGTAGGAAAATCGACCCCATATATAAACGAACACACACACACACACACAAACAAGCTGGGTTTTATAAGTAAGATGTAAATATGTATATATACAGAGTGCGATGCGTAAATTGTCGCCATTTTATATTTTTAATTTAATTTCGTGCATGTGCGTTGCTTGTTTGTTTTTTGATTTTGTTGACTGCACAGTATAGTAGGGTCAGTTGGGCACCATCTGTGAGAAAAAGAGAACTATGACACAATTCACTGTGCCATAAATTTAGAAACGGTACATATGCTTGGCATCTTATATTTCGGAGTGTTTAGATGTCAATCTGAGACTGAGATTCCGAGGTCGTCTGGCGATTTTGGTGAATAAATTTATTCTTCAGTATGTCAAGATATTTCTGTGTAATTATGACAAATATATCTCAGATGTCAGTGCTATTTTCAATTTTTTGCGTCATTTAGACGACAATTTATTTATCGCATCATATATATTCTTTTTTTTTAAGGAATAAAAATATAAACACCCTCCAGCGACTATATTGAAATCCTTTTTAAGTAAACAGGAATTAGAAATTAATATAACTAATTACATTTTAATTTCACAGGAAAATTAAAAATTACAAATGTCAAATTCTAAATTTAACCGAGCATCAAGTTTAAAATTATTACAAAATTATTCAGAAATGAAACAAGGGAAAAAATATATATTTTCTAATTTAATCTAATCTTAACTTTAATGTAACAATGTTTCCCCTATCAAGGAGGTTTGGTTGGTTTTGAACTCTTAAAACTCTTTATCTTGAAATCAAAACCGTCACTTGACAAGACACCAGAAGTGTTGAAACAAAATCGATATTTTTGTAGTGATGCTATAAAAAGCATCTTATTAGGTTGATGCAAAAATAATGTCGGTTTTTGACGTTAAAAAATACGTCAAAAACCGACATTATTTTTGCACCCACCTAATATAAATTATATATATATATATATATATATATATATAAGTGAACATTGAAGTCAACACTCAGCGGCGACAGACTGTTTCATGCTAGACGCGAGTGTTGGGTTTTTCCTCGACTATTTATATATATAGGTCAGTGGTTGATTGTGAGTAGTCCACTCTGGCGGTTATTTTGGCGGGAGTGGCTTGTTTATTTAGACGACAATTTATTTATCGCATCATGTATATTCTTTTTTTTTTAAGGAATAAAAATATAAACACCTTCCAGCGACTATATTGAAATCCTTTTTAAGTAAACAGGAATTAAATATTTCCTAGTTTCTTTACTAATTTGCAAAATCACAAATATATTTAACATTATTTTCCATATTCTTCAATGCTTCGAAGACCAACCTAGTTATATTCCATCATGGCTGACTGACCCCACTGTAGGGCCTCAAACTCACACCCGACCTCAAGTGGAACTCGTATATACGATCCATTGCTAATGATGCAAGTAAAATCGTCGGCTCTCTGTAACCCTCTAGTAAGTACCTGATTCCTCATACTATCCTCTACCTTTACAAAAGCCAGATCAGACCAAAAATGGAGAACTTTTGTCATATCCGGGCGGGAGCTGCCAGGACCTCCCTCTCCAGCCTTCAATAGCGTTCAAAAGCGTCTCCGAGCCCTTGTGGGTGACGAATTATTCTCCAACCTCTTTCCTACAGGCGGTATGTTGTAAGCCTCTCCGCTACTTCCACGGAAAGTGCTCGGACGAATTACATACTCTGGTCCCGCCGAGGCAAACCTTCTAAGTAAGAACACGACACGCCACTTACATAGAAGCAAACTACACACATTTTTTTTTTGTATTCCATCAGTGAGAAGTAGGTTCAACTCTAGCGGCTTCTTTCCGCGAACCACTGCCCTGTGGGACCGGCATCCAAACTGGGTGTTTCCTCAATCACTACAATCAAAACTTGTTCAAGGCTAGGGTTAACAATTATTTTCCACTCCTATACACACAAATGGCCTCCACACGTAACGAGTGGCTCCCGGGCCTTGTAAAGTGTGTACATCGCTGTAAAAAAAATCTATAATATTGGAAAATGTATTACAAAAACATAGAGAAGTATGTACATATGGACATATTGGGTTGGTGCATAATTATCAGGCGTTTTTAAACAATATTTATTATGAAAAAAGAAACATAACAATTTAACAATAACATTTTTAAATGATTATTCCATCGCGTATGATTATCTACACGCATTTTTATAACCTGAAAATAAAATAATATTTTTATTAAAAAACGTAAACTAAATGGCAATTTTTATTAAAAAATAACTCGCCTGAAAAAACGCCTGATAATTATGCACCAAACCAAATGACAGTTATTCAACATGAAATACAATCTTCTATTAAAATTTAAAGTGTGTCCCAGAGTTTTAGTTATTCTATAAATGTGACCTGAAGTTAAAAAAAAAAAAAAAAAAGGTTAAGAAATACTGGTTGAAAGACAGGAAATTATCTCAAAGTACTAATCGAGGGATTACCTAATTTTGCTAGATTTCTAGATCTGAGAAATCTATATATAAAGTTCTTTTAAATTAGTTTAATTATGCAATAAGAAGCAAAAAAGTAAAATACGTAATTTGGTCTGCAGATAACTTATAATTTTTCAAGCATTCCTTATTTTGTCCATATGGTTACCATATGATAAGCGCCAGGAAACTTTTTAACCGTTGGAGCTTTACCAGCGGTAAAGAAAAACGACGTAATGCCCAGCCACCGGTTGTTCAGTGGTAGAGAAAAATGAAAATGCTCAGCTACCGGTTGAACGGTGGGTAAACTCTGTAACTCTATTTATATCTACCGTGAAATATTGCATACCGATAATTTACATCATTTGCATAGTTGGCCCAGTGGATAAAAGCGTTGGTTGGATCCAGTGACTTGACGCAAAGAGTTGCGAGTTCAATACCTGACTATTGCAGTGATGAACAAAAACTTGGTGAATTGAGTTAAAGGGAGATAACTGAGACATCGGGAAGAGGCATACCACGTGGGACTAGAAAATCTTACCCCCCCAGTGGACGAAATAAAGAGTTCCGTTTAAAATTAAAATCATGGCCCAGTGGATAAAAGCGTTGGTTGGTTGGATCCAGTGACTTGACCCAAAGAGTTGCGAGTTCAATACCTGGCTACTGCAGTGGTTAGCAAAACCTTGGTGAGTTGAGCCAAAGGGAGATAATATATCGAGAAGAGGCAAGGTACGTGGAACTAGAAAAATCTACCCCCGGCGAATGAAATAAAGGGTTCCTTTGGGGGGGATCTTATTTAGAAATGATATCAGAAAACCATGGTTGGGTTATGCGCTTAGTTAGATACCACATCTCAGAAATACAGACAAATAATGAAGCACCTTGTCATAGATTTTCTCTCATCTACGTATATTTTCGTTGCAGCAAAAAGAACTATTTGGTTGGTGCAAAAATAATGACGTAATAATGTCGTTTTTTGACGTTAATAGATACGTCAAAAAACGACATTATTACGTCATTATTTTTGCATGTCGTTTTTTGACGTTAATAGATACGTCAAAAAACGACATTATTACGTCATTATTTTTGCACCAATCTAATAGTTCTTTTATTACATTAGTAAGGAGAGACATTGATAATTTCTTCAAATATGTATCATGACATAACAACATGTAATCTGTCTTTCTCGAGCTCCGCCCTTTTTTCTGTCTGTCTTGAGGGGTTTTTTTTTGGTTTTTTTTCTGTATATCTGCTTGTCTCAGTATCGGATTAAGACCCATAAGCACTTTTGGCCTTCCATACATCTGCGAGTTAAGTATGCTAGTATGGAGTCTTGGTGTGTAGTGCAAATAAAGGATTTCAAGCGAGAACATGCAACATGGAAAAACTAACTGGAGATAAATGTAGAAGGAACTGAAGGTTGATATGACCATCGAGAGAGGCTGATCCTCAGTTCCAACCCAAAACAACATCAGCCAAAAAAAGAACCAATCACAGCTAAGCATCCACGGTCACATGAGCCACAACCAGATTCTATTAGGTCGGTGCAAAAATAATGACGTAATAATGTCGTTTTTTGACGTATTTTTTAAAGTCAAAAAACGACATTATTACGTCATTATTTGTGCACCAACCTGATAACAGAACTGTGACCAGAAGTGGTCGTGTAATCAACAAACCAGTGTGTCACATAAACATATGATTAGTATAATGTCAGACGAACATGAAGACAGTCTCCATTAACTTATTCAAGAGAGCTGATGCGATGTATTGAGTAAATTAAAACCTTATTATCTCCCTTAACTCATTCCCTTATTAACCAATCAAAATGGCAATAACGATTCACTGTGGGTCACTTGTCTCCTCGTTCATAATGGAACTCCGTTGATTCAAATGTTAATTATGTTTGACTTATTTCTTTAGACATATACAACATCATTACAATTTCAATGGGTCCCTCTTCTCCTGATGCCCTAAGCATGTGCTTATTTTGCTTAATGGTTAATCCAGCCCTTGCTTGCCTCGAATCGTTTTTGCGTATGTGTTTGTGTCTATCCAAATTTCTATCTGAGTCTGTTCCTGCTTATCTCTTTAGCTGTGCATAGTTATTCACCCGACGGCTTTAAAGTAAAAAATATTTTAAAAACTAAAATATTTTAGAGCTGTCATCAGTGACCGCAAATTGTTTTGCCTTCTAAAACTGTCAGGCTATTTACATCAAATTTTGCAAGCCACTTTTTGTGCGTGAGTGTGAGTGAGTGAGAGAGAGAAAGAGAAAGATTGCCCACTTCCACACACACGCACCCCAAAATTGAGTAGAAGCTGCCAAGGTTTTTATATGCATGCAAGCAGGGTGGGCATAAATTTTGCAAATCTAATTGCGAGGATTTCATGATTTTATTGGACTGATAAAACAGGCAGTCTGGTCCAAAGTTCAATCCTAGATATGGTCCCAAGATAGTGTCTGAAGAGAGAACAAAAACAACAGTGAATTATTTATTGGCTTTAGGGGCTGTATTAACTTTTTTACAGACTTGTTAATCATCAATTTCATCAATTTGATCTCAATGAAATTTGCCCAGGCAAGCACATTATCTGAACAACACGTGATTCACTGTATATACACCCATATACACTCCAAAGGCCCATAATTCCTCATCAACTTCACAGATGTTTACATATTTATTTTTAAAATGGACAGTTATTCTTGATGCTGAATATGAACATAATCTTTTTTTTATTCACGTATAAAGTTTAAGTAAGCAAGACTTGTACATTTTTTACTCTTTTTCCTACATGCCTCTAAATTAAGTATCTAAATTTTACATATCTTAATTAAGTATCTTGCATATCTTTACATATCTTAATTAAGTACAGGGGGCGATAGATAAATTGTCGTCTAAATTACGTAAAAATGAACACAACACTGACATCTCATTTAACAGATATATTTCCAAAAATTACCCCCCAAATATCTTGAAATACTAAAGAGTAAATTTATTCAATAACATCGCCAATGGCTTCAACCACGGCTTGCATTTGACTTCGGAATCTCCTGCAACACTTCTGGACAGTCTCCGTAAGTTGGTGAATGCTGCCATAATCCTTGCCTTCAGTTCATCGTCTCTTGCTAAACTACGCTCCACACATAATAATCAAGATGCAGTATGAGGAGCTAAATGTGGTTGTAGAAATTGTCTGGCAGCCATAACTGGATTCAACTTGTGTGGTAAGGTGCAGAGTCCTGTTGCTAGATATAGGGTCATCCAGCAACCACCCTCTTGATCCAGTGCAGCACTATCTCCTCAAAGCACTTGATGTAAGTTTCCGTGTTGAGTTTGAGGACCTTGTGGAAAGATGAATGGAGGCATAACGTCGCCATCACTAGTGATCAGTCCAAATGCCTTCTACCATTTGCCCATGCATTGAATATTGACGACAAATCTAGTCTTGTGCTTCTGCTATATATTTAGAGATCCTTGATAAAATCCAAAGAATCTACAATATTATTGGTTCTAAACTGGCATCTCGGCTTCAGTTACATTCACACAGCCGTAATGTAGCTTCTCCATATCTTTTCTATAAATATTTTCATGGTAATTGTTCAGATGAGATTTCTTCTTTGGTATCTAGACTTTAAAATTTTAAACGCAGTACTAGATGACCAGCAAGTTTTCGCCATAGAGTTAAAATGGCTAGATGCAACCATATGTTCTGTGGTAATAGTCTGTTCTCTCTACCGGCTTCTTGCTTTCCAGTCATATCTGATCTTCAAAATTTTAAATGCAATGTCAAACGTTATCTTCTGTCTTCTTAATTCCTGCTCTCTTATGGCTCTCTCTCCTTCATAATATTTTATTTTTCTATATTCCATCACACTCAGTAAAGTTATTGTGTATAGGGATTTTCAGAGCGGAGCTTAGATGTGGCAGAAGGCCGAAAGTATGGGGCGCAGAGTGAGGATCGAACTCACAACTCAGTCGTAATTGTTCTAGCGTGACAAGCTTACTAAACATTACATCTCCGCGGGGTGCCCGGAGCTATTGTGTATATATAGCTCGTCAGTGGGACACAAATTCGCTAGGAACACCAAAGAAATCAATTCACGAGGAATTCGCATTAGCGACAACAGTTCAAACAAGTCACGAGGCTAAGAAACAAAAGATGCCGTGTTATATTTTGCTGTTTAGAGTATCGGGTTTATATATATATATATATATATATATATATATATATATATATATATATGGTTTTAAGGAGTTGCTATATTTATGGGATAAAGTGCTCAGTATCAGAGATAGAGCGTTTGTAAATATAAAAGTCAATATTGAAGTCAATACTCAGAGACGACAGGCTGTTTCATGCTAGACGCAATCGTCATGCCACATGTTGTGTTTTTTCTCGACTATTTAGATATATGGGTCTGTGCTGCATTGTGGGTAGTCCATCCAAACAGGTGCATGTTCACATAGTGCTCATATATATATATATATATATATATATATATATATATATATATATATATAAATATATATATATATATATATATAATTATTTATTTAGATTGTTGGTTATTGGAATTATATATATATATATATATATATATATATATATATATATATATATATATATATATATTAAGAAATGGACAAAGTCCGACAATTTATTTATTAAAGATATA
Source organism: Acanthosepion lycidas (assembly GCA_963932145.1). NCBI lineage: Eukaryota > Metazoa > Mollusca > Cephalopoda > Sepiida > Sepiidae > Acanthosepion > Acanthosepion lycidas. The sequence continues at coordinate 36,804,918 of OZ010575.1, read as the reverse complement.
TATATATGTGTGTGTGTGTGTCTCAAATATCCATAATAATTACAAAGAAAAAAGGACGGACAACAATAACACTTAACTTTTTCTATAGGATTCAAATATACAACAAATATAAACTTGATGAACAAGCAGTAACTTACACCATCCACAGATATACTAAACCTGTCCAACAACACAAATAAATAAAATTAATTATGTACTACATCAAATTTAATACCTCAAAACTAATTGTCCAAAATATATATATAGTTTTAAGGTGTGCTATATTTTGGGGATAGTGTGCTCAATATCAGAGACAGAGCGTATGTAAATATAAAACTGAACATTGAAGTCAACATTCAGAGGCGACAGGCTTTTTCATGCTAGACACAATGGTCAGGCCGCGAGTGTGGATTTTTTCTCGACTATTTATATATATGGGTCAGTAGTGCATTCTGGGTAGTCCATTCAAATTTTTTACTACGTTAATAAAACATCGAAAACTGAAAAGAATAAATAAATATTTAAAACAAAAATGAAAATAAATAAAAGCAAGTAAAATAAATTAACCCAAATAAATAAATGAATGAGTAAATAAACAAGCCACTCCCGCCAAAATAACCGCCAGAATGGACTACCCACAATCAACCACTGACCTATATATAAATAGTCGAGGAAAAACCCAACACTCGCGTCTAGCATGAAACAGTCTGTCACCTCTGAGTGTTGACTTCAACGTTCACTTATATATATATATATATATATATATATATATATATATATATATATATATTAGGTTGGTGCAAAAATAATTTCGTTTTCTAGCATATGTTACTATGTGAGAAAACGAAATTATTTTTGCACCAACCTAATATATATATATATATATAATTTATATTAGGTTGGTGAAAAAATAATGTCGGTTTTTGACGTATTTTTTAACGTCAAAAACCGACATTATTTTTGCATCAACCTAATAACATGCATTTTATAGCATCACTACAAAAATACCGATTTTGTTTCAACTCTTCTGGTGTTTTGTCAAGTGACGGTTTTGATTTCAATATAAAGAGTTTTAAGAGTTCAAAACCAACCAAACCTCCTTGATAGGGGAAACATTGTTACATTAAAGTTAAGATTAGATTAAATTAGAAAATATATATTTTTTCCTTTGTTTCATTTCTGAATAATTTTGTAATAATTTTAAACTTGATGCTCGGTTAAATTTAGAATTTGACATTTGTAATTTTTAATTTTCCTGTGAAATTAAAATTTAATTAGTTATATTAATTTCTAATTTAATCTCATCTTAACTTTAATGCACTAATAGATTGTATTTAGGGCATGTTGTCACGTTATTTTGAATAAATTAATTAAATTTAATTAAGGCATAAGGGAGGTAATTCGTCATCATAGGTTACGTAACAATGTTTACCCCTATTAAGGGAGTTTGGTTGATTTTGAACTTTTAAAAGTCTTTATTCTGAGATCATCATAGAAGTGTTGAAGCAAAATGATATATAAAAAAAATAAATACCCGTATCAGAAACACTAGCCTCAAGATCTTTATATAACCGAGGGGTGGAGAGGCAGCTATACTTTTATTTTCATTTTTTTTATTTCAGGCAGAAATTTTAAGAAAGAAGCGACATAGACAACAAAATAAGAAAGAAAGCGTCTCACGAGGAGGAAGAAATCGTTGAAAAAGACAACGCGAAGACCTATACAGAAAATCCAGTCAAGTTTCTAAAAGTTTCTAAAAATGCCACGTCCAGATGGAGATGGTGACAGTCGCATTGTTTCCTCGCTTGTTCTTGCTACTGGCTCTGACTACACAGACACAACATCAGGGTCAGTGGAGCAATCGTCATCTTCACCAGTATTGTCATCACCAGTATCACCTTTTGCACCACCGGCGCTACCATTGAAGGCAAAGCAAAAGGTTTTATTGAATGCTTCCGATCAGCCTTCATCTTCGTTTCGTTGCCAATCTGATGAACATGCATGATATGTTGAAACTAAATATGTAATATTAACCAAGAAAGATGTAGGTTGCTTAAATTTCTATTCAAATTGTGACAAATCACAAATTTCTGATGATCTACGTCTAAAAATGGTGAAGATGGATGCTAAAACTTTTCGGAAAAAAAAAGACGATCCTTTCAAAATTAGAAAAGATCAAAAGGTTATTGACGTATCGAAGAAGCGATGAGAAGGGAAACGAACCCAAAACGTGTGGGTGTCAAACGCAGCTTCACGAATTACTGGTTTAAAAAGAAAATTACACGATGGATCTATAGTGGATTACCAGTGTACGAGTGTTGAAACAGATTAGTTTGATTTGGCCTTGTTAGTTAGATAGCCCACTAACAATTTTATGTACATATTGTTATGGGATCGTTAGTGAGTCTGTCTGAGTTCAGTCTGAAGTCGGACGACCGGCTGATCGGTTGAACTCTCTGCCTTTGGGAAGGGGGGGGGGGAACCCGAACGAGACTACGCCGAAGGGTGGAGTCTCTTTCGGGGAGGTAAACCGACCCTGAACCCATTTATACATTTTTGACCGAGCCCACGTGCTCGGAAATCCCACGTTAAAAACGGCCTTGTGCCACATGACGCCCCAGTGGGGGCGGGGGTGACTTAATATCGTCAATCAGTAGTTCTAGAGGAGTCAGTAGTTCAAGTCGAGTCAAAAGTCGAGTCAGAGGCAGTCCGAAACAGAGTCGCGTTCAGACAATTACTGCCAGACATTGGAATAGTAATACTGGTCGAGATTACACTGTTCTCTCTACTAAACCTGATTGTTCATACTAACACTTCTACTTCTCTCTATATATTCCTGTTTGTAATATATCTGTGTTATTCCATACCTGTGTTCGAGTTCTTCTTTATTGGTTCTACCTAACCTTGGACTATCACTATGCTACAAGGAACCGGACCATAACACATATAAATCAATTAAGGTCTTTACAAAGGTCTTTATTTTGATTGATACAATGTTGTCAAAATATTCGTAGTAGTCCTTGCAAGAGTGTATTTATGTGCACGTAGGCAGGAACGTATGTATGTATGTATGTATGTATGTATGAGTGTTATCAAAGGGTAGGAATGTCTTTGAAGTAATCGCTCAGTATTAAAATGTTCCGTTCTTTTATCAAGTATAAAAGAGTGAGGGAGAAAGGTAGAGATAATAATAATGCTCGCTTGACGTTGTCAAGGGACTTGTTAGTACGCTCGTCTCCTCCTCTCTGGTGACAAGCGAACTTACCCGTCTTTTATTTTGTTTCTGGGGCTTGAAAAGGTCATTTGGGAATTCACTCCCGGATATGATTCGGGCCTTTCCATTGGACGACGAGTAAATTTCGCATCGGCTCGCGAAAAGGTCCGTAAAAGAATTTGTTTCTGAGAATTGAAGATTATTTGAATTTTGTTTTTAAATGTTTCCTAGTTTTCTTGTGGCCGAAAAACATTTCGCATCAAGGTGTGAAATTTCCTGAGTTTTGTTTTGGATTCGCTTTTGCGTGTATGTTAAGCAAAGTTTGTAAATTCAAGCCTTTTTAATTTCTAACAAAATCAATGAGTCAGTGCTTAGCCTTTGAATTTTAATTCTAGATCTTGTTTTGTTCACTACAGGTCTACGATTTCACTTACTTGGTTGTTGTACTCTATTAAAAATGATGCACTGTATTTTTATGTTTGTTTTCAACAGACCCAGTAAAGCAAAACATTGTATTCAAAAAATCTTGTCAATTTTGTAAATGGAAAAAATGCATCGTAAGAATACCTGAACAAAACAAGGTGCTCATTACCGTGAGCCATTTCTTGCATCGAAAGACTTTGAAAGACGCATATCAGAAGGGTCTACGATGGACAGAATAACACTGAAGCATATATAGTGTCGTAGTTAGTTCCTCATTAATTCCCTAATTGTTCACTAGGGGTCGCTCTCTCTACACTATAAATACTGGGCGACTTCTCGCCTCGTTCACTTTTTCATTTTGCATTTCAGCGGACACATTTAAAAATGTGATCTCTCGTAGAGATCAGCATTTTTGCTCATTTGTGGGAAAACACCATGAAACACACAGACACCTACATACGAAGATTCATCAAAATACAAACTCTTTACGTTCACATACAAACACAAATGTTAATGTCTTTGTCCCTTGTAAATTTGTTGTTTAATACATATATTAAAATATATATAAAAATAGAGATGTAATCTGAACAATGCTATGAGAAATGTACATTTCTCATAGCATTTTTCGGATTACAACTTTTCGTTGTCCTCTTATTACTGAGAATAAAAACAAGAACAAAATCTATTTCCATACCTGAAGATGTCTGTTGGAACAGACGAAAACTTGTAAAAATAATAAGACCTTATGCAACTGAAATTTATAAAACAAGGATCTTTTCATTCATAAACAGGTTCGGGGTTTTTGTATATTATTTGAATTGTTCGCGACGATGGATTCTCGCCAATTAAATCATTAACCTTTGTATTTGTTTTTTGTATGAATGATTCATGAATTTATATATATATATATATATATATATATATATATATATATATATATATATATATATATATCGGTCTTGTTTGTTTTCTTTACCTCTTCGGTTGGACTCAACTTGAGTCCAGCATGTTCTTGTAGTTGGATCTTCTTCTAGCAGGAATAAACAGCACGTGTTTCTAATCCAACAATTCGTAAACCCCCCCGGTCCTCTACAGGACGAATACAAACAATTGTGGAAGGATCTGCTCATGCGTTTTGTGGATTGTATCAAGCTTCTAGCGACTCGACATCTGGCATTTCGTGAAAACCGAAAAGTCATTGCATCAAATAATAATCCTGACAATTCTCTTAAACTCGTTAAGCTACTTAGCAAGTATGATCCTCTGTTGCAATATCACTTGGATTATCGAATCACATCCAAATTCTGCAACATTTTTGTCTGACAAAAAGCAGAATGACTTCATTGAGCAACTGGGCAACGAAGTACGTCAGTCTATCCTACAGAGAGTCAAACGAGGCAGATACTATGGGATTATGTTCGGTACAACTCCTGACGTTTCTCACAACGAACAAATGTCTGAGATTCTCAGGTTTGTCGATGTTCACAACGAATCTAAAACTGCTGTAGTCAAGGAAGTGTTCATTGGCTTAATTAAAAATTCATGAAAAGGACGCCGAGAGTGTTACAGAGGAAATTACCTCAAAATTGGAACGAGATGGGCTTTATTTGAACGACTGTCGTGGATAGATGTATGACAATGCTGCAACAATGGCTGGGAAGGTGCCAGCTGTTCAGAAACGCATGTCACAGAGAAACACGAAAGCAGTCTTTGGGAATTGTGACAATCATTATTTGAGTGTCGTAGAAGCGCATGCGGCATCAGAACAGGTGTTTGATATGTCATTTTTGGGAGTTCTTGATTTATACTATTTACAATATTCAGATTATTGTCCTCATCTTTGTCGCCATATTTATTACAACGTTTCGGCCGTTGTACGCTCCGGCCTTCTTGTCGACATTCCAACCACCTGTAAAGCTGTCCCCTGATACAAGATGGAGTGTTAGGTGCGATACTGTTCACATTAAAAAACGAGGTTGGGTGACAGCTAAATTGTTGGAGGATATGACAAGTGACACTTCAGTATTATTTGACACAAGAAGCGACGCCAGCTGCTTGCTGAACGACATGCAAACTTTCAGCTTTCTAACTGTGCTTTTCTAACTCTCGAACGACATCCTGATTTCCATCGAACGAGTACAGAAGAGCCTTCAGTGCCCAAGAATGAACGTCAGTGAAGCTCGAGCTGATATTCAAAGCCTGCAACAATCTATCATGAGTGAACGGGATTCTCTCAGTAAAAATTCAATTGTAAAAAGGCGAGGAAGAATGCTTAAAATGGAGTATTGACGTTTGTCAACAGAGAAGTGTGTGTCGTAAAAAGAGAATGTCTGGAGAGGAGACGAAAGGTGAGCCTATAAATGTGAGAGAGGAAATGCTACCTTGAAGTTAGTACTGGACAGGTTGAATGAAGAACTGAAAGATCGATTTACAATTTGACTTCCTCTTGGATATTGAAAGCCCCATTGAGTCGTACAAAGAGACGGTAGAAAAATGAAAAGTAGATGATGCTGCATACGCGGGTGGTTTTGATGGAATAGAACTCGGTCGCAAAATTACAGTCTGCCGAATGTTAACACAAAAATGAAAAGACAGTTCCTTCGTTAAACAAAACAAAAAAAAACAATTGAGCTTTTCAACTTCCCAATACCTTACGGCGATGACGGGATGATATCATCGCTCATACTGTTGGCTGTTGTTGTCTCTGTGGCATCCTGTGAGCGCTCTTTGAGCAAACTAAATCTCCGAAGCACAATGGGTCAGGAGCGCCTCAGTAATTTGGCTTTATTAAGCATCGAAAATAAAGAATTTCAACATATAAATGGGGAGGCTGTTATTGAAAAACTTTTGATCACCAACCCTGGTCGTATATCGCAACTTTACGAATTCACATAGATTAAATGAATTGCTCTAGGCTTGACATCTTTTAATTTAGTTTTTGTCAATACGCAGTTCTTGTTGGTAGTTTTGGTTGGGTTTGGTTTGTGTTTTACGGCATATCAACCTCAATCGGTCATTTAATGCCGACAACTTTTTTTTTTCTGATAATATTTTTGTTTTGTCAAAAATCTATTTCTGTTAATATATTTTTTCCTGCAAATTGTATAGCTGGTAATATTATTTTAAAACATGTATTGCTGGTAATATTTTTTTTCAAAACCGTATTGCTGGTAATAGTTTTTTTTCTTCAAATATTTATTTCTGGTAATAATTTCTTTTACAAAATATTTCTGGTATTAAAATCTATTTTTACACTTTCATAATGCTTTTTACCTTAATTTCGGGGTTAACTATTTGCCTATAGCTGGGACCCTAACAGGTGCCACCACCCCGGGTCAGGGTGAACTTGGGAACATCAGAAATTAAGAGGTGGTTCCACACTCTTCAAAGCCTCCTGATTAGAGGCCTTGCTGTTGGACGGAAGTTATCGCCTTACCCTGGACGCGGATGTAGTTTATCCTCTTACCCAGGACGTGTTGTTGTTAGTGGCGGATCGAGTAAAATGTATTTGTATTTATGTGAAAAAGCATTAATGTTTAGATTTTTGCCCAGTTTCAGAAATATTTGTATTTTTGGAATCTGGAATAAAATTATTTATATTTGTATTTCCAATTACATTTTATCAATAATCGTAAGAAATGTTTGTATTTGAATTTCTAAAAAATTAGCATTTGATTCATCACGGCTTGTTGGCCACTGGTTGTGGTAGAGGGCGCCGAGTTGAGCTCTTGTTGCAACCTAGACCAAGACCTCGGCACGCCAGTGGATATACAGTTGTGGATAATTATTCAACCACTTCCATAATTAAAAATAAAGCTATAATACCACAAAGTTTCATGGAAACCTCATGTGAATTTTTTTTCGCAAATGATGAAATAATGGATTTGAAGAATGTGCCGTGATGCCCCCAACAAAATTTTTAATATCAAGAAATAATACAAAATCATTTAATATAGGACAAAATTATTGGTCCTCTTCTCTCAATAATCAATTGTGTAATATTTATTCTTGATTCTTGCCTTTAATCATTTTTGATTGTTTCTTACACGATCACTAAACACACTGATGGTTATTTTGCTCCGTTTTTCCTTGGCGATAGCTTCTAGTTCCTCCAAATTCGAAGGACTTCTTACTCTTACTTTTTTTCTTCAAATATGCCCATAATGTTTCAATTTTTTTTTAAATTTCTACGGGATATGCCAATACCTTATTTTTTCTGTGATCTAAGTATTTTGTAAAAATACGTGTCGTGTTTCAAGTCATTGTCATGTTTGGAACGTTCAGTGATGCGCCATGTTTTCAACATTACTCCTAGAGGTTGTAGCCCAACATATACAATTTTGAAATCAGGCCGACTCCGTGAGCAAATTAAAAACATTCCGGGTGGGATCCGAACCCACAATCCTGAAATTTTTTATTCTCAAGTTTTCATGACTGCCATTGTTTTCTGCCATTTTTACGTTATTTTTTTACAACATTTTTTTTTCCTACGATAACAATTTTTATTGCTTGGAAATAAATTTGGGAATATTTAAAATCAATTGCAAAATCCAGCGAAAGTTACCCATGAAATAAAAATAATTGTTTGTATGGAAAATAAGGACCAACGTAGATCATATTGTCTTTAAATTAAATGGCGGAAAATTAATTGTCGTTGAACTTTTAAAAGGTAAGCTTAAATGGTCATGCAATGATCAATTTTGAGTTCTTTTGTAGTTTATTGTTGCCTATCGCATCTACTCCTCCCTACCTATTGTGATGAAAGCCCAATCAAGAGACATCCGCAGGAGCTAGCTTAAACGCCGCCCGATAGCGCGACTTTTAAACTAATATATATATATATATATATATATATATATATATATATATATATATATATATATATATATATAACCTTAAATAGGTTAAGATTGTAGTGATCGGGGAAATGTCCTCTTGGGAGTTTACGTGAAGAAGTTGTTAGAGAGTATTGCAGTATACCTACGGGCGATAATGAGTATGTCTCCATTCATATAAATACCAGTAGTAAATACTGTATGTTGGTCTGCAGTTGGAGATTCGTCTCTAGCTGTTCTGGTCAAACTCTCTGCCTCCAGGCAAAGAAGATCCTCAGGCGATGCTATGTCGAAGGGTAGAGTCTCGTCTCGGGAAACAACTACCCGACCCCGTTTTATAGGGGTCTACGGGAAGTTTTTGGCTGAGCCTACGAGCTCGGATACCTCGCATTAAATTCGGCCTTGTGCCACATTTGACCTCGTGGGGCGGTTGGTAGATATCCTGAAGATATCCTGAAGTTGTGGATTCATTGTGGAATTCACTTGACTAACTTCTAGCAGTTGATTACTACTTCTGCGCGCCGCTGGCGAATCTTATACGTGTTGTTCTTGGCCTAAGTATTATCGTTCATTACCAACCTTCGTGTGGTTATTCTATTCAGTAACCTCCCCTAGGTTACAACAGAGAGAAACTTACTTCTCACCGATGGAATTCATAGGGAATGTGAGTGGTTTGATACTATATAAGTGGCATTGTGTGTCCTTGCCGTGAAGGTTTTTAATTAGATATTTATGTAGGTACATTGGTTTTATATAGGACTGGCGCATGGCCCGGCGTTTTGCCCGTGCTTGATTCAAAAATCGTACGACTCATACAGCAATCTATATCACTTGACTTAAAATATTTTTGCCCTTCCTTGCCTTTAAAGGAGTGCCCTTTGCCGTGCTGATGTTGCAAAATGTCTTACTTCTTGCCTATCTCACACTGCAAATTTTTTCTAAGCTCTATACTAAACATTAAATCTGTTATGAAAAAAGAACTAAATAAAATGAACACAAAACGATCAGCTTTAAAAAAGGACTCGTAACTGGAAAAACCGAATGAAAAATAAATGTTAACAACAAATACTTTTTCACATCCAACCCAGTTCTGCGGAATCAGAATCAACGTTGAGTTTAAGCAAGCGAATGGGGTAATTGGAGTAAAGTGACATGCAGATTTAAATTTTTCCCACTTGTGACGAATGCAGCTATCGATTTTTTTTTTTTTTTTTGCATGCTAGCATGCTTGTTAACATTCGTGTCAGTCAGCTGTTGGCTCTCACGCTGGCCAATAGAATCTTCCTGCCTATTTGTGGCAGCCAGCTATAGGCTCTCACTCTGGCCAGTAGAAAATGGCCGCAAACTACATGAAAACTGCCGTAGAAGCATGAAAAAATCGATTATTTCAACTATCGATGGGAGTTGGGAAATGCAAAGTCGGTTTTGGCCTTGCCGTTAACTTGGAGCATGTGCCTGTAAATCTTGGTGCAAATCCGTCGAAAATTGCGGCCGTGCATTCGTTACACACACACACACACACACACATCCTGTCTTTTATAGATAGAGATTGGTACATGCCTTATATATTGGCTTTATATAGGATGTAAATATTGGGAAAATTGTCAGTAGCTTGGAATTAATTTGAAGCTGAGTCTGAATGACATTCGCTTACCCACAAAAATCACTGGGAAAGGCATCTGTCAGCATTAAAAGCTATAGGTTTTGTTAAATAGTAGAGCAAACCAGAATCTCTAGCTATGGTTAGCATTCAGGCTAGAAGGATTACTCTGAATTTAAAAATATATGAAGCCCTATAAAATATGTACTATACAGACATAGAAATCATTATGGAATTCACAATGACTATATGACTGCGGGCGATTCGGTAGCTTTTTTACAGATAAATATTATTCATTGGGTTTCATAAATTTGTTATTTCTATTTATTTACATGTTTTAATCTTCATAAATATCAATGTTCGCAATTAATTAAGAGATGTTAATTATTTAGAAGCATATCTTGGGATTTCCACGCAACGAAAGTTGTCGTTTCTATCCCCAAATGGAGATGCAACTGATTGCAAAATGCGTTTATCACCAGAGTAAAGGATTGAAATGTTTGCAGAGGGAAAGAAACGGGATTTTTCTCTCCCCTGAGGAAAAAAAATGTGGTTTCTGTATGCAGTGGCCACAGCAAAGGCTGCATCTGCGTAATTCAATTGCGACGACCACAAAACATGCTTTTCCAATTATCTGTACAGCTAATCAGATTACGTGATTCTCTCGACCTCTATTGGTCTATCATTCCATCTCCTTCCCTCTCTATATCTATGTACTGTTTTATTTTTCCCTTCTCTCTCCATGGATATGGATCTCTCTCTCTCTCTCTCTCTCTCTCTCTCTCTGTTATTATCTATCTATCTATCTATCTATCTATCTATCACAATTTTCCTGTCTATATAAGAATTAATCTTTCTTTCCTCTCTCTAAAAGTGTGAATATATTTTTCTGTCTCGGACACATCACACTATAGAAATAAGTGTTGCCGGGAGAAACAATTCCTTCTCTCTTGGTCGTCTTCCTGAGAGGAGGAGTAATATTCCAATCACTTATTTAGCAGTTTTATCATTTATTTCATTCAAAAATTTAATTATATTTCTTTCTTATATTTAACAAGGTTTTTCTGCCAAAAATTAGTACCAAATTTTTTTTTTTCAGATAGCAAAATTTGTTTTTTTTTATCTTAGGAAGTGGATTTTTGTGGTAGATGTCTTTGCTTCTAAACAAATGTTGAAGGTGAGATTAACAGTTTCCATACAGGAAATACCCAGCATTCATTGACCAAACAGCATTACTGTTAATGGAAATCTTAAAAATCTTTCTCTTAAAACACTTTTTTCATAAAATTAAACTTCACAAGTTCCCTGTTATCATTCTTCCTTATATTGATAGGAGTTTCCTTCCTAACATTTTGTTTAAGGTGTTGTAGAAAGCCAACATCTTCATTATACCATTGTTTTCTCTACTAGTTACATGTGATATTCATTTTAGTTGTTGCTGCTGTTGGATGTCTTCAAGTGATGTTTTGTTATCTGATAAAGTTTGGTCATTTTGTAGTGGCAGTCTACGAGAATTGATGAAGAATATTCTTTAAGACCAAGGGGATTCATTGGCTTGAAGCCATTTTTAATCATTGATCTGAAAATGATTGTATACTCTTGCAGGCTGGTAGTATGCGTTTCCCAACTTATTACGAGTGTTAGTAACATCGGTGTCTGAAATTGGGATTAACACGATGTCACCTTAAATACCCACAACAACAAGGCGGACTCGAGATGTGAGTCACGAAAAAAAGGTAAAAAAAATTACAAGAGCCAGTATATATGTACAAACAAATGATAATGTATTAACAAAAAAGGTATACAAGCGACAAAGATAAAGATATGTGCGTCAAATGAATTTGAAAAACTTTTTGGTCCAAAGTATGTGTAGTGAGTAAATGCGCGTACGTACGTGCGTGTGTATTGTTCATATGTTTCCTAAAGGCAAGCGCGTTCTATGCGAGAGGTTACATGTTGACCAATAAGCGAATAAGGTAAGAAGAGAAAGAGAAAAAACATCGCCGAGTATTTATAGTCTGGAGAGCGTCTCCTAGAAGCGGTTTTGAAAATTAGGAAGTGGTTAACCTGACAATACAGATGATAGTTTAGACATTTCGGAACAAGTTGGATGCCATGCATGAAACTTTTAAATCATTCATTTATATATAATGTATGTATATATGTGTATATTTCGGCAGCATGTTTTCATTGAGACATATTTCATCGAATAATTTACACATGTCCTGTTTGCTTATTTTCAATAGGATCCTTTCATATTAACTTTCTCTTGTCCGTCAATGATGACACCAAAATCTTATCTGAGAATATGAAAGGATCCTATTGAAAATAAGTAGACAGGACATATCTTAATTATTCAATGAAACATGTCTCAATATATATATATATATATATATATATGTGTGTGTGTGTGTGTGTGTGTGTGTGTGTGTGTATGTGTAGAGAGAGAGAGAGAGGGAGAGGGGAGAGAGAGAGCCATAAACAAAAAGTTTGTACGACAGAATTTAAATATGCCTCTTTTAAAGGAGCCTTTTTCATCCAACGCCTCTTCAGAAATATTCGTTGGAACAACAATAATTAAAATTGCAAAACTGAAAAAGGTAGACACGGTGTGGGGGTGTTGGGAGTTGCCATGACTGAAAACAAACACATTGGTCTAAGCCCCTAATGAGCGTAAAACATAAAAAAAGAATTATTAATGACCTGCCCATGAGATACACAGAATGAAGAAAGTTCTCTTTCTGACTACACAAAGTCAGTTGATGAAACAGCTTCTAAAAACCGTAAATATTTAACTAACTGAGCCTTGTGCAGCACCCTAAATGCTCTGTCAGCATATTCAGAAGTGTGACCCAGGTTATTAGTCAAATGAAGTCCAGTCGCTGACTCACGAACTGACTGAGTCAAGTAATCCATGCTGTCTTATATAGGCAGGAACGTTGTCTAATCCAGGTCTCCAAGTGCAAGTTGGTTCCCCCCACATAGTTGACCTAACACCAAAGTCTAAACTGATAATTCACAGAACACCAAAATCTAAATTGATAAATCACAGAAGATTTATATATATATATATATGCGCGTGTGTGTGTGTTCAAGGAAGACATTTGTGTCACTGACACTCAAAAAAGAGAATGTCTAATAGAAAAAATAAGAAAATTTAATTGCTTTTAATAATATGTGGAAATATCCATTCTTTGCCTGCTGAAGGTCGCGAGAGCGGAAAGGCGTGTAGCAAAATTATGGAAAATAAAGCATAATATATATTTTTTTTTAAATCCACATTGCAACCAAAAACGTTTGCGGTTTCTCTCTTCTTTTTAATATACACACTTTTCTCTCATTGGAACTACTATAAGCTCTTCCCTTTATATATATATATATATATATATATATATATATATATATATATATATATATATATATATATATAATCATCATGGCCTGACCATTGTGTTTAGCCTGAACCAGACTGTCACCCCAGGTGTTGACTTCAATGTCTACTTTTATATTTACATATGCTCTGTTCCTGATACTGAGTACTTTAACCCATAAATATAGCATACCTTAAAACTATATATATATATATATATATATATATATATATATATATATATATATATATATATATATATATAAGAACAAATAGGAAACATTTATCAGTCTAACAGGTTTCACGTTTGCTGTTAGATTGATAAATGTTTCATAATATAGTTATCATTTTGTCGGATTAAGATCCATATTTGATCCCAATTCATTATATATATATATATATATATATATATATATATATATATATATATATATATTTAGTTTATGAAAAACTAGGTAATCCATATGCGTAGACCCAAGGAGGATAAAATCCAGAGAGCTCAATGTAAATCCAGAGCAAATAATTTAAATAAAAACAGACCACTTTAAGGTTCCATGTAATAAATTATTTCACCACCGCCCTGCGGATCATCAGACTTTACAAGTCTGTTTTTATTTAAATTTTATTTAATATATATATATATATATATATATATATATATATATATATGTCAGTCTACTAAAGTTACTACTACCCGAACTTTTCCTTTTCACCCTCCTCTTCCCCAAAATCCACCCGAACCTTTACAGAGGCTTCCACTGTTTCTATCTCACCCTCTTGTGTTCCCTTCAAATTAATGTCTCCACTATTAGAGTTCAACCTAAAAAAACAAATGCTTAAGTGTTATTACATTAATACTGACCTTTATTTGGATTAAGATCTCTTTCATTAAATTAATTTGAATCAAGCCTATAAATAATAAACTGTATTAATCAATGTAAAATACAATCCAATATAAAAATCTCAAAAGTATAGAGTAAATTCTTGGCTAGGTAAACTGACTACTACTAACCACTAATCCCTTATCCCTCACTTTACCCATTGCTTCTCTTTCACCTTCCCTCCCAACTCCCTATCTAATGTGTTCGTCTGGTGTATTTTCTCCATCTATGATGGAGATTTTGATCTGAAGAGTTGAACATCTCGGTGTTCACGAATTAAATTTATATTCGAAATGGATTATTAAAATCTCCATCTTCTTCTTATCATTATAATGCTCTGTAATCTACATTGAGCTCTCCCTGGATTTATATCCTCCTTGGAATTACCCCTTCCAGTCACAAATTGCTAAGACATATATATATATATATATATATATATAAATAAATTGTTGGGGGTACAGAACCGTACTATTGCAAGGAATAGATACAAATTATTTCCTAAAGGCATTATGAAAAATAAAAAGTAAGAGATGAAAACACTTACAGAACAGACCAACCGGTTTCGTTCCCAATCTCATCAGGGTCGACTGGGAACAATTTCTTGCAATATATATTGACTCACACAAACACCCTACATACAATTAAAACATTAGAAAATGAAATGATTAATGGCATGAGGGGGGAAAAAATTCAAACCGCGCGAATTTGCACAGCACAAAGGAGAAAAAAAATTGGGGGAGTGTGAGGGGAATGTATGATACACACTAGAGTCTAATAACGTGAAGCCCAAGGAGACAGTCTTTTCGCTTGCAAAGAGACGGCTCCCTGCACCGAATATACAGAGAGTCAAGTGCCTGCAAATGAAATGGAGAGTGCGAACTGGACAGTACAGTAAACCAATTCGGACTGCAATCCTTCGCACAATCCCTGCAATTTATCAAATGTTCTGTGATCGCTGACCCGGAAGTATTAACCAACTGGCTCTTACAGGCATCCGGATTAAGAACTCGCAATGGGACATGCTGCCTGATCCTACAATCTAAACGTTGGGAAGTCCTTCCTATATAGTTGCTACCGCAACCACATTTAAAAGAATAAATCACGGAAGAAACATGATGGGGAGGAAGAGGATCCTTACGCATAGAGGGAAAGGCAGAACGAGTCGCAAAATGAATCCTTAGTTGAGCCGAAAAATAGCACAGATGGAGGGGAGACAAGACCCGCCTAGCCACAAGCTCACCCCACGAACCAGTAAAAGGAAGCCGCAAGTAAATAGGACATTTCTGAACTAAATATTGTTTTTCCTTTCGAAAATTAAGAATCTTATCACACATGACACTATGAAGAGTATCACTAGGATATCCATTTTTTAATAGAGTGCGGCGGATAAAATCCAATTCTTCATCCAAATATTGTTGACTGCAAATCATCAAGGCTCTATGTTTTAATGTCTTGATGAGATTAATTTTACGCTTTCTGGGACAAAATGAGTCCCAACGCGTATACAAAGCAGAAAACGTTGGTTTGCGAAATACTGAAGTAAGAAATTGAGAAGGAGTCCGATGCACAAGGACATCAAGAAAAGAGAGACAAGAATTAGACTCCTTTTCGATGGTAAATTTCAAAGATGGATGAAGTTGGTTCATAACTGTGAGAAAGGAATCAGCTTCCACTTCACTATTAAAAAGACAAAATGTATCGTCCACATACCTACGGTACATAGACGGTGCATTGTCATAAGTGAGGAGGGACGACTCATAAAAGCCCACAAAAATGTTGGCCAAAGCGGGACCCAAAGGGGAGCCCATGGCAACCCCATCAATCTGTCTGTACATAAAATTGTTAAAGCTAAACTCTACAGACATAGTAGCGAATTGCATAAGCTCAACGAACACATTTTCTGGGATATCCGGAGGTGACAAACCACTTCGATACAACATGTTACAACAGATATCAATAGTTTCCATTATTGGAACACAAGTAAACAGAGAACATACGTCAAAGGAACACATAAATTTATTTTTAGAAGGAGTGTCACGAATAACCTGACCAAAGGAAAAAGAATCCTTAATTGTATACGAGCTAAAATGTTCAACAACAGGTTCAAGAAGGTCTGAAAGAAAACTCGCAACCTTATGTTGAGACGAGCCTGAGATGGACAGGATGGGTCGAAGGGGTATATCATCCTTATGAGTCTTCGGAAGACCATACAGACGAGGGCGAATAGACCCAACAGGTCTAATATCATCAGTGACTTCACGCGATATGAAACCACGTTTAGCCCAAGATAAGAGTTTCTTTTGAAATTTAATTTCTATAGGAATTGTGCGATCATGTGTCTCTACTGGACCAAGAGGAAGAAATTTTGTAGAATCACCAAGAATGCTTTGCATTTTGGAGACATAATCAGAATGGTCCAATAGGACAATACCAGCCCCTTTATCAGGACGAGTAATAACGAAGTTATTATTTGCTTTTAAAGTCCTGACCACGGACCGGTGCTGTTGACTCCACTTAGACTCAGAAAGGGCTACAGGAGTTAAAGAATAAGTATGTGCTAAACTATTAAGAGTAGCCTTAAGATTAGAAAGTGAGTCAGAAGAGCGAGGCACAAGTCTATATAACTGCGAGGATAACACTTCAAATTCGGAAAAAAAATTTTCCCTATCAGAAACACTACAACGCAGTGATCAAGGCCATGGGAAAGTATACTAGACTCTAGCTCGGAAAGCTTGTAAGTAGACAGGTTAACGATAACTCCTGAAATTGGTTCCACAATATGTCCAATCCATTTACTAATTAAATGCTGCAACTTAGAATGTGTGTCACTAGATAATTTTCTTAAACATTTAGAATGAATAGAGCCGACATAATGAGAGAACCTAATCCTATCAAAAAAAGAAAGGTAGGTTAAACATTCTCTGCGAAGAATAATAAGATCAAGGGTCAGTTGATGGATTCTATTTGTACAAAACTGAATAGAATCCCTCATGAAAATCTCAATTTTTAGACCTTGATTAAGTTTTTCACTCCTAATTCTACACAGAAAAGAGGAGGACAAACATGATTTTCAATACAGGCTTGAAGAAATTTACAATTATTTTTTTAATTTTCTCAATCTTGCCTTAATAAGAAATTTATCAAGTTTTTTGATAATATCTTTAGAATAAATTTTATTAGTAAACGGTTTCATATCCCGTGAAGTCACTGATGCAAAGGATTCCTGGGGATTCTACAAAATTTCTTCCTCTTGGTCCAGTAGAGACACATGATCGCACAATTCCTATAGAAATTAAATTTCAAAAGAAACTCTTATCTTGGGCTAAACGTGGTTTCATATCGCGTGAAGTCACTGATGATATTAGACCTGTTGGGTCTATTCGCCCTCGTCTGTATGGTCTTCCGAAGACTCATAAGGATGATATACCCCTTCGACCCATCCTGTCCATCTCAGGCTCGTCTCAACATAAGGTTGCGAGTTTTCTTTCAGACCTTCTTGAACCTGTTGTTGAACATTTTAGCTCGTATACAATTAAGGATTCTTTTTCCTTTGGTCAGGTTATTCGTGACACTCCTTCTAAAAATAAATTTATGTGTTCCTTTGACGTATGTTCTCTGTTTACTTGTGTTCCAATAATGGAAACTATTGATATCTGTTGTAACATGTTGTATCGAAGTGGTTTGTCACCTCCGGATATCCCAGAAAATGTGTTCGTTGAGCTTATGCAATTCGCTACTATGTCTGTAGAGTTTAGCTTTAACAATTTTATGTACAGACAGATTGATGGGGTTGCCATGGGCTCCCCTTTGGGTCCCGCTTTGGCCAACATTTTTGTGGGCTTTTATGAGTCGTCCCTCCTCACTTATGACAATGCACCGTCTATGTACCGTAGGTATGTGGACGATACATTTTGTCTTTTTAATAGTGAAGTGGAAGCTGATTCCTTTCTCACAGTTATGAACCAACTTCATCCATCTTTGAAATTTACCATCGAAAAGGAGTCTAATTCTTGTCTCTCTTTTCTTGATGTCCTTGTGCATCGGACTCCTTCTCAATTTCTTACTTCAGTATTTCGCAAACCAACGTTTTCTGCTTTGTATACGCGTTGGGACTCATTTTGTCCCAGAAAGCGTAAAATTAATCTCATCAAGACATTAAAACATAGAGCCTTGATGATTTGCAGTCAACAATATTTGGATGAAGAATTGGATTTTATCCGCCGCACTCTATTAAAAAATGGATATCCTAGTGATACTCTTCATAGTGTCATGTGTGATAAGATTCTTAATTTTCGAAAGGAAAAACAATATTTAGTTCAGAAATGTCCTATTTACTTGCGGCTTCCTTTTACTGGTTCGCGGGGTGAGCTTGTGGCTAGGCGGGTCTTGTCTCCCCTCCATCTGTGCTATTTTTCGGCTCAACTGAGGATTCATTTTGCGACTCGTTCTGTCTATTCCTCTATGCGTAAGGATCCTCTTCCTCCCCATCATGTTTCTTCCGTGATTTATTCTTTAAATATGGTTGCGGTAGCAACTACATAGGAAGGATTTCCCAACGTTTAGATTGTAGGATCAGGCAGCATGTCCCATTGCGAGTTCTTAATCCGGATGCCTGTCCAGTTCGCACTCTCCATTTCATTTGCGGGCACTTGAGTCTCTGTATATTCGGTCAAGGGAGCCGTCTCCTTGGGCTTCACGTTATTAGTGTGTATCATACATTCCCCTCACACTACCCCAATTTTTTTTTCTTCTTTGTGCTGTGCAAATTCGCGCGGTTTGAATATTTTTTCCCTCATACCATTAATCATTTCAATTTTTAATGTTTTAATTGTATGTAGGGTGTTTGTGTGAGTCAATATATATTGCAAGAAATTGTTCCCAGTCGACCCTGATGAGATTGGGAACGAAACCGGTTGGTCTGTTCTGTAAGTGTTTTCATCTCTTACTTTTTATTTTTCATAATGCCTTTAGGAAATAATTTGTATCTATTCCTTGCAATAGTACGGTTCTGTACCCCCAACAATTTATTTAAATATATATATACATATATATATATATATATATATATATATATATATATATATATATATATATATATATATATATATATATATATATATATATATATGTCTTAGCAATTTGTGACTGGAAGGAGTAATTCCAAGGAGGATATAAATCCAGGGAGAGCTCAATGTAGATTACAGAGCATTATAATGATAAGAAGAAGATGTAGATTTTAATAATCCATTTCGAATATAAATTTAATTCGTGAACACCGAGATGTTCAACTCTTCAGATCAAAATCTCCATCATAGATGGAGAAAATACACCAGACGAACACATTAGATAGGGAGTTGGGAGGGAAGGTGAAAGAGAAGCAATGGGTAAAGTGAGGGATAAGGGATTAGTGGTTAGTAGTAGTCAGTTTACCTAGCCAAGAATTTACTCTATACTTTTGAGATTTTTATATTGGATTGTATTTTACATTGATTAATACAGTTTATTATTTATAGGCTTGATTCAAATTAATTTAATGAAAGAGATCTTAATCCAAATAAAGGTCAGTATTAATGTAATAACACTTAAGCATTTGTTTTTTTAGGTTGAACTCTAATAGTGGAGACATTCATTTGAAGGGAACACAAGAGGGTGATATAGAAACAGTGGAAGCCTCTGTAAAGGTTCGGGTGGATTTTGGGGAAGAGGAGGGTGAAAAGGAAAAGTTCGGGTAGTAGTAACTTTAGTAGACTGACATATATATATATATATATATATATATATATATATATATATATATATATATATTAAATAAAATTTAAATAAAAACAGACTTGTAAAGTCTGATGATCCGCAGGGCTGTGGTGAAATAATTTATTACATGGAACCTTAAAGTGGTCTGTTTTTATTTAAATTATTTGCTCTGGATTTACATTGAGCTCTCTGGATTTTATCCTCCTTGGGTCCACGCATATGGAATACCTAGTTTTTCATAAACTAATATATATATATATATATATATATATATATATATATATATATATATATATATATATATATATATAATGAATTGGGATCAAATATGGATGATACGGTGAATACTAGACCTGGTTTCTTTAGTATTTCCCCTTTTTTAGCAAGATTAATGCTCGATAAGCGTACATACAATTTTCCATCATAATAGAATTCTTTTCATTTTTTCTTTTTCATTCAAAATACTCAAATTTTAGGAATACGTTTTGAAAGCGTCGCCCATTTGACGACAACGTGACCACGCTTAAACGGAAAGCTGATCATTTAAAATTTTCAGTTATCTGTTTTGGATAAGTCTTGTTTTTATGTCCATCGTCTTTGTCATGTTGAACTGATTATGTTAATTGCATTTTAATGAATATTGTCCTGATGAAGGTTTATTAAACCGAAACGTCAGACGTTGACATTTCATTCATATTAAAACAACTTAATTGCATTTAAGGATTTTTGTTTGTTTTTTCCAAATATTTTTCTCCATTCTGTCGGATTTATATCCATTTATATTTGCTTACATATATATATATATATATATATATATATATATATATATATCTTGAATGAATAAACTCTTTAGCTGAAAGATTACTGGTTGTGATCTATACCACTCAAAAAACATCTTCTCTAAGAACAATAATTCTTAGCATTTATTTTGAAACTAAAGGGAATTATTATTTTACTCCCAACATAACTAACTCCAAATGTTACGCAATTTCTCCACTGCAATCATGAATTAAGACATCCATTATTGTTGATTATTTCCATGAAGGCCTAACAACCAAGTCCATTGAATGTAGCCCTAAATTCACCACTAAAAATAACTGTTGAGAAATCAATGTTCATGTACTTCACTCAACTTAAATGTTTTTATGGTGTTTACTTAACGATAATAGTTTGGTTTTCTTAAATATCATTGGCAATTTTTTTTCATATTATTGTAGCAATAACAGATATATTAAAATGAACAACTAAAAAGAAGAAATATACATTAGATGCACACACAAACATACATACAATATAGTGATTTTCTAAGCCCGGCTTACATGTGGCACAAGGACAAAAGTATGGGGTAGCCAGTGAGGATCGAACTCGCTACTCACTCATAACTGATCTAGCAAGACCAACTTTCTAACCATTAACACCACGTCGAGGTGCCCACACTTACATGCAATATAGACCAAAAGTTTCAATCAACTTCTGGATTTGGAAAAATCCCCGAAAAATTGAAGGTTGCCTGCCTTTTTCAAAACTAATTTACTATCTCACTTCAGGCCAGATGGATTTTCTCTTCCTGCATTGTTTTATCATATCTTCTTTTTTTCTTTTCTTTTCTTTTTTTTTCACTAATTTTGCTCCAAGCAAGGCAATAAAGCCACAAAGATGCAAGGAGTGTTACTGAGTTTGAAAGAATATAAGAAAAAGAAAACACTATTAAGGAGGAAGAACAACAAAACAAAAGGAACTCAGAAGATAAGATAATGATTGACATTGCATTTAAATTTCCGAAGATCAAACTTGACTGGAAAGCAAGACGTTATTAGTTCTATCAGTTCAATATATAGTTCTATCAATAACATCATTTTAGCCTGCTGAAGACCTTGTAAAGGATGAGGCACATTATATAGACATTTTTCTATTTTCTCATTCAATTACGCAATATTGTTCCGATATATAGAAACTGACGATGGGAAGAACTCACCCCTGAAAATAAATTTAATTTTAGGATAGGTTTTAACTCTTCATTCTGTTTCTAAATTTACCTTGCTAATATAATCTTGAATTCAATGAAAGAAATAACAATGAAAAACCATTTGAAATTATCAAGATGACGTAAAATATGGCATTGAAATTCAAAGATGCATTATAATTATGAAAATGCCTCTCAAAATTTAGACAAAATATTTTACTTTAAATCTGAAAATCTCGTTAAAAAAGAAAAAAAAAGTGCTGAGTTGCTATGTAATATCAATCCTCTCATATGGCAATGAATGCTGGACAATTTCCTCCCAGATGAAGAGGAGACTTGAGGCGAATGACAGACCATGTGTGCAACGCAAAAACTAAGAAAAATGGTTAGTTGGTTGATTTTGTTTAACAGGCAGCATATAAACACCTATAGTTCATTTAATGCCGAAATCTAAATTTAAACAATGGCTTCAATTAAATATATATTCTGAATGCAATTGTATTCCTACAACTACAGATAAAATGTATTGCTGATCATTTTGCTTTTGAGCGGCATATCAATTCCTTATGGGTCATTTAATGCCGACATTTAATTTTATTGGGAGAATTAGTAATTTCTTTTACAAAAATATATTGCGGGGGATTTTTTTTTATCAGGAAAATTTATTGCTGGTGTTTTTACTATCAAAATGTATTTTTATGCTTTCATAATGTTTTGCCCCTGTTTGGTAGCGTTAACTATTTGTCCATACCTGGGACTCTACCCCGGATCAGGGTGGTTCGGGATCAGGGTGGTTCGGGATCAGGGTGGTTCGGGATCAGGGGTGGTTCGGGATCAGGGGTGGTTCGGGATCAGGGGTGGTTCGGGATCAGGGTGGTTCGGGAACATTAATTAAAAGGTAAGAAAAATGGAAACAAAAAGATGTGTATTTAAAATTAGCAAGGGAGATAACAAATGAAAAAATAATATTGAGTTTTCTCCCTTAGAACATATTTTGTTTATCTTATTATTGTAATATAAGAGTTGCTTCCCTTTCACTGCGAGGTGCTTTTTTGTTGAAATGTGTGTGTTATAAAATGCATAGGCCGGAATAAGAATTATCCCTGTAACACTGTAGTAAAAATTTTCTATTAAAAAAAAAAAAAAAAAAATTGGCAACTGAACAAGGAAATGTAAAAAATGCCAATAAGTAGTAGGCATTTATTTGTCTTGCAAGATAATGGTAGCTCCCTTTTTGGTCAAGCATTGTCCCTTTGCAAGGCAGTATTTGGAGTGGCTTTATCAGACTAATCCTTGCATGACACTCTCTTTCACTAGTGTGACAGAGGAAACTGGAATGTGGAATGAAAGTCTGACATTTCTCTCTCTCTCTCTTTCTCTTTCTCTCTCTCTCTCTCTCTCTCTCTCTCTCTCTCTCTCTCTCTCTATACTTCCTTCATTCTCTTCTTATCTCCAAGATTTGGTTTTGCCTTTTCACAATCTTCATAACTCCTCCATGAACAGCATGGTGCCAGCCACTGCAATTGTCTTCTAGCTGTTCCCAGTTACCAGAGTTGATGTCTATGTATTTCAAGTCCCTTTTGCAAACCTTGAAATCTAGTGTGGATCTGCCTACCGGATGGTATCCCATGACCAGCTCACCATACATGATGTCTCTTGGCTCACAGCCATCATTCATACAATATGAATGACCCAGCCATCAAAGATGACATTGAAAAGGAGAAGATACAGACTCCAGGAATTTGCTTACTCCAGTACAACAATGTTGGTGACTGTCTCTCCATGTGATGCTAAAGATACATCATAGTCAGCAGAGGTGGAAGCTTTCCAGGCATTTTTCCTGTCTGCCTGTCCAGGTTTTACTGTCGTTAAGCAGAGTACTAAGGACACACACCTGGGATACCTTTAATCAGGTGCACAAGATCAGTTGACTGTTGTTCCAGACTCTCTTGCTCAATATGGCCATCACTGCTATTGCTTTGGTAAGGTGTTTCAATTTTATCAATTTCTAGATAGGTTGCTGGTGATAGACCAGATACGTGAAGTGATCTGTGACATCAAGCACCACATTGTCGATGCTGATTGATGGGGATGCATCTTGACCTATGAGGTTTGTTTGTTTTTTTATGTTAATAGTCAGCCCTAATTCCTCAGTTCAATACAAAGTGCAGAAAGCAAATTGAAATATAGCTGATTCTGATATTTCTCAATACAAAATATAGAAAACAAAGGCAAATACAGCAGATTTTGATATTTTTTTCAATAGTAAAGGTAGAAAGCAAATTGTAATAAAACTCTTTCTGATATTTTTCAATAAAAAAGGTAGAAATGAAATAAAGCTGGTTTTGATATTTTTCAATAAAAAATACAAAAACATAGAAATATAGCTGACTTTAATTTTTTCAATTTGAATGGTAGAAAGCAAATTGAAATATAGCTGATTTTGATATTTCTCAATACAAAATATAGAAAACAAAGGCAAATATAGCTGATTTTGATATTTTTCAGAGGTAAAAAAGAAATGAAAATCTGGTTTATTTTGATATTTTTCAATAGGAAATGTAGAAAAGGAAGTAAATATAGATTATTTTTATATTTTTCACTTGTAGAGGTAAAAAATGTGGCTGATTTTCATATTTCTATACAAGAAATGTAAAAGATTTTTACATTTCTAAATAAAATGTAGCTGATTTTCTTCCTTCAGCATAAAAAAGGAAATCTGATGAAAATATTGCAGATTTGGTATTTCTAAATAAAAAAAAGAAAATCTGAAAATCTGTGTTTTCATATTTCTAAAGAAACAAGTAAAACTCACCTGAGAATAGCAATGATTTTTATATTTCAAAAAATTCAAAATATGCAGAAAATTTGCTGCTTTTCATGTTTCTAAATAAAAATGTAAAAATCTGTTGTGAATGGGGCTAAATTTTTACATTTCCAAATAAAAAAATTACTCCTCCTTATTATACACCTCATCAGGAATACAAGGTGGAAATAAGAGCCCCAGTCTGTTCAGTTTTTCCTTAGACTATACCATTGTGCCTTTACAAGCACAGATATGAAGAGATATGCACGGATCATTTAAGTATTAGGTTAATAATGACGCAATAATGTCGTTTTTTGATGCATTTTTTAACGTCAAAAAACGACATTATTACGTCATTATTTTTGAACCAACCTAATATTTCATACCCCATCCCAAACAAATCTCCTAATATAAGACAGTAATCCTCCCTTCGCTCCCAAGGCTAATGATGGGTGATATAGCTGATGTCATTGATATTCATAGTTGGGATAAGAATAATGTTGAGGAAAAAAAAAACTCAACTTTCTCTACATCCTTTACCAAGTGTTAAGTTTCATCTAACGCTGGCTGTACTATGGGAAGCTACACTGAAATGTGACCGTAAAGATGAGGACAATGCAAATAGTATAAAAAAAATGATCCTAATATTTACATAGCATAGATGTATTTTTTTCAATAGCTAATGTGACTTTCTTTGCAGACTGCCATGTAAGTTTTCTTAAGGATGTGGGCAATCATGGCTCTCCACAATTTCCTATCTTTTGTAGCTCTAAGCAATATTTATCCCCTTAACATCTGTCATGGGTCCTTACCTATAACTACAGAATGAACTCTTCCTAACACTATGTATACTACGCTTCTCAAGAGAGAGGGACGAATCGAGTCGAGCCGATAGTAGTTCACTCCAAACCAGACTGACAGTCATACTAACACCTTCTATATCTTGTATTATTATTTCGTGTAATATACCTTCGTTATTTCTACTCTTGTGTTCGTGTTGTTCTTCCTTGGTCCTAACCTGGAACCATAACAGCATCCCCTTCCTGCTCATGTTCTGCCATACATGTACACAAGCTTCTTAGGTAGGTTACTCATTCTTTTTTCTTCAGTATATCCTGTGGGTGTCAAAGTTTCTAAGCTCTCCTTCCTCATATAACCATTGCTCTAGAAATGTCTTTCTGATTGCAGTTCTTAACACTTACTGATATGTTCCATCCATTCTTGCCTTCCATCTCCTCTTTATCTGTAAGGAAATTGTCTTGCATTTGCTGCAATAAAGGAGGATTGATATTGCATCATAATTTTCCTTTGTTTCTAATAAAATCTTCCTGTTTCTTAATATTTTGTTTAGTTTCTTCAAGGTATCTTTTGTTATTCAAATGCATATTCGGAATTCTGTGTCACTTTTTCTGCTTTCTGTTAAAACAATTTCTAGATAATTAATTTTATGTACTTGCTTTATTTTGACATCTCCCATTCACAGGTCATCACCATCTCTCTCTTGTTTCCATTCTCTCAGTCTCTCTCTTATTTTCTTTCTCTCTATCATGTTTCCCTTCTCTATCTCTCTCTCGTGTGTCCCTTCTCCATCTCTCTCTCAAGTGTCCCTTCCCCCTTTCTCTCTCTTATGTCCCTTCTCTCTGTCTCTCTCTTATTTCCTTTCTCTCTATCATGTCTCCCTTCTCTATCTCTCTCTCATGTGTCCCTTCTCCATCTCTCTCTCAAGTGTCCCTTCCCCCTTTCTCTCTCTTATGTCCCTTCTCTCTGTCTCTCTCTTATTTCCTTTCTCTCTATCATGTCTCCCTTCTCTATCTCTCTCATGTGTCCCTTCCCCCTTTCTCTCTCTCAAGTGTCCCTTCCCCCTTTCTCTCTCTTATGTCCCTTCTCTCTGTCTCTCTCTTATTTCCTTTCTCTCTATCATGTCTCCCTTCTCTATCTCTCTCATGTGTCCCTTCCCCCTTTCTTTCTCTCATGTCCCTTCTCTCTGTCTCTCTCTTATTTCCTTTCTCTCTATCATGTGTCCCTTCTCTATCTCTTTATCATGTGTCCCTTCTCTATCTCTCTCTCATGTGTCCCTTTTCTATCTCTCTCATGTGTTCCTTCTCTCTATCTCTTTCTCATGTGTCCATTCTCCCTGTCTCTCTCTCATGTCCCTTCTCTGTCTCTCTCTTATGTGTCCCTTCTCTGTGTTCTTTCTCTCTCTCTCTCTCTCTTATGTGTTTCTTCTCTCTGTCTCTCTCTTATGTGTCCCTTCTTTATCTCTCGCTCATGTGTTCCTTCTCTCTATCTCTTTCTCATGTGTCTCTTCTCTCTGTCTCTCTCTCTCTCTCTCTCATGTCCCTTCTCTGTGTTCTTTCTCTCTGTCTCTCTCTTATGTGTTTCTTCTCTCTGTCTCTCTCTTATGTGACCTTTCTCTCTGTCTCTCTTATGTGACCATTCTCTCTATCTCTCTTATGTGTCCCTTCTCTTTGTCTCTCTCTTGTGTCCCCTCTCTGACTCTCTCTCTCTTATATCCTTTCTCTATCTCTCTCTTGTGTCCTGTCTCTCCCTCATGTGTTCCTTCTCTCTATCTCTCTCTCAAGATTTCTAGAGCATATAATGAGGAGGAGGGCATGGAAAATCTGATACTCACAGGGAAACAGTTACGTACATTATTTTTGTTTCGCAAGCTATCAAGAACTACTATTGATCTCTATTTTAAATAACTGCATCATCCAATGCACCATTTAATGCACTATCCAATGCACCATCCAATGCACTTGGTCATTATTGTTTTCCTCTTATGTTCAGAATGTTATTTACAAGTTTATTTTTTAAAAGCACTCTCTTAAAATAGCCTATTTTATTTTCATATTTGTTGTCACCAAGTAATTGGTTAAGGAATAACAAAACAAGAGTTTGCAGATAAGCAAGTAAATACGACAGAAGTCTGTTACATGACTTGGGAGTGTGTGTTGGTTGACTAGCGTTCAGTCTATCACTATTAATATTTAACATCCCCCCCCTACGAAAGATGTATGTCGCACAAGGCCGAGTTTACTGGGGGTTCTTCAAGCCCGTAGGCTTGGCCAAAAATATTCCCTTAGAACCCACATAAACGGATTCAAGGTCTGTCTACCTCCCCAGACGAAACTTTGCCCTTCGGCAAAGCCTCATCTGGGCTTTTCTCTGACAAAGGCAGAGAGTTCGACAGGAGCTGCGAACAGTCACAGCCTCAAAAGAACAGTCTAGCAGTGTTAATATTAATAGTTAACACCCCCCCAGGGATGTATGTGGCACAAGGCCGAGTTTACTGGGAGTTCTCCATGCCTGTAGGCTTGGCCAAAAATATTCCCTTAGAACCCACATAAACTGGTTTAGCGTCTGTCTACCTCCTCACACAAAACTTTGCCCATCAGCACAGCCTCGTCTGGGTTCTTCTCTGCCAAAGGCAGAGAGTTTGACAGAGCTGCGAACAACCACAGTAGAACAGTCTAGCACTGTTATATTTAACAGCCCCTGCACAAGGGATATATTTGGCACAAGGCCGAGTTTACTGGAGGTTCTCCGAACCTGTAGGCTCAGACAAAAATATTCCCTTAAAAGCCACATAAACGAGTTCAGGGCCTGTCTACCGCCCTGGACAGAACTTTGCCCCGTGGCAAAGCCTCATCCAGGTTCCTGTCTGCCGTAGCAGAGAATATGACAGATGAACAGTCTAGCACTGTTCCCCCGAGGCTTACTTTCCTACTACTTTATAGTAAGTGGATGAGTCCACAATAGCCTCATTAGAGGGAAGACGCCACAACAATATCATTGCTCTATATGCTCTGTTCGATATATTGAAAAAGTTAATTTGATATATTGATATTATCATAATGGTGGAATTAGCCATTGCAGATGGTGAAATTAGGCATTTCTATACAGGAAATTAAATCCTATATATATTTTTCAACCAATGAAATCCCATCAGCAGTTTTGTTTGATAAACAATAAGGAACTTTTCTGTTAACTCAACCCAAAATATTAATTCAACCCAAAATAAAAAGAACTTATATTTACTAAAATTCATACCAAATTTAGGCAACTCAGGTGTGCTATTTCTAAGCCTATTAAACATTTTATTGCTATTGTATATTTCTGAAAATAATTATATAAATGTTATTTCAACTGATGTTCTGCTTCTACTTTTCGTTCAGAAAAAACTTTTTTTTATGTTTCATTTAAAAGATGTGTTGTTGTTAAATGTTTGGAATTCCAACACTCAGCAACAAAAACCTGGGTAGACAGATCCCAGCAAACTAAACCCTTTATTTAATTTATGGGGGTAGACTGTTCTTGTTCCACTGCTCATGTCTAGGAATTTCTAATTCTTATTTTATTTAACACTCTTCAGTCATTGCTCACCTGATTCCACACTGCCCAACTCAGGAATTGAACCTACTATCACTCTGTCACCAAATTCACAAACCAACACTTTTACCCACTAGGATGAGTACAGTCTACCTCTGTAGATTAAACAAAGGGTTCAGTTTAGAACTTATTGTGGGTTACCCACATTGATATACACCTGAGGAAGGCCAGGGGTCACAACAGTTGAAACATTGTAATAAAAACAACAAAGATGAGGACAATAGTCCAAATATAAATAGTGTAAATAAGTTTACTTTCATTGCTAAAAACATTTTTCACAGCATTCATGTTTTAACTGCTTTGTTTTAATTCATTAATGTCCACTGTAAAATCTGGTCTTAATTTAAATTTCATCAACATAAGCATACAAACACATACACACACATACACATGGAAGAGAGACAGCAAGCAGCTGCTAAGTCATTGTTCACATGCATAATAGAAAGGGTTAACCAGCAAGTTCCTACTAAGCCTTTGTCTACAAACCCACAAACACATTAGGTTGACCATCATAAAGTAAGTCTGTACACATGTTTCACACTGCACTAAGAACACTTAATTACTTGATAAAACAAACTTCACTGCAATGAAAATTGAACATTTTATTACAATTTTATATTTCTGAGAAGAATATATAAATGTTATTTCAACTAACGTTCTGTTTCTACTTTTCCTTCAGAAAATAAACTTTAATAAATGATAATAATCATACTTATTATAAGACCCAGGTTGTGTGTGTGTGTCTGTTCGTCTATATATTGGATTGGATTTCCTACATTTTTCAACCAATTTCAACAAAACTTCACAGGACTACGTAAAATTACCTTGCGGTGGTTCTGACAGCACCAAAAATTGGAACAACACAATTGTTTTTGCACGAAATCAATTTGAAAACACGATTAAGAGGCATCGCAAGAATGAAAGGGGGACAACTCATATCGAGTTATACTTATAAAACACAGGTTGTTTGTGTGA
The DNA here is from genome assembly GCA_963932145.1 of Acanthosepion lycidas. NCBI lineage: Eukaryota > Metazoa > Mollusca > Cephalopoda > Sepiida > Sepiidae > Acanthosepion > Acanthosepion lycidas. Next base: position 36,774,729 of record OZ010575.1, on the reverse strand, counting down.
GTGTGTTCGTTTATATATGGGATCGGATTTCCTATATTTTTCAACCGATTTCAACAAAACTTCACTTTTTTTTGGCAGGTAGTGTTTCTTATTGTCTTGCACACTTTTTTCTTTTTTTTTACATTCAGAATGCTTTAAAAATTCCATTTACAAGACAATTGTTTATAATAAAATTCTATTCAATCGGTAGACTCATAACGATTGAAAACAATGTTTTTATTTGAGTTTGGGTTTGGCCAATTCGTAAAAAACAAAACAAAAAAAAACTAATTAAGACACGCGTGTCCGTCAACCTTAAACAATAATCTTTGTCAATTTTATTTTTCAGTCTTTATGATGGTCGATACTTGATCTATCTCTTACTGTTACATCCCCAGGCTCTACTGCTAGTAATTAATAATTAGTAATAAATGCTTCATTTAAAAGATGTGTTGTTCTTAAATTTTTGGCATCTTGACATTCAGATAGCAACAAAAGCCTGAGAAAACAGATCCCAATACGTTAACATTAGCGCTGGTTGAAATTTATTAATTCTTTAAAAGAGTTTGTCAAGAAAATAGATTACTCAAGTTCACTAACTGTTATAGCTCTTTCTAGTACTGACAGGAATTTCCTTCCTATCTTTTTGTTTAAGGTAGTGCGGAAGTCAACATCTTGATTATATCATTATTTTCCCTTTTAGTTACATAATTTAATTTTTTAATCCGATTTTGATTTTAATTTCATATTCTTATTTTCAATGAGGAAAAAGTGAATTAACTTTTTCTTTGCTGTTAACATGCTTGCTGAATTCTTTATCATCTCCAAAACAAAACTGCTCTCAGAGAAACTTCTTCTGCCTGCTATCAGCATGGCTGATGCTAACCTCCTGGAAAGCAACACACTGCACCTTCTAGGCCTCATGTTTTCAACTGACTTGAAGTGGAGCGACTACATTGATTCAATAGCTGCATCTATTACAAGGAAATTTGGGTCACTGTGTTGTGCCTGAAAGTTTTTTTCATCAGAGTCCATCCTGCACCTTTACAAATCTACCATTCATCCATGCATTGAATACTGCTGCCATATCTGGTCTGGTACTCCTGCCATTCAAAGTTCATGACAAAATCCAAAGAAGAATCTACAATGTAATCGATCCTGACTTGGCATCTCAACTTCAGTCACTTTCTTACCAACGTGACGTGGCTTCTCTGTCTTTTCTATAAATATTTTCATGGCAACTCTTCTGATGAAATGTCTTCCCTGGTGCCCCGACTACATTAATTTAAGTGTGCTACTAGAATGGCATCTAGGTCACACCTGTTTACTGTTGAAATAACTAAATGCAATCGCCACTTCTACTCCAACAGTTTCTTTTCTCGCCTGAGGAACTCCTTTTTGTTTACTTGCTTCCCTGATAACTGCAATCTTTAAAAATTTAAATACAACATAAATTGCCATCTTTTGTTCTTTCCTTAATCCTCCCTATACTCAGTCTTTTCTCTCACTTTAACTCCCTGTAGCCCCACTTCCATACTTGTGGCATTCCTGCCTTGCTTGGGGGGAAATGATTAAAAAGTATAAGAAAAAAGTTTATATTGCTAGGCTACCCTTTTATATTTTAAACTACCCTAGAAGCCAACCTTCTTTAGGCAAGCTTCTGCAGAGGACTTTTTGGACCTTTGGTTTTTTCCCTTCAGCATCTTGTGTACATAAAAGTTATAAGAAGTTAGAAATAATAAAATTATTTTATCTTTATTCGACACTTTAATTTGGCATAATTTTTCTTCGTATACGCCACCAATCTCTGCAGTTTACGTTTATTTTGTGCGTAATTTTTATTTTATTTTAAGATAACCATTCCCTATGATCCCTTCATGTAAAGACACTAGGGAATCTGAATTATGTAATATTTCGACTACATCACAGTACGCATACTAGAAAAAGAATATGTCATACTACGTTTGCTAGAAAAGGAATATGTCACAGTACATGTGCTAGAAAAAAGAATATGTCACAGTATATGTGCTAGAAAAAGAAAAAGAATATCACAGTACATGTGCTAGAAAAAAGAATATATCACAGTACATGTGCTAGAAAAAGAAAAAAAATGTCACAGTATATGTACTAGAAAAAGAATATGTCACGGTACATGTGCTAGAAAATGAATATATCACAGTACATGTGCTTGAAAAAGAATGTCACAGTATATGTGCTAGAAAAAGAAAAAGAATGTCACAGTACATGTGCTAGAAAAAGAATATATCATAGTACATGAGCTAGAAAAAGAAAAAAAATGTCACAGTACATGTGCTAGAAGAAAGAATATATCACAGTACATGTGCTAGAAAAAGAAAAAGAATGTCACAGTACATGTGCTAGAAAAGGAATATGTCACAGTACATGTGCTAGAAAAAGAATATATCACAGTACATGTGCCCGAAAAAGAAAAAGAATGTCACAGTACATGTGCTAGAAAAAGAATATGTCACAGTACATGTGCTAGAAAAGAAAAAGAATGTCACAGTACATGTTCTAGAAAAAGAAAAAGAATGTCACAGTACATGTGTTAGAAAAAGAATATGTCACAGTACATGTGCTAGAAAAAGAATGTCACAGTACATGTGCTAGAAAAAGAAAAAGAATGTCACAGTACATGTGCTAGAAAAAGAAAATGAATGTCACAGTACATGTGCTAGAAAAAGAATATGTCACAGTATGCATGCTAGATAAAGAATATATCACAGTACATGTGCTAGAAAAAGAAAAAGAATATGTCACAGTATGCATGCTAGAAAAAAATATCTTCCAGTATGCATGCTTGAAAAAAAAATGTCACAGTATGCATGCTAGAAAAAGAAAAAAGAAACATATGAGCAATGTACCATAACCCTCTTATGTTTAGCTACAGTTGAAATTAAATGATATTAATTGCAATTTAATTTCAATTGCAATGAAAAGTGAAATTATCGTTACAGCTTTTAGAAAGGTTCAATATTTAAACTTAACTTTAAATGAGTTATTTATTTAATTTTTAATTGTGTCTAACTATAGTACTCCTTATCTGTTACGTCAGGTCATTTATGATTCGTCCAGATCGAAAAACAGATGGACATATAAATGCACATACACTGTGCTTTATTTATACAGAAGCTTTGAACAGAAGGGAAAACTATTTTCCTGTTTCTCTAAGTTATACACAAGATAGGAAATCAGGAAAAACACTTTTAACCAAACAATAAGTCCTGAACTCGTAAAATTTTTAATTGAAACCAAAATAAACAAAAGAAATCAATGGACTGCCACAAGCCCAATCCCGACTGCATTTCATGAGATTGACGATAAGGCTAAAGGCCTGCATGACCATGAAGTGCAAAACTGCAAAAGAAAAAGTGTTGAAGGGAAAATGAGAAAAATGTACCATATCAATGAGAAACTGGTTGAAAAAGGAAGACATCAGTGGACGACATTAGGTTTGGCTGAAGACCTTACAGTCCTGGTTCAAATGAAGTCAGCAGGCGTAAAATTTGCCTCAAAATAGGAAACTGCATCAAAGAAAATCAACGGATGAAAAAGAAAGCCAATGACTATGAAAAAAAGTATCAATAAATGCAGCTTTGATACAGATTTTGTGAAACCATGAACGTGCGTGTATGCTAAGTAATTAGTCAGTGTGCGTGTGCATGTGCGTGCGTGTGTGTGTGTGCCTTTGTTAGCTATATGTACAGTAAGGAGTAGAATGAAATCTACACAAAAGCAGTTACGTTCTAAGCGCGGTGGTGTCTGGCCGAATGCCAGATCATAACATATTCATATCAATATGGCATGAAATCATTATTAGCATTTGAGATAAATTTATTATGAACCAAGATGAGACTCATTTCAAACATATGTGCATACAACTTTAAAGTAATCTTCTATCCTATATATGAAAAATAATAATGCTAGCGATTAATGTGAGCAATTAATATATGCAAAATTTTAATTTAGCATATCAAATTTAACATTATTTCTAATAAAGTGCTCAATATTAGACTATAGTGATAATTCTTATTAGACTAGATAATTATTATTAGATTAGAATGATAATTATTATTAGATTAGAGTGATAATTATAAAAAAATAGAAATAAGAATAATGCTCAATACTTATCAGAGACTAACTCTGAGTTGGTCTTCATAAGTAATGATAGTTATAAATAATAATAAACATATATATATATATATATATATATATATATATATATATATATATATATATATCCAAATGTAAAAGAATGAAGGGTAAGATATCAGCGTTCAAAACATTAATTTAAAACAGGGCGGAATACAAATTCATGATGCTACAAAAATATTTTAGTAGCATCATGATTTCCCATCTGATGAAACATTAAAATAAAAAAAAATTTAATGTTGAAACAAGATGTACAGTGTTGTCGTGGGTATGTACATGTTCTAATGAATAATAATTAAATATATATATATATATATATATATATATATATATATATATTGTGTGTGTGTGTAAAAATTTCAGGTATTGTATATCCACAAAATATGAATAATGACAAAAGGAAAACCTATCTAAGCTGACTTATTTCACCCTCTAAGGGACTTTCTTAAAGCAAATATAAGGATTTATTTTGTGACAAGTATTTATATACAGGATCAAAAATTTCACACTGACTCTTGTCTATTAGGCATTGAATTGTATCCCCTCATGTCTATGAACTTGCCTGACTTTTCCACTAACCTTTCATGAGCACTTCTAATCCTAAAAATTTTGAAAAATAAATAACATTTTTGCTCCTGTATACAAATACTTGTCACAAAATAAAATCCTTAGATTTGCCTTGATAAAGCCCCTCAGAGGATGAAACACACTGGCTAAGATAAGTTTACCTTTTGTTTTTATTTTGACATGCACACACACACACACACACACACACACACACATATATATATATATATATATATATATATATATATATATATATATATATATATATATATATCCAAGAAATGGATTGGTGTATATGGAATAAATTCCAATAATCAAAAAATACTATTCTTAAAAGAGTGCTCAATACAGACAAGAGCAAATATAAACCCTTTATTCGACATTCAACATCATCACTTGATAAGACACCAGAAGTGTTGAAACAAAATGGCTATTTTTGTAGTGATTTTATAACATATTTATGTTTTCAATTTTTTGAAAAAATTATATATATATATATATATATATATATATATATATATATGTGTGTGTGTATTAGTTGAAACTTGGTTCACAAATGTCTCACATGTCAAACAAATTGGTTTTCAAATAGAAAATTTGAGATGAAAATGCCTTGGTTATTGAACAAAATTTTGGTTCTCGAACAACAAATGGAATCATTTCTGAGTCGACCACCATGTTGTATACATTCGTGTGTTGTGGTGTGGTTCTCTTTTCCAATTTTATTGTACTGTGGCTTTTTTCTCTCCACTGATTCCTCTTGGAAAAATAGTTTTGGTTTATGAGCATTTCAGGTTATGAATGGCCTTCAGGAACAAATTAAATTCATGAACTGAGGTTCCACTGCATATATATATATATATATATATATATATATATATATATATATATGTAAGCAGTAAGAACTTTTGACTGTCTCAGTCATTGTCAAAAATCAGTGTAGGGTCTGTGTTGCAAGTAGAACTCCTTTTCCTCCATCCTGGTATTTTTTGTAAAGCAGAAAATTTGTCATGTGTAATGGTTATAGGGGAATGAGGCCAAACCAAGATGATAAAGGGGGCATTTATTCTCTCTCATATATATATATATATATATATATATATATATATATATATATATATATATATAATCAAGGAAAAAGCCTTAGAGATCCATTTTGGTTATAATTTATTTCATGAATATTATTATATTCATTGCTTCAGACCCAAATTTCTTAATAAATGGAAACACTTCATCCAGACTGATATACTAGCTCTCTCTTTTATGTTTTAAAAGAATTTTATATACAAAAAATCTGTTATTTTTCTTTCTTCCTCTTCTCCTTTATTCTCTTGCCTTTCTCCAGTTAATCTAGAATATCAGTCCAGATGAATTGTCACCATTTCTTAAGAAATATTGTTATATTCATCTCTTCAAACTGAATGTTTGAAGAGATGAATATAACAATATTCACAAAATAAATTATAACAGAAATGGATCTGAGTCTGTCTATATTTCTGTGATGAGGTATTATGTACAGTATTTACATTAGTCGGGCTATTGTCCTCATCTTTGTCGCCATATTTGTCACAACGTTTCGGCCGTTGTATGCTCCGGCCTTCTTCAGGTGGTTGGAATTTCGAACTAAACCCTTTATTTCGATCACTGGGGGAGACTGTTCTAGTTCCACTGTGCCATGTGTCCTCAAGGACACATGGCACAGTGGATAAAGGTGTTGGTTAGATCCAGTGACAAACCCAAAGTGTGTGAGTTCAATACCCAGTTAAGGCAGTGGAGAACTTTCAGAGGGAAAATTAGCAGGAGATAACTGATAACTGACATCCATCAAACATATATATATATGGGTGTACTCTGGAGTGCTTAATGTGCATGGATATGCAAAAATAATTTGAAAAATGTTTATTTCATGTCACATTGACTATTGTAAAACTCTATCCAAATATTTAAATTCTTTATTCTGGATCTTAAATTCTTATGTCCAAATCATTCAGTCCTTAAAATTTAAGGTTCATGCATATTTTAAGAAATCAACCTGAATTTTTGCAAAATAATAGCCTGGTTGATATTGTTTAATTTCAGTATCTCAAAATGGTGAAAAACTGTTGTGACAGGTTTCTGTGGTAACTATAACAAAATAAGTTGGTTATTTTGTCTTTCTCAATAGTCAAGTCAGTAAGAACAGTGACTTAAGGTAATAACTGAAACACCCACAACAAACCAAACACTGTTTCTGAAAGTTGTTTTCAGTCTGGATATGAAACAATGTTTATTATTAGAAATTGTGACCCCAAAATCCACCATCAGTATTTGGTAATTTGCTATCAAGTTTATTAGCTTTCAAGAAAAACTAAGTTCTATAATACGAAATGGACAAAGTCCGACAATTTATTTATTAAAGACATTTTTATGTTTAACGTTCTTTTTATAGATACAAGTACTTAAGTAAATGCTCTGTTTATAATAAACAGTAAATAACATTTACCGGCCTGAATGTCCGAGAAATTTTCATATATATATACTGCGTGCCAAATTATTATAACAAATATGGCGCCAGTTTGTTTATATATATATATATACACCCATCCCTTGCAGAGAATAATATATCACATATATCTACATATATCTACATGGCAAACCAGAGAGTAAGAAGAAACAAAAAGAAAGGGCTTGTATATAATATGGAGATATTCCTGTGTCTGGAGAAATCATGTTTAAAACTCCAGCTTCAAATGGACCAGATTCATCTATATCCCAGGTGAGGACATATTCCATGAACAGGGAAATGGCGAGTCTTGCGTTTTCCCAAATTGAGCACTGTGAGCTGGAGTTTCTTTCTACCTGTGGGAAAGGATATATTTCCAAGAAGAAATGGCACCATGGACATATAACTTGCGGGGGGGGGGGGGCAAAGAAAACAACCTTTTGGTTCAGCTGCTGTAAATAAACTTATAATTGACTGCCACTTTCCTCACTGTATGGAGTGACATGATTAAGTAGCTGTCACATGATCCACGTGACTTATCTCCACCAAGATAAGCACCTTCTATATCTTTATAATGTGATAATAACAGGAAGAATCAATGTCTTTATAAAAAAAAAGATCGACATTATTCACGTAAAAAGCTTATATTTACATTTTGATTATGTACATTTATTTAAAATTATTTTAAATAATTGAATTATCGAAGCCTATTCTGAATTAAATGTTTTACTCTGAAGGCAAAAATAAAAATTAAGTCAAATTGTTTTAAAAAGGTCTTTTTGAATATGAAGACAATTGTTAAGCTGTCAAAATTGGTGCAGCAGTTTACCCTAAACCTGTTGAAGCAGTTTACTATTATTTAAGTGTTTAGCAACTGAACACTATAGCTGCACTTAAAAACTCACTCATTATTAAATGGAGTTAATGTGACAGAAAGTGTTCATTTCATTAAGAAAAATGTTTTACAATTTTGGAAAATTCGTAGTGTCAAATAAGTATATGGTGATATGAAGAAAAATGATTCACCGAAAAAAGTGATATCAGATCAAAATAATGACCATCTTGCATTTCTTTCTAATCTTGGAAAAATGCCAAAATTAATGGAAGCAAAGAATTAAATCATTTACAAAGGACACAGGTTTAGTTATTGAACATACATTCAATTATTTAATGGATGTTTGTAGATATTTAAGTAGTGAATTTAATTTTATGCTTGGTGAATTTAGAAAATTAATTTAGTTATGGAGTTGCATATATTTCTATATATATATTTATATAACAGTAGAAAATGTTATTGAATAATTTTGTATTGGAAAAACTAAATTGTTTCAGTTGAAAGTTGTTTTGTATGTGCTGACCATGTTTGGAAAATTAAACATTCCTATAACTCTAGATAGACTGTGCAGTTGGCAAAATCAAAAACAAACAACGAACTTGCACAAAATTAAAACTGTAAAATGGTGACAATTTATCCATCGCACACTTTATATATACACATACATCCATATTTATAGTGAAATTAGTATTTATATCTTCCAATATATGTCTGTTAGTGTGTATTTGTGTGTATTTGCTTTTTAAAGCATATATATGTGTGTGTGTACTTGTGTGTTATATATATGCATAGATATATGTATATGTATATATGCATATATATATATATATGTATAAATATATGTATATGTATATATATGTGTGTGTGTATTTGTGCGTGTATATATATATATGTATATGTATATGTATATGTATATAAGTATATGTATATTTGTATATGTATGTATATATATGTATATATGTATATGTATGTATATATATATATATATATGTATAGATATATGTATATGTATATATGCATATATATATGTACATATATATATAGATATATGTTTATGTATATATGCATACATATACATATATATATATATATATATATATATATATATATATATATATATATACACAAATTGAGAGATAAAGATGCACACATACATGTGTGTGTCTATCAGTTTGTATGCCTGTATATGAATGGATTTCTGTGGACTGCAGCATGTCTGTAAGAGTTTGTGGAAAAGGGGCATCACCTTAGAACTTGCATTTCTGTTTTATGCTCAGAAATGGCCTGGAGGTGATTATCACAAGTCGCACATATAATAATACCTGAGAGAATTTGGTAATTCCCCTCCGGGGCAGAAGGAATCACTTGTGACAAAAAAAACAAGCAATGAAAGTAAGTTGTTGGATTCACTCGAGTTTGGAGCTGGCAGAAGAAATGAAAAAGAAGCAAATTAGTTTCATGAGAACATTCTCAAGTCAGCAATTTGAGAAAAGAAATTAAAAAAAGGAAAAGAATCGAAAACAAGCCCCCCCCCACACACAAAAAAAAACAAGCATATGAAAGAAAGGTATGAGTCAGTATGAAGCATATCAAAAACTGGTCTAACCTAGAATTAACAGACAAAAATGGGGCTCAAGACACTAACGTTCCATGCTAGTTCAAACAAAAGGTTAGGAAGGAAACTCCCATCAATACTGTAAAGAGCTATAGCAGCTACTGGAATTGAGAAACCTGTTTTCCTGAAAAAGTGTTTTAAAAGATTTTATAAATTGACTATAGCACTAGCTGCTTAGTTAGTGAACATTAAATGTTTCCTTATAAGGAAACAACATTTATCTCTTTCTGTCTGTATTTAATGTGCTATCCAAAAATACAGGGATTTCTTAAATATGAAATCTTGGGTCCTTTTTCACAATTTTATTTCTTTTAATAACAGCTACTTGACTTGAAAAACCTATTTTCCTGAAAAATTGTTTTAAGAGAGATTTTATAACTTTCAACTGACAGCACCACTGGCTGCACAATCAATGAATGCTGAATATTTCCTTATAAGGAAACAGTAAATATTTACCATTACATTATCAGATAGTATAAAAGGGATCAAAACCAAGCCAAAAAGAAAGAACAAGCATATGAAAGAAAGCTATGAGCCAGTATGAAGCATAAATGTCAAAAACTGGTCTAACCTAAAAGAAGCTGTCAAAAATGGGGCCCAAGAAGTTAACATTCCACACTAGTTCAAATAAAAGGTTAGGAAGGAATGCCCAACCCCTCAATACTGGAAAGAGCAATGGCAGCTACTGGACTTGAGAAAACTGTTTTCTTAAAAATATTTTAAGCCCTTCCCTGTCAATTATTTTAGGAAAAAAATGTTTAATTCTCAGACAAATTTTTATTTGTTCTTAATAGTAACTAAGAAACTCAGGCACCTTGATGTATCTGAGCCATGGATAACACCTCTAGCAAATGTATGAGTTGATAATTGAACTCATTTCAAGCTCCGAAAGGCATAAAAAAAGAATCAAGGTCAGCATATAAACATGTCTATAGCTGGTTTTTGAATATTGTTTTTGTTGTAACCTAGAAAAGGTTACTGAATGAGGAATAACCAAAATGGAGGTTGGAAATGAAATGGTAATCTTTATAACATCAATAAAATACAATACTCGCCAGCAGCATGAAATAGGTAAACCACTGCTAGGAGGAGGACTACTTAGACAGCATGTTACCTCCACTTACAATGGTGTCCAATGTATTTATAAGGATTGGGACATACCCATCAGTGTTCAAAGTTATGGTATATAAAAATATGTCACATTATTTGTGTTGTATATAATGCATATATTTGCATTTTTCATGGTGTTATTTTAGAAGATATTCGTTTTTCGTTTTTGATTTTTAAATAACATAGTAAAATTTTTTTTTTTTATTTAATTTAAATTAAATTTTTTGCTTATTTTTATTTTAGGGGGATTTGTTATCTTATTTGTATAGTTTAAACCAAAATGGAGGTTGGAAATGAAATGGTAATCTTTATAACATCAATAAAATACAATACTCGCCAGCAGCATGAAATAGGTAAACCGCTGCTAGGGGGAGGACTACTTAGACAGCATGTTACCTCCACTTACAATAGTGTCCAACGTATTTATAAGGATTGGGACATACTCATTAGTGTTCATAGGTACGGTATATAACAGTTTTGGACGTGTTTATTCGTCCATATCTGAAAAAGACAAAACCAAAACTGAATGTCAAATGGTTCCTTATAAGGAAATAATATTGCCATTACCATTTACCTCTTTTTGGCTGTATCTGATGTGCTATCAAAAAGTTCAGGGATTTCCTAAATGTTAACATATTTTCTTGAGTATCCTCTTTCACCATTTTATCTCTTTTAATAATGGATACCCGACTTGAGAAACCTACTTTCCTGAAAAATTATCTTAAGAGAAAGATTTTTTAAATTTTCCCAAAAGCAGTGCTGGTGACTTGGCAAATGACTGCCAAATATTTTCTTGGAGGTAAATGGCTTACCATTACCATCACCATTTTATTGGTTTGTTTAAGAGAAAGTGGAATTGGTAAACTGATTTAAAATTGCAGGATCATCTATTGCATTCAGTTTTGCCCTTAAGAAAGATATGAGTAAATGTCTTCTCATCATCCTGCCAGCTATGCATTAAATAGCAGAAAAGATTAGGTGCTTGAGCCTTGGATGGCAACCAGTCTAAATGAAGGAAAGCTCTGAATTCAGAACTGCAGAAAAGGTAATTGGAATCCATCCACTCCTCTTTCTGTCCCAAGATCTGTCTCTATCTGTACAGTAATTTGCAGATTATAATGAAAAGGGAATTGTAGAGATTCTGGATTATCTATGTCCTGAAGAGACATGACATTAATATATATATATATATATATATATATATATATATATATATATATATATATATATATATATATAATAAAAAAAAATGAATAAAGAAATATTCAATGGACAAACATAAATATTTAGATTGAGGAGAATAGATATTTCGCTTGTCTTCAAAATCTGAAAAGAAACTAAATTTTTTTAAGTTTTAGAAGAATCAAACATAGCAGTGTTTTTAGTTTGTTTTGTTTTTTGTTAAGGTAATAAGGTATTAATCTTGCACAAAGCAAGGTGGGGTCTGCCTGCCAGAGAATCTCTTGTCGTAATGACTTGAGACAAGGTTTTATGAGGCCAGATACACTTCTTCTCACCTAAATCAGACACTCATGGTAATCCAAGTATAAGTATTTTTATTAAGACACCATCACTATGAAGGTTGCTATTCAAGGCTTGAGCCCTCATCATAGCCTTATATATATATATATATATATATATATATATATATATGTATATTATAATTTTATCATACAGACAAAACCATTTCACTCACTACAAAGAGTAAAGTATTTTCATTTTTTTACAGACCTTTACTCCAAAGCTTATTTCATCTACACATCTAAAGACTGTCTATGACTCCACCATATTATTATTATTATTATTATATATTAGAGCATATCAAAAGTATTTTCATTTTTTGCAGACCTTTACTCCAAAGCTTATTTCATGTATGTGTCATTCGATGTGAGGTTTAGATATGTACACATCAAAAGATGTGTACATGAGTAATATGTAAATATCACATCTATATCTCAAGGGAATAAACAGACAATATAGTGAATTCATAATTATCTGTGACTGCACCATATTGGCAGGAATACTATTATTATTATTATCATTATTTCTTTTGGTTTCTGTTGTATACACATTTCCTTCTGGGTTCCAACCAGAGACCTAAGGTCAGATATGGTTCCATGTCATTTTTCATTGATCATACTGAGATTCTGGTAATTTTGGGGTGTTATTTTAAACTAGGACTGACGTTGCATGCAGAATTCAGGAAATTACTCTATTACTCAACACTGGTTGAAGCATTTTAAGGATGATGACTTCTCTCTTGAAATAAAGCCCAAAGTGATGATCATCAAATGTTTGTATTTTTTAAAATGCTATTTCCCTTCAGAATCGTGGCTCTCCACAGTTTCCTTTTCTTCAGTATATGTGAATTACTATGACTAATTTGGAAATCTAGTGGAGCAGTTTCCTGCTGCCTTCTCCTTGGTTTAAATTTCAGAGTTTTTCTTCTCAGAGACTGTTTCTCAAGACTGTGGAGTTCAGTTTCTCCTGATATTTAACCCATAGCTGAGGAGAGAAGAAATAGATTCAAACCTTTCCCAAGGGTAATAGTCCAACATGATCATAAAAGACTAGGTTAGAACTTGAGCATAACTTGGCTATTCCACTTTCTGCTTCAATAAGCATTATGCAGCCCATGTATCCCAATTGTTGGTTATGATGTTTTCAGATGCAAAGTAGAACTTTGAGTTTAAGAACTCATTGAATCTAAATACTTACTGAAAGAATCAGGAACATAATAAAATAAGAAAGGCTAAAAATATCATCTGTGCAAAACCAAAACAAAGATGAGTAAGGAAGGTAAAGCTTCAGAAAAAGATAAATAAGAACAAACATCAGACAATGATCAGTAACGAATTTCAAACTAGATTCAATGGTCATCAAGGGAGACCAAACCAGATTCAAAGGTCATCAAGGGTGACCAAACCAGATTCAAAGGTCATCAAAGGAGATCAAACTAGATTCAAAGGTCAGCAACAGAGACAAAACTAGATTCAAAGGTCACAAAGAGAGACCAAATCAGATTCAAAGTTCAGCAAGGGAGAGCAAACCAGATTCAAAGTTCAGCAAGGGAGACCAAACCAGATTCAAACGTCATCAAGGGAGATCAAACTAGATTCAAAGGTCAGCATGGGAGACTAAATCAGATTCAAAGATCAGCAACGGAGACAAAACTAGATTCAAATTTCAGAAAGTGGGACCAAACTAGATTCAAACGGCAGCAACGGAGACCAAACTAGATTCAAAAGTCAGCAAGGGAAATCAAACTAGATTCAAAGGTCAGCAAGGGAAATCAAACCAGATTCAAAGTTCAGCAAGGTAGTCCAAACCAGATTCAAACGTCATCAAGGGAGATCAAACTAGATTCAAAGGTCAGCAAGGGAAATCAAACTAGATTCAAAAGTCAGCAAGGGAGACCAAATCAGATTCAAAGGTCAGCAAGGAAGCTCACACTTCTGCTTATTAGATAAGGCAAAGCTCTTCATTACGATCCTTGCTTCAATTGCTGAAATTTGGATGGTGTAATGGATGATGGCTTGAAATTTTAAATCAGAGAGCCAAGTTCCAATTCCAGTTGGGTTCATTATATTTACTTACTCACAAATACCATTGGGAAAGATAAGAATCCACCTCTTCTCTCCCCATCTATGGGTTAATTAGAAATATTTGTATCATTAAAATTTTGTCTCCACAAATAAAATTGCATCCAAAATATTTAGATTTTGGTATTAAATAACCCATAGAGATGTTGATGTGTGACTAAACAAAAACAATCAACCAACCAAACCTCAAGTGGAACTCATACATATGATCCATTCCTAAAGATGCTGGAAAAATGGTCAGTTCCCTGTGCCACTCCAAAATGTACTTGACTATTCTCTATCTATCAAGAACCAGATATTGCCATATATGGACATGAACTGCCTATTCTTCACTTTCAAATTTCATCTAAACAGCCTTGTGGGTGATGAATTATTTTCCACTCTACAACCTAAAGTGAAGCATTGAAAGCCTTTTGTTAATTACTATTTCCATGGAAAGTGTTCAGATGATTGTTTGTTTGGGTTTTATGGCATATCAACCACTGTGGGTTATTTAATGCCAAATCCAGTTTATATGAATTTTAAATGCCTATTTTGTATAGAATAAAAAACGTATAGCTGTCAACATTATTCCTTTTCTACAAAAAAAAAACTTAGAGCTGGCAACATTATTGTTTCAAAAACTTAGAGCTGGCAACATTATTGTTTCAAAAACCTAGAGCTGGCAACATTATTGTTTCAAAAAATTAGAGCTGGCAAAATTATTTTTCTGAAAACATTATCTGAGACCTTGCTGTTGGATGCAGTTTATCGCCATACCCAGGACGCGGATGTAGTTTACCATCATACCCAGGACGCGGATGTAGTTTACCGTCATACCCAGGACGTGAGCAAAACCTGGAAAACTAGCAGTTCACTATTTACCCATAGCTGGGACCCTAACAGGTGCTACCACCCTGGGTCAAGGTGGACCTGGGAACACCAGCAATTAATAGGTGGTTACACGCTCCTCAAAACCTCCAGATCAGAGGCCTTGCTGTTGGATGCAATTTAACGTCATACCCAGGACGCCTCATTGGGGGGGGGTCTTACCGCTCTACAGAGGTGCAGTCGGCGTATTCTAAAGCCCCAGCCGACAGGGCTTTGTTCAGATGAATTATATTCCTTACTTTCCCCAGTTCTAACCTTCACAGCTAAGGCCCCGCCATGCCACTCACATTGTAGCACAGCACCTCATTCTGTTCGTATTACATTGGTGAGATGTAAGTTCCACTCGAGCAGTTGCTTTGTGGAACCGACTCCCAAGAGGATGCTTCACCAACACTATAATCTCAACCTGATCAAATCTAGGGTTAACCATTATCTTATCCACCTATCACTGTAAACTGCGCCTCTTACATCATACTCTGTAATCCTCTATCTCGAGTGGATCTTGGGCCTTCTACGGGGTGAACATTATTGGAAAAATAAAAGGTCTAACTTCAGGCAAAATTAAAAAAAGTTTAAAAAAAGATCAAATATTAGACAAAGTTCAGTAAGAAAAATATTCCGTACTCGCGTATCATACGACTTTTGAAGACCTGATTTTGAAGCTAATTTTAAAGGACTCGCATCATACACGAGATATAAAATACGCTTATCTACTACTGTTCCTAGCTACACCGTTGAACAAACTATATATCCATTTGTAGTCAAAAAGTACAGCTATATTTAAAATAAACATGATTTCGATAAAACTGCAGTTTTAACTGTATTGTGCGAGTCTATCACGCACGGACATACATACATACATACATACATACAAATACAAATCACATACAACGCCAAGCATTCATTGGTTAATTAATCACCATTACGCTATTATAGACAATTTACAAATCGCAGTAATGCGACAATTTTGTAATCGCTCCATTTTTATGTAGTCATTTTTGTGCGCTTTTGGGAGAAACGGATCACAGAAGCTTTCTTAAGTCTCCCCAAAGCTCGCTCACTGATTGGTCGATGCCAACCAATCAGATCGTCTGCACGTGAAGAATAATTCTTCCCACGCAGCGATCTGGAGCCTACAGTCACCTATTTAAGCAAGAATTTTCTAACCCTTTTTAGTGAGATTTCAGCTGCCAAACGAATGCACGACAGTTGAAACCATGTGCCAACCTTCTCACTCACACACACCACTCAAATGCTGAACATACCTTGTATATAATCACACAATCTTTTCTTACACAGCAAATCTTTTAAGAACAGTCATTCTAAGAGACTCTCATGAATATTCTTCCAGTGAACTTTGGAACACTAAAATAACAGATAAAGAGAGACAACTATTGTTTTATTCAGCCTTTTCTTACTTAAATGTATGCTTTCCTTCACATCGTTGTTTGATATTGTACATCTTGTTAAATATGTTTTATGTATAACAATGTTTTTTGCTTATCCTTTTCTGCGTCAGCCCTGTTTCCTAATCTAAAGTTAAATTAGTCCGCCACAGTGTCCTATAATAATGCATGTAATATTCACATATTAGTATCGTAATTATTAATACAAACATAGCGAATAATATGTGTCTTTTTCATTGCTTACGTTATTTAGCTGATCGAAACTGCCGTCTCTGCTTTCCAAAGCGTTACTAACGATCTCTTTTACTTTTTTTAACGTATTTAACTAGAAAATGAGATAAAGTAAAAAGAAATAGAGGAAAAGAGGTTAGTTAGTCTATCTATATTGTAATTTGGTCTCTCAAAAAAGGAACTCGCATGATACACAAGAAACATGGAAATCATTTTTTATAAATAAAAATTTGGGAGTTGCATAAATAGGCGAGATCAAGCGTTACATGTGTTATTATATCCGGTCGGATAACTTCAGACCCGTTGGTTTGCAGTCTAATGTCCAGTAAGTTCTGTAAGTAAGTACGTTAGAAAACAAAATGTCTATATGCCAAACTCTCAAGAAAGATTCCGGCTTTCTACTTTGAAATATCCATAGGGCAGTCTGCTCTGAAGAAGTGACAACAGAAGGACAACAAGTTTAATATTTACACAAATTATGGCTTTATTTACAGTTTCTCCAGGGTCAAAATTAAAAATGATATTTTTAGATATCACTGCAAATGAATTAATTCAACAAACATTTTTTCAGTACCCTTACAAGCTCAACATAAAAGTGTAAAGTTTATATAAAAGCAAATAATAATTATATAAAAGAAAATAAAGATTTATTCATGTGAGAATAATAAAGTTTAATATTTTTTGACACATGTAAACCAAAAAAGAAATATTTTAATTTTTAATAATCAACTTTATGAGCCTATTCAGGCATTTTAATTAACATTCACATTTGGAAATTATAATCAAAGTTTTATAAATTCTTAAATTTTGTTCGTCACTTTTCTTTTTTTTTTTTTTTTTCTACTCTAATTATTTTATCAATCAATAATGTTTCCATTTATTTTGTTTAAGGACCTAATACTAGCAAGACCCCCACGAAGTTAGTTGGCAAATAATTTCTTGGGAACGTTTTTATACAAGGGAGGTAACTGTTGGAG
Source organism: Acanthosepion lycidas (assembly GCA_963932145.1). Taxonomy (NCBI): domain Eukaryota; kingdom Metazoa; phylum Mollusca; class Cephalopoda; order Sepiida; family Sepiidae; genus Acanthosepion; species Acanthosepion lycidas. The sequence goes on along the minus strand of OZ010575.1, from coordinate 36,756,882 downwards.
GCTTATCTTCGATTGATGGAAATGGAAATGATGTTTTCCAGTTTTGCGGGAGTGTAGAAAATTTTCTCTTTCTCTCTGAAATCTTTTTCTCTTTTCTCCGTCTTTCTCTATTAGTCATATCGTTGTTCTAAGGAAAGAAATTGCCGTCCAGTGCTTTCTGTATAAAGGAGAAAATAAAAATCATTTAGTGGTGGTCTGTGAGGTGATCATCACCAAGAGTCGGGGTGGCAAAAAGATGATGTCTAAAAGGAAGGATTTTAAAACCCGTTCATTTAACTTTTTATTTTTTTTTTAAATTTTCTTTTCCAAAAAGAAAAAAAAAAAACGAAAACAAACTGGGTTTTGTATCAGGAAGAAAGAAACAAAAAAGGTGTTGAGAGAAGAAGTGTTTGTCAAAATAATTAAAAGCGTTTTTTTTTTGTTTGTTTTTTTTTTTTTTTTTTTTTTCTCGCCATAACCATAACCAAAATACCAAAAAAAAATCCTAAAGACGCAAAGAGTCAGGAAAGAAACAAGAAGGAGATGAAGAAGAAAGAGTGACTAGAAGAAGAAGAAAAAGAAGAATGGTTACATTACAAAAAACGGAAGAAAGCTCTTACAAAAAAAAAAAAGAAAAAAAAGAAAGAAAAAGCTAAAGAAAGAAGAAAAGCAGAAGAAAGTTTTTACTTTTTAAAAAATCCTGAAGAATTTTAAAAATAATTAACGACACAAAGAGAGCTAAAATTAAAAATAAAAAAATAAAAAAAGCTCTTTAGAAAAAGAAGAGACGAAAGCGTGAGAGAGAGAGAGAGAAAGTGAAGCGTTAGAAAGAGAAGAGAGAATAAAAAGAAGAGAACAGGATCAATAGGAAAGAAAAAGAAAGAAAGAAATCAAAGACTGAATAACAGCAAAGAAAGATGGCAAAGAACGAAAAGCACATGAGGGAGGGGGAGTTTGTTAAAGAACAAATCATTTATTCAATTGTTGCATGTCAGGAAATTGAAGAGGATTTTTAATTAAGATTTCTATTGAAACAAACTGCCATAAACAAAAGCCTCTTTAAGATTTTATTAAATTGTTTTTAAAGTATGTGACTGGTTTTATTAAGCTTTTTGTTAAAGAGGTCTTTACGTGTATCGTTTGTTTGGATGACTTTCTTTGTTAAAGGGGTTTACTTTTTAGTGTTTAAAACAGTATTTTTTAGTTTACTTTAGTTTCAAGATGTTTTTTTAATCCCTGTGTAGTGTGTGCGGTGTGTTTATTATGGATTTCAAATTTTAAATTATTACAGTGTAACCCCGATATAAGAGAGTTGTCGGGACCGGAGAAGTCTCTTATATCCGGGCTTATTTTATATCCGGGTTTGGTCTATTTTGTTTAGGTCGTAAGTATGGCTCTAATTTGGGACCAGAGAAAATCGCTCTTATATCCGGGTTTATCTTATATCCAGGTTTCTTATATCCGGGTTATAAAAAAGGAGTCAGCATTTTTCGCCATAATGTATGTACGTTTTTGACTTTTAAAGGTGTTTAGTTTAATGAGTTATTAAAATTATTAAAAATAACCGTTTTAAAAAAAAAAAAAAAGATAAATAAATAAAAAAAAAAATCCACAGGGCACGAAAGATTGATTCTCAAGAGTGTATTTGCTATAATTTAAAACGAGTCTTGATTATTATTATTTTTTTTTTAATGCGTTCGTCTCATTGGAGGGTTTCTTTTTAAAAACCTACGTCTTTAAATCTAGCAAATATATTTTCAAAATATTTTTCAGAATTACGAACATAAAGTAGATGTGACTTTTAGACGATAGAGTCGTTGTTTTTGAGAGTTGCATCTTATTCTTAGCAACACTCATGCTTCTTCTTGTCTGTTTTTTTTTTCTAACAAATTCTTTATTTATTTTTTAACAATTGGGTCGTGTAAAAAATCGTTTAAACAAAAAAATAAATAAATAAATAAAAGACAGTTATAAAAAAAATAAATTTACTGAATAATATATTTCCATTTTTGTTTTAGTTATCTTGCCATATTTTTTTTCACCAACTTCATAATTCCATACTCTCTCTCAAAAAAAAAAAGCCTTTCCTCATTTTTTTTTTTATTTTTTCCGTCAAGAACAGATTTTGGTGGCCTTTTTCTAACTTTCAATGTTTGTCTATTTTTTCCTCTTCTTTCAGAAAATTCTTTACACTATTTAAATTTTTTGGAATGTTGTCCTCATTTTTATTGTCATATTCACAACGTTTTAGCCGTTGTAATCTCCGGCCATCTTCAGGTGATATATATGAAAATAAAGATGAGTACAACAGATGAACAATGTGTAAATAGTTATATAGAAAGCTGTTAGAAAAAATTT
>OZ010575.1:36699545-36744545 GCA_963932145.1 Acanthosepion lycidas | reverse complement strand
AATATAATTAAAATTAAAAAAAAAATGTAAACAATTCTTGTAAAAATTGATTTTCATAGTATCCTTAATAAATGTTATTTATAAAAGTTTTTCTAATTAAATAATGTCATAGTTTTATTGATATTTTATTTTATTTTATTTTATGATTCGGGGCAGATTTTCTGGAAGTGGATAGTAGTTAGAAAAGAAATTAACTCTCATTTTCCAGTGAACCCCCCCCTTTTTTTAACTAATACTAATAATTTTGAGATTGAAATTGAATTTCTCGAAATTTCATAAAATTAGATAAGTGGGGTGGTTAACATATGTAAAAGATATTTTTTATGAGGATTTTTTAAGAAAAAAAAAAATTTTAAATAATTTCATTCATTTGTGAAAAAGTCCTGAAAGTTTAATAATTAAGATTCGACAGTTATTTGAATTTGATTTTTGCAAGAATTTCAAGATCAATGTGTTTTTCAAAAAAAAAAAAAAAAACGCTAAAAAACACTAATCGTAAATATTACGTCGATCGCTGACGGCACCCCCGCCCCAAAAAAACCACAAGATTTTTAACCAAAATTTCGAACATGCTAGAAATTACTTTGGTCATTCTTCTTTATAATAACATAAGCATTTTGACGATAAGACTGTTTTTATTAAGATTTTGGCTTTTTTCATGATGTCATGCTGTTTTGTTGACGACAAAGTGGAGGTGCCTAAATGACAATAATCTCTAATCAGTTTCTTGATGTTAAGATGAAATTCATCAAGGAAGGTGCCATAGTTTTTTCTTACCCAAGTACTTTTCTTACCCAAGTCTATATTATTCAATGAAACACACACACTAACTCACACACATGCATTTTGTCTATTTGGCCAGCAATCATTCTTTTATAAAAAAATTTCACTAAAAACGACTGACAAGGTACTGCGTTAAATTTTTTTATTTTAGTTTTTCTTGTGTTCGTATAATTTTTTTTTCTGAACATACATACATACATAAGTATATATATATATATATATATATATATATATATATATATATATATATATATATATATATATAAACACATTGGTGTTAATAAAAAATAAAAACGTAATCCAAGTATAATATATGGACTACACAAGCATTATGTTAACGAGATTTAAACTATGTAACGGTCAGTCTCTACCCAGCACCTGAAGATTGCGCTGTGCATGAAACTGTGCAACCGGTAGGGGATATATATATATATATATATATACATATATATATATATATATATATATATATATATATATATATATGTGAAAATATAGAAAATAGGAAAGAAACTGGTTTGGTAAATAACTTCAAAATAATATTTGAATTAACTTGAGTTAAAGTAGGCTCTGTTCCACCTTCAAGCGAAATATATATATATATATATATATATATATATATATATATATATATATATATATATATATATATATATATATATATTAGGTTGGTGCAAAAATAATGACGTAATAATTTCGTTTTTTGACGTTAAAAAATACGTAAAAAACGACATTATTACGTCATTATTTTTGCACCAACCTAATATATATATATATATATATATATATATATATATATATATATATATATATGGGATATACATATAATGGATATATATGGGATATACATATAAGGGATATATATGGGATATATATGTAACGGATATATATATATATATATATATATATATATATATATATATTAAGCATACAACCCTAAGCAAGGCTGGAAGCCACTAGCACACGAGGGGTTACAGAGAGTTGGAGCGAGAGCAAAGAGGAGTGATAGAGAAAAGGATGAAGAGAAGGTTAGGGGATAGATCAGGGCATCTGGAGACGTTGATTGACGTTACATTTGAATAGGTGAAGATTATAGCTATCAAGAAAACAAAAAAAGGGGAGGGAGTTCCACAGGCGAACAGTTCAAAGACACAAAGCTATTGGAGTAGAAGAGACGGCTACATTTAACAGTTTCGACAGTGAAAGTGTGAGAGCGAGATGCCAGCCTAGTTGAACGCTTAAATTTATGAAGTCTGGGAACCAGCGAAAGCTGCTCATCAGAGCAGTTACGGTAAAAGTATTTGTAAAAAAAGACAGAGGGAGGCAACGGCACGTCTGTGGTAGAGCGGCTGCAGATGAGATGCCAGATCAGGGCCAATTACATTGCATATCCGTCTTTGGATTTTATCAAGGACCTTGAAACAAACAGAAGGGGCTCCAAACTATATATGACAGCAATACTCCATACAAGGGCGAATGGGTGATTTATAGATTTGAAGGATTGACCCCGGCGAAAAAAATTCCTGGTGCGGCACAGGGAGCCAACTTTCCTAGCGGTGGACGGAGCTATTGACTCAATGTATTCGTTCCATGTCAGGTCCTCGGACAATGTGAGACCGAGCAGTCGCAAAGAGGTGCTCTCGTGGAGTTGAGCGTCAGACATTCTAATGGGAGGCAGGGATGGTTCTCTCTGGTGAGTAATAGAGAGCAGTTTTGTTTTTTGAGGCATTAAAGTTAACCAGCCAATTCCTACCACAGTTCACAACCGATTGGAGGTCCTTTTCTAGACAAACGGCCAGTTAGTTTTGTCGGCGACACTAGATTTATTTTTGAGGCAGGAGTAAGTGATATACGTATATACATATAAGGGATATATATATATATATATATATATATATATATATATATATATATATATATATATAAACACATTGAGTGCTGGTGTTAATAAAAAATTAAAAAAAAAAAAAACGTAATCCAAGTATAATATATGTACTACACAAGCATTGCGTTAACGAGATTTAAATTATGTAGCAGTCAGGCTCTACCCAGCACCTTGGTAATCCGTATGGGTAATCCCAAGGAGGATGAAATCCTGAAAGCTCAATGTCTTTTCATTTTTCCTTTTTCTTTTCTCCCTACTCCCCTCCCATTTCTATATATCATTTCCGTTAAGTTATCCATCTAAATAGGTCAAGGTCTGGTCACTCCTCCTACCCCAATATATAGTACAATTCAGAGAGATATGAAATTAACCCCTCCCTATACTCTACCATGTCTCTTTAACTTTCACACCCCCTGTTAAATTACAAAAACTTACACTACCCATCAATTTTAATCTCCTTTTTCGTTTCATTTCGTTGTTGGAAGTGCTATCTGATGATCCGGCGTCCTTTTAAAAGGAATCTGGTGAAATAAATTATTATAATGGTACCTTAAAGTGGTCTGTTTTATATATATATATATATATATATATATATATATATATATATATATATATATATATATATATATATTAACTAAAAGTTTGTTTGATTGATGTTATCTTCACAATCCTGATAAAGAGATAGAGTACTGGAATATTATGATTTTTGGCAGTTCTCATTGGTCAGACACGCGTCACGTTTATAAACGCAATAAATACTATATAAATATCTGTGTGATAGTGTAAACGTGTGTAAGTAAAGGAACGCTTGTGTGTATAAATGTATGTAGGACAGTAACGTTGATTCATGTAAGTGTATAAGTGTGTATGTTAGGGAAGTCTACAGATGTCAGACTCGTATTTTGTCGGTGAAACGTAGCGATATGATGGAAAACGATTTTGTATTTGCTTGGATTTTTATATTCTCGTGTATGTGTGTGTGGTGGCGGTGGTGGGGAGTCAGTGGTCGTCGATTCTTTGTGGTTTGGTGAAACGAAGTAAGATATTGTAATAATTTAGTTTCCGTTAAATTTAAATCGCGTATTTTTGAAAAAGGGAAATTTGTAAAATCCTCATTATTTTCGACATAAGTTAAATTCATGAATAGTGGATCTATAGAAAATTGGTGACATGATGTAATGTTTTAAAATAGTGTTATAAACTGTATATTTATATTGTAATATAAATTGAACTGCACTACATATTTAATTTAAAATGACTGATCCGACTTGTAAACTTTTGGAATAACAACTGAGACATTCCTTATTGAACTATTTAGTTCATGCCACATTGACTGATAAACTCCTACAACAAAAAATTCTCAAATTATCATATAAGTAAAAAATGCACTGACTTAAATTTATCAGCCTTAGCGTTGCGACTGCACGCTCCAAAAGTTTGTATCCGTTAACAATAATACATTAAAAAAAAATTCGATTTCATCTCGGAATGTTACGAGAATTTTTACCAAAAATAAAATAATTTACATGCCTGAAGATGACTGAGCGTACAGTCGAAAGTTCTTGCATATTCAAGGAAGACCTAATACAATTTATATTTTTAAAAAAACAAGGATCATTACATTCATCGAGTGATTAATGAATCTTTATAATTTGTTAGCGAAGGGATTTCGCCATTTTATATCATTAACATTGCTAATTTAATTTTTGTATGAATGATTCATTGTAATATAAATTGAACTGCACCACTTATTTCATATATATATATATATATATATATATATATATATATATATATATATATATATATATATATAAATGTAAATTCAATCATAAACATTAAACTTAAAATACAAAGTTCCGTTCCATTAATAACCTGGAATGGAACTTTGTATTTTAAGTTTAATGTTTATGATTGAATTTGAATTGAAGTTTCAGTTTTGAAACATGGAAATTCTAGTGTTGCGATGATAATATATTTTTAAAAAACAATTATAATATTATGCTCTACTGTTGGATCGAGTACTGTTTTTTTAAAATAAAAATAAATGCTAAGAACTCTGAATTATAAATATCATTGTTCTTTCATATATATATATATATATATATATATATATATATATATATATATATATATATATATATATATATATATTCTATGTTGTCTCGACGGTTCAGTTTTCATTTGAATGATGCATCAAGCATATCACAACATTTACAACAGCATGCTTGTTGACATTCGCAATTTAGGGAAATTCTTCTTGAAGATACATCTATACTTTTTCATAAAAATAATTCACAGGTAAAAAAATTAACTTTCAGATGAACGCAACAATTTTTGTCTGAGAAAAATCAAAATTCTGATGATAACATTGTGCTAATGTCGAAAGTACTCGGAATAAATGTATCAAAATGATAAATTTCTCCCTTCCTTTAATAAGCATACTAAGAAGCTAGTACGTTAATGTGAAAGGATCCTATAGAAAATAAGTAAAGAAAACTTGTCTAAATTATATTTATATATACTTATTCTTAAAAGAAATATAGTATATTAAAAATTAATAGTGAAAATATTTTTCAAATTGTAGTTAAATAAAACGTATTCTAACCTGACCCCCCCAATCTTTAAATATACAAATAGAAAAAATGCCGTAAGAATTTTTGCCGTTAACAATAAAATTTTAAAAAAATCCAGACGACATGCATTTAACGGATGTCAGATTTCATTGAAGAATACATCCCTACCCCCTACCAAAACGTAGCTAATAACGGATACATCAAAATATAGACATAATGAACACGCAAACCCCCCTGTCTACTAGAAGGGAATTAATCTGTAACCTTGGAAACGTGAATTATGATTTTAGCTGTGTCTTTAAAACCCAGTAATTTTAAAAGTTACTCCAAAATTCGCTTGAGGATGAAATGGAACTAATGTCTTTAATTTAATTACAAAATTAAATTCGGACCTTCCATTTTTGAAACATGGTTAGAACTGCATAGCGGAAAAACCATATTTTAAATCAATTAATTTATTATATATATATATATATATATATATATATATATATATAAGAAAGAGAGAGAGAGAGAGTTAGTCACATTATATAATAATTATATCGGACATACCACTGCATGCTTGTCAAGATGATTTACTTTTTACATCTCTCGGATCATAGCTCCATTAGGAGCCGTTTAAGTAGACGTGAAGACTTATCAACGTCCTTCCACAGCATACTTGTGGAAAATACGAGTATAAAAGACTCATCAACATGCAAAAATCAGTTAAAAATAACGGAAGCATTAATAATAAAAAGAAGTTAACTCTCTCGATGTCAACAATAAACACCCATAACATGCTGATCGTGTGATTTAAAAAAAAAAATCTCTTATATATATATCAGATAACTATATATATATATATCTATATAATAAATGCGAATATCAGTGTGTCACTTTATCACAGTTTTCAATTAAAGAGACACAACTCTCTAACTTTCAATAGCACATGTTACAGAAATTTGGGATTCCCAAGTTTTCATTACTTTGATTGTTGTTGGCGATTTTCTTTTTATAATTTTTTTTTTGACGAATTTTTTTGTAGGATAACAATTTTTATAACTTATGAATAAATTTGGGAATAATCGAAATGAACTACGAAATCTAGTGAAAGTCACCCATGAAATAAAACTATTTGTTTGTACGGAAAGTAAGGATCTACGTACATCAAATTGTCTTTAAATTAATGGCTGCAGAAGAATTATAGTTGAACTTTTAAAAGGTAAGCTTAGATATTAATGCAATACTTAAATGCAGCAATCTATTTTGAGTTCTTCTGTAGTTTATTGTTGCCTGTCGCATACGGCAGCAGTATGCCGCGCAAAAAGAAATCTCCGCTAGCAGAAGACCAGATTGCAATCAAAAGAGCCAGGGCTGTAGCAAGAAAGTCCTGTGCAAATGTGTTGAAACTTGACTAATGCATGAAATAATAATGCAACACAAAATGTACTTAGAACAAAATGTATTGAAACAAGAAAGTGTACACAATATTTACATATAGTCTTTTGTATATTCCTGGGAAGACCGTTACTGGAATGTGTGTTGACTGAGTCGCAATCGGGCAGAGTCTCTGGTTGAATCTCTTGATTCCTCTCACTCTCTTCCCGATACCAACCATATTTATATGGTCGGCACTCCACTATGCAAATTAGGTGGATCCTACCACAACAAAATGAAAACCCAGATCAAACGGTAGCCAGGAGAACTTCCAATGTTCAGGATATGCAAAGACTTAGGGACTCTCAAAGTTCTGAACAAGACGAAAGCCCAATCATTAGCCTTTCGCAGGAGCTAGCTTAAATGTCGCGCGATAGAATATATATATATATATATATATATATAGTCAGACAAACCTACCAAGGTTTCACCTAAGCGGATCGTCAGGAAAAGCTGGCCAGCTTTCCCTGACGATCCGCTTAGGTGAAACCTTGGTAGGTTTGCCTCGCTCTCTAGGTTTGAATAGGTCTGCTCTACTTTTGTATTGAGCACTTTTTTAGTTAGTTGATTACTCGTATCGGGGTTTTTTCTTTGGGCTTTGGACCTGTATGCTGTACGATTATTTTCGACAGACGTTCATGTTCCTAGCTCTTTCTTTTTTTTTTAAACCTTTTTTTCCTTCGAAATTGATTTGATCATTAGCAAATCAAGAAACCTAAGGTTTTCCGAGACGAGTGTAGTTACCTATATATATATATATATATATATATATATATATATATATATATATATAAAGAACAACATGTGGGAAAATGTATGACGAAGTGAAAAAAAAAAAACAGATAGCCGAACAGGGAGTTGGGAATGGCGGAACAAACATTGATTCGAGTAAGAAAGGGAAGGAAATTATGGAGAGCCATGATCGCCCACGTTCTGAAGGGACATGACACGTAAAAGAAGTAGATCAGACTTAGACGATTCCGAGATCAATAAAGTTAAGAAAAAATTTTAAAAATATGTATAACAGTCTTCTATGTGCCGTGTCTCTTTAGGGTGTTGACGATCATGGCTCGCCACAATTTCCCTTTCCTTTGTAGCTCTTAGTAAATTTTATCTTTTTGTTATCCATCTTCATAGACCTAACAATCAAAAGGTTAGGAATTTGAAAAGACTGAACAAAGATGTCCATTTGTTAAATTATCTAGTGTTTCCTGTGTCTTGCCAAATACTTCAGACATATCTTGAAATCACTCGACCAGGAAATTTAAAAAAAAATCTTATTTTTTATTTATTTTTATTTCTTTCAAGAGGACATTTTCACTGAGTTGTTCAAATTTGTGTTTTTTTTTTCTTTATACCTTTAGGACGTAAGCGATCATGGCTCTCCCCAATTTCCTGTCCTTTGTAGCTCTTAGTAAAGTTTGTATTTTTGCTATCTCTCCTAATCACTGTTCTGTGAACCATTTACACAAGTTCGTTAGATAGGTCACGCGCTGTTTACCGCTGTCCCTCTTGCCTTGATGTCTCGTGAGTGTCAAATTTTCTAAGCCTTCTTTCCTCATTATGTACTCTAGGCGTTTCAACACTCTCTGTCTAATTCTAAGTAAAAGTGTTTCCATTTTCTATAAACCTTTGTTGTTGCTCGCATATTCAGTCCATGGTATTTTCATCGTCCCTCTCTAGTACCATAATTCTGCTAACCTCAAGTCTTTTCTCAGCACGAGATTGTCCAGCATTCACTGAAGTTACATAACAGCTCAGTACTCCTTTCTTTGTTTTTAATGAAAACTTCCTGTTTCTTAATACTTTGCTTAGTTTTGGAAGGCATCTTCTGCTATCCCAAAGTGCCTTCGGATTTCTGTGTCGAACTTCCTGTCATCTGTTAAAAAGCTTTCTATTATTGGTCCTGATCTGGCGGCTCGGCTTCAGTCACTTTCCCACCACTGTAGGGTTGCCTCTCTCTGTCTTTTCTATAAATACTTTCATGGTAATTGTTCAGATGAGCTCTTCATTATGGTACCTAGAGTTTTAAGCGCAGTACAAAACTGGCGTCGAGATCTCATCAATTTATAGATGAGCTGGCGAGATGTAACCGTAAATTCTATGCTAGCAGTTTCTTTTCTTGCACTTCGAGGAAATCCCTTTCGACTCCATGCTTTCCAACCAACTGCAAAAAATTTAAATGCAATGTCAATCGCGATCTATTGTCCTCCTGATTAATCTTTACTCTTGCTGCTCATTTTTAATGCTTCTGTTTCTAATTTTTCTACACTCTGTAAACCCTTGCGTCGTAGTGGTTTTACTGCCTTCCATGGGGTGATACCGATAAAAAAAACTTATATTTGGTATCTCCAATTAGTAATCCTTTTGCCGGGCTGTTTCTTTTGCTGACAAGACATAAATTGGCTTTTTAAAATTGATATTTAGTTTTTTTTTTTCTTTTACTTCCCTCTGTAGTAATTCCGATTTTGTCTTTTATGCGTCTGCTATAAACACTGTGTCATCTACATATGTAATGCTGTTAATATTGTAACCGCCAATAGTGAATCCTACTGGGCCTTCTAATTCTCTCGGGATTTCTTCACTGTAAAGGTTAAATAAAGTCCGGTGACGAAATACATCCTTTACTCAAGCCACTTTCAAGTTTTGTGTATTTACTGAATATATTTTCTATTCGTATGAAGGCGGTTTGCTTTCAGTATTAATTCTGGATAATTCTAATCTCCGTGTATAAAAAAAAGTGTATATATCTGTATGTAATATGACTATACACTTATATGCACTATGTCGATTAACACAGGAAGTTGTACATAAGCATAAATACGTATTTATAAATATAGAAAACGAATAAGCAAGAATAAAACTCAATGCATCTGTATGTCAGATATTCCGATTTAATGTTGCTTCATAATGACTCCATATTGAAATTTGAAAGCCGACTGCTCGAGCTTCTGCGCGTGCGCGCCTGTTGCTTAGAAAACGTACTTTTACAATCTATCCTATTAAGAAGGAAATATGTATATAACAATCAATCAGCTTGCCAAATTCGTGTGTATGGATACACGGATATATATTCTCTTGATTAATATTAAGTGTAATATTTGTGTTTATATTAAGTAATTAAATCGAATAAGTAGAGCTGTGGGATCAAGAGCGGTCTAATCGAAAAAGAAAATGATTGAAAAAGTATGTTCATTTAATAGCAAAAGCACGTTTCCTTTGCTTTCTGGTATACATATGTTCTTTTTCTTTTTGCGTTTCTTTTTTAAACCTTATATGGGCAATCTCTTAATATACGGAATTGAAAATGACATATCCCATCAGGACGTAAACCCTCATAGCTCTCCTGAGTTTTCTTTTCTTTTTAATGCTTGTAATGTAAACTGTATATTGCCATTGTTGTTATTGATAAAAACTGTCGAGTGGTTCCATGTTGCCTTCTCACCACTTTGATTTGCTTCTAGATTGGTGAACAACCAAAGTTAGAGAGCTTTGTTTGGCCTGTTGTTTAAATCAGAGCTAGGAGATAGTATAGGATTGTTTGGTAAAAATACGGTGGAGTATCGGCTCCGGTTGAGAAATCGGAGAGCCGAGTTCGAATTCTAGTCAAATCCATTACATTCACTTACGTGCTAATACCCTTGGGAAAGATATGAATCCTCTTCTTCTCCCCTCCCCCAGCTTACGGGTAAATAGCAGGACAGACTGGGTTCTATAGCTTTGGATGGCAACTGGTCTACTGCAGAAAGAAATGACAACCTACTATGGGAAAAAATCTGCCTCGTTAGTCATGTATCGAAAGATACATGATCGCCTAAGCGTGTATCACGTATGGCACTTAACTGACTATGGGTGAATAGCAGGACAGACTGGGTTCTATAGCCTTGGATGGCAACTGGTCTACCACATAAAGAAATGACAACCTACTGCGAGAAAAAAATCTGCCTCGTCAATCATGTATCGAAAGATACATGATCGCCTAAACGTGTATCACGCGTGGCACAGAATTGAACAGATGATATCTACTATTCAATTTCTACTAAGGTATGATATTTACACAAATATCAAATGTTCGAGGTAATATTTAATATGGGCACACAAAAAAGACAGACGACACGAGCCGAGTTTAAAAAAACAGAAGATAAATTTATTGTTAGCACACAAAAATGAATGAATTTAAACAAATTAAATTAGTGATATGCGAAATGATGACTAATAAAATGTATATAAATTAACAATGAAAATGATATATGCTTTTTCACAATAAAAATTATAATGTTGCATAAGGCCCTCAGAAAATGAAACTACATAAAATGGAGAAAAGAAAAAATACTTCTCTGAATAGTTTTCAAAGAATTGGTACAATTTTCGTAGCAAAGTTCGTGATAACAGCGAAAAATAGAAAAAAGCCCACTAGTCGGAGACTTTTCCTTTACATGGGAGCGACTTTGATGTTCCTTTTAATTCTCGTCTGGTGGTTGCCAAAATATCTTCGGCTTTGTCTTTCTTTCTGGACCAGGGTGATCTGGATACCTGCAACAACTGTTTGTCGACGCCGAAAATTAACGTCAAGGCCCCGCTTTAAATAACGTACAGGTAGGCTCCAAATATATTAGGTTGGTGCAAAAATAATGTCGTTTTCTCACATATGTTACTATGTAAGAAAACGATATTATTTTTGCACCAACCCAATACTTCTTGGAATTTGGAGGGAAGCCCTTTTTTTTAGTTTTGGATGAAAAACAAACGCTGCTGTTTTTCCACAAAACGAAATGTAGCAAAATGTTTTCGAAATTCAAAAATTAAGCAAAAGACTCTGAAAGGCAGACGATGCAAGCTCAAGCAGCTTCAATTACTTATAGTAGAGATCGATTCACGCTTTTTCCGGTGGGTATAAATGTGAAGTATTTGTCTTTAGTAGAATATGAAACCAGCTCGCTGATTCCTAGCCGAGGTTCAAATAAATAGAAAGTTTAGCATTTTGTTTCAATTTATGTATTTATTTTTGTGGGTGCTGATTGATTCCTTGATTTTACAGCTTATCAACCCTTTGTTAGTTATTTAAAGCCAGAACATATTTGGGATTGTTAGAATATATATATATTTTTTTTTTTCAAATGAATATTGTATGAACAATTTATTGGAGAATAACAATGCTTTTTTTCCAGATAGAAGTCGTACTATTTACCCCATAGGCGGGGAGATAGATAAATAACTTTCTCAATTTTTTGCGTGTAAATGAATGTAACGAACCCGACCAGAATTCGAAATCTGTTCTTAGTGGTGGTGGGGCTGGGAGGAAGAAATATAATTCATGGCAAACTAAACTTTGAAAAGAAAAAAAAGTTAAATATTGAAACCTAAAAGAAAAATTTCAAACTTTATTGACTGACTGACTGGAATATAAACGCGATAACAGAAATACCCAGACATTTATCTCCCCCACTTGTTCTGTTCATATCTCCGTACTGATCACATCCTAATCATATATATATATATATATATATATATATATATATATATATAAATGGAGATCTGAAGAATTAGAACCAAAAACACAGTCCTAAGGAAATAAGTTACAAACCCATGAACCCTTAAAGTTGTCTGTTTCTTAATAAAATTAATATTTGCTCTGTTTTTACATTGAGCTCTCTGGATTACATCCTCCTTGGAATTATACATACGGATTACCAAATAACTTTATATATTATTATTATTATTATCATTATATATATATATATATATATATATATATATATATATATATATATATATATTTGTGTATATATATATATATGTATATATATTTGTATATATATATTTGTGTATATATATATGTATATATATTTGTGTATATATATATGTGTATATATTTGTATATATCTATATATGTATATATATAGATATATATATGTGTATATATAGATATGTATATATGTATATATATATGTATATATATGTATATATATGTGTATATATGCATATATATATATATGTGTGTGTATATATATGTGTATATATATATATGTATGTATATATATGTATATATATATATATGTGTGTGTATATATATATATTTAATTAAAGACTATAGACAAGGTACTGCAATTAAGCTTTTTTTATTTACTTTTTATCGTGTTCGAACAAATGTTTCCTTTTCAGGACACAAATTGTGTAGAAACTGCCCAAATGTTCTGTAATTCCGAGCGATTTCGGCTATACTTTTAGCCATAATCAAGTATGATTTTATTTTTACTTTTTAACTGGATGTATAGGTTGTGTATGTATCTAGAGTTATAGGGATGTTTTATTTTCCGAACACAGCCAGCACATTGTAGCCGTCTTCGTAGTTGGTATTATTGAGTGTTAGCTTTTTCTTTTTTTATTATTAAGCTTCCATTATCTTTTTTTTTACATGTGGATGACTTTATTATGCTTGTATTGTCTACTAGTATGTTTCGAGTGGAGTCTGGTAGGTTTGTGTGTGTGTGTTTAAATGAGTTTAAATGGAGCCTTGGTCGGATAGGTGTAATGCAAGGCGTCTGTAGAGGCATGTAGTGGTGTGATCGATGTAATTATTTATAGATTCGGTTTGATCAGGAACAGAGTTCCTTATGTGGCATTTGAATTCATAAATAATGTTCGTACTTTTTACTTTTGATTTTACAGATATGTTGTTATTTTTAGTATAAGGTTAGCTGCTTTAAATTTTTTGTAATAGGTATTGTTTTTTCCGACTCAACTGGAGTAGTGTATTTCTTTATGATATTTCTAAGTGAAGATTCACCCTGTTTATAGTTGACATGCATATTTATGCTGTTGTCTTTGTCTGTCTGTTCAGTATCGTTATTATTTACTTTGGAAAGAAATAGTCTAATCTAGTGGTCGATAGCGATTTTCCAAGCGTAGCTTAGATGTGGCACAAGGCCGAAAGTAGGAAAAACCCAGTGAGGATCGAACTCACTACTTAGTCGTAATTGTTCTAACGAGAAAATCTTGCTAACCATTACACCGCTTGGAGGTGGCCAAAATCTGGTGGTCGATAAGATGGTTAGGAAAACCATTGTTAATTAATGTCTGTTTTGAATTGTTGAGAAAAATTAGACGAGAGGATGAATTCTCGCGTGATCTTTTTAAGAAGTTTTTTTTTTTTTTTATCACTGCTATTTTGCATCTGAGTGGGCATTCACTCTTAAAATTAAGGTGACAAGAGTTTCTGCTAGTGGGTTTTTTTTATAAAATGATCTGGCGAAAGTTCTGTTACTGTAATTTATACGTCTAAGAATGGGAGTTTATTTTTTTAATTAGTTCGTAGATAAAGTTAAGAACAGAGTTTTTTTTTTCAAATGTGGTTTTCAGAGTATATATATATATATATATTTCTTTTGTGTGTTTCGCTAAAATAAAAATATCGTCTACATAACGGACATTTTAGGTTTACTGAACAGTTTAAATGTCTACCTGGGACATGTAATTGAAGAAGCATGGGCCGAGCAGATTTCCCTTACTAACGCCATTGTTTGGTTGTAGATGTTGCCATTATGGTCGTAGAAAGGGACATTGGTTGTGCATGCATGTGATAGATTTTTGAGGATATTTGGTTTGATGGATGGCGGTGGGATAGAATTATTTGTGTACACGGAGTCAAGGATCATGTCAATGGTTTGATCGACGGAGACGTTTCTGAATAAATTTTCAACATCGAGTGACGCTAAGGTACCTTAGGTCGGTTTTGCAAGTTTTAGAATTTGGAGGAATTTGTTGACAAAAATCTTTAGAATAATCCGGAACTCATATCGCGATCAAACCGCCTGTATACGGATAGAAAATGAATTCAGTAAATATACAAAAATAGAAAGGGGTATAAGACAGTGAGGCGATTCAAATAGAATCTACCAGGATTTATTATTTTTTGTTATTAACTTTCAATGTGCTTCCGCCGCTTTATAGGACAATGGTAGCCATTGTATTTTAAACACGCAGACCATCTTGTGGTGATATTTTTAACCACCAATGGCCGCGCTTGAAGCTTTTTAAAGTGAAGTGAATCATGCATACGCACGTGATAGCCGTGACTTGATTTCGAATAATTCTAGATCTATCCTCAATTATGGGAAGCGGGGGGTGTTTTTCCTCTAATAGGGACTTATATTCTCTTGCGCAGATGTGGCAACGTCTTGCAGTAGTTGTTACATTAATATGTTGGAGAACCTTTATATGGCGTTTTAGTTCAACAATGGAGGCACTTTTTTCGCACCCGTTGAAAGTAGGAATGCCGAGTAATGAATGCCTTCTCTCCGTGTCTTGGATGATGAAAATGATCAAAGACACCATTTGCTCACAAAGATGCCTCCTTTAGAAAGAGAAAGACGCGACCACATTCGGTAAATGCTAGATCAACTTTTATGTCGATATTCTCAGGGAAAGTATTAGGTTGGTGCAAAAATAATGACGTAATAATGTCGTTTTTTGACGTTAAAAAATACGTCGAAAAACGACATTGTTACGTCATTATTTTTGCACCAACCTAATAACATCAAAAACTTTTACGACACATCTCTCTTGGGCCTTATGCGCAAAATAATTCTTTTACCATTTTGATTTAACCATTGCGCGCTGCTTTTCCTCTCGTATGAACGGCCCAGGATAAGGTCATCCCAGCCATTTTGTGTGATGTTAGCCTTCTGCAGTGTGTTTCTGATGCAATCTTTATGACAAAATTTCGCCTTATGCGCTGGTCTTTTTTAATTCAGCCAACTCACCGTACAGAAACTGCACGCGTACCAGAGACTCTATACTGGTAGATTAACTGCGTTCAAGGATATCAAAGTCACTCACGTACATTTGCCATCAGCTACCCAGTATACGACGAAGATACATGTTGGTCTCGCATGTACGAAACAATGAAGATAAAACATAAGCTTTCCTGGGTATGAAGATAAACTACATCCGGCAGCAAGACCTCTGATTGTGAGATTGGAGGTTTTGTGGAACCGCCTCCTAAGTGCTATTATTCCCAGGTCCACTCTGACCCAGGGTGGTAGTACCTGTTAGGGTCCAAGCTATGGGCAAATAGTGAACACCACACCAAACAAAAACCAAAAGAATATTTTTATAACAAAATAGACTTAAGATTAAGTTTTGAAGTGTTGTATCTTAGAAATGATTAAAGATATCTTACTGGAAGGTTTTTATAACACTATTGAACTCTACTTTGATCAATAAGAATGTATGCGTCACAGAAGTATCGTGATGAAATCGATCATAGACGAAAATGATATGTTCATCATTAATTAATCATGACTAAGAATCAGAAGCTGATGAAGTACTGAAATATATATTTATTATTCCAGGATCATTTTCCAAATTATTCAAGATGATCTTTGCCCTCTCTAATCTTCTAACTTTCTATCCTAGAATGACAAGGTGCCTCACTCGTTTCAAGCACGATTTCATTTTCAAGCTTTTTTTTTTCACTGCTCTTTGGACTGTCACAGCTGTAACACCTCTCTCATGTGCCAAACGTCTTATGAATTGAGTTGGATCTTTTCTACTTGATATCTTAAAGTTGAAATGATTATAGTCCTTCCTGTTGTGACCTCTTGATCCAGTTTTCCTCTCTACGATTCCCCCTTTTTTAAACTTATTCGCCAGTCTTTTGATGGTTCTTGAATGAAATTTGAAGATGGAAGTCAGTGTATGAATGTTGGTACCTCTAGTGAAGGTCTGAATGATCTTTTTCCTCTCACAGTTGGGAAGATAATGGGTCTGACACAAAACAATTTCAACCGGCTCTCTTTTTTAGCGGAATAACTCAAAGGGTTCTTCAGTGATTTTTAGGGAAAATGGTGTCAAGATGACTAAATATCTTATCAGAAAACCTGGGAAAAAGAAACTCGAGTAGTTTAGTATTTTTTTTTTTTTTTTTTTTTTTTTTAGATATTAAACATTTTGCGGGGTGGACAATTTTGCTGTTACACGACTTGGACAATTTTGCTGTTACACGAGTTGGACAATTTTGTTGTTACATCCAGTATGTACACATATATTTGAAACCTGGCAGCACAGAGCAAACCTCGTGTTTTCTGCATTCATCATTGCTGTATTTCGTGGTTCCACTAGTCCAGACCTTCACAACCAGGACCCGTCAGGCCATATATACCTAGTAGACGTCCTCATTGCCTTCGTATTACACTGGTAAAGAGTAATTTCCACTCACACTTCTTCCCCAGAACTGTTGCAATTGCACTGAGGGGTCCGGTCACGACAATCTTCATATCTTGAAGTCAAGGACCAAACCTTGTCTATCCTATCGTTATAATACTCAACATTTGCCCCTTCCCTATACGCCCTTCCAATAATGTCCGTTCAGTAACCCTCTACCTTGAGTGGAACTTAGGCCGTGTATCGGGTGAACAATACAAAAAAAAGAGCTTCCTTGAAACCATCGTGGCAAAGTGATTCAAAAATGCTGCATCACGAACGCAGTGAACGGTAGATGACTATATTTTTAAAGAAGAACAAGATGGCTCTGCGGACGAAATTAACATTGAAAATGACGATGACATCAACTACAGGTGACAACAGAGATGACGTCTGTCTTTGATACGAACAGCAGACTAACTACACTCACTTCATCCTCCACCAGCCTAGAAAATCTGACCAAAGTTTACTTGTAGAACTCCCGTTTCCTTGGTAAATAAAATGGTAAGATTCATATAAGCTTGCACCCACCCCAAGGACTTTCTGCATCGAGCGGAGTGACAGAAAATTTGAGAAATCTCCATTATTAGCTACCCGTTTTGATTTTTTATCATGTGAATAAATTTCTTTTAATGAAATATTTTGTTAGTGATTTAAAATCTTATGAGTTACGCTTTTCGTCACTCCCTAGCCACCGAGCTGGAATCAATGTGTAGTACCTGTTTTTCTTCTTTTCCCTTTTTTTTACAGTAAGATTCACTCTGTACAAGACGTGGGAGCCACTCGAGGTAGAGGGTTACGTTAAGGCGTAGGTTATATGAATAAGATGGGAAGATACCTGTTAACCCGAGACTTGAACAGGTTAAGATTGTAGTGGTCAGGAAAGTATCTATTTTGAAATTGAATCCACAAGGTAACAATTTGTGGGAAGAAGCTGTTTTAGTGGAACTCACTTCTCGCCAATGGAATACGGTGAGAATGTGGATAGTTTGCTACTATGTAAGTGGCATGGCTGGTTTCTATCCGTGAAGGTTAGAACTGGCAGAACCAAAGTTCGTCTGAGCACTTTCCATGGTAGTAACGACAGAGCAGTGAGAGACTCTCCACATCCCGCCTGTGGGAGAGAGAGAGAGAGAGAGGTTGGAGGGTGGAAAATAATTCTTCCCCAACAATGACTCGGAGATGGTTTTGGGCTTTAACAAAATAGGACTGGGCAGCTCCCGTCTAAATACGGCAATAGTACTCTATTTTCGGCTTCCTCATCCCTAATGTTTATATTAGACGTTTCCTTGAGAGAATAGCCAGTGCTTCTATTGGTTGAAAAGTATGAACCAACCAAAGCCCACAGCAGTTAGGATCATAGTCATTATTAATTCCACGGTCCTTACATTAACTGCAGACATTATATGCTTCGCCAGGGCTATATACGGTTGTCCTTCTCCTATGCCGGCTGCTAACCACGGTCAAAGTCCCTAATCTCCCCTCCCCGTTATTTAATCGCTTCCAATTAAAACAATTCTTAATGAAAATGTGTTTCTAAAAAGCCAGTAACTCTTTTCTGTATTGATTGGGGCGTCCTTCCAAACTTTTTTTTTTTAAAGTAGTGTGGCCCATCACAATCTTGATTATGTCATTATTCTCGTTTCGATTTGAATATGCTATCCATATTAATTGTTGCTGCTCTTGAAGATCTTCGGTGATCTAGTTTCTGTTATACAGAATATAGCAACCCACGCAACCAGAAAAATTAATAATCTAGAAAAAAAAAACAGTTCGTATTATACACGAATTATGTAATCGATCCTGACTTGGCATCTCGATTTCAATCACTTCCTCATCGATATGATGTGGCTCCCCTCTGTCTTTTCTTCAAATATTTTCATAGCAACTGCTCTGACAAGCTCTTGTGCCCCGACTGCATGAATTTAAGCGAGCCACTAGATTGGCACCTAAATCACACCCGTTTACTGTTGAAATAGCTAACGCCAACCGACAATTCTACTCCAACAGTATCTTTTCTAGCACTTCCAACCCGTAGAACTCGCTTCCGTTTACTTGCTTCCCTGATAACTGCAATCTTTAAAAAATACAACGCAATCGCCATCTTCTATCTTCTTGAATCCCGTTCATCTTTTATCCTTTCCTCAACCCTCTCTATATCAAGTCTTTTCTTTCATTTTCACTACCTGTAACCCCCCTGCGTACTAGTGTCAGTCCCGCATTGCATGGGGGGGGGGAGTGATTTAAAAAAAAAATCAATTCTAGAGACCTTGTTGAAAGCTATCACTTATGGAACCGATTTCCTAATTGCACTCACAGTCACTTCTTCCTTCATCAACCTAGAAAAACTGACTGCTAAATAAGATGGTAAAAATTCATATAAGTCTACAACCACCCCAAGGACTTTTTTGCATCCGGCGAGCTGACAGAAAATCTGAGAAAGCTATTATTGGTCTTGTTTTGTTTTCCGCAAATCAGCGCTAATGTTCGCTCTTGCCGAAAATATTCTTTTATTTTGTCGTTGTAACACTCATTATCTGAGCTTACTGGTGTGTTTCACGCAAACTTTATCTCAGATTAATCCTCTGCCATTTCCTTTATACCTTGAAGCTGAGTAGCTCTGATTAATAATAATAATAATAATAATAATAATAATAATAATAATAATAATAATAATAATAATAAAAAGATCCTAATCTAATGCTTGAAGCTTTTCCCACAAACAATCTCATAATATTATGCTCATTATTTACATTCAGACTAAAATCGTCATGCTTGGTATTACTGTCATAACGCTTCGGTCGTTGTGCCCTCCGGCCTTCTTAAGGTGTCTATCGATGCGGGTAACCTTCAGAGAATTTCGAATTAAACTCTTTATTCAATCTACAAGGATATATTGTTCTCGTTCCGCTATGTGAACGGATATAACAACTTTTTTTTTTGTAATACTGCTTACTTATTGCTAATCCAATTTCCATCAGATCTGAGTCTTTATTACCCAGCCCAGGAATTGAACTCACAAGTACTTCTTTCGTACTACCCAGTTGTTGCTTGTCCTGTTCCCACTAAGTCTGAGTCCGTAATCAACGCTTTCATTCTCTAGATAAATAATTCCTCACTATAGAAATTCAGACATTGTTATTAAGATCATTTGAAAAATATGTTATCCCGTGTTTGACGAAGACACGCTAAACTTTTTCTTATTGTTTTTTTATCAAATTCCATTTTTTTTTTCTAAATTCAAATTAGAGACCTGTCATAATAGATAATTCCATCTTAAATCAACAATGTCTTGTGGCAATATTTAATATCAACTGGAGATTTTTCTTCTTAAAATATAGAATAATTTAACATATTCACCATCATGGATAAAAAAAAAAAATAATGAATTTCGTATTGTGTTTTTTTCGGGACTTAGCATGAGCAAAATAATTCACGGATTTGGACGCAAAAAGAAAAAAAGACCTCAGAATGTCCTCAAACTCCGCAAAAAATTTAATTCTTTTAATAGTCAATTGTATTTAGATTAATTTGTAACGTATATAAATGTAGGTAGAAAGAAAGTTGTTGATAAAATGTTGATAAATTAGCGAGATCACAAAGCACTATCCTGTGTCCACAATCCGGTTTGTTCTCCCAAACACCACCACCACCACTCGGAGGCGCTCGGGGTTAGTACGCGCCGGCCATGAGCAATATTTTCAAACATATTTTCATCGCGGCATTTTAAAAGGACAATATTTCTTTTTTCTTCTGGTGTGTGACATCCGTTCAGTAGATATAAATCTTAAAAAATCTATTTATGGGTTAACGTATACCAGAAAATTGGAAAATGACCGGTTAAAAAGTACAGCAAGAAAAAGCAAAGGATAAAAATGCAAAAATCTCAATGAATGTTAAAAACACCTCATATCAAAATTTCAAAGAAAAATTATTTACAGTCGAATTGGTGCTGAAATTAGAGCACATTGTGTTATACGCAAAAATTATGTATTATTTTATTCACCATATTGAACCTGATCCCCAAAAAATAAAACATTCCAATATTTTCTCTGGCAGGTTGCCCATCTATGACGTCATCAAAATGGTTGCCAGCTTATTCTCTAACTGGTTGCATTTATTTACGCATAGTTATGCATAAATAAATGCACATTTGAGAGATTATTTTTTAAATTATCCAAATTAAATTATTATTATCAAACTTGTTTCTTTTACATATATGTACAGAAATCTAATATATTTTTTCTAAATTTCACTTAAATCTAAAAATTTAGTAGTTTCATTGGTGAAGTGTCAAGCATAACTTTCTTAATCTATTTCTTTCTTATAATCTATTAATCTTAATCTATTCGAATACCAAAGAATTTATAAACATATAACCCCCATAAAAGTTTCACTATTTCCTAAGGATTCCGAAAATATATTATATGATGAGGTTGAGAACAACTTGGAGGAAGAAATTTATGAAATTTGCGTTATCGTTGTGAATTTTAGAATTCAATAAATTTTGAGATAGCGAACAAATTAAAATAGTCAGACTCATGATAAATAATTATTTTTTAACATAATCTCGTTCTTTGTCAGCGCACTTAAATCAATGCTTATCTAGCGATCAATAGAACAATAAAAGTAGCAAATAAAAATTTAGTTAATAACAGTCAGGCTCAGAGCATACTTAAAGACAGATTGTACTGAAAAGTTCTAGAACCCCACCATTACCCCAAATCAGTATTTTCCTGATTAAACATCAAAATACTGATTTTAGGAAAGGAGTCGGGCCAATAATTTTCAGCATATCCTCATAGCTAGCTAGCTAGCTAGCTACATAGATAGATAGATAGATAGATAGATATTAGGTTGGTGCAAAAATAATGACGTAATAATGTCGTTTTTTGACGTTAAAAAATACGTCAAAAAACGACATTATTACGTCATTGTTTTTGCACCAACCTAATAGATAGATAGATAGATAGATAGATAGATAGATAGATAGATAGATAGATAAGCTTCTTTGAGTTTGACATTATCTCAACATCAATTTTGAGGAAAGGTTACAAGTTGAAAAGAACGACTTATGAACATCCCTGGGGAATAAAGAACATCTTAAAACACTTTCCGTTTAGTAATATCCATTAACACCGTTCACAAAAGTGCAGCTCAGAATACACTTAAGACTTTACTGGCTGATTCCCAACAGATGAAAAACTAAATAAATAAAACAAAATAGTTTCCTGTCATTGCTATCCTTATCTTCGTGTACTTGAGATCCACGGGCTCTCAAGTATGGAAATGGCGATTGTAGCCGGCTAAAGTTATGAAATAATAAACACTTTCTTCTTCTCATTCTTCGTCGGAATGTGACCAGAGATAAATTTAGTTCACGAAGAGTTTGTTTTGTTAAAAGTGATACTTAGTTCTACACGTCATGCGTAGAAATCGGTATTTACGAGTTTAACAACTCGTACTTTTGGGATGTCTACTTACGTTTAAGTACCAGCTTGGATTGAGAAATCGGAGAGCCGAGTTCGAATTCAATTCAGATCCATTACATTCACTTACGTGCTAATACCCCTGAGAAAGGTATGAATCTTCTTCTTCTCCCCTAAGCTATGGGCAAATAGCAGAACAAACCGGGTTCTATAGCCTTAGATGGCAATTGGTCTACCGCAGAAAGAAATGGCAACCTACTGCGTGAAAAACACTGCCTCATCAGTCATGTATCGAAAACTGAAGTAAAACATAACTGACTATGGCTAAATAGTAGTACAGACTGGGTTCTATAGCCTCGGATGGCAACTGGTCTACTGCAGAAAGAAATGGCAACCTCCTGCGGTAAAAAAAATCTACCTTGTCAGTCATGTGTTGAAAAATACATGATCGCATGAGTGTATATCACGTATGGCACATAACTGACTGACTATGAGTAAATAGCAGGACAGACTGGGTTCTATAGCCTTGGATAGCAACTGGTCTACTGCAGAAAGAAATGGCAACCTCCTGCGGGAAAAAAATCTACCTTGTCAGTCATGTATTGAAAAATACATGATCGCATGAGTGTATATCACGTATGGCACATAACTGACTGACTATGAGTAAATAGCAGGACAGACTGGGTTCTGTAGCCTTGGATGGCAACTGGTCTACCACAGAAAGAAATGGCAACCTACTGCGAGAAAAAATCTGCCTCATCAGTCATGTACCGAAAGATACATGATCGCCTAAACGTGTATCACATAATGGCACATAACTGACTGAGTATGGATTTTAATCCGATATTATAAAGAAGTCACCTTCACAAATCGGCCATGATGGGATTCGAACTCGGTACTTATGATCTGAATGCTAACACGCTAATCCTTCGTAAATGAATTGATTCGATGAAATAGTTTTTGCTTCAAATTACTAGAGGTTTATCATTTGTTTCCTGTTTAGGATTAGGTTTCCGATTCTTTTTAAAATCTACTTCTGCCTAATACTTCTAATGTTTGCCTAAACTCTGAAATTGTATTTAGTATTTATTTTTCTTTAACAGCAGTAGATAGTTTCGATTATTCTTCGGTTCAAACTGCTCCCCTGTTTATTTGGACACGAATAGCGCTTTATCCCTTGTTTCCTGTTTAGGATCGAGTTTCCGGTTTTTTTCATTCACTAGATTTTTTTTAAGAACATTTCTTTTTTCCCTTTTTAACAGCGAATAATTTAATAAATTCTTAGGGTTTCTTACACTCGAGCATGCAGCATATAACTAGCCATGCGTAAATATTTCTTTCTGGAACCAAATTCTAACTTTCTGAAACGTTTGGCCTTGTGATTTATTTATAGTTCTCTCAAACGCAGAGTGAACTGGAAACTGAACTCTTGTATAAATAAAAACTTAAAGAAAAGATATGCAAAAAACAATATTGCATTTTTAGTAAATAAGCATTTCTTATTTCAAGCATTCAATTGGTCTAAAATAGTATTTTGCATGTTAAATAATAAAACTTTTAATTTTTTTCCAAAATATTAATGAACTAAGCTACGCACCTGAGTAAAACCAACTGTACATTGTACTCGTTTACCTGCTTATACTTCTCCCAAAAATTTGGTTTCGATGGGTCAATGTATGGCTATTTTAAAGGGTGTGACGGACGGACGGAGGGACTAACGGAAGTCGCAGAATATTATATATAGATGATCCCAGTCTGAATGATTAAGTGGCGACTGCAGCGTTTATGAGGTTACTGTTTTTAGGATTCAGGAGATTATATCATTTCCTGGAGTTTACCTGCAAATAAAGCTGCAAGAACAAGTCAAACACAGTGCTAGTTCTATATGCATTGAATTTCCGGTTCCGGTCTTTTACTTTCATTTCCGGTTCCGGTCTTTTACTTTCATTTCCAGTAACCCCTTGCGTCTTAGTGGCATTATCGACTTGTTTGAGGTGAAATGATTTTAAAAATCCTGTAATTACCAGATTTTTTTTTCTGTAATTAACATTGTATCTTACGATGAGCTTAAAGCTCATATCCTTATTCCCGGAAGCTTGTTAATTTCTAGTTCATAAATGCTTACTTAACGATCGTAGAAGAACGATCTAGGGATTTCGGTGATATAAATGAGATGGAAACACTTGTTAAAAATTGATAGTAGGTATTTGAATTGATTAAAATAATCATTTTAACCCTTAAAAGTTGACATGTTATCTATTGATGATTTAAACATTTTTTTCCAATATACGGGCATTTTTTATTCATGGTCCGAGTCTGAGTTAGTTTGTGGCTACTGCAGGGTTTCTGAGGTTAATGCTTCTAGGATTCATCAGAGTAAATAATTTCCTGGAGTTTACCTGCAAATAAAGCTGCAAGAACAAGTCAAACACAATGCTAGTTCTATATGCATTGGATTTCCGGTTCCGTTTTTGTTTTGTTTTGTTTTTTTACATTTCCAATAACCCCTTGCGTCTTAGTGGCATTGTCGCCTTGTTTGAGGTGAAATGATTTTAAAAAACCAGTAATTACCGGATTTTTTTTTCATTCTCTGTAATTAATATTGTATCTTACGATGAGCTTACTGTTTCTTGGAATCATGAGATTATATCATTTCCTGGACTTTTACCTGCAAATAAAGCTGGAAGAACAAGTCAAAGACAATGCTAGTTCTATATGCATGCATTCTTCTAGAAGAGAAAAGAGGTAAACAAATGATGACGACTTGGTGCAAAGAATGCATAACTCCATTGTGCATAAAATGCTTTCAGTATTATCATGCTGTTAAAAAAGACGAAATTTAGGAATTTTGCATTAATTTTATTTCATTCTTTTCTTTATTTTTATAATGTGAAAGAGTTCAAAACGGGTTTTATTGCTTTTTGTATATAATTAAAGCGGAAATAAGCATAAAAACTGCACTTCAAAAATAAATTCTAGTTTTTTTTGCGTTTGGCGTGCACGTTCGTATAACATTTTCCCCGCCGTTTAAGGATTAAATAATCATAGTCATATTCTGGTTATCGAATAAGGTATTGGTAAGAACACCGGTTATTTCTGAAAAATCGAGATGTACACGTTATGCTTTGAAGAAAAACTGAATGGTTATTTCTGAGAAATTCCAGATGTACGCGTTATACTTTGAAGAAAAAAATAAATGGTTATTTCTGAGAAATCGAGATGTACGTCTTATGCTTTGAAGAAAAACTGAATGGTTATTTCTGAGAAATCGATATATACGTGTTATGCTTTGAAGAAAAAAATAAATGGTTATTTCTGAGAAATCGGGGTATGTGTATTATGCTTTGAAGAACAATTGAATATACCGTATAATTCCTAATATAAAGCGACCTTTAGATAAGACTAGGTAAAAAATATATAGCAATATATTTTATTCATATAAATTCTTTTATATACAGTATATTTCCACATATAAAGCATCCTTTAGATAAGACAAATCAAAAAATATAGAAAATTTTCATGAATTTATCCTATACCTCTAGTATAAGACGACTGCTTATTGATTATATAAAGATGCTATTGGAAATTTTGTTACTTACTGTATCCTTCGAAATTCAAAATAAACGAAATAACAAAACCAATTTTATATCATATTTTCCCTACACAAGTCCCCTAAAAGGGAAACCATAGTTTTGTTCATGCTTCATCATGTGGTCTCTTGCGAATACTGATTCATTCTTCTTCTGTCTCTTTTCCTATATCTGAACAATTACAAACAGCCTGGTGTACTAATGGCCATTTACTTATACTTCATCAACAATCACAAAATACTACTAATAACAATACGATAAAATATTTTCAATGAGAAATAAATATTATGTTATCTTAAATGTTATTAATTAACGCTACCATGATGTTTATTGAAATTTTGTCAAAAGATAAAGGTTGCTGTGAATGCAATCATAACTCGATGTTTACATTTTCTCAGCTGAACTTGCATGGATACAAACTGATTTCATTGATATGGAATTATTCTTCGAATAGGTAATTTATTATGAAGAAATGTAGTAGCTCTTAATATCAATGTTCCGTATAGTTTAATATATTTTTTAAATATTTTATTCATATAAATTCTTTTATATACAGCATATCTCCACATATAAAGCATCCTTTAGATAAAACAAATCAAAAAATATAGAAAATTTTCATCAATTTATTCTATACCTGTAGTATAAGATGACTGCTTATTGATTATATAAAGATGGTATTAGAAATTTTGTTACTTACTGTATCCTTAGAAATTCAAAATAAACGAAATAACAAAACCAATTCTTTATCATATTTTTCCAATAGAAGTCTCCTAAAAGGGAAACTATTGTTTTGTTTACGTTTAATCACGTGATCTCTTGCGAATACTGATTTTTCTTTCCCATTTTTTCCTATATCCAAAGAGTTACAAATAGCCCGTTGTATTCATGGCAATTTACTTTTTTAATGAGAAATGAATACTATGTTATCCTAAATGTTATTATGAGGTTGGTGCAAAAATAATGACGTAATAATGTCGTTTTTTGACGTTAAAAATATGTCAAAAAACGACATTATTACGTCATTATTTTTGCACCAACCTAATACTACCATAATTAACACTACCATGATGACTATTGAACATTTAGCAAAAGATAAAGTTTGCCGCGAACGCTTACACAATTCATAACGTTTGCATTTTCTCAGCTGAGCTTGAATGGATACAAGTTGATTTCATTGATATGGAAATATTCTTCAAATAGGCAATTTATTATGAACTTATGCCAGTAATATATAAAGTAGAAATAGTTTGTTTTTTTTTTTACTTTTATTATCAGTTTATTTGATAATGTGAATCTTTTTATGTATGCTATTGGTTTATCGTGTAGCGACTGCTATGCTTTTCCACGCCCACAATTTATTCGTCTGTGATTGGCTAGTAAATCAATACTGCTTTTCTATAAGACAATTTAGCAATCGTAGTCATCACTTTGAATTTTTCGGTCGTGAACTTGTTCACGTGTTTCTTTAATATAAAATCAGTAATTGGTCAAATTTTAACCAATCAAATATTTTAATACTAAATCAATTTTTCCCGCGTTTTCGCTCGGAGCCTACCGGTACCTTTAAAAGAAGTAATTTTGCCACAAGCCGCCAGTAGAGTCCAGCTACTTCGCCTGTCCACACAAATTTACGACTTTACTCACAACATTTCAAACGCACACATATTTTTGTAACACATTATACATATCTCTCTCTGTAACTCAGCCAAGTTCATGAACCAGAACTCTATTAATTTCTCTAAACAACACATTTCCTAATTAACTGTATTCTATTCTAACAGCAAACTCTATTCAACATAGAATCCTGAACATTCCTATTCAAGAGAAAATCTTTCGAACGTTCAATCATAAATCAGAATACGGTTGAAGGGAAACAACTTTTTTTTTTCTTAATCATTACACTTCATTGCATGATTGTTTTGTATATTTCAATATATATTTATTTGTTGATCCACATATGGAGTTTCGTTGGGTTTTTTTTTGGGGGGGGGGTTGTTTTTTTTTCTTTAATCGTTAAACATACAATAGATATATGCGTAAAGAACACGCATCACAATGGCACCGAGTCTGAATTAATCCGACCAACAGACATCACTAAGAATTTAAGGTTTCTTTTTTAGAACTGGAGTATAAAATGTTCCCCAATTTTTAAGGGTGATTTTTGGAATTTAAAGGTTGTCTTATTGCTGAAATATAAATTATTTAATGATGTTCTCCATAAAAGGATTGGGCAGCATTTACAATTATTACCTGGGGGGTGGGGTATTTCAGGTTTTCAATTTAATTTCTCGATGTTTACATTTTCTCAGCTGAGTTTGCATGGATACAAGTTGAAATTATTCTTCAAATAGTCAAATTATTATGAAGTTATACCTGAGTAGTGTACAGCGGATCGGATTGAGGAATCGGAGAGCCGAGTTCGAATTCCAGTGGAATCCATTACATTCACTTACGTGCTTGGGAAAGGTATTAATCCTCTTCTTCTCCCTCCAGCTATGGGTAAATAGCAGGAAAGACTGGGTTCTATAGCCTTGGATGGCAACTGGTCCAGACGAACAACTCTGAATTCAAAACCTGCGGAGAGTCGTTTGGGGACCTCGTGGCAGTAGTGCACCCGGTCTCTGTATTCAAAAGTCTGGTTACTTCTGCACAAAGCCTTCTCCACTATAAGCAGATCATGTTCTGTTGTCTGGCTGTCAGTTCCTAGTTGCTTGACCCTCATACGTCGAATGCGACGGGAGAGTCCACCATATAAGGTAGAAATGGTTTTATTACTTTTATTATCAGTTTATTTGATAATGTGAATCTTTTCACGTACGTTATTAGTTAACGAACCGAGGCTACCGACATTATGGGATTTAGAAGCTAAAAAAATTAGCGGTTTCTCAAGTCCTCTATATGAGAATAAGTGGGAAGACCGATGCAAGCTGTCATCATGAACCTGCCTCTCAAGCTCTGATTTGCCGCAGTGGATGGTGTCAACTGAAATGTGTGCCATGGAGTGGCTAACCACCGGCCACCTCAAACAATTCGCAACCAAGGTTTTCATGCCCAAAGACTTTTCTTCTCACGATAGGACTCTCACAGAAGAAAATGTCGATGAGCACCCCACAACGATTTCCGCCATCAACGACCAATACATTATTATAATAATTGCAGACAAATATACTACACATTCCTAATGAATGAGGTAACCTCTTTGTTAATTTTATATCAATCTCTTCCAGAATTCAACTCAAAACATTATATAGTCTTCATCTTAAGTGTGAAAAAAGAAGAGATGCGTTTACATTTTTTTTCTTTTTTTACATGAGTTTAAGTTTGGTCAAAATGGTTCTCAAACTACTGCCAACATTAACAGAGCATGGATTGGAAGAATTCAGTTGGGATCGGACAGTATGGCGCTGGTTTCTGAAATTCTGAAGTGGCGATACAAGTCTTGAAAATCAAGATGGCAGAGAACGATCATCTGCAATTGACAATCGACATCTGAAAAAACTAGTAAAAAAAAAAAAAACCGGCGTCCAACTGTCAGAGGAATGTCTCATATAGGGAGTCAGCAAAACCTCTGTGTTTGCTAATACTCTGCTTTTCGACCTCACTGCCTCCGGGCAGAGAGGAACTGAGACGAGGCTCTACTGAAGAGCAGTCTCTCGTCTGGGGATGTAGACAGCTACCCGATCCCGTGTATTCAGGGTCTACGAGCAATGGCTTCCTCACGAACTCGGTGAAAGTCAAAGAGTTTGACGTTTTGCTGCATCTGCGAAATTCGAATGATTAATTTCTTGATTGAAACAGTGACTTCTGATAGAAAGTGGATCATTCATGACAATCGTGAACGATCGGATCAATGGCTTGATAATGACAAAGCAGCCAAACCCTTTCCAAATGCGAAGTTGCACCAACAGAAGATTATGGTGACTGTCTGCTGACCCGCTAGTAGCGCTACCCATTACAGCTTTCTGGAATCTAACCAGAATCTAACTCGCCCTGGGTATTACGATAATCTATATCCGCGTTCTGGGTAAGACGATAAACTACATCCGCGTCCTGGGTAAGACGATAAACTACATCCAACAGCAAAGTCTCTGATCAGGAGGTTTTGAGTAACGTGGACCAACCTCTTAATTGATGGTGTTCCCAGGTCCACCTTGACCCGGGGTGGTAGTTGTTACGGTTTTTTGGATATATATATGTATGACTAGGGTATTTATTGTAAAAATTTACAATTGTGGCACGTGGCCGATGAAGGGGAGGGGTAAAGGCTGGTCCAAACTAACTATCCTATACCTAGCTAATCAGATTCACGACCCATTCATACATTACAATTTACCCATTCACCACAAGAACTCGTCCGTCACCAAACAATCCTCCAACCACCATAATACCGCATCCTCTCAAGGGGAACCTAGCAAAAACGCGCCCCACACCATAAAAATTTGATGATAATACATAAAATACATAAAATTTTAATAATGATAGAATGAGAGGGGAGGGAGATGAACCCAATAATCAAATAAATATAAACACAAAATACAAACTAAACATAACAGATGTTAGTAGGGGACCGTCCAACCCTCAAAATAGAGAGGCCGCTGTATTCTGCCCAGGGGACAAAATCAAGAGGCAACTCTCGCTAAGGGAGTGGGAAGAAGGCTAAAATATTATGCGGGAATGGGAAAATATAAAGCTGACCCAGTCGAGATAAAAGGGGGGCCGAAACAAACTGGGGAGTTTGGGAATCTCGACTTGGACCATAACCAAAGAGTAGCCGGGTTACAGGCCAGGAACAACACTTACTCACATTAACTAGGTACACTGAAGCTTGTCTAACCTAACCAAGGGGAGGGTTCCACAGGAAGCCACCCCGATGTGCAATAGGTTGACCTAGAAGAGAAAATCAAGGCTAGCCGCGGTCACACGAACCAAGCTCGCCTCTTTTACCCACCTTTCGCTAAAGACTGTCGAATGCAATCGTTTTCTATCAGATCTAATCTTCATCTTGAGCTGATGCTCAAAGAATTGGATTAGATGCTGATGAGAAAGACGGTTGCCCCGCAAGACTTCCTCCTTTCGCGTCGTCCAAATCACCATTCGAGCCGTGGCCAGCAGCGTCAGAAACACCATCCGTTTCACCCCGGAATACGGGGGCGACACATTGTCACACGCGTATGCGCGATCAATGGACACAAGCTGTTCGGGAGCGAGACGAGCCGTCAGCTCGCCGACATGGTCCCATAGGGGGCGGACCCGGGGGCAATGGTAGAAGGCGAGCGGAGCCGTTTCTCCTAAGCCAAGACCACACCGTTCACAGTCTGGCAAATCCGCCAAACCCCATATGAAAGCCTTGTCGTTGAGAGGCAGCCGATTCCGAGCCAATCGCCAGGTAAGCGAAAACTCAGGGTTACTGAGGTAATCCGCCGCTGGCGCCCAAGACCAGTAGGAGCGATACTCCTCCTCCGACAAGCCGAGCGTATCACGTAGGGAATCCTTCGCGGGCCCCTCCACTAATCCACGATAGAAGACCTTCCTAGGCCGTGAAAGGTCACTGGACCGGGGAATGGCCTTCAAGGCCGACCGACACTCGCGGATGAAATCCGACTCGTCCCGGGGTCTACGACGGCGCTCAACCCTCGAGATGGGGGGACTGGTGGTAAGGCTAGGGAAGGCGTCCCTAACAATCCCCTCCAGAATCGGATCTCTTCCAGTCAATGCGCGGCGTAGGAAAGCCAACCTAGAGGCACGGACGTGACTCAAGAGGTGCGGCATTCCCAGCCCCCCATGACACGGACGTTTAGTGCAGACTCGTCTGTCGACCCTGTTCACGCGTCCCCTCCATAAAATGGAGGATAGCGATCGCTCGAGCGCCTTCGAATAGGTCTAACAGAGAGGAAGTATAGACAATCAATAAAGAATCAGGGGGAAAATGTATGTAGCACACACCTCCGCCCTGCCCTTCACGGACAACCGCCGTCGCTTCCAAGTCTTGCCGGCAGAATCGACCTTTGCAAGTACTTCAGACCAATTCTTCTCCAACTGGAGGTCCAGTCCAAACCACACTCCAAGAATGCGGACAGGTTCATCCGTCCAACCGAAGCGGCCCGGAAGAGCGACCCCCTTCCAGGCACCTAACCGCAAGCCGGAAGACTTGTCGCGGTTTATCTTGGCCCCTGTCACCTTCTCGTACCAGTCAAGCGCCTTCTGTACCGCCTCGATGTCGTCCCGGGACGACACGAAAGCAGATACGTCATCGGCGTACGCGGAAACCCTGGCTCGAGCCCCTCCAGGAACGGCGATTCCGCGTAGGGCCGGACTGCCGGTCTCGTCCTTCAGCCGGCGAAGGAGAGGCTCCAACGCCAAAGCATAAAGGAGAGGCGACAGCGGACAACCCTGACGAACCGACCTCGACAGCACGAACGCGTCCGACAACCTTCCGTTCACCTGTACCACAGCACTGGGGGAGCGATACAGGAGGCTAATCCAGCGGCAGAAGTTGGGTGCGAATCCAGCGGCCTGCAGGACAGTAGCAAGGTAGCG
This sequence comes from Acanthosepion lycidas, assembly GCA_963932145.1. Classification (NCBI taxonomy): domain Eukaryota; kingdom Metazoa; phylum Mollusca; class Cephalopoda; order Sepiida; family Sepiidae; genus Acanthosepion; species Acanthosepion lycidas. The sequence continues at coordinate 36,712,123 of OZ010575.1, read as the reverse complement.
ATGGTCGACCCTATCAAATGCCTTGGACTGATCCAAATTGATCAGCGCGGCTTGCTCGTCGTCTTTTACACCCTCTATGATCGTGCGGATCAGATGCAGGTTGCTCTGAATTGTTCGGCCCCTCACAGAACAAGTCTGCTCAGGTCCCAACAGAGACTCGGCAACTGACTGCAAACGCTCCTGCAGGATCTTGGCCATAATCTTTAACTCTGTGTTTAGCAGAGTTATGGGCCTGTAGTCATCTAGTTTCCCCCCACCACCTTTGCCCTTTTTCAACAGAGTGATCACGCCCCTGGTGATCCGATTGGGGATGGACCCCGACCGAAACCAGTTGTTGAACACTGCAGTCAAAATCGGAACAAAGATGTGCGACAGCCTCAAGTACAATTCATAGGGCAAACCATCCAGACCGGGCGACTTGCCTCTGCCGACCTTCTTCAAAACCGCGTAGACTTCGCCCTCCGTGATCTCTCCCTCGCAGCTAGCCGCTTCAGTCGGCGAAAGCCGAGGAAAGTCAGCCAAATAGCTACGAAACTCCTCCTCACGGAGACCAGGCTCCTTGGTAAACCGGCTCTCGAAATGGCGCCGAAACGCCTCGCACATGTCGTCAGTGGCCCGAAGAGTACGCCCCTCCGGGGATTCGACTTCACGAATGTAACGATCGCCACCTCGACGGACCTCTTCCCTGCGCAGATCTGCGCCCAAGTTCACAGCTTCGGAAGACATCTTGCTTAACTTATGTCTAATTACCTGGCCCATGTACCGCTCGCTATTCGAACGATCCAGGGCCTCCTTAGCTAAGGCTATCTCTAGGGGATCCCCCCCAGCCACCGCCCGGGAATAACTAGACTTGAGTGTCTTCACCTTATCAGCTCTATCTAGAGCGAGCCGTTTGCCGAAATCAGTGGTGAAGGACCTAATCCTACACTTAAGGCGTTCCCACCACTTATTCCCGATAACCGCCCCCACTAGCTCCCGCTGCACTAGTCTAATTAGCTGTTCCCGAAAGTCCTCCCTGTCCAGTAAGGACAGATTGAACTTCCAGTAGCCAGCCATTCTAGGCCTACAGTCTAACGCCACCCGGGCACAAACGAGTTTGTGGTCCGAATAGCCTACCCAGTGGAACGTAGGGCAATCTAGTAGATCTATGTCGGCTCTTCTAACTAACATTCTGTCAAGGTAGCTAACTACCTTGTCAAAAGGCCAATTAAGAGCCCACGTCCACATTTTCCCCCCGGGATGATCGACCCGGTATCTATCGACGAGACCATAATCGTCGATCAGATCAACCAGGCTACGATCGCCCCTTCTCCCGCTAGCTCCCCGCCCCCTGTCTAACTTGGGGTCCAGGATGGCATTCCAGTCCCCCATTAAAACTAGGCGCGTTGAATCCACTAGGAACTGCCCCAACCGCCGAAAAAACGAGACCCGCTCCTCCCGGTCGTTGGGCGCATAAACCGCAACGACTCGGAACGAACCACTTTTCACGGCAATATCGGCCACGATCAACCGGCCCTCGGCATCGGTATGCACAAGGTCCCCCTTCGCATCAAGAGTACGCCTGACAAGCAAAGAAACTCCTCTGGCAGAACGGTCCCCATATGCTGAATAGACGACAAAGTCATCGTCCAGCACACACGCATCGGAACTGCAAACAAAGTGGGTCTCCTCGATCGCGGCAACATCCACGTCCAGGGACAGAAGGTCCCGGAGCAGGCGGGCAGCCTTACCCCGATCCCTTAAGCCCCTCACATTCAAAGTCGCTATCTTAATAGACATCTTCTAAGCCTGCAAAGAAAGAAAAGAAGAAGTGCAATAAACCTATTCACATACAGGACGGAAATCTGCGGGTGAAAGGACCCCGACGGATTGTCCCAGGCTCCCCACGCCTAACTCTGACGTTATCCGTCCTTCTGTGACAATCCCGCCGACGTCCGTGGGGTAATTTAGTTTTAGGGCCCTATATAATGATGGGTGGAGACGTACGGGGGCCCTCCCTGAACAAAACAAATGGATTTTTTTAAGATCTTGCGACCCAGTCTCCACCATCCTTATCTCTGGGAAGGCTTCTCTGGCCTCGAAGAGATGGGTCCAGACTTTCAAGTGCCTGCCGGTATCCCTGATCAGTCCGACAACTCCCGGGGCACCAGGAAAATTTCTGGGGTCCTCCACTGATTTACCATCAACAGATGAGAGTTTAATTAGAGGCCCCAGTAATGCTCTCTTGCGAGAGGAGAGGTTTTTGTCTATCTCTCCTTTCTCTGCTCTACAGATTTCTTCGACCCTGCCGAAGATCCTTTTCTTCTTTTTTCCCCTATCTGGGGGTGGTGGAGTGGGTGTGGACGAAGAGGTTGGAGTAGGGAGGGGTGATTGGGGAATTGGAGGGTCTGACGCAGTAGGAGTAGGTGTGTGCGGGGGTGTGGGGGTGGTAGGCATATATATGTATGACTAGTGAGACAATCCAAATGACTCAACTTCCTTTATAGTCTACCAATAGAAGCTTAACCAATCAGAAGCCGCAGAACATTGTATTCGTCGTGTATAAAGGCGGCCATCTTTGTTTACCCTACCGGAAGGACTAGTGCTAACTTGACAGGCGAAGAGGATAGAAGGAAGAACTACGCTCTGCTAAGATATCCACTGCGAACCTGAACCACGCTTTCCTGCTGTCTCCAAAATATTCACTGCCAACCTCTGGATTCTATACTCGAAGACGACCGTCATGAAAATGTCTAACAGTAGTACCTGTTAGGGTCCCAGATATGGGCAAATAGCTAAACCCCAAACTGGGGTCAAAACACTATGAAAGTGTAAAAATAGGTTTTAATACCAACAATACATTTTTGAAAAAATATTACTTGCAATAAAAATCTTGTCGGTATTAAATAACCCATTGAGGATTATGCGCCGTAAAACAAACCAAACCAAACCAAACCAAACCAGGATCTAACTGCTGAAGTTTACTGCCAGTAACTGAATGAAATTCACTTTCAGTTAGGCCAAATGCAACTGGCACTGTTTAATCGACAAGGTTCAATTCTAACTATTTTATTTTCGCCACTGTCTACCATTTTTTCAAGCATCTTGACAATTTTTTTGAGTCAAAAGATACTCCGATTTAATGAAGATGCGGAAAAAAGCATTCAAAAATTTCTGGGCGTCCAAACCTTTTAGAGTTTTATTGTAATAGCATAAATAATCTTGTAACCCTATGGTAGAAATGTATAGACGTTCAGAGTTCCTATTTTGAGTGATTTAGACCCTGTTTAAATACATCAGTTTGGGAATCAATACGGTCTCTAAACACGGGGACATTATTTTCCGAACAACCTAATATTATTTGGCTTGAAACTTTTAGTATCTTTCATTCATTAGCGCTTTTACTTTGCATATATATATATATATATGTATATATATATATATATATATATATATATATATATATATATATATACATATATATATATATATCACAAAATGGATACACACACACACACACATATATATATAATGAAATGGATATATATATATATATATATATATATGTATATATATATATATATGTATGTATATATATATATATATATATATATATATATATATATATATATATATATATAACGAAATGGATATATATATATATATATATATATATATATATATGTATATATATATATATATAACGAAATGGATATATATATATATATATATATATATATATATATATATATAACGAAATGGATATATATATATACACACACACACATATATATATATATATATATATATATATATATAACGAAATGGATATATATATATATAACGAAATGGATATATATATATATATATATATATATATATATATATATATATATATAACGAAATGTATATATATATATATAACGAAATGGATATATATATATATATATATATATATATATATATATATATATGACGAAATGGATATATATATACATATATATAACGAAATGGATATATATATATATATATATATATATATATAACGAAATGGATTAAGACCGACAATTATTTAATATATTTGTTTATACGTTATTTTTTAATAGATACAATTTATTTAAGGAATTCCTCCGTTTTTTAATTAAAAAGCACTAATTTCATTTACCGTCCTGAATGTTTGAGAAATTTCTTAGTAATTAGGCGTTCTCCAAAAGGAATCGAACCTGTATCCTATGCTTTGCTAACCAGGCGCTTCTCTATAGCTAAATGTTTTAGCACGTCAAATCAGATGACGGTTCCGTATAGGCCACAGGTTCGATTACTGTTTGAGACAGCATATTCTTTTGCGAAATTTCTCGAACATTCATTCAGGCCGGTAAATGTAATTAATTATGTTTAATAAGAAAAAAAAAAAAAACAATGAAGATTTACTTAAATAAATTGTATCTATTAAAAATAACTTATAAACAGAATATATATATATATATATATATATATATATATATATATATATATATATATATATATATATATATATATATATATATATATGGTGTTTCAAAAAGTATATGCCAAAATCATTACGCTGTTTTTTCAGGTCTATAGCATTGTAGTGGACTGAATCAGTGGTTATTTGATAGAGTACTTATCAAAGTTTGATTAGGTGTCAGTTTCACCGCTTCTGGTGCAGCTGAATTGTGGGAAGATCAATCAAAATGGCGACTCCTCAGCAGAAGGTATTATGTGTGCTTGAGTTCGCGAAACCAAACGCCATTGTCACGGTGCAGCGTGCTTTCAGAACAGAATTTGGCATTGATCCGCCCCATCGTGAGAGCATTCGACGGTGGGTTAAACAGTTTAAAGAGAATGGGTGCCTGTGCAAAGGAAAGAGTCCTGGAAGACCACGTGTTACAGAGGAGCAAGTGGAAAGGATTCATGATGCATTTGAGAGGAGCCCACGTAAGTCCGTACGTCGAGTAAGTCTTCAGCTTGCCATCCCTCATACCTCTGCCTGGCATGTGTTAAAGAGACGATTACACATGAAACCATACAAACTAAGCCTCGTCCAAGCACTTACTAATTATGACAAGGCGATGCTGAGGACATTCTGTGAGTCAATGCTGGAGATGGAGGAAGGTGACGAAACTCTCTTTTCACGTTTAGTTTTTAGTGACGAAGCGAATTTCCATTTGAGAGGCACAGTCAATTGTCACAATGTGTGCATTTGGGGAACAGAGCACCCAAATCTGGCTATTCACTTTACTGCAAGCAGATTCGAATGACTTCATTTTTCAGCAAGATGGAGCACCACCTCATTGGCATCTCGGGGTTAGAGCTCATCTGAAGGAAAACGTGCCTCAGCGATGGATTGGGAGGAGAGGTGCTAAAGATCTTCTCTCTGTTCTTGGCCTGCCAGATCCCCGGACCTCACTGTGTGTGACTTTTTCTTGTGGGGGTATGTTAAAGACCAAGTATATGTTCCAGCACTTCCAGCAAGTATCGAGGACTTGAAGGATCGAATAACAGCTGTAATCAACACGGCGGACCGTGACATGCTGAGGCGTGTTTGAGAGGAATTCTCATATCGGCTTGATGTTGTCCGCGCTGCGCCGGTGGTGGCCACATTGAGCACTTATAAAACATGAAATGAAACTTGAATGTATATACAACACATGTGTTCATGCTAGAGGTTTGTAAATTTTTTCGTTTTTGACACATCACGTGATGATTTTGGCGTATTCTTTTTGAAACACCCTGTATATATATATATATATATATATATATATATATATATATATATATATAAACCTTTGGTTATTTGGATAATCTCGAGGAACTCTCTAAAATGTGAATATCCAGTTAAAATTCCTAGCAGAGAGCTCAATGTATGAGTATAATTAGATCTGAAGATGAAATGTAAACCAACTGCGAAATAAATTTTAGTTTATAGCTAGAAAATTCAAATGTAAGGATTGTCCTAAAGATATATATATATATATATATATATATATATATATATATATATATATATATATATATATATATATATATATGAAGAAATATACTCTTACGGTGTGCTATATTTATGGGATAAAGTGCTCAATATCAGAGATAGAGCATATGTAAATATAAAAGTGAACGACGTGTCCTGACGATTGCATCTAACATGAAACACCCTGTCGCCTCTAAGTTTTGACTTTAATGAATAAAGATATCTATCTATCTATCTATCTATCTATCTATCTACCTATCTATCTATCTATCTATCTATATATATATATATATATATATATATATATATATATGTATAAATCATTATTCATATATTCATTATATATATATATATATATGAATAATGATATATATATATGAATAATGATATATATATATGTGTGTGGGGGGTGTGAGTAATGGCAAAAGGAAAAATTTTCCTAGCCATCGTTTTTTGTCCTCTGATGGGTTTTATCAAGGCAAATGTAAGGATTTATTTTGCAGTATGTATTTATAAACAAAAGTAAAAATGTTAGGTTTGCAAAAATTTTTATTCAAGAGACGCTTATAATTATTTATAAGATAAGATGTAAACATTTAGATATTTAATCTGTAAAAAATTAAATGCAATGTCAATCGCTATCTACTGTCCGCCTGATTACCCTTTTCTCTTTCCGCTTATTATTAATGTTTAAGTTCCTAATTCTTCCACACCCTGTACCCCTATTGTGTCTTAGTAGCTTTACTACCTTGCTTGGGGTGAAACTGATAAAAAGAAAAAAAGATTTGGCAACTTAAACAATCCCAGTTGTTATTCATTTTCTAAGAATCATACAAAAAATACGAAAAAATCTATTTCTCCATTCCCCGGTGAAGTGAGTTTCGCTGAAATGCACTTATATATACTTCCTACATCCTCAAAAAGTTTTATCAATGACAGGTTATGGTTGCATATTTAAATATGCTTGAATTCACATTCATATTCACGAAGATTGCTTAAATTCACGTATATATATCCAAAGACTGCTTGAAATCACATGCATATTCCCAAAGACTGCTTATATTCACATGCATATTCCCAAAACTGCTTAAATTTACGTGCATATTCCCAAAGACCGCTTAAATTCACATGCATATTCCCAAAGACTGCTTGCATTCACATGCATAAACCCAAAGACTGCTTGCATTCACGTGCATATACCTAAAGACTGCTTGAATTCACATGCATATTCTCAAAGACAGTTTGAAATAACATGCATATTCCCAAAGACAGCTTCAAATCACATGCATATTCAGACTGACTGAATTCACATACATATTTGCAAAGACTGCTTGAATTCACATGCATATCCCCGAAGACTGCTTACATTCGCATGCATAAACCCAAACACTGCTTAAATTCACATGCATATTCCCAAAGACTGCTTGCATTCACGTGCATATTCCCAAAGACTGCTTGAATTCACATGCATATTCTCGAAGACTGATTGCATTCACGTGCATATTCCCAAAGACTGATTGCATTCACGTGCATACACCCAAAGACTGCTTGAATTCACATGCATATTCCCATTGACTGCTTAAATTAACATGCATATTCCCAAAGACTGCTTGCATTCACGTGCATATTCTCAAATACTGCTTGCATTCACGTGCATATACCCAAAGACTGCTTGAATTCACATGCATATTCCCAAAGACTGCTTGCATTCACGTGCATATTCCCAAAGACTGCTTGCATTCACGTGCATATAGCCAAAGACTGCTTGAATTCACATGCATATTCGCAAAGACTGTTTGAAATGACATGCATATTCCCAAAGGCTGATTGGATTCCCATGCATATTCCCAAAGACTGCTTAAATTCACATGCATATTCCCAAAGACTGCTTGCATTCACGTGCATATTCCCAAAGACTGCTTGAATTCACATGCATATTCCCAAAGACTGCTTGCATTCACGTGCATATTCCCAAAGACTGCTTGAATTGACATGCATATTCGCAAAGACTGTTTGAATTCACATACATATTCAAAAAGACTGCTTGAATTCACATGCATATTCCCATTGACTGCTTAAATTCACATGCATATTCCCAAAGACTGCTTGCATTCACGTGCATATTCGCAAAGACTGCTTGCATTCACGTGCATATACCCAAAGACTGCTTGAATTCACATGCATATTCCCAAAGACTCCTTGCATTCACGTGCATATTCCAAAGACTGCTTGCATTCACGTGCATATACCCAAAGACTGCTTGAATTCACATGCATATTCGCAAAGACTGTTTGAATTCTTGTGCAGATTCCCAATGATTGCTTGAATTCACGTGCATATTCCGGAAGACTGCTTGAAATCACATACATATTCCCAAAGACTGCTTGCATTCACGTGCATATACCCAAAGACTGCTTGAATTCACATGCATATTCCCAAAGACTGCTTGCATTCACCTGCATATTCCCAAAGACTGCTTGCATTCACGTGCATATACCCAAAGACTGCTTAAATTCACATGCATATTCCCGAAGACTGCTTGCATTCACGTGCATATTCCCAAAGAATGATTGCATTAACGTGCATATTCCCAAAGACTGCTTGCATTCACGTGCATATTCTCAAATACTGCTTGCATTCACGTGCATATACCCAAAGACTGCTTGAATTCACATGCATATTCCCAAAGACTGCTTGCATTCACGTGCATATTCCCAAAGACTGCTTGCATTCACGTGCATATAGCCAAAGACTGCTTGAATTCACATGCATATTCGCAAAGACTGTTTGAAATCACATGCATATTCCCAAAGACTGATTGGATTCACATGCATATTCCCAAAGACTGCTTGCATTCACGTGCATATTCCCAAAGACTGCTTGAATTCACATGCATATTCTCGAAGACTGCTTGCATTCACGTGCATATTCCCAAAGACTGCTTGAATTCACATGCATATTCCCAAAGACTGCTTGCATTCACGTGCATATTCCCAAAGACTGCTTGAATTGACATGCATATTCGCAAAGACTGTTTGAATTCACATACATATTCAAAAAGACTGCTTGAATTCACATGCATATTCCCATTGACTGCTTAAATTCACATGCATATTCCCAAAGACTGCTTGCATTCACGTGCATATTCGCAAAGACTGCTTGCATTCACGTGCATATACCCAAAGACTGCTTGAATTCACATGCATATTCCCAAAGACTCCTTGCATTCACGTGCATATTCCAAAGACTGCTTGCATTCACGTGCATATACCCAAAGACTGCTTGAATTCACATGCATATTCGCAAAGACTGTTTGAATTCTTGTGCAGATTCCCAATGATTGCTTGAATTCACGTGCATATTCCGGAAGACTGCTTGAAATCACATGCATATTCCCAAAGACTGCTTGCATTCACGTGCATATACCCAAAGACTGCTTGAATTCACATGCATATTCCAAAGACTGCTTGCATTCACCTGCATATTCCCAAAGACTGCTTGAATTCACGTGCATATACCCGAAGACTGCTTAAATTCACAAGCATATTCCCGAAGACTGCTTGCATTCACGCGCATATTCCCAAAGAATGATTGCATTCACGTGCATATACCCAAAGACTGCTTGAATTCACATGCATATTCCCATTGACTGTTTGAAATCAGATGCATATTCCTGAAGACTTTTTGAAATCACATGCGTATTCCTAAAGACTGCTTGCATTCACGTGCATATTCCCAAAGACTGCTTGCATTCACGTGCATATACCCAAAGACTGCTTGAATTCACATACATATTCACAAAGACTGCTTGAATTCTTGTGCAGATTCCCAATGATTGCTTGAATTCACGTGCATATTCCGGAAGACTGCTTGAATTCACATGCATATTCCCAAAGACTGCTCATATATTCACAGAATTCTACATATTTTCAAATTTTCCCAGAAATGAGCTGTGGGACGAGAACACTCTAAGCCCCGTAGATTAAATAAACCATTTAGTAGTTTTCCCGGGATCGACATACGCCTGATGAAAGCTGGTGGGTATAACGACTCAAACATTGTGATAACAACAACAACATAGATGTAAATAGTGTAAATAATGATAACTACTAATCCCAGAAATTAAGACAGAATTTCAAGAAACGTTTAATGATGAAACATAGACATTCTTTCCTCTTTCCGCCAATCGTTAATGTTTCTGTTCCTAATTCTTCCACACCCTGTAACCCCTTGTGCCTTAGTAGCTTTCCTGCCTTGCATCGGGTGACACTGATTACTTACATTACAAGAAAGTAAAACAGGACCAATGAGAATAAATAAATTAAAACTATTGGCGTTTTAAACATATCTTAAATTTTAAGAAATGCAAATGGCGAAGGTTTGAAGGATATTTTGGATACAAGGAAGCAACGGTTGCAAAATTCTTTCGAAGCAGAAGAAACGAGAAAAAAACCTTTTTTTCCAATTTAAAAATAAAAGCGGAAATCTTTACACCTTTTTTTTCCCTTTTTAACATATGCTCGCACTTCCTCCGGCAATGGTAAATTTTGCTTAAATATTTATTATTCATAATTCTTCCACACTCAGTAACCTCTTGTGTCTTAGTGGCTTTATTGCCTTGCTTAGGGTGAAACCGTTTTTTAAAAAAATAAATACACAGGGAATATATAAATTAATATATATTATATATACATTGATAATTATATACATTATATGTACATTGATAATTACATGCATTATATGTACATTGATAATTATATACATTATATATACATTGATAATTATATACATTATATATACATTGATAATTATATACATTATATGTACATTGAAATTATATATATTATATATACATTGATAATTATATACATTATATATAGATTGATAATTATATACATTATATATAGATTGATAATTATATACATTATATATACATTGATAATTACATACATTATATATACATTGATAATTATATACATTATATATACATTGATAATTATATACATTATATATACATTGATAATTATTATATAGTTTGGTTATTTGTCTTTATTTACTTCTTCATATTCATGTGTGTTTCAATTTCACCTGTTGTGTTTTTCTTCCTCTACTTCGTCTTTGGGGGGCACAGTGGAGTAATTGAGGAATCGGAGAGCCGAGTTCGAATTCCAGTCGAATTCATTACATTCACTTACGTGCTAGTACCCTTGAGAAATATATGAATTCTCTTCTTCTCCACCCAGCTATGGGTAAGTAGCAGAACAGACCGGGTTTTATAGCCTTGGATGGAAACTGGTCTACCGCAGAAAGAAATGGCATCCTACTACAGGAAAAAAATCTGCCTCGTCAGTCATGTATCGAAAGATACATGATCGCCTAAGAGTGTATCACGCATGGCACATCTGATTAACATTAACAAATGCTTAATGATTATCTTGGAAGCCAGTTCAAGCCGAGCGATAAAGGGTTTCCTTGCCAGTATTTCTTGAACTATAAAATATTGGAAAGATTCCCTGTTCGTGACGGTTAGCGCTTTGTTATAGATATTTTTTTTTTTTATGTTTAGTTTTGCAGACATTAATAACTGCAGAATTTTAGAGTGGACAGTAACTGTTCACTGTCCGAGCAAGCATTTATGGCAACAGAAAGAAAGAACGAAAGAAAAGAAAAAAGAAAAAAAAAAGATGCATTCCACATTTTATGTACAAGCAAATACTTCTTGATTTTTATCTTTTATTTTTCTATTATTAATTCTTGTATTAAAGAGAAATCAATGAACAACAATGAGAAGTGTGCCTTACTCTCAACGCTTTCTTCGACACACGCATACACTCATAAAAAGAAGATATCTCGTAGTCAGTCGAACAGTCTCGGCCCTGCCCTTAACCTCGCCAAAAGATGGGGGGGGGGAAGAAATAATTCTGCATCGATATTTTATGCAACGTATCCTAAATCTTGGAACATGCATGCGTGTTTATCTGAATCGCCACAGATGCGTGCAATGACGTCACTGAGTTTTGGGCGTGACTCTGCTCGATGCCCGCCATTACCCCAACCCACTATTTTTAAAAAAATGGTCATAACTCTTATTTTGGCGAAGTGGAAGAGCAATAGACAAGCGATAAAGACCTTAAGGTTTGCCTTCCTTAGTACTAACGTTAGCTTAGCACAGATAAATCTATTATTATAAACTACATAATATATATTCTATCGTCCGTTGCTGTCTACAATGGATCAAACAATCTAACAACACGAAAACTTCAAACTGTACATGTAAAAACAGTACCGGTGTTGTAATACAAACAAAACAATGAAAGACAAACTAGTAAAAGAAAACACTATAAACAGTAATAAAGTCAGTGCTTCATCAAAGAAATAAGTACAATTTAAAACTATTATCTATAAACATTAAACGTTCAAATAGGCTGGCATCTCGCTCTCACCCTCTCACTGTCGAAACTGTTAAATGTAACCGTCTCTTCTACTCCAATAGCTTCATGTCTCGCAATTCTCGCCTGTGGAACTCCCTACCCATTTCTTGTTTCCTTGATAGCTATAATCTCCAACTATTTAAATGTAATGTCAATCGACGTCTCCAGGTTCCTTG
>OZ010575.1:36634545-36694545 GCA_963932145.1 Acanthosepion lycidas | reverse complement strand
TTTTAAAGACTGAATAAAAAATTGTTTCCATAAGATGGCCGAAAATATTAATAAGTCAATAATACACACACACACACACACACACACACACACACACACACACACACACACACACAAAACTGCCCTTTAGATTGATACTCAGTCTGTATAGCTATTTTGTCGCCGGTCACACACACACACACACACACACACACACACACACACACACACACACACACACACACATATTCGAATATTTGAATAAATAAATATTAAACTTTTTGTCGAATAATTGTATTTAATATACTTCTTTTAAATTTACTTTTGTTATGAATAATCAAGAGTGGTCCCCCTTGTTTTATTTCTTTCCTCTTTGAGAGAGCTATTTCTATTTACTGGGACTATAAAAGGACACTAAATGCAAACCTTGTATTCTCAGTAGAATAAAGCTTTCTTAAAGCCTACACCTGCGTACTTCTGTCATTAGAACCTTATTGTTTTAATACTCATTTCTTTTTTTAAGTTACGCTTTTATTATCTATAGATGTGATAATAAATTCAAGTTTAAATATATCTTAATTTAAGCTTATTTACTTTTTTTTTTATTAATAATAATCCCCTCCAAAATAAATAGTAAATAATTAATTTTCGAAGAATTAAGGCCCGCTATTGGTTTGGCATGAAAAAAATGATTAAATTAAAAATTATTAAATATACCTTAATGTGAGTTTATTTACTTTTTATTAAAGATAATTTGAAAAAAAGGCTAACGATTTTTTTTTATCTAGGTTTGATTTGTTTGAAAACAACAGAGCATTTATGTTGGTATTTAAATCGAAAAATAAAGTGTCTTTTTGAATAAAAATATAGAGATGCTCAGCCCCTAAGCTAATCCCTGCCCCCGAGCGTGGTATTGGTAGAGTGGTATTTTCCTAAATTTAGTTATTTCGTTGCAAATAAAAAAAACAAAAAAACAATAAAGTTTATTTTTTACAGATTGAATAAGAAATTATTTTCCATAAGATGGCCGAAAAAAATAGCAACAAATTGTCAATAATAAACTATTATTCAGAGATCTTCCGAGCAACGCCGGCTATCACCGCTAGTATATATATATATATATATATATATATATATATATATATATATATATATATATATATATAATGTAGATAAATAGATAGAAGTAAGGGAATTTTGCTTCGCCTATTTTGAGGTTGGAGGCATTTTATGCTTCTGTTCCCCATAAAAACTAATGAATAAGTCGAATAATTTTAAATCTACCAATATTATATGCAGGACTGAACAAAAATAATAGTCGATAAAAACACGAAACAATTGATATTCCGAGCAAAAAGGTTTGTAAGTCAAATTCCTTTTTACCTCGGATCTGGACTCAAGCTAAAACGTTCGTTCATCGACCCTCGCTACTATGACTGCTACAACGAGCAGGCTAGTTCTACTGCGCGTTACGACCAAATTCTTTCCCTTGAATCTAAATTTGCTATGTGTAGCCTCCAGCCAGAAGGCGAAGGAGGAAAGCAACGATAGAAATTCCCACTTGTCCTACGGGGTCTTCACAACAACTTTATTTGGGAGGAGTTGCTCTGGGCTGTTTCTTGCAAGTCCACCGCCAATATAGAAGCACTTTTGACCTCTACTGGAATACACGCAAGGGAATTCGAAGAAATTTGTCTGGGAGGCAAACCCGTTTGAATCTTTTAGCAAAACGCGCTGACCATGTGGGATATCCTCCTTTGAACCTATGATCTCATCTATCGCCAAATTGATGAATGGGTTGACAGATAGATAGATAAATAGATAGATAGATAGATAGATAGATAGATAGATAGATAGATTGATTGATTGATTTTAAATTTAATTACTCGAATGATTTGATTTTGCAGGGATTGGAAAAGTGTGCAAATCCAGTCATCTGAAAGGAGAAATCTTGGTTTTAACAGGATTATTATTGTGATTATAGGACTGAAGACACATGCACATATTATCTATCTATCTATCTATCTATCTATCTATCTATCTATCTATCTATCTATCTATCTATCTGTGTGTGTGTGTGTGTGTGTAATGTATATTTGGGCAGCAACCTTCCTTTTAAACATCTTTAGTTAAATATGACGGACAAGGAAAATTTTATCAATTTTTTTATATAGTTCTTACATTTTCCCTTTTGGTGGTAGTAAGCAGGTTCAAAAACTGTTCATACAGTCCATTGTCACAAGCGTCGAAAGCGCTTGAGACAATTAGCCATTTTCAATGGTGGGAGTTGGATTGGTGTTGTTAGTTTCTCTTCATATTTTGACTGTTTGAGATGTATTTTTTGTATGATATTGACTACTATTAGAAGTGTTTATTCCGAGCCTTCGTGGGTTGAGTACGGATGGAATTCGAATGACACTCTTTTTATTTTTTAGAAAAATAAAATAAAAAATGGAAAACGTATATAAAAAGTATATATATATATATATATATATATATATATATATATATATATATAATTTATTCGAAAATTATAACACAAATATGTTATAAAATCACTACAAAAATAGCCATTTTGTTTCAACACTCCTAGTTTCTTATCAAGTGATGGTGTTGAATGTAGAATAATATATATTAAAACAACATGCCTGGCCGCATACACAATTCCGGAAAATCCTCGTTGAAAACACAACTATACTTAAACATGAAAACAATAAACAAAAACTAAAAATTCTTGAAGCTATATACATAAAACAGCTGAAACCTAATCGGAACAAAATAAACTATGAAATCTCCATAAATATTCTTAAATGCCTGTAATTTATAACAGACGCCATTAGTTTATATCAAAGGCTTCCCATGCTTAATACTTGTCGTTTTCACTCTCGCGTGGTCATGTGTGACGTCATGAGCTGCGGTGGGATATTCGCTTCCAGCGTCTCTTATGCACAAGTTTGTCGTTGCTTGGAAATCTTCCATGTAAACAAAAACAGACTATCATTATTGTTTTGTCCGTGTATTGGTTAATATATTGTAATGTAATTGTCATCTTTGATAATGGCTTATGTAAGCCGAAAGCTTAGATAGGATTAAAAAATATGTATCAATATTGTGATTTTCTTTCTTCGTTTAATGATAATGTTATTAAGCTTATCAGACGATATGAAAATGAAATTTCCATAAAATAAATAGACAAAACTTGTCTATATTATTTAATGAAAACATGCATCAATGAAAAAATGCTGCCTAAATACACACACAATATATATATATATATATATATATATATATATATATATATATATTAGGTTGGTGGAAAAATAATGTCGTTTTCTCACATAGTAACATATGTGAGAAAACGACATTATTTTTGCACCAACCTAGATTACGTATAATTAGGCAGCAAGAATTCATTCAATCAATATAATCTGTTTAATTTGTCCTTGTATTTTTCAAATTTTCGAATAAGATGTTGCACGTCGTGGTCAAAATTATGGATGGATAAACTGTCTTAAGTTCATGGTTTCTTCTCTTTTCGTTCAAGTATTTTGACCATATGAGTCATTATCAAGGGCTGGCATTTTTCAGTATCATACACATGACTATGTTGATTATATACTGTTTTTTTTTTGTTTTTTTTTTGTAATTCTGGAATGCAAATTAATCCAAATTGACGTCATGCGCAAAACGGTTACACAGAGCTAGACTGCACCAAACAAGAATTATGAAATATGTATTATTATTATTATTATTATTATTATTATTATTATTATTATTATTATTATTATTTTTGTTGTTGTTGTTGTTGTTGTTTCGTTAGGTCTCTGCTATATACACATTTCCTTCTGGGTCCCAACCAGAGACCTAAATTCAGAAATGGCTTCATGACATCTTTCACTGATCA
Organism: Acanthosepion lycidas; assembly: GCA_963932145.1. Taxonomy (NCBI): domain Eukaryota; kingdom Metazoa; phylum Mollusca; class Cephalopoda; order Sepiida; family Sepiidae; genus Acanthosepion; species Acanthosepion lycidas. Next base: position 36,690,662 of record OZ010575.1, on the reverse strand, counting down.
TTTTAAAAAAATGCCTAAGATCACACACATTTTACATAGATAAAACTCTTCGTTATATATGAGCTGTACTTGTGAGTACAATTTTTTGTATTTCTTTAAGGCATGGACTACCAGGATTCCCTTCAATGAGTCTATCGGAACCTTTTCCAATTAATCCGAGGGTTCCAAATACAACTGGAATTACTGATGTCCTCATGTGCCATCATTTTAGATTTCCACTTCAAGTTCATTGTATTTTAATAGCTTTCTGAAGATTTTTCAAAGATACATTACAGGCACTGGCATGCCAATTAAAAAGCACATTTTCTCTTCTTGTTTTCTTTGGTCACGATATCTGGGCGATTAGTTTTGCTTGTTTTGTCTGTGTGTATTGCAAAGTCCCCAAAAATTGTTGCAGGTCCTATCTCTACAACCTGGTTCCTTTCCGTAAAAGTGGCATATTTTCCACTGCAAATATTGCCCCCCCCCACCTCCACTCATGCCGAGTTAATATCACTGTGCAACCTGATACAAAATGGCGAATTGTTTTCTGGATATTTATAACAGAATCTGCATTTGGAATCAACACAATTTTCAGTAAGTGTGCTTGGTAATTTCTAGTTAATCCGTATTATTATTATTATCATCATTATTATTATTATTATTATTATTATTATTATTATTATTATTATTATTATTATTATTATCATTATTATAATTATTATTATTATTATCATTATTATTATTATTATTATTATTATCATCATCATCATTATTATCATTATTATTATTATTATTATTAGTATTATCATCATCATCATCATTATCATTATTATCATCATTATTATCATTATTATTATTATTATTATTATTATTATTATTATTATTATTATTATTATTATTGTTATTTATTTTCTTTGATTTCTGGCGTTTACACATTTCTTTCCGGGTCCCGCCCAGGGACCTAAGGTTAGAAATGGCATCATGACACTTTCCACTAACAAAAAAAAAAAAAAATTACATAGATAAAGCCCTTCGTAAAGTGTGGGCTGTACTTGTCAGAACAAATTTTTGTATCTCCTTGAGGCATGGACTTCCAGGAATCCCTTCAATTAGTCTACTGCAATCTTTTCCAACCAGTCCTAGGGCTCCAACTACAACAGGGATTGTTGATGTTCCCATATGCCACATTTTCGAGATTTCTATTTCAAGGTCCTTGTATTTTGACAGCTTTTTGAATATCTTCAAAGATACATTGCAGTCAGCAGGGACTGCCATATCAATAAGGAGGCACCGTTTTTGTTTGTGGTCTTTAATAACAATGTCTGGGCGGTTGGCTTTGATTGTTCTGTCAGTGTGTATTGTGTAGTCCCATAGAATTGTAACAGGTCCTATCTCCGTAACCGGCTCTGAGTGGTGTTCATACCAGTTTCTTTCAGTTTCCTTCCCGGAGAAGTTGCACATTTTCCAGTGCAGATATTGGCCCACTCTGTCATGTCGGGTTTTATATTCAGTGGGTGCCAACATCGTGCAACCTGATACAAGATGATCAATCGTTTCTGGATATTTATCACAGAATCTGCATTTTGGGCTGTCACAATATTTTAGTATATGTGCTTGATAATTCCTAGTTAGCAAGCATTGGTCCTGCGCAGCAAGGATAAAACCTTCAGTTTCCGCTTTCAACCCTGCACTGCGTAGCCACTGATGGGTATGGGTTTTGTCTACATCAGCTTGTTTGGTACGGGCAGAGTATTGGCCATGAAGCGGTTTATTTTGCCATCGCTTCTGTATCTGGTCGGTTGCATTCGTCTTTGCTGTCTTTTTTAAGTATTTTGCAGTTTCAGCCAGTGTATTGTGCTGTAGTTGCATCTCTACGCCCATTTGAAACTCCATTTTGAATTTGTTGGCTTCTTTCATTACGGAGTAAAGACGCTTACTACTTTCATGTTCCTTGACGCATATCATCATCCAGTCTTCTGTAGTTTCCAAGTATCTTTGGAGGCCAATTGTTGTAGTTTTGTAGGACAATTCTAGTTGAACTAATCTTCTGCCTCCTTCGGATCTGGGCACATACAGACGATCAACATCAGCTTTGGAATGATGCATGCGATAGCAAGTGAGAAGCTTTCTCGTTTTGGCGTCCATTCGCTTAATTTCAGCTATGGTCCAGTTAAGGACATTAAAGTTGTATTGCACCAAAGGGACAGCCAATGTGTTTATAGCTGATATTCTGCTTTTGAGTTTAGTTCAGTATTTAGTACCAGACGTACACGCCTGTAGTACTCTTTTATTATTATCATTATTATTATTATTATTATCATCATTATTATTATTATTATCATTATTATTATTATCATCATCATTATTATCATTATTATTATTACTATTAGTAGTAGTAGTAGTAGTAGTAGTAGTAGTATCATGAGGTACATTAATTTATCTTCTACGGTAAAAGATATTTGTTTAACGTTGGGTGTGGAAGAATTAGGATCAGAAACATTAATAATGAGCTGGAAGAGAAAAGAGCAATCAGGAGGACAGTAGATAGTGATTGACATTACATTTAAATTTTTGAAGATTGAAGTTGGCTGGAAAGCCTGGAGCCGGAAGGGAGTTCCACAAGTGAGAAGTGCGAGAAAAGAAACTGCTAGCATAAAATTTATTGTACACATCTAACGAGCTCAACTGTAAATTGATGAGATCTTGACGCCAGTCTAGTACTACGCTTAAATTCATAAAGTCTAGGTACCATAGCGAAGGGCATTATTTATTTTTAAAAATACAAAATGTGGCACAAGGCCAAAAAGGGGGATGGGGAAAAATGATCTTCTTCTGTCATAATATTAGGTTGGTGCAAAAATAATGACGTAATAATGTCGTTTTTTGACGTTAAAACTGCGTCAAAAAACGACATTATTACGTCATTATTTTTGCACCAACCTAATATTAAACTGAGCTAGCCACAATCACTGACCCTAACATACAACAATATTCCTTACACCAAAACAACTCATTCTTACTTACCATTCTTACTTCATCCACTAGAATATCTCAGTTACTCTGTAAAGTCCTAACTAGTCCGCATATGTACAAATTGTTATGTTTGGGGAGGGGGAATAAAACAACAATTTAAAAAAAAATAGCTTCAGTGAGTATTTACAATATGAAAACAAAATTATTTACAACAAACGAAACAAAATAAATGTGGCAGAAAAATCAGTTAATTGAACGAAATGAAATGCAGGACGATAATTATATAAAACATTCATTCATCCCAAGGACTCGCTCAAACATACATTCATTCAAACACAACAACGATTGTGAAAATTACACCCAAAACGAAAGGCGCCCCACATCCACCAGAGAACTGACATCACTGACCACCTAACGAGGGAGAGGATGGGAAATTAAGCCAAAGAAAAATGGGGACAGGAATAAAAGAGGCAAATTAGGATACATCCCTTAGCTAAATTAACTAGAATGCAGAAACTAAGGACACAAAAACAACCCTAAACTAACCTAATATCGGGCGGGGTTGGCAATACAGAGAGAACAATATCCTGATGCCTAACCGGTATCAAAGTGCCGCTCCAAGTCAGCCCCTTTCACTCGACACAAACGCGCAAGATTCACCCACCTTTTGCCAAATTCTGATGAAGTGAGCCGTCGCTTTTCCGTGTGGTATACGGAAATGGAAGCACACAGAGAGTCGGTAAAGGAGAATCGGATAGATGTGCGAGGTACATACTTCCGCCATCCCCTTTAAGGAAAATTCCCCCGAGACCACAGACGAACTGCGACCCCAGCCTTCCCTTGTACCTCCGACCAATTCATTTCCAACTGGATATCAGGACAGAACCAGACGCCGAGTATCTTGATCGGCCCATCCGTCCAGAGGAAAGGTCCGGGAAGAGAAACTCCCTTCCAAGCACCCAACCGCAAACCAACAGACTTACTGCGGTTGATCATGGACCTGTCACCGTCTCATACCCTCTGATCTCTTTGCTGACTTCGTCAATCTCGGCTCTGCTCGACACAAGAACTGAAACGTTGTCAGCAGAATATCTTGCCGATGTGGTAACACCAGGCAGGGAAATTCCGCGTAGGACCAGATTCGTCTTTAACTTGTGAAGGAAGGATTCCGACGCAAGAACGTGAAGCAAAAGCGAGAGCGGACAGCCTTGTCGAATGGAGCGGGACAATACGAAAGGCTCCGATCGTACCCCATTCACTTCCAACAGCGCACAAGGAGTTGCATACAGAAGTCGGGTCCAGGTGCGAAAGTACGGCCCGAAACCGTCCGCCGAAAGGACAACCTCCAGAAATCGATGGTCAACACTATCAAAGGCCTTGAACTGATCTAAATTGATCAGCGCAGCTTCACTGTCGACTTGCTCGATGATCAAGCATATGAAGATTATCCTGAATAGTCCTGCTCTTCACAGCACAAGTCTGTTCAGAGCCAATCAGACTAGAGAGGACAGCCTGCAAACGGTTCGCTAAGACCTTAGCCAAAATAGTTAATTCTATATTTAGCATAATTAGAGGCCGGAAGTTACCTAATCCATCTCCACCGTTCTTGTCCTTGCGTAGTAACTTGGTCACACCCTGGTGAATCGTTGAGGTATAGACCCTTACTTTATCCATTTGTTGAAAATCAGCACCAGCAAAGGAACAAAAAAGGGCGACTGCCTCAAGTACATCTAATCCCGGAGACTTGTCCAGACCAACCTGCTTCAGCGCATCCCAGATTTCCGACTCAGTAATGTGACACTCGCACCTATACGCTTCAGCTGCCTCAAGGAAAGTCGGCTAAATAGGCGTCGAACTGAGCAAGGCTCAGACCGGGCTCCCTGGTGAAAAGTTCCTGGTAAGTACTCACGAAAAGCTTCACATATGCCCTCGTTTGTAGCCACGGTCCGATTATCCGCTAATGTGGCGCACTCGATATGTCGCTGAGATACATTCCGAACTTTCTCTGTACGCAATTCAGTGGCCATATTCGTTGCCTCAGTGAATATTTTTTTAAACTTAGCCTTAACTACCAGAGCCTGATCCTTCTTGATAAGCAAGGGGCCAACTCTGCCCTAGCTAAAGCTACTTCCCCGCTATCATGGGATTTAATAGCCAGATTGACTTTTTCTACCATAGGGAAGGGCTCATCCGAACAATTACCATGAAAATATTTATAGAATAGACACTGAGTGGCAACTTTACGGCGGTGGGAAAGTGACTGAAGCCAAGCCGCCAGATCAGAACCAATAATATTGCTGATTCTTCTTTGGATTTTATCAAAGAGATCAAGGTAAATAACATGTATGTGGCAGCAATATTCTAAGGATGGGCGTATGGTAGTCTGATAGATATGGAAGATAGATTCTGGAGAGAAAAAATTGACTTGAACGACACAGTGAACCAACTTCCTTAGCAGCTGATCTAGCAATGGTTTCAATGTAGTCTTTCCACTTCATGTCAGCTGAGATCATTAGCCTGAGAATGTGCAATGGGTCACTTTCCTGGAGGTTAGCATCAGATGGAAGGGATAACACACATTTATGGAAACCAACTGTAAATTGATGAGATCTTGACACTAGTCTACTACTGCGCTTAGATTCAAAATGTCTACGGACCATAGCAAAGAGCTCATCTGAAAAATTACCATGAAAGTATTTATAGAAAAGACTAAGAAAGGCAACCATACGATGGTTAGAATGTGACTGAAGCCAAGACGCCAGATCAAAACCAATAATATTGCTGATTCTTCTTAGGATTTTATCAAGGAGTTAAAGGTAAATAGCAAGAAGCACCAGAACATATATGGCAGCAATATTCTAAGGAGTCATGAATGGTAGACTTATAGATATGTAAGATAGATTCTGGAGAGAAAAATGTCTCGCACGACACAGTGAACCAACTTTCTTAGCAGCTGACCTAGCAATTCTGTTTCATGTGAGCTGAGAACATTAACCTGAGAAGGTGCAACAAGTCACTTTCCTGGAGATTAGTATCAGCCATACTGATATAAAGCAGAGAAGGGAGAAAAATTAGTTTTGGAGGCGTTAAAATTAACAAGCCACGGACTTGAGGACATCGTTTTGAACATCGGCTACCATTTTAACCTTGTCGAACAGATCAGCTTTATTATCGAGGTAGGAGTCATATGTTAATAGTTGTATTTTAATTGTTTGTAATATGATGATCGATATGTACACGAATTTTATTACGCTTTGATAAGTGACAACTTAACACACGAGAAAGTGTGGAGTGGGTTTGGCCAATGTAAGAATTTAATGTTGTTTTTTATCATTGATATTGGAGATGCAATCTTCCAAAGGACAGAAAAATTTATAAGTAACATTGTTTCTAAATAGGGGGTATTTTTGGAGTCCAAAACTATTGGTAATAATTAAGTTACATGTTTTTAACATATATGAGAAAGGACAGAGTGAGAATGTGTAGCTGGGTATTATGGAGAGATTTTTAAATGACTGAGAGGGCGCTACCTACATACCTACAGAAATATGAGGGGAGGGAACGAAGATGCAATATTTGTTGATAAATATGTAAGATCACTAGTGTCCTTAATTTGGATGACACTCCAGTCAGGTTTTTGAAATGCACAATTCACCAAGTAGCCATCAAAACACCTGACTAAATATTTTATGGCTTCATTTTTTACTAACCATATATATATATATATATATATATATATATATATGCATATGTGTGTGTGTGTGTGTGTGTTTGGATGTGCGTGTGTGTGTGTTATTTGAATAACACAAAAATAATAAACGCAGGAAAACGAATACAGTTCTTCATATTTATATTTTACTTATTTTCTTGTATCGATCGATCGATTAACAGACGGATGTGAAGAGAATGAAAAGAAATGAATCGGAAAACAAAATGAACGCAATATTGATCACACACACACACACACACACACACATATATATATATATATATATATATATATATATATACGTACGCACATATACACGCGTGTATGTTTATGCACAGATTGATATAGATCAGACAGACATGGTTTTAATAGGAACAGAATTAGGAAGAAAAAAGGAATGAACAACTGATTGGGAAAAAAAATGGATTGAAGAGAAAACTAGAAGACAACAATTACTCATCGAAATACTATTTTCTCTTCAATGACAGAAGAAAAAAAAAAGAAGAGTTTTAAAATATGAGTGAAGAAGAGAAAAAAAAATAATAATTTCCTTCTTTTTCATTTCTTTCCCCAATTCCAAGTTTGCACGAATTCAACGATTTTTCTTTTTCTCCATTTTTTTTTTTTTTTTTTTTTTTTTTTTAACAAGTAATTCCATATGCCCCAGAGGAATTAGCTTGTTCTCTCAGGCGTTATACGTGGGTTTGTGATAATCACCCTCGGGCCACTTTTGACATACAACAAAAAGCCCCTCCAACTCCCAACTAATCATCAATTTCGTATTCACTCTTCACTACCTTGTAAATTGTAATGGCTTCAAAACCCTCTTCGTTCATTGAGTCATTGGCACACGCGAGTGAGCGTGCGCGCACACACACACACACAAAATAGATATATACACATTCAGAGATCGCATACACACCGGGGTGTATACATATGTACCGAGAAGGAGTGTATTTACCTGCATGTTCATATTCTTGTGTAGGTATATATGTATCTCTGTGTTTGCTTTTGAGTTTATATATATATATATATATATATATATATATATATATATATATATATATATATATATATATGTGTGTGTGTGTGTGTGTGTGTGTGTGTTTACTACCGTTTAAATTATATATGAATATATATACGTGTGTGTGTAGATATATACATCAATATATGTGTATGTATACATCAATATATATATATACATGAATATGTGTGTATATATACATATATATAAATGTGTATATATACATATATATGTGTATATATATACATATATATATGTATATATATATATATATGTATATATATGTATATATATACGCATATATATGTATATATATATACACATTTATATATATATACACATTTATATATATGTATATATACAAATATATTTATGTATATATACAAATATATTTATGTATATATACACATATATTGATGCATATATACACATATCTATATGTATATATATATTCATATATATATGTATATATACATATATATGTATATATATATAAACATATAGATGTATTGTATATATATGTATATATATATATATATATACTGCCGCTTACATTATTAGCCGCTTCATGTTTTATCGATATATAAAATAAATATTTATTGGAAATTCAAGGTTTATTTGCAGAAAGATGTCAACATCTACCTGCGCAGTTAAGGTGAAAACTGATTCGTTCTACGCAGGTGTAAACAAACGGCTGTTATTTGTATGAAATGTCCTGAATTTCGAAGTCCCAAATTAATAGCCATATTGCAAGTTTGTTGCCGCAAAATGGATGATAAAGCAGATTTGACGGATAAAGAGAACAGTTTAATGGATGTCATGCTTGGCACAAACCCGTTCAGAATTATCTAAATTTCCAGCTGTATACAACTGCTTTCACAGATCAATGATTAAAAGGCTTTGAGCGAGTGAAACCTAAGGGTTTTAACAAAGACCACTCTTCTTTGAACATCGTGGACTGGTGCTACGGAATCCCAAAGGACTGTACCAGATAAGAGAAACCACATCACTTGAGGAATACCAACAGCAGCAACAACTAAAATGGATAGGACATGTAACTTGAAGAGAAAATAATAACATAATCAAGGTATTGATTTTTTTACATTACTTCAAACAAAAAGGTTAAGAAGGAAATCTCCATCAGTACTGGAAAGAGCAATAACATCTACTGGACTTAAGAAACCTATTTTCCTGTAAAATATTTTCAAGAAAAAAGATTTCATAAATTTCAACTGTTCATCAATGAATGCCAAATAATTCCTGCATGGAAACGTTTACAATTGCGAGAAGTTTGTATACACTATTTATTAGGTTGGTGCAAAAATAATGACGTAATAATGTCGTTTTTTTACGTATATTTTTAACGTCAAAAAACGACATTATTACGTCATTATTTTTGTACCAACCTAATAGTATCTCTGAGAATTGTGGACTAGTGCTACAGAATCCCAAAGAACTGTACTAGATGAGAGAAACCACATCACTTGAGGACTTTCAACAGCGGCAACAACTAAAACGGATAGCACATTTAACTCGAAGTTAAAATACGTTCATGTTGAACACTATTTCAAACAAAAGGTTAAGAAAGAAACCCCCATTAATATTGGAAAGTGCAATAACATCTACTGGACCGGGAAACCTATTTTCCTGTCAAAAAAAAAAAAAAGATTTAATGAATTTCAACTCTTCAGTCAAATGCCAAATGATTCCTGCATGGAAACGTTTACAATTTCCAGCAGTTTATATAAACTATTTAGTATCTCTGAGAATTGTTGACTAGTGTTACAGAATCACAAAGAGAGATATGTCCTGGAAAGGGATATATTTGAACGAAGTAGCTAAGTGGTTTTGGCTACTATAACCAAGTAGAATACGGTAGCAGTAATCGACTGGTACGCGTCGTAGTCGCAGGTAAGATGTGTAGATCAATGGCGTAGTCCAATGGGCGTCGTTGTAGACTTAGCTCTCAGACTAAGGCTCTTTGACTCTCCTACACGTCCGTCGGTGTTTATGACGGACACCAGCCAATCATATTCCAAAGAGGGGGAACACAGGTGTACGCATATTCCATTATATCAAAGAGAAAATATGTTGATGTTCCACACTGGACTTGGGAAACCTATTTACCTGTAAAATATTTTCAAGAAAAAGATTTCATAAATTTCAACTGTTCGGTCAATGAATGCTTAATGTTCCCTGGACAGAAACGGTATTACCATTACCAGCAATTTATATATATATATATATATATATATATATATATATATATATATATATATATATATATATATATATATATATATATATATACTATTTAGTATCTCTAAACATTGTGGGATGGCATTACAGAATCACAAACACAAAGAACTGTATCTAATGACAGAAACCAAATCACTTGAGGACTACCAACAGAAGCAACAACGAAAATGGATAGCACATGCAACACGAAGAGAAAATAATAACACGATCAAGATGTTGATATTCACACTTTGAAAGGAAACCACTATCAGTATTGGAAAGGACGTAAACAGCTACTAGACTTGAAAAAACCATTTTCCTGAAAAAAGCTTTTTAAGAGGAAGATTTTATAAACTCTAGGCGAAAGCAGTACTAGCTAATTCGTCAATGAATGCCAAATGTTTCCTTGTAGAGAAACGACTAATAATAGCTTTATCATAAATAATAGCATTATCACAATGATAGCTTTATAATAAATAGCTAATAATAGCTTTTTCATAAATAACAGCTTTATCATGATAATAGCTTTATAATAAAGAGCTAATAATAGCTTTATCATAAATAGTAGCTTTATCATAATAATAGCTTTATTATAAATAGCTAATAATAGCTTTATCATAAATAATAGATTTATCATAATATTATTTTTATAATAAATAGCTTATAATAGCTTTATCATAAATAATAGCTTTATCGTAAATAATAGCATTATTAGAAATAGCTAAAAAAAGCTGGAAAACAGTAAGAAAATAAATAACGCTGGAAATTGTAAAAAATAATGGGCACTCCATTGATATTCTCTGGAGTTCCACAACGACAACGGTGCAAATCTGATTAGGCCAAGTTGTGAACTTTCGCTATGTGTCCAGTATCAAGAAAGAATTTATAAAATAGAAATAGTCTAAACAAAAAAAAAATCTGGACTGGAATTATCAAAAAAAATTAAAAAAATAAACAAACAAACAAATGTCAATCTATGAAATATTTAGTCATTCAGACATCGATGTTGTGTCGAATAGCACAAGTTTGGTTGTAAATTAAGTGAAAAAGGTTTTGAGACCGTTTATTCCTTTAAAACAGGAGTCGGCAATCATCAGCCCTTGGGCCATATCTGCTCCGCAAAGAGTTTTTGTCCGGCCTGCCAATTTATTCGTCGGAAGGAATTTTCATTTTTTGTTGATTGTGTTAGTTTTTATCCTGTTAAAAATAAAGAACATTGTTTAAATAATATAAAATTCATTGTTTTTCTTTAAACCTCCAGACCTAGGCAGCCTTCTGGACGGAGCAGTCTGAGGGCGAGACAGTTCATCATATTACATTTTAATATCATGGCATCTCCTTCGAGACACTGCATAGCTGACTATCCCCACCTCTCTCTCTCAAAGGTTACTGACCCCCTGCAAACTGGTGTCAAAACACTGTGAAAGTATAAAAATATATTTTTATAAAAAAATATCAGCAATATGTTTTTGAAAATCAAATTACCAGCAATACATTTGATTCTCGACAAAAAAGTCTATGTCAATGGGACCTGATCTAAAAACTAATTTCTTTCAAAGAATACATATTCTATTCACACAAACCTAACCAAAAACTCTTGTCGGCATTAAAATAATCCATTGATTTAATTTTCATTCGCGAAGTAAAAACATAATATATACAGGATGATTGAAAAGTAACTCCCTATTTTATGCATGATGGCATCTCCAGTCTTGTAAAAATTATAGAGAGAATCCAGCATACATAAAATAGGGAGTTATCTTTCTATCATCCTATATATATATATATATATATATATATATATATGCGTGAGTGTGTATATACATATATGTATATATGTATATGTATATGTGTGTATATATATGTATATATATGTATATATCTATATGTGCATATATATATATGTGTATATATATATGTATATATGTATATGTGTGTATATATTTATATATGTATATATATATGTATATGTATATATATATATGTGTATGTGTGTATATATATATATATATACCTACATACACACACACATATATATATATATATATATATATATATATATATATATATATATATAAATTTCCAAGAGGATAGAATCCAGGTAGAACTCAATGTCCAGGAAATAGCAAGAATATAATATGAAAGGCCCAAACACTAATATTCCATGGTTATAATGCATTACATTGCAAACGTAATCACGATCCAATTTATCAGACCTACAAATTCAAAACCTTTTTGAATTTGTAGGTCTGATGAATTGGATCGTGATTACGTTTGCAATGTAATAAATTATAACCATGGAATATTAGTGTTTGAGCCTTTTATATGATATATACACACACGCACACAAACATTTATATATATATATATATATATATAAATATATATATACACACACATATATATATATATACACACACACACACACACACACACACACACATATATATATATATATATATATATATATATATATATATATATATATATATATATATATAAACCTGACAAACCTAGCCAGGTTTCACCTAAACGGATCGTCAGGGAAAGAATGGCCATTCTTTCCCTGACGATCCGTTTAGGTGAAACCTGGCTAGCTTTGTCTGGCTCACTAGGTTTATCTAGGTCTGCTCTACAGTTGTATTGAGCTCTTTTATTAGTTAGTTGTTTACTCCTATCGGGGTTTTTTCTTTGGGCTTCAGACCTGCATATGTGCGATTTTTTTCGGCAGAAGTTCGTGTTTGTAGCTCTTTCTTTTTTTAAAAGCTTTTTTTCCCTCGAGATTGATTTGATTATTTGCAAATCAAGAATTCGAGGGTTTTTCGAGACGAGTCTAGTTGTTTATATTTGTATATATATATATATATATATATATATATATATATATATATATATATATATATACATACACCGGGTGTAACAGCAAAATTGTCTAATTGTTAGATTGCTTTGAACTGTTGTGTCTTAGAAATGATTAAAGATATCTTGCTGGAATTCTCCGATGTTTTATAAACCTATTGGGCTTTACTTTGAGCAATAAGAATGTATAATTACTTCCAAGCTTAACAGAAGAATCGTGATAAAATCAGTCATAAACGAAAATGACATGTTCATCATTATTGAATCATACCTAAGGATCGGAAGCTCATGAAGAATTGAAATAAAGTTTAAATATATATATATATATATATATATATATATATATATATATATTTATATATACATATATATATATATATATATATATATATATATATATATATATATATATATATATATATATTATTCCAGGTTCATTTTCCAACTCATTCAAGATGATCTTCTCCCTCTCTAACTTTCTAACTCTCTGACCTGATGCTTTACACGTTTCACGTACGATTTCATTTTCAAGTCTTTTTTTTTTTTTAATCTGCTCTCTAAGTTTAAAAACTCCTCTCTTACGTGCCAAACGTCTTATGTATTGATTTGGATCTTTTCTAATTGATTTCTTTAGCTCTAACTTGAAATAATGCTCCAATCTTGCAGTTCTGACTTCCTGATCCAGTTTTCCTCTCTACTGTTCCCTCATTTTAAAACTTATCCACCGTTCTCTTGATTGTTCTTGAATGAACTTCGAAAATGGAAGCCATGTGATTTGATTATAGTGGTGAAGGTTTCGTTCAGAACCATCCACACTTTCTGTAGGGCCGAATTCAAAACCTGCGGACGGTTATTTGGGGACCTTGTGGCATACGCTGCATCAGTTTTCTGCATTTGTCTTTTTCAAAAAGTGTGGTTTGTTCTGCACAAGCCTTCACCACTGTAATAAAATGATATGTGCGCGTAGTCTGGCTGATTATTCCGGCTTGACCTTCATGCGTCGGAAACGACGGAGGGTCCAGTATATATATATATATATATATATATATATATATATATATATATATATATATATATATATATATATATATATATATATATATATATATATATATATATATATATATATAATGTAATGTGATGAACAACAGCAAATCTTCAATCCCTCCCTTATTCAATTAATTCGAAGTCCTGATATCTACAGTAGATGAGGTGGAATGTTTTGCTTGCAAATTCTCTTACAACTCTTATTCGAATCATTTTGAGTAACCACAACTGATTTCCCCTCCTCCTAGAACTGAGGCGATACTAAGTGATATGCGCATAACCCGGTCACTGGTCTCGGACATCACATAAGTGGAGGCGATGGGATGTCTATTTATTTTTATTTATTGTTTAATCCTCTCAAATTCAAGAAACATTTTCCTAATTTTGTTATTATCTCATTAATGAAGGCGCCGTAGTTTTCGTCATTTCTTTTATTTTCCCAAGTACTTTCAATCTCATCCAAGATCATCTTCAAGGGCGAGTTGCTAAGTCACTAAATTAATGTAATTGATAGTTCTGATTTTTTTTGTAAATGCGCATGATACGCGTTCTGTTATAAGTATGAATACATGTTTCGATCCTAGCTAGAGGCACACTGATGAGCTGTGATGCAGCGAAACAGTCTGTCTGTGGATGACGATATATATGTTCTTGAAAAATCTATTTCAGTTGAGCTCTCTGGGGAAGGAAATGTGAATTTGTAAACAGTCACTATCCCTGCTAATAATGCAAGACTCTTCGGTATCGAGTCCTCTCGGTCACTGTGTGTTTATCTAAAAATAAATACGCTTAAAATTCACCTTCTTCCCTTCTTCCAACGGCTTAGAGGTAAAATCTCCGACTGACGCCAATTCAGCCGGGTTTCGATCCTAGAAACCGGACGTCGAACCACACTGATGAGATGTGATTCAGCAAAACAGCCTGTCTGTGGATGATTACATTTTTTTTATTTATTTTTATATATATATATATATATATATATATATATATATATATATATATATATATATATATATATATATATATATATATATATATATATATATATATATATATATATATATATATATATATATATATATATATATATATACGCGCTTACTTATTTGAACATTACTTTAATGCTGTGTAGTGTGCTCGATGAATTCATAGGATGCAAAAGTGTGCATCTTAACCGGGAGCAAACACCCAACGCGTACACACTCGTCTACATACATACAAGCTCCGCGTCATCTAAATACACATTTTCTCCCTACTACACTCTTGCAAATGTATGCATGCGTACATATGACCATCAATATTAAAGCCATATTTATTGATACTTTTTCTTTGTGATTGACGTTCTTTTCGTCTGTTGATTTTCTTTGATGCTGTTTTCTATTTAAAGGCAATTTTTACGCCTGCTGATTTCATTTGAACCCAGAGCACAAGGTTTCCAGCCCTCCCCAAACTGGTCTACTGATGTCTCCTTTCTCCTTCAAACAGTTTCTCGTCGATAAGGTCCTTCTCTCATTTTTCCTTGAACAGTCAAATTTTACACTCTGAACGCATGCCAATGTCTTCATGATAACATTGGTATTAATCAACCAATGTTAGGATATTTCCCAGATAACTTTACGTTAAATATTAATATAAGTTTCTACTGGATATAAAGTCGGGGAGCAGTTTTCTACTGTTATTAAGTAATTAACTAATCCCCCCGCAGAATTATTATATTATATCACATTTTATTATGCAAGTCAATATATTTTTTTTTTTTTTAGATAAAATTTGTATTAAGCAACTGACGTCAGAATAGTCTCAAGATAAATTTACATTAGATATTGATAAAAAAAAATTTACTGGACATAAAGCAAGCGATCGGTTTTCTATTGTTATTAAGTAATAAAATGCACCCCCACCCCCGAATTATTACGTGTGTCCTGGATATGATGATAAACTACATCCGGCAGCAAGGCCTCTCTGATCTGGAGATTTCCAGGAGCATGGAACCACCTCTTAATTGCTGTTGTTCCCAAGTGATGGTAGCACCTGTTAGATAGTGATTTTAAAAGTTTTTACTTTATATTGAGTATAAAGTAACACAAAATGTTTGTGAGTTTGTTTTGTTTTTTTTTTTTTGTTTTTTTCAAATTTAGTTTAAAATATCTCCAAAACTTTGTGAATTGAGGAAATCAATTTTATTTCTTCAAAATTCCCAGAAATCAGAGTTAAACTGAGAGTCTTCGTGACGTGAGGTTTTGAAGTTCCGCAGAGTTTGGGATTTGAAGTATTCAATTTGAGTTCCAGGGAGTTTGTGATAGGAAGAACTTAATTATCGACCTGAATTGGAATTTCGTTATAAATTAGAATTTCAGTCTCTATGACTTACACGTTTCATTCGTTCGAAGCCATTTTTATCACTAATCTGTGGAAACGGTGTTATACAGTTGACAATTTAGACCACTGTTGCTTAAACTTTTTTTTTTCAGGACGCTCTTGTAGTATAATTATAACTCTGAGATATACTTTAAATTTAAAAAAAGGAAAATTAGTCATGAGATTTGAAAACAGGAAAATATCAAATGACAAAGCCTTGACTTCGACAGGGAGGCCACACTTTAAAAATATTTCAGCCCAAATCGGTCTTTTGCCCGGAATTGGACTTTTTAAAGTTCCATGGAGTGAATTAATGAATTCGAAGTTATTTCTTCAAAATTATCATTGCCGTTTTCTAAACTGGACCAGAGATCTCTTTAGTTTAACCCTCCGCAGGAACTAAATTAAAAGACGACACGAGGTGTGTCTTTTAAGCTAGTTTTATAATAAAATTGGATTTAACCAGCTGATGCCACGAAATGTTTCAGTTTTTTCTTATTTCAGTTTTATGAAAAATATTGATAATAACTTGCGTGTCAGGTTTTATTATGGAAATTGCAAGGTTAATTTTTATTTATAAATTCAAAATATACCGGTCTCAATATCTGATCGCAGTCTGGCATATATTTAAATAAATTATTTGTTTATTAGTTGACATGTTAATATGGGATTCCGTGACATTCTACAGTGTTTCCTCTGTTACTTCTGGTAACCTTTCTTCTGTTCCAACCTTAACATGTGTAGTGTTACCTTCTCACATTACTAATGATAAAGTGAGAGTCAAACTTTCATACGCAACATAACATTTTATACAACTCCAGACTACGTCAGTCCCTATTGAGGCTTGAGGTCTTCGATCACTACTGTCTCCGCCGTATACTGTGCGTGCGCTTCTCCGACCGGATCCCCAACTCGTCCATTCGCGCCAGACGCAATATTCTGGGCCTGGAAGAAACTCTGCTTAACAGGAGACTCCGGTGGTTAGGCCACGTGCTGCGGTGGCCTGGTGATGAGTTCGTCCGTAAACTGGTGGCGCCAAACGCACCCACTGGTTGGAGGAAGCTCCGAGGTGGTCGACTCAAGACGTGGCTCACAACGGTCAAAGCAGATATAAAAACTCATGTCCGGTCCTCGCGTTTTTGGGGTCCGACGCTGGAATCGCGAATGGCTCGATCATGCCGTCGATTCTGCTGCCGATCGACGGGGGTGGATGGCCTTGACGCGCGATGCGGTTAATTCAATTGGAGCCGGCTCAACCCACCCTGGGTGAATGGCGTTACAAGACGACAAGAAGTTCCTGTTGGCCAGTAGGTACGCGGCGCTGGGCTCTTCTACGAACATGGATTCTACATCTCGCCTGCATGGTTTGAGAGACAGTTGAGTGGGCCACGTTTTTACATGTTGAGGTCAGCCATTGACATCGGATGGAGTGCAGATCTGATCCACTGATTAGGAGGCCATCTCTCAGGTCGACCCGCCGATGCACATGGCTTCTCTGAAAGACGGTGAACACAACATCTATTTTAACATGCGACACACACGATATGCAGCAGATTACGTTGCTTGAACATTTTTTTTCATTCTCATAATCATCTCTTTTATAGATGGGTCACAACTTATCTCTTGGATTAATATTTTGAGAGGATAGGAGCCATTGTATTAATTTAATATTTTTGAAACATTTTTTTCGCAAGGTGGGCTTCGCAGATGGAGGAAAGAGCACGTTTAGCTTAACTCTTCTCAGTCATTTTTTTTTTTACTGTTACCACTCAAAAACATCGTGTCCAAATTATTTTCTAGATTTATTTTCACACCAGCATCAATTTTGAAGGGACCTTTAAACTTACTGTTTGCAACAGCAATCCCAAACATTACTTTACGCCAGCCCATTTAGCTTCTACGTCGTGTTGATTGATTAGTTTTCCTGAAAGGCCTAACCAGTAGATAAACCATCAGATTAAAATGTAGCTCTGTATTCATAATTAGAAATTACTATTTAGAAATCGGCTTTCATGTATTCTTCACCCATCTAACAGTTTTCACCTTGTGAAGTGGTAGTTTGGTTCCTTTCATATCTGTAACTAATTTTTCAATTATCCTGAATCTGAACATTTTTTAACAGAGTTCAAAACTGTTCATGTCCGGCATAGCCGTTTTTGAATTTCTGTTCAAACGTGTTCGCCAATTCCATGGGAAATGTTCTGTAAAGCTATATTCATTGCTCCTACCAGTTCAGACCTTCACGGCTTTGACCCGCCATGCCATGAACACAGGTGCGAATCATCCTCATCCCTTTCGTATTCCATTGGTAAGAAGGAACTTCCACTCAGACAGCTTCTTTCAAAGAACCTCTAATTCATAGCCGACTTATCAGAAAGGTGACCTCTTGACATTATCAGCCTGGAGAGGACTTTGGAAATTCCTTGAAAACCATTAAATTAACCCAAGCCTTGTGAGTGAAACAGGGTAGACGGAATTTTTCGTCGGTGGTTGTGCTGGCACGAAGTCCCAAGTGTTCGTGATCGACGGTTTGAGCGTGCTTGTTCAAACTGTTGAATATACCAAATGACACAAACTTTCCTACAAAGTGTGACCAAGGTCCGCTCAGCAAATGTGTAAGTGGATATTGACCAAACATAAATACGCTTGAAGCCATCCATACGATTGGCCAACAATTATTTGACCCCTGTTGGTCAGAGTTTCGAGAGACTTAACATATATATATATATATATATATATATATATATATATATATATATATATATGTTGGCTGATGAAGCCATCTCGGAAGAAACCGTGCTTGCAAAAAAGATCAACGTTTCTGATATTTTAAATATCAATTTTCTCTACATTTTCGTTCTATGAAAATACTATTGAGCACTGTTTTTAATTTCTCCATTCTTTTGGCGAATATATGCAGTCAATTGCTGATGCCCGCTGACGAGTGGACGGCCGGGTTCGTCTACGAAACTCTGGAGTCGGGACATTGAAGGTAACATCAATCAGTTAAGTGACAAACTTTTTAATAAACAGATCCCACTACAAACTGATACCATAAACAGCTTGAAAAATCCCGCGAATTTTAAAATTAAAATCAGTGGGTAAAAATGGTCATTAACTTGAGTCATCTTAATTCCAATTGTAAAGAAAGTATATATATATATATATATATATATATATATATATATATATATACTAATTGATTCATCGAGTCTGATAGAAACCTCAGGACGGCCGTTTCGTCCTATATTTGGGACTCATCAGCAGTGCGCATCCACTACCGAGGGAATCGAAACTCCGACAGTTAGGTTGGCAAGCGAACACTATACCAACTGCTCCGCCGGGCCTCGGTGACGAAGAGATAGCAAATCAGACTCTAAGAAGCACCGCTCACTCTCACATTCCGTGGTGGAACTCAACTGAGATTCTCTCTGACCATAGGACTGAGCCTCCTGGAGCCACGACTACTCTCACTGAGCCGCTTCAACTGGAGCATTAGAAGCTGGTTCAAGCGATGATAAACACACATAGTAATGAGGAGGATTTGATAATTATATTAATTGATTCATCGAGTCTGATAGAAACCTCAGAAACGGCCGTCCGGTGCTTCCTGAGGTTTCTATCAGACTCGATGAATCAATTAATATAATTATCAAATCCTCCTCATTACTATGTGTATTTATATATATATATATATATATATATATATATATATATATATGTGTGTGTGTGTGTGTGTGTGTGTGTGTGGATAATTGGGCCAACACTGAGCGGTGACGTTGTTTCATGCGTGAACGCAATCATTAGGCCAGGTTTAAATGCTGGAAAGCAATGTTCAGACACAGAGACTGAGGATGGCCGTCTCTAAGTCTTACATGTTTCATTCGTTCGAAGCCATTTTCATCACTGATCTGTGGAAACGGTGTTATACAGTTGACAATTTAGACCACTGTTGCTTAAACTTTTTTTTTTTTTTTACTTCAGGACGCACTTGTAGTATAACTATAACTCTGAGACATACTTTAAATTTAAATGATGAAAAATTAGTCATGAGATTTGAAAACAAGAAAATATCGAATGACCACGCTCTGAATTAGACATGGAAGCCACGTCTCTAACGTTTTTGATTTTTTTTAAATAAAAATAATTAATAAATTACTCGTCAGTTAACTTTGATCGCACCTGGCTTACCTTTCAGGGTGTATTAATGCGCCCGGTTCGCACCAGTTGAGAAAGACATTTCTTAATGGGTTAAGAGCTATGCATGTCATCCATATAAATGTCTTGATCTAACGCGACTATTTAAGAACTTCACCCCTGTCCTTAGGTTAATACTAAGTTTCACTATCATGTATAAAATGTTATATATTTGAATGTTGCAAGTACTGCTAAATAGTATTTATAATTGTATGAGACAATAATAATAATTGTATTAATAATAATAGTAAAGAGATAGCCTTTAGATTTGTACATGAAGTAAGGAGAAAAGGTCTGCAAAAAATGAAAATACTTTTGATACACCCTCATATATTATCATAATGTTAATAATATGGTGGAGTGATTGAGAGTCTTTAGATGTATACATGAAATAAGCTTTGGAGTAAAGGTCTGTAAAAAATGAAAAGACTTTTGATACACCCTAATAATATTCATAACAATAATATGGTGGAGTCATAGATAATTTTTAGATGTGGATATGAAGAGTGAAGGAGGATTAATGGATAGCGGCTCGGATTGAGGAATCGGAGAGCCGAGTTCGAATTCTAGTCGAATTCATTACATTCACTTACGTGAAATGCATGAACCCTCTTCTTCTCCCCCCAGCTATGGGTAAATAGCAGGACTGACTGAGTTCTGTAGCCTTGGTTGGCAACTGGTCTACCGCAGAAAAAAATGGGGAATACTGCGGGGGGAAAAAAATCTGCCTCGTCAGTCATGTATCTTTCATGTATCTTTCGATGACTGACGAGGCGTATCATGCATGGCACATGACAGATTAACACCCTTTGTCAAAAAGAGAAATACCCAAATGATAATAATTGGTTATCTTGCATGGTGTTAGCACCAACAGCATACAAAAAAAAAAAGAGATTTTAAATTTTAAATCTATGTAAAATGCGTGTGTGTTTTTATTTTTATTTTTTTTTAATTGCTCAGTGGAAAATGTCATGATGACATTTCTAACCTTAGGTCTCTGGGCGGAACCCGGAAAGAAATGTGTACACATCAGAAATGAAAGGAAATAAAATAAATAATAATAATAATAATAATAATAATAATAATAATAATAATAATAATATATACATAAAAAATAAAATTCTTGATACAGTGTAATAATCTACTTGAATCATTTATTTTAAATTTAATTTAAAAGTACAATGAATAAAATTAAGTCTCATTGTTGGTGGGCATCTTTACTGATTAGGCACTAGCTATAGGAGTTATCAATATTTGAAATTGAAAAATCTCTAGTTGAAGTTTATAATTAACAAAAAAATGATTTGCAACTTGTCTTTTTAATTTCGATAAATGGATATTTTGTTAGAACGAAAAAATAACTTGTAGTGCACATTACATTACAAAATTATTCTTCTTCTTCTATATAGCATCTTTGAGGGCGGGAGTAGTTATGATTCTGCAATATAATCTTCTTCACAGTTCTATATAAAGTTTGTCAATTTTCGAATCTAGTTTGAAATTTGAAATTTGGGTTTTTGAAAGGAAAAATAATGTCCCGTGAGTATCAAATTCTTCAAACCCTCTTTTCTCATCATCTGTTGCAAAAATTTCAACTCTTTCTGTGTGTCTTTTTTTTTTGTTCCTATTTTTCTTTAAACCACGCTTTTACTCTTATGCCCCGTCTCGGTATCCTCCTGTAAAGCCACATCTCAGCGGCATCAGGACGCCAATTTCATCTGTGAGAAAAATGTCCAGTATTCGCTACTATATAAAAGGATTGATATTGCATCGCAGTTCGTCCCTGACACAACTTCGTAAATCCCTTTCTTTGAAGGAAAAAAAAACAAACTTCCGTTTCCTTTTCAGTCTTATTTTTCAGTTCTTACACTTTATCACATGAAAAGATGAGAAGCAAGCGATAAGTGGACACTTTGTTTATAACTTGATCCTGTCTGATATTCTACTGAGAGCAGTTCTCTAAAATCGCCGATAACCTTCGGAAGATTTCTTCTGGAAATACGCGAAGAAACATAAAACACTAAACATTCTTGCTTATCGATTATACGCGTATGAATCTTTAATAATCTACAGTTATTGAACTATTTATGACTCCTATATGTTTAAACATTCGTGTGCGCATATTTATAACAGCCTCTGTCACACCATTTCTACATATTTATCTATGTATGAGTCAGTACATAAATGGGAGTATCTTTTTGATAATTTATTACGACTTTTTCTTCAACTTACCAACCTATCTATCTATCATATATATATATATATATATATATATATATATATATATATATATATATATATATATATATATATATGTACGTATTAAGGCATTTTTATGTTTATACATTCTTTTTATAGATACAAATATTTAAGTAAATGCTCTGTTTTTATAATAAGCAGTATTAAACATTTACCGGCCTGAATGTCCGAGAAATTTTCACGGAGGACGAATATTTTCTGTGAAAATTTCTCGGACATTCAGGCCGGTAAATGTTGTTTAATACAGTTTATTATAAACAGAGCATTTACTTAAATATTTGTATCTATAAAAAGAATGTATAAACATAAAAATGTCTTAAAATAATTGTCGGACTTTGTCCATTTCATAATGAATATATATATATATATATATATATATATATATATATATATATATATATATATATATTAAGGATTTCACACCAAGCAAGGCGGGAAGCCACTGGCATGCAAGGGGTTATAGAGGATTTGGAGTGAGAGCAAATAGGAGTGATAGAGGAGAGGATGAGGAGAAGGATAGTGGATAGATCAAGGCAACTAGAGATGTCGATTGGCATTACATTTGAAAAGTTGGAGATTATAACTCTCAGGGAAACTGGAATAGGAAAGGGAGTTCTACAGGCAGGAGGTGCGAGATATGAAGCTATTGAAGTAGAAGAGACGGCTACAATTAACAGTTTCAAGAGTGAAAGGGTGAGAGCAGGATGCCAGCCTCGTAGGACGCTTGAATTCATGTAGTCTAGAAACCAGCGCAAGCAGCACATTGGAGAAATTGCCATGAAAGTATTTGTAAGAAAGACAGAAAGAGGCGACGGCACTTCTGTTAGAGACCGACTGCAGACGAGATGCCAGATCAGGGCCAATTATGTTGCATATCCGTCTCTGGATATATATATATATATATATCACCCATATTTATGCATGTGACAATGCATAAAAGGTAATATCTTTTTGATAATTTATTACGATTTTTTTATCAACCTAAATATCTGTCTATTCTAATCTGTGAATCATTTATCTATCTAGTGACCTCTCTGTCTGTTAATACTTATCTCCCAATCTATTGATACTTACCTCTCAATCTGTTAATAGCAATCTCTCAATCTGCCAGTATCTATCTCACAATTTGTTAATATTTCTTTATCTGTCAATCTCTTAATATCTATCTATCTATCTATCTATCTGTCTGTCAATCTGTTAATATCTATCTCTCTATCTGTTAATGTCTCTCTCTCTCTCTCAATATCTCTCTATATCTCAGTATCTCTCTCTGTTAATATCTCTCTATTTCTCAAGATCTATTTTTCAAAATTTCTAAATCTATCTATCTATCTATCTATCTATCTATCTATCTATCTATCTATCTGTCAGTATCTTTATATCTGTTAGTATCTCTCTATCTCTCAATCTGTTAATATATCTTTGTGTATCTATCTATCTATCTATCTATCTATCTGTTAGTATCTTTATATCTGTTAGTATCTCTCTATCTCTCAATCTGTTGATATCTCTCTATCTCTCAATCCATTAATATCTATCTATCTATCTATCTATCTATCTATCTATCTATCTATCTATCTGTCTGTCAGTATCTTTATATCTGTTAGTATCTCTATCTCTCAATCTGTTAATATTTCTTTATCGCTCAATCTGTTAATATATCTATCTATCTATCTATCTATCTATCTATCTATCTATCTATCTATCTATCTGTTAGTATCTTTATATCTGTTAGTATCTCTCTATCTCTCAATCTGTTAATATGTCTCTATCTCTCAATCCGTTAATATCTATCTATCTATCTATCTATCTATCTATCTCAGTCATGTTAGACTTTGTTTTTTTCAGTTACAGTAAAAGCTGAAAAACTACGGAGAAATTTACGACTATGCCTCTCTAGTTGTAAAATCTTCAACAACGTGGTATGAATTTATTTCTTTGTATGTCCGTCCAATTATCATTTTTCGGAGAGCTATACATAAATAATAAAGCTCTTTGCATAAACATTTTTTATAGCTTGACCAAATCCGCACGTGAATAAATCAGAACACAAATGGAATTAGAGTCTTTATCACAACTGTTTGGTCAGCCGGTATAGTTCAGAACATTTGTAGGGTTATCCCGCCTTATCTGTCAGGGGACTTCTCACGCCCACTGCGTGGTGTTGTTTAAAGCAGTATAGATGAAAAAGAGCACAAGCCTCCACACACATCCCTCTCTCTCTCTCTCTTTCTATCTTCTTCCGCTCTTCAACGATAGGATACCGTAGTAACAAGATGTGTCTTTCCCCCCTCCCCCATTAGTGCTTTCTTAGACCACAGCGAGGTACATTGGAGTAATTTGCGGCTCAGACTGAGGAATCAGAGAGCCAACTTCGAATTGCAGCCGAATTCATTTAAATCACTTACGTGCTAAATACCCTCGGGAAAGATATGAATCTATTCCTCCCAGTTATGTGTAAATAACAGGACAGGCTGGATCTATAGCCTGGGGGGGGGCGCAACCTGTCTAGAAGATAAACTCTGAATTCAAACCAGCCTGGTTGGGTTCCATCAGGCTGTCTTGCCCAAAACACACAACGTCTACTGTGGCCACAGATTTCATAACATCTTCATACTTGAAGTATCTGGCAGAGAGGTGTCCATGATCAATGAACAGGGAGAAACTCTGGAAAGCTGAGATCATCTCTAATCTTATTTTTTCCCGCCATTACAGGTACTTCATCTGTTAGAACACCAACGGGTTTATTAAGTGGAACATCAGCATTTGTTACGGTTTGGTCAAGCGTATTTTAATGACAACACCACGGGTTGTATTTTTTTTTTTTTTTTTTAATGCCACTAAGTCCAACATCTCTTCTTTCAGTTACATCAGAGAAAACATAACGAACAGATGCTGTCAGTTTGTGTGTCGTCTGATACGGGGTGTAACAGAAAAATTGTCCAAATTGTGTAACAGCATAATTGTCCATCCTACAAAATGTTTATCTAAAAAAAAAAGCACTAAACTAATGGAGTTTCTTTTTTCCAGTTTTTCAGATAAGACGTTTTTTCAGATGTCACCATTTGTCGTAAGAAACGCCGAAAAATCCTTTATGAGCTAGAAAGAGAATAGGTTAAAATCGTTTTGTGTCAGTCCCACTGTCATCCCAAATGAGCAATGGTGAGTAGAAAAAGATCATTCAGACTATAATTCATACTCTGGCTTCCATTTTCAAAGTCCATTCAAGAACCATCAAGTGAACAGTGAATAAGCTTAAAAAAGAAGGAACAGTAGTAAGGAAAACTGAATCAGGAGATCACAACAGCAAGAGGGATCTTCATTTCAACTTAGAGCTAAAGCGATCAATTAGAAAAAGATGCAACAAGCTATAAGACGTTTGGCGCGTGAGAGTGGACTTTCAGCTATGATAGTCCAAAGAACAGTGAATAAAGACTTGAAAATGAAATCGTACATAAAACTTGTGAGGCACCTCGTTACTCCAGGAGAGAAAGTCAGAAGGTTAGAGAGGGCGAAGTTGGAAAATGATCCTGGTATAATATATATATATATATATATATATATATATATATATATATATATATATATGAACTATTTCAATCATTCACGAGCTTCCGATCCTTAGCTATGATTAATTAATGATGAATATGTCATTTTAGATTATGATCGATTTCATCACGATTCTTCTGTTAAGCTTGGAGAGTAATTATGCATTCTTATTGCTCAAAGTAGAGTCCATATAAAAATCTAGGAGAATTCCAGTAAGATATCTTTAATCATTTCTATAATACAACAGTTCAGAGCTTAAACTAACAAATGGACAATTTTGCTTTTACACCTGGTATATATATATATATATATATATATATATATATATATATATATCGTGAAACCCAGGGTCACAAATTCACATCAATCCAACCAAATATGTTAGCTCTATCTCTGATATTGAGCGATTTCTAATAAGTACCGCGCATATAATATATAAATAATTATATAAATATAAAAGTGAACATAGAAGTCAACACTTAGAGGCGACAGTCTGTTTAATGCTATATGCAATCGTCAGGCCCTGATGATTGCATATAGCATGAAACAGACTGTCGCCTCTAAGTGTTGACTTCTATGTTCACTTTTATATTTACACACGCTCTATCTCTGATATTGAGCACTTTATTCCATAAATATAGCACACCTTAAGACTATATTTCTTTAAATAATTATATATATATATATATATATATATATATATATATATATATATATATATATAAAATATATAAATAATTATATATATATATTTATTTATATTTATATACACACACTTTTCCCATATATATATATATATATATATATATATATATATATTAATAAATATACATAATATTAAAAACCGCACTCTATATGCTATATATATATATATATATATATATATATATATATATATATATATATATATATATATATACAGAGTGATGAATAAATTGTCATCGAAATTATGCAAGCATGAAAATAACACTAAGGTCTCATTTTAACAGATATATTTACCAAAATTACACAAAAATATCTTGAAATAATAAAGGGTAAATTTGTTCAATAAAATCGCCATTTGTTTTAACCATGGCCTCCAGATGACTTCAGGATCTCCTGCAACTCTTCTGGACGGTCTCTTTGTTTATGTCGGTGAATGCTGCCATAATCCTTTTCTTCAGTTCATCTTTGGTCTTACAAGGAGGTTTGTTGGTCTCACTTGATTGCGCCCTACACATAATAATTAACGGCGGGGGTTGCAGTTTAGGGAGTGAAGTGGCCAGATGTAAGGGATGATGTAGTCGCAGAAATTGTCTGACTACCATGATTGGGTTCTCCTGCTTGTATGGCATGGTGCAATTGTGCAGGGTCCTTTTGCTAGAGATAAGTTCTTCCAGCAGCCACCCTCTTGTCTCAGGTTAGGACAACCTCCCCAAAAGACTTGATGTAGACCTCCGTGTTGTGTCTGAAGCCCTGTGGCAAAGTGAATGGAGACATAACGTCGCCATCACTAGCGATTACTCAAAACACCTTCATAATCACCATTAGACTCATCCAACCCTTTCCGAATCCTCTGAAAAATCCTAAATATATCAACCTACTCATCCGAATAACCCTAAACATATTCACCTACTATACCAAAATCAAATACATTTTAACTCATAAGTAGTAATATATCCCCCACTGATTCTAAATAAAAATAAAACTAATTATATACAACGCTAAATTTAATACAACCAACTTATTCATCCGCAATAACTTTTCTCCGTCAACTAGCGTTTTGCAAAAGACCAACATTGTATATCTATTTAAATGTCCTTTGGGAGATTGTATCTCTGACAAAAATGTAAATATGTGTGTTGGCTTTACGCCTACGACGTTGTCAAGGAGGATTACATTTCACGTGAAAGACCATAGTTCAATCTCACAACATGTAAAGGAACATTCCTGTCCACATTCACGATTTAGAGAAATCGTAATCGACAATACAAGTATACTCCGCCACGAAAACAAAAAACAAAAAAACTTCCACTTTTGGAAGCCATTTATATAAAAGAAAATTACGGAAATAAATAAAATCAGTTATGAGTATAGCAACAAAGTTCTAAAATGTTTATAACAGCAAGATTTTAATATATCTAAATTGTAACTGTTAAAATCTACAATGAAAAACAATATTTTAAAACACGTAATTACAATTTGAATATGAATTTACAGAAATTAAGTTACCTCCCTTATATAGCTGTAAATTTATCGGATTTAACCGCGTTCATGCTCACGCATACTCATAACTTACATTAATTCTTTGTCTTAGCAATTCACCCCTGAAGATGATCTCATATGAGATTGAAAGTACTTTGGAAAATAAAGACCATGTGCATAATTATGGTATTTTCCTCGATCATTTTTTTTACTAGCACTAAGAAATTCACCCCTGAAGATGAGCTTGGATGAGATGGCAAGAACTTTGGAAAATAAAAAATATATAGTGTATATACAATTGTTATGATGTTGATTTGGGGTTAGTAGAGACAAACGCCAAATAACACGTAACAATAAAAAGGGTTTTAATAGGTTGGTAAAAAGGTACAGAAATCGCCTGAGAAGTCAATAACTAGCTCAGCTAAGAAGTTCTCTGTCTCACTGTCTTCCTCATGTCAACTGACATGCCACTCTTTAAAGTCTTTGTTCACAGACGCAGACAAGTTCATTTTCAAGAGGGGTGGTAGGTTTCCGACACAACAACAATATTAATAAATATACATATTATTAACACCAGCATTCTATGTGACACACACACACACACACACACACACATATATATATATATATATAAATGTACATATCATTAACACTAGCACTTTGTGTGATATATATGTATATATATGATTCCTGCACGCACTATATCTGCCAAGTATATATATATATATATATATATATATATATATATATATATATATAAAGGCATTTTTTATGTATATACGTTCTTTTTATAGATGCAAATATTTAAGTAAATGCTCTGTTTATAATAAACAGTATTAACAACATTTACCGGCCTGAATGTCCGAGAAATTTTCATAAAAAATATTCGTCCTTTGACAGGAACATTTCTCGGACATTCAGGCCGGTAAATGTTGTTAATACTGTTTTATGTGAAGGTTTCATGTGTCCCAGATTCTTAGACGGCACGAATTAACTCTTAGACGGCACGAGATAACACGTGGTCTGCATTATGTAACTCTTAGACGACACGAGATAACACGTTGTCTGCATTATGTAACTCTTAGACGGCACGAGATAAAGCTTTTTCAGAGTCCTGAAATGCAGTTAATGTTTCTCCATCGATAAGTATTTTTGCATTCTTATTCTTTTGTTTTTGCAATATGTTTTTGAATGGGTTCAAAATTCTGGAACACCCTGGGATAAATCTACGGCAGCAATTTATTAAACCGAGAAATCTTCGTAGTTGTCGCAGAAATGTTGTGTGTGGGAAATGTTGTATTGCTTCTACTTTCTCTGGGACTGGTGCGATTCCGTGTTTGTCGATCACATAGCCCAAGAAATTCAATTTCGGGACAGCAAAATCACACTTGTATACAATGATTTTCAACCCGAAATGTGTGAGTCTCTCAAAAACTTCTATACGGTGCATTGGTGTTCTTTGCTATCTCGACCAGAAATAACAACGTCATCGACATCAGCAAAAGCAATTGTCAATCCTCTCAAAATTTCGTCGATATGTCTGTGAAAATTCGGGGCAGGATTTCGTAACTAAAATGACATCCTCGTGAACTCATAAAGTCTGAAAGGTGTGGTAATTGCTGTTTTCTTTATGTCTTCTGCCACTGGAATTTGGTAGTATGCCTTAACCAGATCTAATTTTCTGAAAATTGGATTCCTGTAAATCTATGGTGAAATTGTGTAAATGTGGGATTGGGTATTTATCTGGAACTGTTTTTGCGTTAAGATTCCAGAAATCCCCGCAAAGTCGCCATGCGCATGTGTCTGGCTTTGTAACCATGTGTAGTGGAGAGAAGTATGGACTACTTGAAGGACGTAAGATGCCTAATTGCAACATATGTTGAAATTCGTCTTTTGCTATTTTATATTTTTCGGGGTGCAATCTGCGTGGTGATATGTGTGTATGTTGTCCAGTTGTTGTAATGTTTAACAGAGTGATGAATTTCGTCTGTATGTTTTAAAGTTGTAGTAAGAGAGGAATTTTTTTATCAATTCATGTAGTCAATTAGCAGTTGGTAATGCAGAATTATTTCCTGTTGACCAGTAGAGTGAGATGATTCCTTTTGCCTCTAGCTTTGTGTTACTGTCAATGAGAGAGTGTGTCGCCATATTCATTGATAGATAGAAATGAGATAAAAAAAAATAATCCGTTCTTATAACGGGTGTTTTCACTTGCGCCTGTGTGAAAATTCATGGAAAATATCGTCGTAATCCCAAATTGAGCGTTAGCGATATCTCTCCGCATGTTTTGGTTTTGATCCATTTGCGGCCGGTTGTGTGTATGTAGATAGCGTATTTTTATTTTTATTTTATTTTTTATTTTTTTTTATTTTTTTTTTATTTTTTTAATTTTTTTTTGTTTTTGTTAGGATCCGGTGGAATAACACTGATTTGTGCACCGGTGTCGGCTAAAAATAAGTGTCCAGTATTTCTGTCCCGGATGTAAAATAGACGACATTCTTGTCCCATTCCAGCAGCTAAGGTCGTCTTTATTTGCTGCCGGAGTAATCGTTTCCTTGATGTTGTGTAGAAGTGTGGGTGGTCGTTGAACTAAAGTTGCATGGTTCTGTGCACTTCTTTGCATCTTTTCCAAACTTATAATGATATCAACAGGTATTGTAGGTAAGTCGTTCTCTGGAGGATGAAGTTCGACCTGCCTCGTCTTCTGCGCGGTGAGTAGGATCTATTTTTGATCTCTGGATGAGAACGTTGGAATATTTGCCTTCGTACCAAACTCTGTATTTGTAAGGTGAGGTTGGCTATATTTTGATGTATCCGAGACAACTCTTCTGATCTGTCGGTTGGTGTTGCTGTAATTGTTACTATATATGATGTGGCGTAGACGCTTTTGTTCTTGTTGTCATGTATTTTGTTCGCTATTTCTCATACTCAAAATCATCGGGGAGAGATGCGAGTATCTGTGTTGTGCGCGTTTGTAGTTTGTCCGTCTATAATATTTTAAGACTGCTTCGGACATGGGATTGTCTTCTAGTAACGATCGCATTTTCCTCAGAAGCTGTGAAGGGGTCATGTGTCCCAGATTCAAATTATCGAATAGATCGTGTAACCTTCTCTCATCCGATTTTTCGACATGACTAATGATTACATTTTTCAAAGTGTCGTAAGGTTTTTCTTCTGGCATCTCGTCAAGGAGATCGACTACCTTTGTCGCCATGTCTGTGGAGAGTTTTTCAGAAAAAAATTTGCGATGTGATTTTTTTTTTTTTTTTGCGTTAAAAATTGGGTTTAATTGTGAAAACTAGATTTGCACATTTGCTGAGTTTTTAAATGTGTAAGTTTACAGTTATCATGGTTTCCATAGATTCTTTGGTGTTTGCGTCCATTTTCTACGCGTTTCGGTGATGTAGCTGAGCATCGGGTTCATTTTATCGAGGCCGTGTTCTTTTGAATCATAAGATTGCGAGTTCGTCTCACGTCGGTTGGTCACCAGTTTGTAGATTCAGTCTACCCGGATGAAAAGTGAAAAATTAAAATCCGAGTGTCGCGCCCCCAAATACAGCATAACGCGAAGAAATGATTTTTTCACATAGGCTAAAAGGAAAACCAGATTGAAATAATCATATATTTATGTACATATTAACATAAATTTTACATGGTAAATATTATGTATGTTCTGGTGGTAAAAAAAAAAAAAAAAACAACGTTCAAATGTTC
Source organism: Acanthosepion lycidas (assembly GCA_963932145.1). Lineage (NCBI taxonomy): Eukaryota > Metazoa > Mollusca > Cephalopoda > Sepiida > Sepiidae > Acanthosepion > Acanthosepion lycidas. The sequence continues at coordinate 36,658,569 of OZ010575.1, read as the reverse complement.
GACAAAATTTTCCGTTTGTTAAAGGGTAATTCGTAAAGTTATATGCCTTGGTCAATGTAAAGTGTGTATATATGTTCGTGTGTCTGAAGCACATTTTAACGTAGTGTATACCGTGCTGCTAAACTGAATGTGTATGTTTGCGCAGCACATTAGTAGAAACGTTGTGTGTGTGTGTGTGTGTGCGCTAATACGTGAAATCTGATTACGGTGGTTCCAAAAGGAAATCGACATACAGAAAGATGATTAGACTTACATTTTTTTCACGGCTATGAATATATCTATGAGTTGTGTGAATATTATTTTGAATGGTGTGTAGTCATCGCTGACTGGGGTATTGTCATGGTACCGAGAGAATTCTGGTCAGGTGTTTACAGATCCAACCACTTGTTTTCGACGGGAGATCCACGCCTAGTTGCTGACTAGGTTTTTGCGGTGTGTTTTTATTGCCCCCGCAATCGGTGTGTATATAGTTATCCTGATCACATGATTGGCTCCAGACGAAAGCTTTTCGGTTTACGCGGGATAGCACCCGGCAACCAGTTCATTTGGAGTTCAAACGTACGGACATAGTCGGAAACGCAGCACGTGACTGTACTGCACAATCAAATTCCAGAAACCACTTATTTAATTTTGGATTCTTTTTTTTTTTTAAACTGATTTGTATAAAAGTTTTTGTTTTAGGGATTCTGATCTTATTTATGTGTAGACGTTTCTTACTTATTTGTATTTCACCTATTGTTTGTAAAATATAGGATTTTATATCTTATATATTTTTCTCACAGACGGTGCCCAACTGACCCTACTATACTGTGCAGCCGATAAAATCAAAAACAAACAACGCGCATGCGTGAAATTAAAAATATAAAATGGCGACAAATTACCTATCGCTGCCTGTGGTTTGTCATACTATGCGCGTTATTATGTGTCCGATTTGCCTTTATCTTCATTCAAAATTAAATGCTAATTCCTTCGACTAATCGACTAGAGAATACATTCGTTCCATTAGACCGAACGAAGCGTCAAAAAGACAGTCTTATTCACTATTTATTCATAACTACCAAAATTCAATATATATCCTGAACCAGATAAAAAATAAAAGAAGTTATGCCCGATGTCTCATGACGCATAAATATGTCGACTTACGCTCTAATTCATCTCCTTATCTATCGCAGAAGACGTAGTGTTTACTTGTCACTTTTTCCATCTTTGATTCTGACTTGTCGCATGTTTTCCCAAGTCTCATAGATCATTTATGATTTTTTCATCCTGTCTTTCCAATTGACCGTGTGCTGACTGTCCTATCGTTCAAGGAAATGAAGAAGATACGTGTTGAAAACGTGCCTTGGTGAAAGTAAAGATCACTCCTGGTTTGTACTCGTTTCCTTTTCACCTGACCCTTATTATTATTATTATTATTATTATTATTATTATTTCCACTTTTTATGTCTTATAATTATTATTATTAGTATCTATTATTATTATTATTATTATTATTATTATTATTATTATTATTATTATCTTTTTTCATTATTGCCACGTTTTAACTCTTTTTATTTCTTTTATAATTATTATCTCTTTTTATTATTATTATTATTATTATCTTTTTCATTATTATCTATTAGGTTGGTGCAAAAATAATGACGTAATAATGTCGTTTTTTGACGTATTATTACGTCATTATTTTTGCACCAAACTAATATTATTATTATCTCTTTTTATTTCTTTTTTTATTATTATTAACTCTTATTTTATCATATCTTTTTTATTATTATTATCTCTTTTCATCATTATTATCTCTTTTTATTAATAGTATTATCTCTTATTATTATTATTATGTCTTTTTATTATTATCATTATCTATTTTTATTATTATTATTATCTCTTTTTATCTCTTGTTGTTGTTGTTGTTATTATTATTATTATTATTAACTCTTTTCATTATTCAAATTTTGTCTTCGTTCATTTACGTAGCTTCATTTTTGCCGGGAATCGGAGATGACCGTTTGATCATTTCAGGTTGATGGTTCAAGGAACTTTCTTATATGCCTGCTTTTATTTAACTCCTGTACTAACTCACTCACTTTCTTGTTCTACTCTATCTCCTCCCTCTCTTTCCCTCGCGTTTTTCTTTCTATACCTCTGTCTCTGTCAATCTTTTAGATGTATTTTCTGTCATCCATATTTTTTCTTCGGTACTCTTTTTCCTATTTTCGCTCTGACGTTCATTGATTTCTTTTTCGTTTCTTTCTTTGTTTCATTTTCTTTCTGGATTCTTCAGTTCATATTTATTTCTTGGGTCATTTCACTTGTCTTTCTTGCCGCTTCCTTCCTTTATATACATATATCTAAACATACATACCTTCTTTCTTTATCTCTCTTCATATTGCAATCCTATATTCCTTTGCTTTTTACTTTTACACACAAACACGGCGGAATAGTGAATAGCGGCACGGTAGTGGAGAGCCGAGTTCGAATTCCAATCGAGTCCATTACATTTACTTACATGCCAAATACCCTCCTCTTCTCGCTGCACCTATGGGTAAATAGTAGGACAGATTGGGCTTTATAGCCTAAAAGAAGGACAAAGAGGGTTGTTTTAGGACCTTGTGGCACGTAGTGCACCAGATCTCTGTATTTGGCCCTTCAAAAAGTGTGGTTGGTTCTGCACAACCCTTCACCACTATAATCAAAATTATATATTCTGCTGTCTGTCGGTTCCTAGGAACAGAGTTGCTTGACACTCATACATCAAATACGACGGGAGAGTCCATCATATATATATATATATATATATATATATATATATATATATATATTAAAAAGAAGAGAAGAGAGGTGCCGTAAACGTTTTTGGTTGTAATGTGGATTTATTTAGGAAAAAAATATTATGCTTTGTTTTACATAATGTTACACTACACGTGTTTCTGGTCTCGTGACCGTCTTCAGGTAAAAGCAGAGATTTCCACATATTTTTAAAAATAATTAATTTTTTCTTTTGTTTTTCAATGTTAAATATTTTCGATATGAGACATTTTCTGTGTTTGTAATATTTCGTATTCACGGACATGCTTTTTTGTTTTTCAACTCATTATTAAAATAAGAGAGAAAATTACCGTGTTGATACATATTATTTATTTTGATACATATTATTCCAAGCACTTTCGACATAGCACAATGCCATCATCAGGGTGATGTTTACTTCATGACAAACATTGTAGTATTCATTATTTTCAAAGAATAAATTGCTGTGTTCATCTGAAGGCTATTTTTTTTTTTTACATATGAAGTGAAGAACCCTGCGTTGAGTGCTGTGTGTTTGACTTGAGTAACGCTTCAGGGGAGGTAACTAAGTTATGGTGGTGTCAAGTTTTTTTTTTTTTTTTTTTTTTAAAGAAATAAATATTAAAACTATTAATACATTATCACGTAAATATCCATTATGAAATCTGACGTCAAACACTAACTTTATAATAATCAACTTAGATTATAAAAGATTTTTATGAACTGATTTTGGGCTTCTACTAAAGTCTTAAACAGTATTTCAAATTAAAAGTATCACTGAGAATAAACTTGGTGAAATGAAAATATATCAGAAAATGTCAAGCACGTAATAACTCTTAGACGGCACGAGGTAACTCGTAGTCAACGCGTGGTAACTCGTAGATAGCACGAGATAACTCTTAGTCGGGACAAGGCAACTCATAGCCGACACGAGGTAACTTTAGTCAGCCCCAGGTAACTCTTAGCAGGCAGTAACTGTTAGACGGCACGAGGTAACTCTTAGACGGTACGAGATAACTCGTAGTTTGCATTATGTAACTCTTAGACGGCACGAGTTAACTCTTAGATGGTACGAGATAACTCGTAGTCTGTACGAGCTAATAAAAAAGACTACCAACTGCGAGTTATCTGGTGATTGGCCGCCAACGTATTAAACATTTAAAAACAATTTTTATCATGATGACATATCTTGAAGTTTAAAAAACAAAACTGAACAGTATAAACCTTACGAAATTCATGAAACATGAAAAATTTTGAACATTCGTCCTAGGTACAACAAAAAAACACATCCAGCAACAAATCCTCTAACCGGGAGGTTTGGAGGAGCGTGGAACCGCCTCTTAATTTTTGTTGTCCCCAGCTCCACCTTGACCCGGAATGGTAACACCTATTAGGGTCCGAGCTATGGGCAAATTGTGAACCTCCAAACTGGGGTCAAAACATGAAAATATAAAAATACATTAGAACAAATTACCAAGAATACATTTTCATAATTAAAAAAAAAAAAATTTAAAAAGTAAAAATTACCAGTAATACATTTTTGGAAAAAATTACCAGAGTTCGCAAGAAAATAAAAGTTCTTCATCAAGTAACCTATAAAGATTTGATAGGTCGTTATACAAACAAATCAAACCAAATGTTGAGTATTGGCCAAGTGTAGAGGCTGGGGTAGTCGATATTTTTCTCAGTTAGGTCAGGGTCAGGTAAAAAGCCAGTTTCAAATGATGGTTATTTTAAATATATACGGGTCTTCCTTACTTGGAAGTATGGCGCAACTTATGTTTTTTTTTTTTTTTTATGAACTTATTGCTACTCACCAAACTTTGTGTTAAATTTGCCTTTGACAAAACTCGAACTTTGTTGGAATTTAATTTGACAACAATATTTTCACATTCTCGCTAATTTTTCTATTCTCACTCCAACCTCTTTTTACTTTCAAAACCGGGTCCCAAAGCCTTGATTCTTATCAGAGATAAGAATATATTTTCTTAGTAACGAGAGTGCTGGAAAATATAAGAAGGAATTCCACCACCATTATTCTTTCCATTGTGCCACAAAGTCTGGGGGAAACCTCACAGCTTGTTCACTCCGACCTGTTTTCATTACTTTCAAAACCGGTACCCAGAGCCCTGATTCTTATCAGAGATAAGAATGTGTTTTCTGACCAATGAAGTGACCAGGAAATTTGTTTAACAATTTTGGAGGGAAAAGTCCCCGATTCTTCTGAGCCTACTAATTCTCCATAAATTGGAGGAATCTTTTCCTATTTGGCAGTGAGAATTTCGACCACCGTCTGTGAGGTCGACGACAGAAAACACAAGTCAACTTCAGAACCACTTTCAACCAAAGAAGAGCTACCTACTAAAGGGCTGTCAAGAACGAACATCGGCCTAGAATTCAAGAACAATTCAAAGCTGCATCCCTTCACCACTCCTTTTGTCGTGCCCACTGGGCTTCTGTCGTCGACCTACGAACTCACTCAAATGCAAGATTCCTATATCTACCAACAATTTTCCTACTCTACAAGAACTGTGAGCGTTTCTAAACCTTAACAAAATTCTACTCACTTAAAGAACTTTTTAGGCGCTCAGAGAAATATTTTGAGCAAGCCTTTTTCTGTCATGAACATTTTCTCTTCCCTTAAAGGACATTTTCTCTTTTCCCTTTCTTTTTCTCCTAATTGTCTCTATCACTTTCTTTACCCTTTCTTTTTCTGCATATGTAAATAAACACTTTCTTCTTTTTAATTGTTACGCACCGAGCAGGAGTTTTTTTCTTTATTCGTCCGCACCTAAAAGAGAGAGTTTGTCCGCTCTAATCTTGCTGTTTTTTACTTGCGTTTTGTTGCAATTTTTAACCTCAACCCAATTTTTTAACCTCAAAACTTTGATGCAGGAAAGATAAGACAAACTTTCCCTACAGATAAGAATTTGGGGAGAGCCATGATCGCCCCCGTCCTGAAAGAACATAGCACATAAAAGTACCTGGGGTTCACACTACTTGTAGCGTGAAACCGAGGGTCACAAACTCACATCAATCCAACTAAATATATATATATATATATATATATATATATATATATATATATATATATACTTTTCTTTAAATAGTATTTTGTATTCTAATTTTTATTTTGGAGGGAAAAGTCCCCCGATCCTTGTGAGCCTCTCAAATCTCCATAAATTTGGCGAATCTACGCCTACTTGGCAGTGAGAATTCAGCCCACCATCTGTAAGGTCGACAACAGGGAGCTCCAGTCAACTTCAGAATCACTTTCAACTAAAGAAGAAATTCCTGTTGTGCTGGAAAGACAAACTGTCAGCCCACTACTAAAAACCAATTGAAAGCTGCATCCCTTCACCACTCCTTCTGTCGTGCCCACTGGACTTCTATCATCGACCTATGAACTAACTCAACTGCAAGATTCCTATATCTAACAATAATTTTCCTACTCTACAAGAACTGTGAGTGTTTCTAAACCTTAACAAAATTCTACTCACTTAAAGAACTTTTTAGGCTCTCAGAGAAATATATTGTGCAAACCTTTTTTTCTGTTATAAACATTTTCTCTTCCCTTAAAGGACATTTTCTCTTTTCCCTTTCTTTTTCTCCTAATTGTCTCTATCCCTTTACCCTTTCTTTTTCTTTATATGTAAATAAACACTTTCTTCTTTTATTGTTACACACAGAGCAGGAGTTTTGTTCTTTATTCATCCGCACCTAAAAGAGAGAGTTTGTCCGCTGTTTTTTACTTGCGTTTTGTCGCAATTTTTTAACCTCAACCCAATTTTTTAACCTAAACCCTCTGATGCAGGAAAGCCGGGATAAACTTTGCCCGCAACTTGCTTTCTATACCACTGGTGGTTTCTATCTAGCAATGCCAATAACATCTTGGTCAATAATACAGATAACAATCACACAAAGTTCGTATCCATAATCTTTTCTGCCTAATTCACTTCACTTTTGCTGAATTAATTCGTATTATTTTTATTGAATACTTAATAGCAGTATCAGTAGCAATAGGCTTAGTAGTAATAGTAGTAGTAGAAGCATTTATAGTAGTTTAAACTCTCTGATGTTCTTAGAGAAAATATTTTCATAGATTTTCCGATCTGTATCGTTTTATATTAGTCTGAAAATAAAAAGAATAATGAAAATATTTTATTACAAAACTTCCGAAGATAATAATAATAATAATAATAATAATAATAATAATAATAATAATAATAATAATAAAGAGAAATACTGGACAAATAATTGAAACTACTCAGAGAACAAGACGTGAATCATATTATCCATCATTATCGGCGCGTTGTAATGGCCCGAATGGTTCCTTGATTTTGTTTAGCGGCATATCAAACTATGGATTATTTCATGCAGAAATCTAAACATGTTTTGAACACAATTATATGGATTCAACTAAATATATTTTGAACAGCATTGTATTGTTGGTAATTTTACCAAAAGTACGCATTGTTGGTAATTATATTAGGTTGGTGCAAAAATAATGACGTAATAATGTCGTTTTTTTTACGTTAAAAGATACGTCAAAAACGACATTATTACGTCATTATTTTTTGCACCAACCTAATACTAAAAAGCTTGTATTGTTGGTAATTTTACCAAATGTAAGCACTGTTGTTAATTTTACCAAAAGTATGCTTTGCTTGTAATTTTACCAAAACTAGGCATTGCTGATAATTTCACCATATGTATTGTTGGTAATTTTTAAAAACGTTTTACTGGTATTTTAATACTTGAATAGTGTTTTGTTTTTTGCTGGGGGTGACCCTATTTGTCCATAGGTCCTACTGGGAACAAAGTAATTAAGAAGTGGTTTTTATGCTCCTGAACACCTCCAATCAAGGCCTTGCTGTCGGATGTAGTTTATTGTCATACTCAGGATATAATGACCCGGAAGAGACTTGAAAAAAGAGTTATTATACAATCGGAAATTCCAAGCAATAATTTAAACCATTCAGAATAAAAACAACAACAACAACAATAATAGTATTAAAATGTTGTAAGACTTGCTGCCACTTGATCTTAGGCAAAAAAAGAAAAAAATCCTAATTTCTCCTCAGGACGTAAAGAATCATTGTTTCTTTTTAATGTATGCGATCACAAATTCCTTTTTAACGGTTATTTTCTAAGTGTAGCTTATGTGTGACCCAAATCTGAAAGTATGCGGCACCCAGTGAGGATCGAACTCATTTTTCCGTCGTAACTGATCTAGCGAGACCAGCTTGCTAACCATTAAACCACGTCGAAGTGTTACAGATTCTTTTTTAATGTCTGTGAACTGCCATTTATATTTCAGGGAAGGTTTCCCCATTGTCTTTACAGCTTGGAATTCAATTTTAGATTGGCTGCCACCCAAGGCTAGAGAACCCCCAGATCTACTCCGTTATTTAACCCATACCTGGAAAATGAAAAGAAACAGTTTCATGGCTTTCCGCATGGCATTTGCAGCTGAAATTTGAAACCGGCTGCCCGGTTCCACTTTCCGGTCCGATAACAATTACGCCAGCCGTATATCCGAACACAAACTTCAATGAAAGCCATCAAATATTACATGTGTAAAAAAAAAAAAAAAATTAACACACACACACACACAAACATATATATATATATATATATATATATATATATATATATATATATAATGGCTGCCACTTCGTTGTCAAGATATCATTGCAAGACTCAAATTATGATTTACGATATCAAGCAATGTCTGTGGATCACATTTTCAAAGTGGTGAAAGGCGTTGCCCAGAGTCAAGGTTACTCTCTGAGTTCAAACAGTACGCGCCCATTAAGAGGAATGAGCCAACGCCATGCGATACTGTCAAGCCGCAGGTGTTACATCAGGATTTTCCTTCTCCTAGTTGGTTAATCGTAACACAAAACAGCTGGACACAAAGAGAAATAAAATCATATACAGAGTGCGATAGATAAATTGTCGTCTAAAATGAAAATAACACTGATATTTCATTTCTACAGATATATTTACCAAAATTACACAAAAAATATCTTGAAATACTAAAGAGTTACTCAACAAATTCGTCAATGGCTTCAACCACGGCCTCCAGACGAATTCTGAATCTCCTGAAACTCTTCTGGACGGTCTCCTTGTTTAAGTTGGTGAATGCTGCCATAATCCTTGCCTTCAGTTTATCTTTGGTGTTACAAGGAGTTTTGTTGATCTCTCGCTCAACTACGCCATACACATAATAATCAAGGGGGTTGCAGTTTTGGGAGTTAGGTGGTCAGGTGTAAGGAGTGATGTCGTCGCAGGAATGGTCTGACTGCCATGGCTAAGTTCTCCTGCTTGTGGGACATGGTGCAAAATCCTGTTGCTAGACATAGGGACTACCCTCTTGACCCAATGCAACACTATATCTTCAAGGCACTTGATGGAGGCCTACGTGTTGAGTCTGAGTGTGAGGCTCTCAACAATGAATTCGGGAGTTCTTTTCTTATCAGAACTATCACCATCAGACTTATTCAACTCTTTCTGAATCCTCTGCATTGTCCTCAGACTGATAGACAATCACTCTGAATTGTTCGCACTGGAGCTTCCGACACGAATGCCAAGCTGTACAGCATGCCGTTTCCAAATTTTTAGCGGAGTGAATTGCGTCATTGTGCTCTTTTTCTTGCAGAGGGTGCCCAATTGACGCTACTATCCGGTAAAAATTGACAAAATCAAAAACAAATAACGCGCATGCGCGAAATTCAAAATAGTGTCAATTTGCCCATCGGACACTGTAATTGCCGTCTAGAAAAAATGCATATGGACCAGTTATGTAGATATATTAATAAGTCCGTAGCCTAACCAAGAAAAATATTTATTTTTCAACATGATCTTCTTCGTTGATAATGCACTTCACACAAAGCTTTTCTTGCTGTTATTAACATATATCAAATATTAACGATTGAATATTTCAGATTGAAATTCAGTTAATAGTTACGTCCAGTTATTGAACTACTTTTGTATATCAAAGTGTAGTCTTGGGTATGACGATAAACTACATCCGGCAGCAAGGCCTCTGATCGGGAGATTGGAGGTTTTGAGGAGCGTGGAACCACCTCTTAATTTTTCCCAAAGCAAAACACTATTAAAGTACAAAGATATATTTTTTATAGTAAAAATACCAGCAATACATTTTTATATAAAAAAAAAGACCAACAATACATATTTTATAGTAGAATTACCAACAATACATTTTATCTGTAGTTGAAGGCATACAATTGCGTTCAAAATATCTTTAGTTGATAAAATTGTGATCAAAATATTTCGGCATTAAATAACCGAGAGTGGTTGATATGTCGCTAAACAAGATCAACCCACCAACCAATCAAAGTAAAGTGTAGAGCACGGGAGTTAAGGTCGTTCCTATAATAGATGGTGCACCTGGAACAATACCAAAACATGATAGGCGAGATTAGAAGAATTAAGAATCCAAAGAAATATTGATACTGTCCTGACTACGGCGTTACTAGCGTCTGCGAGAACACTGAGTATGAAGAAGAAGAAGAAGAAGAAGAAGAAGAAGAAGAAGAAGAATAATGGAAGAAGAAGAAGAAGAAGAAGAAATAATGGAAGAAGAAGAAAAAATAATGGAAAAGAAGAAGAAGAAATAATGGAAGAAAAAGAAGAAAAATTGGAAGAAGAAGAAGAATTAATGGAAGAAGAAGAAGAAGTATTGGAAGAAGAAGAAAAAATAATGGAAGAAGAAGAAATAATGGAAGAAGAAGAAGAAATAATGGAAGAAGAACAAGAAGAACAAGAAGAACAAGAAGAAGAAATAATGGAAGAAGAAGAAGAAAAAATAATGGAAGAAGAAGAAGAAGTAGAAGAAGAAATAATGGAAGAAGAAGAAGAAATAATGGAAGAAGAAGAAGAAATAATGGAGAAAAAGAAGAAGAAGAAATAATGGAAGAAAAAGAAGAAGAAGAAGAAGAAGAAGAAGAAGAAATAATGGAAGAAGAAGAAGAAGAAGAACAAGAACAAGAAGAAATATTGGAAGAAGAAGAAGAAATAATGGAAGAAGAAGAAGAAATAATGGAAGAAAAAGAAGAAATAATGGAAGAAGAACAAGAAGAAGAAGAAGAAGAAAAAATGGAAGAAGAAGAAAAAATAATAGAAAAGAAGAAGAAGAAATAATGGAAGAAAAAGAAGAAAAATTGGAAGAAGAAGAAGAATTAATGGAAGAAGAAGAAGAAGTATTGGAAGAAGAAGAAAAAATAATGGAAGAAGAAGAAGAAGAAGAAGAAGAAGAAGAAGAAGAAATAATGGAAGAAGAAGAAGAAGAAGAAATAATGGAAGAAGAAGAAGAACAAGAAGAAGAAGAAATAATGGAAGAAGAAGAACAACAACAAGAACAAGAAGAAGAAATAATGGAAGAAGAAGAAGAAGAAATAATGGAAGAAAAAGAAGAAATAATGGAAGAAGAAGAAGAAATAATGGAAGAAGAAGAAGAAGAAGAAGAAGTAGAAGAAGAAATAATGGAAGAAGAAGAAGAAATGATGGAAGAAGAAGAAATAATGGAAGAAGAAGAAGAAATATTGGAAGAAGAAGAAGAAGAAGAAGAAGAAGAAGAAGAAGAAATAATGGAAGAAGAAGAAGAAATAATGGAAGAAGAAGAAGAAATAATGGAAGAAGAAGAACAACAACAAGAACAAGAAGAAGAAATAATGGAAGAAGAAGAAGAAATAATGGAAGAAGAAGAAGAAGAAGAAGAAGAAGAAGATAATGGAAGAAGAAGAAGAAATAATGGAAGAAGAAGAACAACAACAAGAACAAGAAGAAGAAATAATGGAAGAAGAAGAAGAAATAATGGAAGAAGAAGAAGAAGAAGAAGAAGAAGAAAAAGAAGAAATAATGGAAGAAGAAGAAGAAATAATGGAAGAAGAAGAAGAAGAAATAATGGAAGAAAAAGAAGAAATAATGGAAGAAGAAGAAGAAATAATGGAAGAAGAAGAAGAAGAAGAAGAAGAAGAAGAAGAATAATGGAAGAAGAAGAAGAAATAATGGAAGAAGAAGAAGAAGAAGAAGAAGAAGAAGAAGAAAAAGAAGAAATAATGGAAGAAGAAGAAGAAATAATGGAAGAAGAAGAAGAAGAAATAATGGAAGAAAAAGAAGAAATAATGGAAGAAGAAGAAGAAATAATGGAAGAAGAAGAAGAAATAATGGAAGAAGAAGAAGAAGAAGAAGAAGAAGAAGAAATAATGGAAGAAGAAGAAGAAATAATGGAAGAAAAAGAAGAAGAAGAAGAAGAAGAAGAAATAATGGAAGAAGATGAAGAAGAAGAAGTAGAAGAAGAAGAAGAAGAAATAATGGAAGAAGAAGAAGAAGAAGAAGAAGAAGAAGAAGAAGAAGAAGAAATAATGGAAGAAGATGAAGAAGAAGAAGTAGAAGAAGAAGAAGAAGAAATAATGGAAGAAGAAGAAGAAGAAGAAGAAATAATGGAAGAAGATGAAGAAGAAGAAGTAGAAGAAGAAGAAGAAGAAATAATGGAAGAAGAAGAAGAAGAAGAAGAAATAATGGAAGAAGATGAAGAAGAAGAAGTAGAAGAAGAAGAAGAAGAAATAATGGAAGAAGAAGAAGAAGAAGAAGAAGAAATAATGGAAGAAGATGAAGAAGAAGAAGTAGAAGAAGAAGAAGAAGAAATAATGGAAGAAGAAGAAGAAGAAATAATGGAAGAAGAAGAAGAAGAAATAATGGAATAATGGAAGTTGATGAAGAGGAAGTTGAAGAAGAAGAGGAAGTAGAAGAAGAAGCAATGGCAGTAGAATAGGGACAGTAATCTCCTATAAATTGAATAAGTCACACTAGGTCCTAACACGAGAGATAATCTCAAGCGTTAAAGAAGCTAACAAGAATGAAGCTGTCTCATCCAGCAGTTTGACAACCGGAAGTGAAATAGCTCCCTTGTCCGACAATAGTTTTTTATCGCGTATTTCTTAGTACCAGTATTTTTTAATTCTGACAAAACCTTGAATTTTTGTCAGAATTCAAAAATACTGCGTTTTGCCGATGTCGTTCAAACTTTACCACCCTCTGTTGTAGATCAAGTGCCAGACATCTTGGAAAATGTCTCAGACTCTAAGCCGTACTTACGCATTAAACTGCTATCCATAAATGTACGGGTAAATCCGAGGAGGAGCTGCTCAGGGAGTTATTCATTCACGTTACTAGGGGTGACAGGACCCCATTTCAGTTATTGTGATATATGAGAAGCAGACTGGGTAAACACCCTACGGCTAAACCTATTCTTAGGGGACTTGGATGGATCACCTCCCAATAACGGTTACACAAATTTTAGCGCCAATGACAGAGGATACCCCGTTGGACCCACTTGCCGATTTCGCCGATAGAATATTTCCTAAGGAGCATAATTTAAATTCGCTGCACGAGCATGATAAAACTGTCGTCGAACAAGGGAGCTAATACACTTCCGGTTGTCAAAGAAGCTCACAAAAGAATGGAGCTACCAAAAGGAAGACGCTAACACAAAAAGGAGCTAACATAGGAAATATGTTGAAACGATACAGGAGCTATAGCGAGAAATGAGCTAACAAAATAAACTAGAACGATAGAAAGGTAATACGAGAAAGTAACATGGTGTGGGTCGACTTCAAAAGGTCTAGAACGAGAAAGATGCCAACAGAAGAAAAAGGTTAAAACGGAAATGCAGCTACAGCCTAGCATGGGTAGACTATTAAATGAAACTTACGACATGATCCTGAAACCGCGGATGAAACAAAACCTGAAGATGATAGACATATCAAGACGAGTAGAAGAGAGTTTACAGAAGTCCGACACGAGAAAGAAATTAAAACGAGAAGGAAGCTAATAGGAGAAAGAAAAATTTAACTAGAGAAAGTAGCCAGAACGATGAAGAAGTCAAATCGAGAAATAAACTTGACCTATATAGACAACAAAAAGGTTAAACGACATGATCCCTGAACCATAAGTAATAGGAGACTTGAAAATGCACAATATCTCAAGGCTTCATAAGGAAGGCAATGGACAACTGGAAAGCAAAACTAACAACAATAGGGTTGTATCTAAGAGAATCGACAATAAAGAGGTATTTTCTAAAGAGACTCCCTGTTCATTGTATTACCACAGAACCACATCTATATAATAAATGTGAATATTAGTGCATCACTGTACCACAATTTTTTAATTAAAGGGACACAACTGTCTAAGTTTCAATAGCTCATGTTACAGAAATTTTCGATTCCCGTCTTTTCCTTACTGCGATAGATTTTGGCGATTTTTCATGTGATTTTTTACGACTTTTTTTTTTTTTTTAATATGATAACAGTTTTATAACTTGGAAATAAATTTGGGAATAATCGAAATTAATTGCGAAATCCGGCGAAAGTCAAACATGAAAAGAAATAATTGTCCGTATGGAAATTAAGAACCTACGCGCAGCAATTTCTTTAAAATTACGTCAGAAGAATTATCATTGAACTTTTAAAAGGTAAGCTTATATATTATAATACTTAAATGCAGCGATCAATTTTGAGTTCTTCTGTAGTTTATTGTTGCCTATCGCATGCGGTATCAGTATGTTTCACAAAAAAGAAATCTTCGCCAAAAGTGGACCAAATTGCAATCAAAAAGCCAAGGCTGCAGCGAGGGAAAGTCCCATGCAAATGAAAACTGTTGTATCCTTAAAGAGGTTACAAACAGACAAAGGTGATGCTGGAGTGAAGGAACAGCAACACGCGCGTAGATGAAAGAAGAGAGGTTTTATTGTAAAAGAGAATACACTACTGAAAGACAGGGAATCGGGTGATAGGCTAGTAATTCCCGAAGCAAGTCCCCAGGTATATTCTGTGCTCACTATATATAGCTACTGATATAGTCAGTCCACATAGGCGATAGGGAGTGTGGGACATTCCATTACAACAAAAACCCAGATCAAACGGCAGACAGGAGAACTTCCAATGGTGGGACGTGCAAAGGCTTAGGGACTCTCAAACTCCTGAACAAGCTGAAGGCCCAATCAAGAGACCTCTGCAGGAGCTAGCTTAAATGCAGCCCGACAGGGCAGTTTTTAAGTTATTATTGAATAAATGTAACTAAGATTACATATTCATAAAGTTGCGAGAAACGGCAAAGTAACTCCTGTAAATAGATGAGGTAAATATTTCTGAGGTAACACAAAGTATATTCAATGTTACTGGTCCTGATCTGGCATCTCGGCTTCCATCACTTTCCCACCGCAGTAGCGAAGATTCCCTGTGCGTTTTCTATAAGTATTTTCATGGTAACTGTTCTAATGAACTTTCGTCTCCCCACTCTACAGACAAATTGTACATATGCGAACTAGTTAGGACTTCAAAGAGTCTTAGAGGCATTATGATGGCTGTAGTAAGAATGATAAGAATGTGCTGTTTTGGTGTAAGGAATACGGTGTTATATTTGTGTCAGTAATTGTGGCTAGCTAAGTTTAAGATAAGATAGATTGATGACCAGCTTTCCCCGATCCCCCTCCTTTTGGCCTTGTGCCAGATTTTTGCATTTTTCAAAATAAATATGGTTTTCCTCTTTGGTATCTAGACTTCATGAATTAAAGTGAAGTACTAGATTGGTGGCAAGGTCACATCATTTTACAGTTGAAATGGCTAGATATAACTGTAAGTTCTATGCTAAAAGTTTCTTCTCTCGCACTTCTTGCTTGTAGAACTTTCTTCCGGCTTCTTGCTTTGCAGTCAAGTTTGATCTTCAAAAATTTAAATGCAATATCAATCGTTATGGCCAGCTTTCTTAATTCTTGTTCCTTTATTGTTCTCTCTCCTTAACAATAGCTTTTCTCATATTCTCTAACACTCAGTAATCTCTTGCGTCGTAGTGGCTTTATTGCCTTACTTGTGATGAAATTATTAAAAAAAGCATGAATAATTGGAATCATTGATTTATTTTGACATGCTGAGTTCAGTATTTTTATTATTTACATTCAAACAAATGTCTTCATGGGCTTACAGCCACATCACGTTGAAGCATCAGTTCCCATGCGATCACCTAAGTTAAGCAATACGGAGCCTAGTTACCATCCAGACGGTTGACAATTTGGGAATACTCGGTGCTGTAAGATTGGATGTGCGAGTAGTGTAATTGATAATGGCTTGGTATTGTTAATTGGAGAGGTGAGCCCTAATTCCCATTGGCTTCGTTATATTGAGTTATGTGTAAATCCCCTTGGGAAAGGTATGAATCCACCTCTTCTGCCCAGCTATGGGTTAATTAGTAAGTTTTGTATAATGAAACGATATTTTCTGGTTTTAAATAACCTGCAAAAGTTGATAAACTGTAGAAAACGAATCAGTTATCTTTATCTTTGTTGTTATGTTCACATCATTTTGTCAGTTGTGCACTCCGGCCTTCTTAAGGATTCTGCTGATCTGACTAACGTTCAGGCAATTTTTAACAGAACCCTTAATTTAACCCATGGGGATAAATTGTTTTCTTTCTGCCTGGGAGAACCTCGCCTTGCTCCTTATCAAAACTGATCAGCAAAAGCTTTTCCTGATTCTGCTGAATGTAAATCTATAATACCCAGACCAGGGATTGAACTCGCAATTACTAATTGACAAGTCACCAAAAATTAATGTTTTAATCTCATACGTTAGAGAATTTAGGCAAGTTTCTGAAAATCTAGTTCCAGAAATTTCTGTTGCCTCATTCTGGTTTTAAGTAAAAGATTTCTCTTTAAACTACTCACTTCCCATAGTATTCTTAACATTTGTCAGTAAAAATCACTTTTATGTTAATGTTACTGTCAAGTTTCTTTTTTTATCATAGAGGAAATTAACTTTCACATAAACGTTCATCACCTTTTTTTCTTTTTTTTTTTTGTTTCTCTGTACATTTTACCATCTCTTAATGCTTAATGCTTAGATTCCGAAAAGACATCCTTAGCTATTGCTATGTACGAAACAATTTTTTATGTCATGTTCATAAATTACAAATACGGCAAATTCTAATGCAATATTTTGTAATAAACATATTCACCAATATGATTAAGGAAATCACTCGGGATTAATGTTCATCACCTCCTTTGCCTATGGGATTCTCAAAATTCTTCTTTTGGCACTTCAGTATCTTAAAATTAAATTTCTTCATTTTAATTTTCTTAATATTAATTTGTTTAATCTTAATTTTCTTTCTTAATCTTAATTTACTTAATCGTAATTAAGATGTCGTGTATGTCATCCAACTGATTCAGAAATATCGAAACTATCATCTCTATACAACCAATTCAAATTGTGTTCTTAAATTACCTCATCAGATCTAGATTCTCATATGGATGTCATGTATGGCATCCAACTCATTCAGAAATGTCTAAACTATCATCTCTATACAACCAATTCATATTGTGTTCTTAAATAGCCTCATCAGATCTAGACTCTCATATGGATGTCATGTATGGCATCCAACTCATTCAGAAATGTCTAAACTATCATCTCTATACAACCAATTCATATTGTGTTCTTAAATAGCCTCATCAGATCTAGACTCTCATATGGATGTCATGTATGGCATCCAACTCATTCAGAAATGTCTAAACTATCATCTCTATACAACCAATTCATATTGTGTTCTTAAATAGCCTCATCAGATCTAGACTCTCATATGGATGTCATGTATGGCATCCAACTCATTCAGAAATGTCTAAACTATCATCTCTATATAACCAATTCAGATTGTGTTTTTAAATAGCCTCATCAGATCTAGACTCTCATATGGATGTCATGTATGGCATCCAAATCATTCAGAAATGTCTAAACTATCATCTCTATACAACCAATTCAAATTGTGTTCTTAAATAGCCTCATCAGATCTAGACTCTCATATGGATGTCATGTATGGCATCCAACTCATTCAGAAATGTCTAAACTATCATCTGTATACAACCAATTCAAATTGTGTTCTTAAATAGCCTCATCAGATCTAGACTCTCATATGGATGTCATGTATGGCATCCAACTCATTCAGAAATGTCTAAACTATCATCTCTATATAACCAATTCAGATTGTGTTTTTAAATAGCCTCATCAGATCTAGACTCTCATATGGATGTCATGTATGGCATCCAACTCATTCAGAAATGTCTAAACTATCATCTCTATACAACCAATTCATATTGTGTTCTTAAATAGCCTCATCAGATCTAGACTCTCATATGGATGTCATGTATGGCATCCAACTCATTCAGAAATGTCTAAACTATCATCTCTATATAACCAATTCAAATTGTGTTCTTAAATAGCCTCATCAGATCTAGACTCTCATATGGATGTCATGTATGGCATCCAACTCATTCAGAAATGTCTAAACTATCATCTCTATACAACCAATTCAAATTGTGTTCTTAAATAGCCTCATCAGATCTAGACTCTCATATGGATGTCATGTATGGCATCCAACTCATTCAGAAATGTCTAAACTATCATCTGTATACAACCAATTCAAATTGTGTTCTTAAATAGCCTCATCAGATCTAGACTCTCACATGGATGTCATGTATAGCATCCAACTCATTCAGAAATGTCTGAACTATCATCTCTATATAACCAATTCAAATTGTGTTCTTAAATAGCCTCATCATATCTAGACTCTCATATGGATGTCATGTATGGCATCCAACTCATTCAGAAATGTCTAAACTATCATCTCTATACAACCAATTCAAATTGTGTTCTTAAATAGCCTCATCAGATCTAGACTCTCATATGGATGTCATGTATAGCATCCAACTGATTCAGAAATGTCTAAACTATCATCTCTATACAACCAATTCAAATTGTGTTCTTAAATATCCTCATCAGATCTAGACTCTCATATGGATGTCATGTATGGCATCCAACTCATTCAGAAATGTCTAAACTATCATCTCTATACAACCAATTCAAATTGTGTTCTTAAATAGCCTCATCAGATCTAGACTCTCATATGGATGTCATGTATAGCATCCAACTGATTCAGAAATGTCTGAACTATCATCTCTATACAACCAATTCAAATTGTGTTCTTAAATAGCCTCATCAGATCTAGACTCTCATATGGATGTCATGTATGGCATCCAACTCATTCAGAAATGTCTAAACTATCATCTCTATACAACCAATTCAAATTGTGTTCTTAAATAGCCTCATCAGATCTAGACTCTCATACGGATGTCATGTATAGCATCCAACTCATTCAGAAATGTCTAAACTATCATCTGTATACAACCAATTAAAATTGTGTGCTTAAATAGCCTCATCAGATCTAGACTCTCATATGGATGTCATGTATGGCATCCAACTCATTCAGAAATGTCTAAACTATCATCTCTATACAACCAATTCATATTGTGTTCTTAAATAGCCTCATCAGATCTAGACTCTCATATGTATGTCATGTATGGCATTCAACTGATTCAGAAATATCGAAACTATCATCTCTATACAACCAATTCAAATTGTGTTCTTAAATAGCCTCATCAGATCTAGACTCTCATATGGATGTCATGTATGGCATCCAACTGATTCAGAAATGTCTAAACTATCATCTCTATACAACCAATTCATATTGTGTTCTTAAATAGCCTCATCAGATCTAGACTCTCATATGGATGTCATGTATAGCATCCAACTCATTCAGAAATGTCTAAACTATCATCTCTATATAACCAATTCAAATTGTGTTCTTAAATAGCCTCATCAGATCTAGACTTTCATACGGATGCCATGTATGGCATCCAACTCATTCAGAAATGTCTAAACTATCATCTCTATACAACCAATTCAAATTGTGTTCTTAAATAGCCTCATCAGATCTAGACTCTCATATGGATGTCTTGTATGGCATCCAACTGATTCAGAAATGTCTAAACTATCATCTCTATACAACCAATTAAAATTGTGTTCTTAAATAGCTTCATCAGATCTAGACTCTCATATGGATGTCTTGTATGGCATCCAACTCATTCAGAAATGTCTAAACTATCATCCCTATACAACCAATTAAAGTTGTGTTCTTAAATAGCCTCATCAGATCTAGACTTTCATACGGATGCCATGTATGGCATCCAACTCATTCAGAAATGTCTAAACTATCATCTCTATACAACCAATTCAAATTGTGTTCTTAAATAGCCTCATCAGATCTAGACTTTCATACGGATGCCATGTATGGCATCCAACTCATTCAGAAATGTCTAAACTATCATCTCTATACAACCAATTCATATTGTGTTCTTAAATAGCCTCATCAGATCTAGACTCTCATATGGATGTCATGTATGGCATCCAACTCATTCAGAAATGTCTAAACTATCATCTCTATACAACCAATTAAAATTGTGTTCTTAAATAGCCTCATCAGATCTAGACTCTCATATGGATGTCATGTATGGCATCCAACTCATTCAGAAATGTCTAAACTATCATCTCTATATAACCAATTCAAATTGTGTTCTTAAATAGCCTCATCAGATCTAGACTTTCATACGGATGCCATGTATGGCATCCAACTCATTCAGAAATGTCTAAACTATCATCTCTATACAACCAATTCAAATTGTGTTCTTAAATAGCCTCATCAGATCTAGACTCTCATATGGATGTCTTGTATGGCATCCAACTGATTCGGAAATGTCTAAACTATCATCTCTATACAACCAATTCAAATTGTGTTCTTAAATAGCCTCATCAGATCTAGACTTTCATACGGATGCCATGTATGGCATCCAACTCATTCAGAAATGTCTAAACTATCATCTCTATACAACCAATTCAAATTGTGTTCTTAAATAGCCTCATCAGATCTAGACTCTCATATGGATGTCATGTATGGCATCCAACTCATTCAGAAATGTCTAAACTATCATCTCTATACAACCAATTAAAATTGTGTTCTTAAATAGCCTCATCAGATCTAGACTCTCATATGGATGTCTTGTATGGCATCCAACTCATTCAGAAATGTCTAAACTACCATCGCTATAGAACCGTCTTCTCATATCAATTATTAACAACAAAGACGAATAAATCCTATAAATTTTAATGACTATGACTCTTTATCGGACCCTATAACCTGGAGCTACGGAATCACAAATGCCTTTACCAAATAATAAAAACCATATTACTTGAAGTCTTCCAACAGCACCAAAACAACCAAATTGAAATAATGATATAAGCAGTTAACACTTCCGATTCCCCCTAAACAAATAATTGGGAAGTAAACTTCCATAAACAATTGAAAGACCGATAACTGTGGACTTGAAAATGTCCAATTTTCTGATAAGCTGTTTAAAAAATATTTCATAAATTTCAATCGACAGTAACGCTTAGAGTTAGGTCAATGTGTGCTGAAAGTTTCCTCTGTGGAAACGGCTAATTTTACCATTAATATTACCGTTAGCAGTTACGGTTACTAAATTAGTTAAAGTCAAGATGAAAACAAATACACGAGTCACAGAAAATTAACCATAATGTCTTTTAATGTATCTGCACGAACTGACATTCGCGATCAGAAACCAGAATTTGAAATTGTTTGGTTCGTTCGATTTTCTGACTGTCCTGTCTGATAAACCATTTTTCATTTCCTATCACGACGACCATTACAATAGCCACCATCATAGCAATCGCCCTGGCCCTTACCAGTATCACGTTCCTCGACGCCATTGTCTCCCCAGACCCGTGCCAAACTGTCGACTTTTTCATTAACAAGCCTCCAAGGAAATGAGGCTCGGTTGCCATTGTCGGTCTGCTTATGCTTTGGGGGCTTTTAGGACCATTTATTAGCTGGCCATTAAACACTTTTACCTTTATCGTGGCTAATGTAGTTGTTATCAGATAGTGAAAACATATTCACTGCTCACATTGCACGACCGATAACAGACGGATGGACACATACACACACGCACACACATTCAGAAAGAGACAGACAGACAGACACAGAGAGAGAGAGAGAGAGGGGGGGAATTTTATAAAGATAGGATAATAGATCGAATCAGAGGTATAGATTAACTAAGAACGCTGGTCTTTGGGGTTTCTGCTTAAGGTTTATTATGCTCCATCGATTAAACAAAAGCGAGAGAGAAAAAAAAAAACAACGAATGAGATGAAAGAAAAAGGAAAGAAAACAAGAAATGCAAACATAAGAGAAATAAAGACGGAGAGAGAGCAAGAAATGGTAAAAAGACTTGGATATAAAGTGTAACATATTTTTTTCAACCCTAGACATAACAGAAACAATAAAAAATGTCGAAAACTGAGGAAAATTCGTCTTGTTCAGAAAGAGAAGAAGAAGGGAAAAGAAAAAAGAAGGGAAAGAAAAAAGAAAGAAAAGGCCAGAAAGGGAGAGAAAGCAATAAATGAAAACGTCAGAGAGAGAGAGAGAGAGAGAGAGAGAGAGAGAAGGAGGGAGGAGAGAGAGAAGTGAGAGCCAGAAAGGGAAAAGGAGAGATGGAAAGAGAAAAAGGCGAAACGCATCAACCGAATATTTTTTCCACTTTGTCATACATTTTTTCCCAATATTATTCTAGATATATAAAAATGTATATATCGTTATCTCATATATATATATATATATATATATATATATATATATATATATATATATATGCGCGTGTGTGTGCGCGCGCGTGTGTGTGTGTGTATTTTTGTCTTAACAATTCACCCTGAAGATGATCTTGGATGAGATTGAAAGTACTTGGGAAAATAAAAGAAATGAACAAAACTACGGCGTCTTCCTTACTCAGTTTTGCAACAGCACTAACAGATTGATACGTAAATTTGATTTGAGAGGATCAAAATAAAAGTAGACGTAATATGTCTAGATTATTAAACCAAATATGCTTGAATGAAAATATGCTGCTATATATATATATATATATATATATATATATATAATGTCGGCTGCTAAGAAAGTTGGTTCACTGTAACGTGCGAGGCGATTTTTCTCTCCAGAATCTATCTTACATATCTATAAGTCTACCATTCGTCCATGCTATTGATCATCAGCTCCTTGACAAAATCCCAAGTAGAATCAGCAATATTCTTGGTCTGGATCTAGTGGCGCGGCTTCTGTCACTTTCCCTTCACTGCAAGGTAGCCTCTTTGTGCCTTTTCTATAAATGCTTGCTAACTGTTCGGATGAGATCTTCGCTATTGAACCTAGACGTTTTAAAAATTTAAACCCAGCACTAGACTGGCGTAGAGATTTCACCAAATTTCAGTTGAGCGGGGCTAGATATAGCCTATGTTCTATGCTAACAGTTTCTTTTTCTCGCACTTCTCGCTTGTGGAACTCTCTTCCAGCTCCATGCTTTTCCAGTTAACTATAATAAGCAAAAATTAAAACGCAATATCAATCGCTATCTACTGACCTTCTGATTGCTCTTTTCTTTTTCTGCTGATTATTAATGTTTATGATCCTAAATATTCTACACTCTGTAACCCCTTATATGTTAGTGGCTTTACTGCCTTGCATGGGGTGATACCGATTAACACACACACACACACACACACACATATATATATAAATTTATATACCGTTATCTCATATATATATATATATATATATATATATATATATATATATATATATATATATATATAAGTATAGGATTGGTGTAGACGGAATAAGATTACAATAACCAAAAACGCTATTCTTAAAAGAGTGCTCAGTACATAGAGCATATATTTATTTGAAAATTGTAACATAAACAACATAAAATAAAAATTATAACATAATATATATATATATATATATATATATATATATATATATATATATATATATATATATATAGAAAATATATATATAGTATATATATAACATAATATATAATATAAAAACAATATAACAAAATATATATATAAATATATGTATACAATATATATATAACATAATATATATATAAAAATTATAACATAATATATATATATATATATATATATATATATATATATATATATATATATATATATATATATAAAATAATAAAATAATAACAAAAACACTAAAGAACTTTTTGATTATTTACCTAACCAGTTCTTTGCTATTTTCTATATATTTTCACACACACACACACACACACACACACACACACACACACACACATATATATATATATATATATATATATATATATATATATATATATATATATATATATATATATATGTATATATATATATATATAATATAGAAATTATAACATAAACA
>OZ010575.1:36597045-36629545 GCA_963932145.1 Acanthosepion lycidas | reverse complement strand
TTTCTTTCTTTCTAATTTCCAGCACGAAACAGCACCCTTTCTTCCAGCTACTCACCTAATCAACCAATCGTGTGCACACATTTTCGGGATTCGCTTATGACATCAAAAACCTTTCATGTAACCGTGGGCAGACATCTTTGTTCTCCGAATTGCCGGAAAAAGCAACGACAGTGAAGAAAAACGAGAGAAAACAGAAGACAAAACGGGCAAATGATTATTCGCTCTTCCGTTTCTTGTATTCGGTCCTTGGCATTAAATATGCACACACACGTATGCAAGGAGGGGGGGAACAGACAGTCATGGCGACTAAAGGACTTGTACGTACACACGCCCAAACACACACACGCTCACAAACACACGCGCAGACAACATGAAGCACTCAGAGATGCACAAAATGTTCACACACATATAAAATATAAATGCACACTCGCTGAGACATGGAAAAACTCAGAGCCACATGCAGACTCTTGCACATATGATAAACATGCATACGCAAACGCATATAAGATACATAGGGATAGACGAAATAACACTGAACACTAACAGTTATAATCACACGTACATAAAATCATAGATAGAAATATAGTGATACAATCAAACATACATTCCTGAAGGGAAATATATGTCCATCCCAAAATGGCAAAAAATATTAAGCTTTAATGGTCTTTTCAACAAAGCGTTGGCCTGGAAATAAATAAGAATTAAACAAATAAAAGTAACTTAGTATTGGATATCTTTTCCCTTTGATTTCTTTTAAACGTTTTTAAGCCTTGTTTGTAAAACCGCGGACAGCTATTTACAGAATGAAGAGTCAATGTTGTTCCATTCAAACAGTTGACGGCTTCAAACAGTTGATGAATAGTTGAAAAAAAAAACGTTTCTCCTGTTGGTTTATATGTAACGTGAGACCAACTATTCTGTGTAGGGTTCAACTCTGGGCTTTGACCAGGCCTAAACATGAACCTGGTGGACTTAATTCGCAAACCATTTGGGGGCTGTCTTTGCTGTCTAATTATGAAGAGTGCATTGTCTAGCTGAACAATAACATTTGACCATTCCTCTTTACAAAAGAACTTTTCAATTGTGGGTAGCAAGTCTTTCTGCAATATTTTCCTGTATTCTAAAGCATTGAATTTTCGCCATTTAGGTTTTTATACTTTTTAAAAAAAATTTTATGTATTTTTTATGATTTTATTTTTTTACTTACAACACTCACTAGATTTATATTGTTCGGACTGTTGTCATCATCTTTATTGTCATATTCACGACGTTTCGATCATTGTACGCCCCGGCCTTCTTCAGGTGACATACGTTGGATTTTCCACCCGAACCACTTATTTAGTCCACTGGGTTAGATTGTTCTAGTTCCACGCTGAATAAATAAACTATTGTGTCACCTCAAGCCATTTTACAGATCTTCAATCTCTCTCCAGCACTTATTGTTTGAGCATTGGTCAACTTGTATCCCAGTATTTCATTACTTACATTATATGTACATGTTGAATTATCTCCAAAAGCTTCAGTGAAAATTTCTTTTCCCAGTTTTGGAAATTTTATTAAATTTTAATAATTAGTTGATTTTTGGTAGATTTTTAATTTGAGGTGTCTTGCACCTAAAAATTTTCTAAAGCAAATTTACAATATTTGAACTGTTGTTCTCATCTTTGTTGTCATATTCACAATGCTTCAGCCATTGTACACTCCAGCCTTCTTCAGGTGATTGGAATTTTGAACTGAAACCCTTTATTTTGTCCACCAGGGTAGATTGTTCTAGTTCCACGTCCCCTACCTCTTCCAGATATCTCAATTTCAGTTATTTCCCTTAGTAACCCAACTATCCAAATTTTGTTCACCTCTGTTATGGCCACTACTCTTGGGTCAAGTCACTGGATTACTTCAACCAACCCTTTTATCCCCTGGCCCATGTGTCCTTGGATACAATGGCCGAAACGTCATGAATATGACAATAAACATGTGGACGACAGTCCGAACAGTGTAAATAATGTAAATAGTTACAATACCTCATCACAGAAATATAGAAAGATGTTTCGGTTCGAAATACCAACATATATCACCTGAAGAAGGCTGGAGCGTAAAACAGCCGAAACGTCGTAAACGTGGCAATAAAGACGTGTACAACATTCCGAACAATGTAAATAGTTACAATACTTAATCTCAGAAATATACACTACAGTTCAAAACTTTGAAGACAGTCCCAGAATTAGCATAAGATAAACTTGACAGAAGATTGAAAAAGAAAAATGAAAAACATCTCTTAGAGCCATTTGAGAAAGAAAGGAATCAATTATCAAACTTATACTTTGAGTAACGAACGCCGCTAAATATTTGTGCTGCAGTAATCAAGGAGGATATTTTGACGAGAGCAAAATTTAATCATAAAATACTATTTTTCTTTTTGTCATACTAAAATTTCCAATAAAAAAAAATCATCTCTCCCCTTTTTTTTGATTATGTATAATAATTTTCTCTTATTTAAAATACAAAGCAACTATTTTGGGGCCAAAAAAATGCCATGTGTGTCCTCAACATTTTAAGCTGTAGTACAGACAGAACGTTCAGTAGATTTCGACAGTTATAAATCTCGTCACGCTTGCCATTTCACAGATAATGTGACCAATGATAGGCGCGAAGCTGAATGTTTAGAATGTTAGTTTTCCGATTAGTCAAAGGGGTATCTGTCTATATTTCTGAGATGAGGTATTATATACACTATTTACATTATTCGGACTATTGTCCTCATCTTTGTCGCCATATATATTATAAAGTTTCGGCCGCTGTACGTTCCGGCCTTCTGTGTCATGTGTCCTCAATGCGTTAGTTAGATCCAGTGACAGGACCCAAAGAGTGTGAGTTCAATACTCGGTTAAGGCAGTGGAGAACTTGGAGAGGGTAATTGCCAAGAGCTAACTGATAACTGACATCCGTTAAACACGGCACGTGGTACTAGAACAGTCTACCCCAGAGAGCGAAATAAAGGGTTCAGTTCGACATTGCAACCACCTGAAGAAGGCCGGATCGTACAACGGCCGAAACGTTGTAATAAATATGGCGCCAAAGATGAGGACAATAGTCCGAATAATGTAAACAGTGTAGTCAAAGAAAGTATTTTATTTTATAATCTCGATCTGGAAGGACGATCTCAGCATGCTCCACTGTTTGAAAGTGCCCCAAAACAATATTAACCACAAAACTATGAAGGTGAAATTGGGTAGTCTACACTCTTCGGAGTTCTCACCTAGTGGGAAGACCGAAACTCTTTAGCCTTGGTCGGCAATCTATCGAGAATGTCTAAAAAAAAAAGCTATCATACACTCAAAAGCATCATCATCATCATCGTCGTCAGTCCCATGAGCAGGTGTGACGCTAGTGTAATTCCAAAGCTGGCCATCTGACTAGTTCCCGCTACATATCTGGGTTGAGTGAACCTGACGGAGACCATTCCTTTTTCTTATTCCTGAGTATAACGATAGACTACATCCGGCAGCAAGACCTTTGATCGGGAGACTGGAGGTTTTGAGATGTATGAAACCACCTCTTAATTGATTTTGTTCTCATGTCCACCGTGAACCGGGTTGGTAGCACCTCCTAGGGTCCCAACTATGGGTAAATAGTGAACCTCAAAACACTATGAAAGTATAAAAATACATTTTAATAGTAAAAATACCAGCAATACATTTTTATATATAAAAAAATTAATAACGATACATATATATATATTAGAATTCCCATCAATACAGTTTTCGAGCCGAATTACTAATAATAAATTTTATAGCAAAATGACCAACAATGCATTTTAACTGTAGCTGAAACCATAAACCTATGTTCAAATTTTTTAAATTTCGGCATTAAATAACCCATAGAGTTTTGATATGCCGCTAAACAAAGTCAATCAATCAACCAACCATTCCTTTTCCAGGTAAGACTACAGCCGATGTTCCCCAACTTGAAGACTGGTTGCGGATTCCATCGTAGGAACCCTTTGCGATTATTTCAGCCTAAGAAGCCTAGCGATGTCGTATCATTACTGCACTGGCTGTATATGTAGTAATGGAACCCAATCTACCCTATTGTGTTAGATGGCCATTTAACTTACAAGAACGGCGGGGGTCATCATCACCCTGGTAGTGTAATATTAGACAATATTGTTAGATGTAAGACGTGGAATATGAGATTTTTAGTTAGTCATTGGCAACCATTATATTGAGATTAAATATCAGAAGTTAATAACGACAACAGCAATTCATTACACTTTATTCAATTCAGTGAACCGCTAATAAATTTGAATTCAAATAGAATATATGGCTAAAACCTCCGAAGGTCTAAACATAACTGTTTACAATGAATTAAGATAGATAGATAGATAGATAGATAGATAGATAGATAGATAGATAGATAATGAACAGACTGTGATAGATAGATAGATAGATAGATAGATAGATAGATAGATAGATAGATAATGAACAGACTGTGATAGATAGATAGATAGATAGATAGATAGATAGACAGATAGATAATGAACAGACTGTGAGATAGATAGATAATGAACAGACATAGATAGATAGATAGATAGATAGATAGATAGATAGATAATGAACAGACTGTGATAGATAATGAACAGACTGAGATAGATAGATAGATAGATAGATAGATAGATAGATAATGAACAAACTGAGATAGATAGATAGATAGATAGATAGATAGATAGATAGATAGATAGATAGATAGATAGATAGATGCATACATGCAAACATACATATATACTTGGTGGCTATCGACTCACAAAGCGAGTATAACCATCACTGGTATATCCAGGATTTCACTTAAACTCCCCCCCCACAACATTGCATTCATCGGTTGTGTGAACGACAGTGACTCATAAAGCCAGCTATCGATCTACATTTCACATATGTTGCATATCAAATCACCTCCAGCTGGTGGAAGTTGACTTTGATCATCATCACTTCCGATGTTCCTTTTCATAGTCCCTTGTCAGGCCCAACCTAGACTTGCACACAAAGCGTGCCATTACGAAATCGTCATATACAATAGACTGTTGGCGTTGGTGTGACCGCTGGTGACTGAGCGGGCCCACCCTGGAAAGACATATCTGACTGCATTGGGCACATGGCCAGGTTGGCACCTCGTTGCAATTCAGGGATCCCTTCTGAACACCACTTTTCAGTTCTGCCTATTTTTGTGATGCCCTCAGCGATAACAACTCTCCAAGAAACCCGGTCTTTTGCTAGAGTTTCCCAGTTATCCAGGCTAATATTGCACTTGTGACTCTAAGGCAATCTTTGTAATAAAGTTTGGGCTTGTGCTGCATACATACATACATACATACATACATATATAATAGCTGGCCACGCATCTTCGAGGATACCCGTCTACTAGGGCGGCTAGCTGTTCCCTATTGCAGGCGCTCGTTCGGACACAGTTGTGTTTGCTCAACACCCACAAAGCTCACCTGTGGTTTATACTGCATCTATGCTGAGTAGACCTTAGACTTGGGAGGCAGTTTGTTATCTAGCGTGATCAATAAATTTGAACAAGGCCAGAACGCTCAAGCCCTCGGCTACGATGATTTGTGGCTTCGTGCTAGCACAGCTATCGGCGGCCCACAAGAGTTCCGTCTACCCAATTTTACTCACCAGGCTTGGGTCAACCCGTGGGTATGGTTTTCAGGCACTTTCCAAATGTGCCGCATCCAGTCCAATACCATCGCCTCCCTGACAAATCGACCATGGTGAGATCCGAACCCGAGCCTCATGGTAAGAAAAGCGCCCATATAACGAACATTATATAACATACATACATACATACACTGATATGATGACTGAGATAAATAGAAAGAGGAAGAGGAGAAGAAAAAAAAAAGAAGAAGAAGAAGAAAGAAGCAAAGAAAAGGAAGGAAGACAAGAAGAAAAAGAAGAATGAGGAGAAGAGTAGATATCAATGTTGGAATTGCTAGTGTAATGCTAATAATTTCATATCCCGCACTCCTCGCTTGTAGAACTCTCTTCCGGCTTTTTGCTTCCTGTCAAAACTTTATATGCAACGTCATTCGTCATCTTCTGTCTCCTTAAATCCTGTTCTTTTACTGTATTCTCTGTTTCGTTTACTCTCAGTAATGTCTTAGTGGCTTTTATCACCTTACTTTGGGTGAAATGCTTTAAAAATAAAACTGACCTGTTTGTATCGGTGGAATAACAATTAGGAATGAGAAAACTTAACAATATAATGCAGCGACACTATCTATCTATCTATCTATCTATCTATCCAACGATCGATCGAAGCATGTTAGGCTCCATATGTCTTCTGATTTATCTAAATCTGTTCATCTCTCTCTAACTCTCTTACTAATTCTGCTCAGACCTAACTAGATAGTTATAAACATATTTAAGTTTGTTTGGCTGGATCTATCTATCTATCTATCTATCTATCTATCTCAGTGTTTTTCAGTATCTATCTATCTATCTATCTATCTATCTATCTATCTATCTATCTATCTATCTATCTCAGTGTTTTTCAGTATCTATCTATCTATCTGTTCATATATCTGTTCACATATCTATCTATCTATCTATCTCGGTCTTCATATTTATCTATCTACGTATCTTCGTCTTCATATGTATCTGTCTCTGTCAGTTTTCATATCTATCTATCTATCTATCTATCTATCTATCTATCTCTGTTTAGCCATCTATCTATCTATCTATCTATCTATCTATCTATCTATCTATCTATCTATCTATCCTACATACAACTTCACTGATTCACACATAGAATAGCTAATGACCAGATATAAACAAACCAACATCAACCTGTCAATAACAAGATACGCATGAACACACAAGAACAAACATAAAAATGCAGAAACAGATCTTCACACATTGCAATTGAGGGGGTATGAAATGGACTTTCCATTTTTAATTAACTAGATAGTTGTATATTTTACAAACCTTATGTAATGATTGACATTATTTGGGAAGAATTTTAGAATAATCCGGAATTAATACTGGGAGTAAACCTCGTGCATACGCATAGAAAATTGATTGAAAGAGGCGTTTGTCATTTTTCTCACCGGATCTATTCAATCACTATAGCAAGACGATCCTGAGAAAACTAGAAATCCTACCAGCATTTATTGAAAATAAATGAATACATAACAACATAAATCGATGGCACAGTGTTGATAGTAAGAATGGAAAGGAAACTTCAGGAACTATTAGGAGTCAAGTAGGTAAGGAAAGCATGAAGAAAAGACTTAGAATTAAAAGACTAAACAAAAAATAGACGGAACGAGAAAAAGAACGAAAGGCACACTTACTAACAGCATATCAAAATGTATATAAGCGAAAGACTGGATGACAGACAGGGAGGAAAAGGCATGAAACTGCGATACATGAAAAAATCTTTTGAACTGGAGTAATATATTAAATCTTTTGAACTGACGTAATATATTAAATCTTTTGAACTGGAGTAATATATTAAATCTTTTGAACTGGAGTAATATATTAAATCTTTTGAACTGACGTAATATATTAAATCTTTTGAACTGGAGTAATATATTAAATCTTTTGAAATAGCGTAATATATTAAATATTTTGAACTGGAGCAATATATTAAATTCTTTGAACTTGAGTAATATATTAAATCTTTTGAACTAGTGTAATATATTAAATCTTTTGAACTGGAGTAATATATTAAATCTTTTAAACTGGAATAATATATTAAATCTTTTGAACTAGTGTAATATATTAAATCTTTTGAACTGGAGTAATATATTAAATCTTTTAAACTGGAATAATATATTAAATCTTTTGAACTGGAGTAATATATTAAATCTTTTGAACTAGTGTAATATATTAAATCTTTTGAACTGGAATAATATATTAAATCTTTTGAACTAGCGTAATATATTAAATCTTTTGGACTGGAGTAATATATTAAATCTTTTAAACTGGAGTAATATATTAAATCTTTTAAACTGGAATAATATATTAAATCTTTTGAACTAGTGTAATATATTAAATCTTTTGAACTGGAGTAATATATTAAATCTTTTGAACTGGAGTAATATATTAAATCTTTTAAACTGGAATAATATATTAAATCTTTTGAACTGGAGTAATATATTAAATCTTTTAAACTGGAGTAATATATTAAATCTTTTGAACTAGTGTAATATATTAAATAAGTACAACATTATAAATATAACTATTAGTTAAGGATAGCAAAAGGAAGAGACTAAGCATCAATTGCAAGAAGAGAGATTATGGTTGCCATCAAGAGTAACAACTCAAGACATGAACTACGAACTGGAGATACCAAAATCAAGCAAGTAGAAAATGTTAAATATCTGGGAATTGTTTTAATAGAAGACAGAAAAATCTGACAGCAAATTCTGAAGGCGCATTGGAATAGCAATATATACCTTCCAAAACTAAGCAAAGTATTAATAAACAGGAAAATTGGATCTTGCCAAGATTAGCGAACCCAACATTTCCATGTCAAGAACAGCGAACAAAATTAAAGCCATGTAAAGAACAGCGAACGCAATTATCCCCATGCGAAGAACATCAGACCCAATTATCTCCATGTCAAGAAAAGCGAACCCAATTATACCCATGTAAAGAACAAAGGACGCAATTATCCTCATATAAAGAACAGTGAACCCAATTATCCCCATGTAAATAACAGCGAACACTATTATCTCCATGTAAAGAACTGCGAACCCAATTATCACCATTGAAAGAACAACGAACCCAATTATCCCCATGTAAAGAACAGTGAACTCAATTATCTCTATGTTAATAAGAGCAAACCCAATTATCCCCATGTAAAGAACAGCGAACCCAATTATCCCCATGTAAAGAACAGCGAACCCAATTATCCCCATGTAAAGAACAGCGAACCCAATTATCCCTATGTAAAGAACAGCTAACCCTATTATCCACATGTAATGAACAGCGAACCCTATAATCCACATGTAAAGAACAGCGAACCCAATTATCCACATGTAAAGAACAGCGAACTCAATTATCCACATGTAAAGAACAGCGAACCCTATTATCCACATGTAAAGAACAGCGAACCCAATTATCCCCATGTAATAAATATCGGACAAAATTATCCCCATGTAAAGAACAGCGAACCCAATTATCCTTATGTAAAGAACAGTGAACTCTATTATCCCAATGTAAAGAATAGCAAACCGTTGATAAAATAAGCTATAATTACAGTGTAACCCGGATATAAAAGACCGGGATATAAGAGAAACCGGGATATAAGAGAGATTTTATATGGTCCCAAAGTAGAGCCATACTTACCTAAACAAAATAGACCAAACCCGGATATAAGAGAAACCCAGATATAAGAGACTTCTTCTCCGGCCCCGACAACTCTCTTATATCCAGGTTACACTGTATTAAAAGCGATGTTGGAAATATAAATGAACTCGTTTATTGATAAATGAATAATTAAAATCCATGAAAAATAAAGTTAAATAACTTAGTTATTGAAAGGTGATTGCAAAGTACAAATGAAATGTAACAATAAAAAAGACTCATTTTTTGTAAAATCAAAAGTAAAAAATACAGTTGTGAATTCATATCATGAACAGTAAACAGTCTTTCATTTGGCACTTCAACATAAAAACCGTCCAGAGAGACACTGCACTTTGTCCGATTCATAAATGTATTCCATGATTCACATTTTAATCCCGCCGAATAAGTGAGTTGTTCTTCATCCAGACAATCACTGGTAAGCTATCCTCCCTAAGTAATGGCTTCACAACCTCCGTGGACGTAGGGTTTCTGGATATCTGAATTAATAAATTAATGCCCGTATATTAAAACAGTCTAGAACAGCGAACCCGATTATTCTCAAGTAAAGAATAACTAAGCCAATCATCTTCTGGTAAAGAATAGCACATCTTGCGGTGAGTGCGTTCGGTAATCTTGACAAAATTCGGAAAATTTCCTTAGAACCTAAGAAAGGGGTACTGAAGTACGATTTCATATCAATCCTCCTACATGACAGTGAATGATGGACAATTCTCTCACAGAAGACTTGAGGCAGTAAAGATATGTTTCTACAGAAGGATGCTGAGAATGCTATGAATAGAACATGAGAGTAACGAGGAAGTTTCAAGGATATTTGTAGCAAAAGGGACACTTTGGCTTAGGATCAGCTAGCAATTTACCTAACGAGCTTGTGTAAATGAATGGCAGGACATGAAAAAAAGTAGGGATATTAAGAATACGGGGTAATGTGGCTGGTTTGTTACTATGTAAGTGGCATGACGAATCCTCGTCGTGAAGGTTAGACCTGGGGAAACCAAGAAATGTAGTTCGTCCGAACACTTTCAATGGTAGTAGCGATAAGGCAGTGAGATTATAAGAGGAGCAATTAAAAAAAGTATGTAAAAAAGTATATAGTCAGTAAAACACAATATCTGATTCAGAGCCACCACCCCCCGTTTTAAAATCTACCCCCACCTCTTAAAACTTTTTCTATCGCCTTGCTTACATTGGCTATAAAATAATGGATGTGTTACAAGAATCCAAAATGATGACATTCATGGTCACATCCAGAATAATCTACACTATTTCGACCTAAACGGACGTTATTAAAAGAAAAATCTCCTTAGACGGCCAGCCAAAGACGTTGATGTCTATATGGAAACCTGTAATACACCTGACCTGTTCAACCTATACAGCGAGGCAGTCCTGAGAGAATTGGAAACCCTACTGGGATTTAGCATTGG
The DNA here is from genome assembly GCA_963932145.1 of Acanthosepion lycidas. Lineage (NCBI taxonomy): Eukaryota > Metazoa > Mollusca > Cephalopoda > Sepiida > Sepiidae > Acanthosepion > Acanthosepion lycidas. The sequence goes on along the minus strand of OZ010575.1, from coordinate 36,618,753 downwards.
CAGCGACAATCTTAACAACATAAGATACGCAGGTTGGTTGGTTGGGTTTTATGGTATATCAACCACTGTGGGTCATTTAATGCCAAATTAAGATATATATATATATATATATATATATATATATATATATATACATATATATATATATATATATATATATATATATATATATATATATATATGTATATATATATATATATATATATACACACACACACACATATATATATACATACATACACATATACCTATACATCTATTAAATATACAGTACTATTAAACATATAGCTGGCAACATTATTTTTTCAAAAACACATAGCTGGCAACATTATTCTTCCCAAAAAACGTATAGCTGGCAACATTATTTTTTTCAAAAAACGTATAGCTGGTAACATCATTTTTTTCAAAAACATATAGCTGGCAACATTATTTTTTCAAAAACACATAGCTGGCAACACTGTTGTTTCAAAAACGCATAGCTGGCAACATTATTTTTTCCAAAAAACGTATAGCTGGCAACATAATTTTTTCCAAAAAACGTATAGCTGGCAACATTATTTTTTCCAAAAAACGTATAGCTGGCAACATTATTTTTTCCAAAAAACGTATAGCTGGCAACATTATTGTTTCAAAAACGTATACCTGGCAACATTATTTTTTCCAAAAAACGTATAGCTGGCAACATTATTGTTTCACAAACGTATAGCTGGCAATAATATTTTCCCGAAAACATTATCTGAAACCTTGTTGTTGGACGTAGTTTCTCGTCATACCCAGGACGTGGATGTAGTTTATCGTCATACCCAGGACGCTAAGATACGCAGATGATACAGCACTGATAGCAGACACGGAAAAGAAATTACAAAATCTCCTACAGAAGGTAGCGACAGAGAAGAAGGGACTAAGCATAAATTGCAAGAAAACAGAGTGCATGGTTGTCAGTAAGAGGATGAACCGGAAATGAGATATGAAGGTCGGGAACACTTGAATCAAGCAGACGCGGAAGTTTAAATATCTGGGAAGCGTCTTGACAGAGGACGGTAAGTCAGACTCTGAGATCCGTAGGCGTAATGGGATGGGCAAGGACACATTTCAAAAGCTGGACAGAGTATTGTGAGACAGGAGGGTTTCTTTGGTAACAAAGAAAAGAATACTGAACTGTTACACGACATCTGTCCTTCTTTACGGCAGCGAATGTTGGACGATTTCCTCAAAGATGAAGAAGAGACTGGATGCAACACGGATGTGGTTCTACGGAAAGATGCTAAGGATAGCATGGACCAAGCGTGTGAGCAACGATGAGATCTTAGAGAAGATGTAAACTTAATATCAGAAGGGGCAGCTGAAGTTTCTGGGACACATAATGAGGAAGGAGGGCCTGGAGAATCTGATACTCACGGGTCGAATAGAGGGAAAGAGAGACAAGGGAAAACAGTGCATAACATTCCTGGCGGACTTAAGCAAGTGGATGACAGAACGTGGTCTTGGGAGGAAGCAGAGGGAAGAAACTTGTTGAAAGCTGCAAGGGAAAGATGGAGGTGAAGAGCCATGATCGCCTACGTCCTGAAAAATAAAAAGAAGAATACATAGTGTTAGAAAAAACAACAACAATAGCAAAAAAAAAATATAATATGAACACTGGCAAAAAAATGAACTGAGACATTGGTTAACATCATAATGCTGGAAACTTTTGCATCAAACAAATACATCAAAAAGAAACACAAGCATTGACAACCAGGAACTCGGATACATGAAAATACCATATACAAATATTTATTAGTATGAATATATTTTTACTAACATAAAAATTACTTACATCTCGCATCTGTGCATACAGATTTATCAAGACCCATGACCGACCCCGATATGCGTGCATACAACCAAATACGAACAGATCCCAACGCCCTATTATCTTCTACATCGAGAACCTAAGCAAAAGATAAAGTTCCTTCCTGTTCTTGTCGGGTCCTCTCTCTTTTGTTCTCCCAGAAAACGTTTCCTTTCTACTTCTAATCTTCGATATTCTGACTGCGTTAAAAACATTCTCACGCATGCGCTAAAAAGATAAGTAGACCTATCTTCTCTTTTCTTCCTCCTTCCATTTTCGTTCTCCTCTCGTCTCTCTTAAAATAAAAACATCCGTGTTCAAACATTAATTACTTACCACATGCTAGTGCCACGACCCACCCCAATACCTGGCACCACCCCAGGGACGATTTCAGACCCCACTTCGACATTACCATTCAATTTAGCCTCCCTATTATTTTTGATTCTGCTTCTTTTTTTTTTTTTAATTTTTCGTTATTTGCTTCTTCGATTAGCTGCAGATGTGGATACCTGATGTGCAAAACAATCTATGAATCTGAAAAAGAAGAAAAAAAATATATTCCTCACTCAAAGCTCGGATTTATTCTCATACTACAGCTGCAAAAAAAAAAAAAAAAAAAAAAAAGAACCTTAAATCTTGCCGCCATGGATGGTTGCATCGAGCAGTAAATCGGTTTTGTTACTAACATTCCGTTGTAAAAGACCAAATTTTTGCAAAACGAAATCTAATACCTGATGAGTTATCAGATAATTGAAATCAAACATGCAAAATCATGATACGTTAAGGCCTCGGCTGTAAAGTATCTTAGTATAAATGCAAATCAACAACATCATCATAATCATCATGTATAGTGTATTTTGCGTAAAGCAGACCTGGCGCAGCCCATCCATCCCTAATATTAGATTAGCTCTCTGATAATTAAAAACAAACATAAAATCTTTATATATAAAAGCTCGGCTGTAAAGTTTCTTGGCATAAAGGGCATTCATCATCATCATCATCATCATCATCACCATCATCATCGTCGTGGTCGTCGTCGTGGTCGTCGTGGTCGTCGTCGTCAGTACCACGGCCGGGTGTCATCGTAGGGTCTCATCCTAGCTCGGCCAAGCAGCGGATTCGGGAGAACATCCATGATTTCATTTATCAGAAAATGGAATCTTCATATTCTATTTCAGTGATTTTTTTTTAAACAGAGGACGGAAAGTGCGACACTGAAATCCGAAGACGTATTAGGATAGAGAAAGATGCCTTCTAAAAGCCAAGTAAAGTATTAAGAAACAGGAACATTCTCGTTAGAAACAAAGAGTACTGAACTGTTATGCGATATCAGTTTTCCTATATGGTAGTGAATGCTGAACAATCTCCTCACAGATGGAGAAGAGACTTAAAGCAATAGAAATGTGGTTCTACAGAAGGATGCTGAGAATACCATGGACCGAACGTGTGAGTCACGATAGTTTTAAAGAAAATGAAAACAAAAAGGAAACTCATGTATAGGATCATAAAGAGACAGTTGAAATATCTAGAGCACGTAATGAGGAAGGAGGGTTTGGAAAATTCGATACACACAGGACAGATTGAAGGCAAGAGGGACAAACGAAAACAACGTATAATCTAGCTAGCTAGTTTGACTAAATGGATGGCAGAACAAATTTTAGAAGAGATAAGAAAAAGACAAAATATATTAAGAGTTACTAAGGACAGGAAATCGTGAAGAGTCATGATCACCAACGTCCTGAATGTGCATTGCACATGGAAGAAGAGGAATGCTAGTTAAGAATAAGTGTTCTTATAGCAAAAAAGGTTGCTCTGCTTTTTCTTGTTTTTATACAATACTTTATGAGATGGACAAAGTTCGATAATTTATTAAAGACATTTTTATGTTTAACATTCTTTTTATAGATGCAAGTATTTAAGTAAATGCTCTGTTTATAATAAACAGTATTAAACAACATTTACCGGCCTGAATGTCCGAGAAATTTTCATAGAAAATATTCGTCCTCCGATAGGATTCGAACCTGTATTCTATACGGAACCGTCATTTAGCCTGACGTGCCTTAACCGATTGCCCACTTCATAATGTATGACGTCATATGTTTAGGTTTAGATACGCATTGAGCAGATATGAATGAATGTGAGAAAATCATGGAGAATTGAACTTAAAAACAGTAAAATCGACCTTCCAAACCGAACGATTCTCCGTGGCCCAATCGGTTAAGGCACGTCAAGCTAAATGACGGTTCCGTATAGGACACAAGTTCGATTCCTGTCGGGAGACGCATATTTTCTATGAGAACTTCTCGGTCGTTCAGGCTGGTAAATGTTGTTAATAATGTTTATTATAAACAGAGCATCTACTTAAATATCTGTGTCTATAAAAAGAACGTATAAACATAAAAAAATGGCCCAAATACAGAACTTTCTTAATATTAAATTAAACAAATAACTTTCTAATCGCCATACGAATACAGGGCGTTCGGAAAGTCATTACGCACTTATATTTTTATTAACTAACAGCTACCAAGGAGAAATTAAGTTGAAAAAAGGCAACATCAAATCCGTCCATGAGTTTGTTTATCTCGGCAGCAACATCCAGTCAACGGAGAGAGACATCAAAATCAACAAAGGCAAGAGCTTGGGTGTCCTTGATGGTCTGAGCGCCATCTGGAAGTCTTCTCTCTCTGACAATCTTAAGAGGGACTTCTTTAAGGCCACGGTAGTATCTGTCTTGCTATACGGCTCAACAACATGGACACTGACCAAACACCAAGAAGCACCACTTGACGGAAAATACACAAGAATCTTACGAGTTGCTTTGAACATCAGCTGGAAGAAACAGCCAACAAAGAAACGCCTAAATGGACACCTTCCTCCAATCTCAGTTTCGCTAAGAGAGACTAGCACAACAAACACCGGTTATAGTTTTACTTCAGCCAATTATGTACCATGCGTGATACACGCGTAGGCGATCATGTATCTTTCGATACATGACTGACGAGGCAGATTTTTCCCCGCAGTAGGTTGCCATTTCTTTCTGCGGTAGACCAGTTGCCATCCAAGGCTATAGAACCCGGTCTGTCCTGCTATTTACACATATTCAGTTATGTGCCATGTGTGATACACGCTTAGGGGATCATGTATCTTTCGATACATGACTGACGAGGCAGATTTTTTCCCGCAGTAGGTTGCCATTTCTTTCTGCAGTAGACCAGTTGCCATTCAAGGCTATAGAACCCGATCTCTCCTGCTATTTTCCCATGGGGGTGGAGAAGAAGAGGACTCACACTTTTCCCAAGGGTATTAGCACAGAAGTGAATGTAATGGATTCGACTGGAATTCGAATTCCATCCGAGCCGTTAACCATTACTCTTAGTTTAGGAAACGTTAAAGATACAGAGATGCTGACGCTTAAAATTAAATTTTGGAATCTGATGCATCTAAATGTTTAAATTAGTCAAACTTTTTTATCGATTGTGCTTTTTTTTACTTTTAGTTATATCGTTTTTCATTATTCCACATTGTATCAACATTTATTTTATATTAGTACCTCCAATAATTCGCTAAAAAATCAGTATAGCATAATGATAAAAGGTCCCAAACTTAAAAACAAAGTTTCATCGTTTAAATGTTTATGTTATTATTAAGAGAAAAGAAGAAAGTATTTTTAAAATATTTTTTAATATTTTTCCTTCTTTCTAACACGTTCTAAATTTGGGTAAAAAATCTCGATTTTTGTTTTTTGTTTTTGTTAACTTTGTAATTCTTGTGGTAATGGCCATTTTAGTGTAGCAGTTTCAAGGGGAAAACCCATTAATTTGGAAATTCTAGCAAAAATCAAATAATTGTCTGATTTTAATGAAACTTTCAGGACATGCAAAAATGATTGAATTTATTTTTGAAATTTTTATTTTTAAAGAATCCTGGTAAAAAAAAAATTTTCTGCATCTGTTACCCCCGCCAAAAAAAAAAAAAAAATGATTTTATGAAATTTTCTAGAATTTCAAACAGTTCGCAAATTGTTTTAATATTACTTATAAGCAGGGCTTCTTGGAGAAATTAAAGCATCAATTTTTTTTTACAAATACTGCCAGCTTTTTTTAAAAAAAATCTGTTCCAAAGCATAAAATAAAAACTGTAATAAACTATCTAATTATCAAATTAGATAGGCTTTTATAAATAATATACATTAAGGACATTATTATCTGAAGAAAAAAAACTTCGATGAATAAAGAATTTTTACAAGAATTGTTTGCATTTTTTTTTCATTTTACTTTCAATTTAAAAAATGTTTTAACATTCTTCCAAAGAGAGTATGCGGTAGGTGATTATGTTTTTAAATGAAGACTATATTTACTAAGCGAAAATTAAAAGCTTAATACAAATAATGCTACCAAAACTTTTTACCATAATTAAAAATATCTTTTTATGTGCGTTAAAATGTTATATTTTTTTTAGTATGATATCTCATAAGTGAAAAGGTCACGTGTTTTAAAACTTGTCTCCTCCTTGGGGAAAGCCCCTTGACATGTTAAGGTCTTATCTCACTCAGTTATTAAATTAAAAATGGATTCCGAGATTAGCGTACATTCAATATATTTTCGTTTTAATAAAGTGTTAAAAATAAAACAGATTTTATATATTGTAAATAAATTTAATCTAAATTTAGAAACGATAAAAAGTACGATTCTATTATTTGCGTCGACTGCATTTGAATCTTGTATTTACGGCGTTTCTCGTCGCTGCCCAATAAATTTATTCCTTTCACACCTCGCTCTAGTCTGCGTTATTCATCTTTTGTACTCACAAATTAAATATTTATGCTGCCAGAGAAAAAGTGATGAGTAAAAATCGAATCCTGCCAATGATAAAGTAACATTTGTTTGAGAAGTGTTCGACCCTCTACTTGTACGTCGCGCATTTATCATTTAAAAATATCACGTCTAAATATAAATATATATAAATATATTGTCTAAAATTTGCTATATTTACATGGAAAAAGTATTCGACATCGGAAATGGAGCGATTGTAGCCCTTTGTGATTGAAAACAAGCGTACTACTAGACTGGCAACTATTGGGTTGGTGCATAATTATCAGGCGATTTTGTGGACGTGTTATTTGTTAATAAAAATTGCTGTTTTGTTTACATTTTTTTTTAAATAAAAATATTATTTTATTTTCAGGTTGTAAAAATGCCTGTCGATAATCATGCTCATTTAAAAATGTTATTGTTGAAATGTTACGTCTCTTTTTTCATAATAAATATTATTTAAAAAAACGCCTGGTAATTATGCACCAACCCAATATGTCCCGCCGCTTTACTCTTGAACTAGCTAGATGCAACCGCCACTTCTACTTTAATAGTTTTCGTTTCTCGCACTTCTTGCTTGTGGAACTCCCTTGCGATTTCTTGCTTCCCTGACAACTACAATCTTCAAAAATTTAACTGCAACGCCTATCGCCATCTTCTGTCTTCCTAAAACCCATTCTTTTATTGTCCTTTCTCCTTACTTCTCTTCATTAAAGTTTTCTAATTGTTTTTCACCCCGAGTAACCCCTTGCGTTCTAGTGGTATTATCGCTTTATTTGGGGTGAAATTATAAATAAAAAACAATGTAGATATAGGGATCAACACTGCATCGTTACTGCCAGTTTCACGCTTCAATGTGACAGTCTCCATGCAGTATTAATCTTTACGTTGACAATCGCTATGAGGTAATGTTAATAGTGTCATTAATCGTTTCTTTATAAGGAAACATTCGGTATTGAGTGACCGACCAACCAGTATTACTGACAGTCTATAAAATGTTTCACTTAAAACAAATTTTTCAGGGTTTTTTTCAAGTCCAGTAGCTGTTATCGCTCTTTCCAGTATTGAAGGGTGGTTTCCTTACCAATATTTTATTTGATGTAGTTTTTCTCATGCCATTATTTTCTCTTCAAGTTACATGTAATATCCATTTTAGTTGTTGCTGATGTTGGAAGTCTTCAAGTCATGTGGTTTCTCTCATCTAGTATAGTTCTATTTTTATGATATCTGTAGCACCAGTCCACGAAGAAAGATGGTCTTCTCCAAGACCCACAGGCTTCACCTGGTCAAAGCTATTTTTAACTATTGATCTGAAATCAGTCAGTTATGCTCCATATGTGATATATGCTGAAGCGATCATGTATCTTTCAATACATGACTGACGTGGCAGATTTTTTTCCTGCAGTAGGTCACCATTTTTTTCAGTGGTAAACCAGTTGCCATCCAAGGCTATAGAACCCGGTCTGTCCTGCAATTTACCCATAGCTGGTGGGAGATGAAGAGGATTCATACCTTTCCCAAGGGTATTAGCACGTAAGTGAATATAATGGATTTAACTAGAATTCAAATTCGCCATATATACAAGGAATCAGTCAGTTATGTGCCATGTGTGATACATGCTTAGGCGATCAGATATCTTTCAATACATGACTGATGAGGCAGATTTTTTCCCGCAGTAGGTTGCCATTTCTTTCAGTGGGAGACCAGTTGCCGTCGAAGACTATAGAATCTGGTCTGTCCTGCTGTGGAGGAGAAGAAGAGGATTCATAACTTTCCCAAGCGTATAAGCATGTGGTAGGTAGAAAAAGAGGAAAAGTAGCTGTTATCGCTCTTTCCAGTATTGAAGGGTGGTTTCCTTACCAATATTTTATTTGATGTAGTTTTGCTCATGCCATTATTTTTTCTTCGAGTTTTCATTTTAGTTGTTGCTGTTGTTGAAAGTCTTCAAGTCATGTGGTTTCTCTCATCTAGTATAGTTCTATTTTTATGATATCTGTAGCACCATTCCACGAAGAAAGATGGTCTTCTCCAAGACCCACAGGCTTCACCTGGTCAAAGCCATTTTTAACCATTGATCTGAAATCAGTCAATTATGTACCATGCAAGATACATGCTTAGGTGATCATGTATCTTTCGATACATGACTGATGAGGCAGTAGGTTGCCATTTCTTTCTGTGATAGATTACTCAAACAATACAGCAAGGACCAGTTGCCATCCAAGAACCATCCTGCTGTTTACCCATAGCTGGGGAGAAGAAGAGGGTATTAGCACGTAAGTGAATGTAATGGATTCGACTGGAATTCGAACTCGGCTCTCCGATTTCTCAATCCGAGCCGCTATCCATTACTCTACCTTGCCTCCTAAAATAACGTTTGTATACAGATGACACTTTATATATTTATGAATGGCACTGGTTCCACGTGAATATCTCCATCTGACGAGTGTATTTAAGAATATGAGTCGAGTTAATATTTTGGTTGTGTAACAATTTACTGAACCAATACAGCGACATAATTCTGAAAGAATGAAAGTCCTATCAGGATTCATTACTGGCGGGCACAATCTTAACAACCTAAGATAAACTGACGACACCGTGCTAATAGCAGACACGGAAAGGAAACTGAAAAGCTCCTACAGAAGGTAACGAAAGAAAGCCAGAAGAAAGGACTGCAAGATAACAGAATGCATGTTTGTCAACAAAAGGATGAGCCCAAAATGAAAATTACGAATCGGGAATACTAAAATCAAACAATTACAGAAATTTAAATATCTGTGAAGTGTTCAAACAGAGGATGGAAAGTGCGACACTGGAATAACCAAAGATGCCTCCCAAAAGCTAAGCACAGTATTAAGAGACAGAAAAATTTCGTTGGAAACAAAGAAACGATTACAGAACAGTAACACAATATCTGTCCTCCTATATTAGCAGCGAATGCTGAACAATTTCCTGAAAGATGAAGAAGAGACTTGAACCAACAGAAATATGGTTTTACAGCAAGATGCTGAGGATGCTGTAACCCGAACATGTGAGTAACGACGAGGTTTTGGAGAAAATTGAAACAAAAAGGAAATTTATACTTAACATCAGGAAGAGGCAGTTGAAATTTCTTGGGTACGCAATGAGGAAAAAGGGCTTGGAAAATTTGATACTCACAGGACAGATTGAGGAAAGTAGCGTATAACTTTATGGGCATGAGCAAATGGATAGCAAAACAGGGTTTGGGAGAAATAACAAAAAGACAAAGCTTATTAAGAGCTACAAGGGGCAGGAAGATGTGGAGGGTTATGACCTGAAGGGAAACGACACATAAAGAACACGCAACTTGCGATGTTGGGAGAAACTACCATTAGCGCAGTCTGCTGATTCTGCTGATCCCTATATCCATATTATCTCTATCCTTTTCTTTCTTTCTTTCTTTCTTTCTTTCTTTCTTTCTTTCTCTCTCTCTCTCTCTCTCTCTCTCTCTCTCTTTCTGTGCGAGTGAGCCCCCTGTGTTTGTGCATGCGCACACATTTATGTAAGACATATCTCAGAATCGATTATATATATATATATATATATATATATATATATATATATATATATATATATATATATATTGTTTGGACTGTTGTCCTCATTTTTATTGTCATATTTACGACGTTTCCGCCGTTGTACGCTCCGGCCTTCTTCAGGTGATATACGATGGAAATTCGAACCGAAACCTTTATTTCGTTCACTGGGATAGATTGTTCTAGTTCCACATGCCATGCCTTATCTGGATATTTCAGTTTCAGTTATTTCCCTTTAGCAACTCAACTTTCCAAGTTTTTTGTTTACCTCTGCTGTTGCAAGATCATAGTTATTAAAGTTTTACAAATAGATGCCAACTTATTGAGGGCCAAGTAAAATGCAAATTTCAAACTATATGCTGCACTATATAAGACAATATTCCTAGGACATCTGAACGTGATGTAATGGCTAGCAAACTTGTCTCGCTAAAACAGTTACGACTGAATAATGAGTTCGATCCTTGTGCCACGTATAAGCTATGCTTAGAAAATTATTTTGAGCACCTCGAGGTGGTGTAATGTTTAGCAAGCTTGTCTCGCTAGAACAATTACGACTGAGTCGTGAGTTCGACTGGGTGCTCCTTACTTTCGGTCTTGTGCCACATCCAAGCTACGCTTGAAAAATTACTATAAGACAATATTCCTAAACAGAACTATTTTTGATATGAAGATCAAAACAATTCTCGAATAAAAGAACAGTAATGAAGGAAAGTTAATTAATGAAATATTAATACAACTTAATTATCGTAATGTTAATTAATGAAATATGCTTCTTCTTTTTTTTAAATCCATATGCAAATTATTAGGTTGGTGCAAAAATAATGACGTAATAATGTCGTTTTTTGACGTAATTTTTAACGTATTTTTTAACGTCAAAAAACGACATTATTACGTCATTATTTTTGCACCAACCTAACAGTTAAACCTGAAAAGTGATATCATATATAAGTCCGATATTGAGCTTTTAGTGTGTAAATAAATATGAAATAACCTCATGGCTTAACATCGCTCAGTTGCGCCTCTGTCTTTGGGCAGAGTGCGCTCAGGAGCTTCTCTGTAAAAGGAGAGGTGAAACTGAGAAAATTATACTGAGAGGTGCCGGCCCTGGGGAACAGCTGCCGGAGGCCACGCCCTCTCATTGCACTAGAGAGAAGGATCGGTAAACGCACCGAGGCCGGCGCAACCGACGGTTGCGGGGGCTCGGAGAATTTTTGTTCTTTGCCCGGGTGCACGCGCTTGGGCTCCCCACATTAAACCGACCTTGTGTCACAACCTGAGCTCGTGGTGGGGTTGAGTAAATATCTGTCTTTCGGCAGAGTGTGCTCAGGGGCTTCTCTGTCAAAGGACAGAGAGGCAACTGAGAAAATAATACTGAAGAGATGCCCAGCCCTAGGGAACAGCTGCCCGAAGCCCCGCCCTCCCATTGCACCAAAGGGAGGGATCGGTGCTCGCACCGAGGCCAACGCAACCGACGGTTGCGGAGGCTGTGGGAAATTTTTGTCCCTTGCCAGAGTGTACTCGCTTTAAAATGACCTTGTGTCGCATCTCGTCCTAGTGGGGGGGACGAGGAAATACCGTGAAATAGCCTCAGAATCCGTGGGAGAATTGAGCTCCAATTTCGCATTTATTTACATAGCTTGATGTACATAAATAAGGAATTGTTTTGCTGATGGTTTTTATAATTACTGAGTTAGGCAGTGTAATGGCTAGCAAGCTTGTATTGCTAGAACAATTACGACTGAGTAGTGTGTTCGATCCTTACTGGATGCCCCGCACTTTCTGCCTTGTACCACACCTAAGCTAAGCTTGGAAAATCAATATAATTACTGGGTTATTTAAGTATTGGTATTACGAATGTTGCTGATACGAAGAAATGTCTTTGGTGGGTATTCTTTGCTGATCGTTCATTAATATTCTTTTTAAGTATTAATAATAAACACTTAAACAGCGACTCGACATTCAAGTCAGAACAACTGCCTGCCTGGCAGCTGAGGTGTAAACGATTCTTTCCTATCAGCGACAGTGGTAAAAATAGCAGAATTACCAATTTTCAAGGCCAACAGTCTCATTCTATCTTAACGATTAGCGCAACACAGTGGTCCTAACGTTGTTTTCCTCCATTTTTTTTTTTAGACCTTATGCGGTACTAAGCTTATCAAATATACGTACAGGTATGGCCAAATCCATATGTACTCACACATACATACATGGGCACTTCGACGTGGTTTAATGGTTAGCAAGTTTGTTCTGGTGATCGGGAGTTGGATCTCTGGATCAGGTAGCAAGATCCATATATTCTGGTTCAGTAGGAACGAACAAAAAATGGTATCGGAGATATAAAAATAGTACAATAACCAGCACATACAAGATACTCCATATCTGTTATAATAATAATAATAATAATAATAATAAACGCCTGAAGAATGCTAGATGGCATTTAGCTGAAACCTTGTGTCTATTATAATATCTATGATGACAAAAATGGAGAACAATAGTTTAAATAAGTCAAAAATATATTGAGAAATCCTTATCTCAAAATTTGGACAAAATTATCAAAAGCAGTATAAACCCGCAGTGTTAGACAGATATTGAAACCATCTTATATATTAGGTTGGTGCAAAAATAATGTCGTTTTCTGACATAGTAACATATGTGAGAAAACGACATTAATTTGCTCCAACCTTATATATATATATATATATATATATATATATATATATATATATAGTATAAGGTGACAATTGGAAAAATTCTTAGTTTTTTGCTGATGCGTTTCGTCTTCCGACTTTTTCAAAGCAAAAATGAAATCGAAATGTTTTCAAGGAGTAAATATCTTAACTGTTAAATTAGAAATAGTTTGTTGTATGTATTTTTTATAAAATGTTTTCATTTTTCAAAACACACATTCATAAAAATGGCTAAATGTATAGCCGAAAGCGCTCGGATAAAAAGAACATTCGGACAGTTTTTATATAATTTAGCAACCGAAAAGAAAAAAAAAAATTAAATCGCATGAGAAATTGTATAAAAAAACTAAATCAAAGCACCTTGTCTGTCGTATTCAATGAAATGTGCATGAAAGAAGGATTGCTGCCTAAACACACACACACAGATAGATAGATAGATAGATAGATAGATAGATAGATAGATAGATCGATCAGTAATTAATGTTCTAAATTCATTAGATATTCTCTAGCCATTTTGATACTTACTACTAGCTCTCTTATTGCGGCCTTGTGTCAAACAGATATGCGCTGGATGAATACCTGCAAGCGCGCAAAAAGTCAGAGAGAGAGAGAGTGGATGAAACATTCTTGTAACTTAAAGTCAAATTAATTGATGACCCAATCGTTTACTGGGTTGACATGCTGAAACTTTTATGGTATTTTTCAGAGCAGTACGAGGATGACATGATATTTCATATTTTCTCTCCAAATAGCGTATTATGGGATAGCATGTTAATCCCTTTTAGGAGATCCTCCCAATTTTCCAAGCAAACTCAAACATCCACAACCGGAATTTGAACCCGATACGCCGTTTCTATTATCAATCGTAAAAAAACAACTTCCTGCGTCTTTATCTCTGTTTCAAAATGCATAAAAAATCCCATAAGGATACACATATTTATTTTACTTTTTTGACAATTGTATATCGAACTATAATGGCAACGTTTAACGTGTATCATTGAGAATAAATACGCATATTTATATATATATATATATATATATATTTATATATATATATATATATATATATATATATATATATATATATATATATATATATATATATATATATGTACCATTGCACACTTACATATATATATATATATATATATATATATGTATCATCTCACATTTATATATATATATATATATATAAATATGTATCATTGCACACTTACATATATATATATGTATCATCGCACATTTATATATATATGTATATATATATATATATATATATATATATATATATATATATATATATAAATATGTATCATCGCACACTTACATATATATATATATATGTATCATCGCACATTTATATATATATATATATGTATATATATATATATATATATAAGTATATATATATATATATATATATATATATATATATATATATATATATATATATATGTATGTATGTATGTATGTATGCATAATCGCGATTATGGAACTGTTTTCTGTGCACTTCGCATAGAAAAGAAGAAAAAATATATGCACAATTACCCAAAAAACAAAAACAAAAGACAAACACACGTTAAAAACAAACGTTTCCTTCGAAAACAGCGCATGTATTCTAATTATGTCCGTAGTGTACACACACACACACACATATGTATATATATATAAATATATATATATATATATATATATATATATATATATATATATATATATATATATATATATATATATATATAATGTGTACACAGTCCCATGCTCGTATGAAAACAACACAAAAACGTACAGAATTTATACATAACACAAAAACGTACAGAAATTTATATATATATATATGTGTGTGTGTGTGTGTGTGTGTGTATAAAATTAAAAAATCAGTTGCGCGTTCGTACAACCCCCACCCATACAAACACCTCACGGCCTGCAATCCATTATCTTCTCCCATACATCACCCCTCGTACTTTGATTATTTTTTTTTCTTTTTCAGCGGGGATCGGGAGTTGAAGGTGAGGAATCCATTTTTTTTTTTTTTTTTTTCATTGTCCTTTTTTTTTTATCTGCTATCCCCAATGGAAGTAATTTGTCGACAACTCGAAGAAAAACGCTGATCAAAAGAGCCGACACTGATCATTTCCGAAACCAGACTCTGCAAGAATCTAACAAGAACATAACCGAACTTGTTTGCACCTCCACCCCGGGTTTCACTACTTTCTCCATTGTTTTATTGTGACATCAGAATGTGTTATAAAATCATTGTAATGTACACAGAAGTGTTGTTTTTAACAACAATTAAACAAGTAATGACATCGATTTAATGAAAACTGTCTTCTTTATTTCTTTATAGTTTAGGAATTCAATTATCTCTTATTTAAGTGCGGCAGAAACATTTGTTTAAGAATTGGTTGATACGCTCTATCAGGTTGGGAAAGCTTGTCTTCGTAATGATGGAGCCAGCTGTTGTCTAATCCCTATGTTCCTGTACAATAAATGCGAGTAAACAAATCCTCTGCACGTCAATTGTTTATGCGCTTATAAATTTAAGTCTATTTTTAACACTTTAGAATGGAATCTTATAAATTACTCAGCAATCTACCGTAGCTAATAAGACCTGCTATTGTACCTTATCTGGCAAAAGAATGGCGTTTTCCAGTCTTTGGGCTCGAATTTAAATGTAAATGCGAAAAGAAATGTGCCATTGTTGGTGGTTCAATGTTTTTTCGAACCTACCTTGCACTTTGCGAAATATGATACCTACTTTTTCTAAAGGCCGTGTCCCTTCAGGGCGTGAGATTTTTATATTTTATGAATTTAAAAAAATCTAAGAACCCAGTCCTTTTCAAAATATCCGACTTCAAAATATTGAATACTTCCGCTGTAGATGTATATAGATATATAAATGGCGCATTACTAATGTCGTTGTCGTCGTCATTGTCTCGTATCAAAGAATTTAATTTCTTCTTTGCTAATCACTTACTTTAAAATCATGGCGTTGATGACTAAATTTGTCGCCAATGTGCACGTTTAGACGCTTTAACTTTACCAAAATCTGTTTCCGCTATCGATTCCCTATCGCTGTTTACTTTGCAAGAGTTGGTTGGAGGTGAAACGAAATCAGGGTAGAAGAAAGTGCCGATGGCCTATTCAAGGCGTACCTCAACTTACCAGGAACTGATCCACACAGTTGATTTCATGATCTTCCTCTTCCACATATGAAATGACACATGCAGCATCCTGTTAGGAAACTGCAACGGACTAATTTCGTGTGGCGCCTTCTGTAGCATGTCTGTCAGGCGTAGCCCTCTTCATCCGCTGGTTCAACCGCTGAGATCTGTCGTAATCGTTATCCGTCCGTTTCACTTTTGGGGTTTTGAGGTTGGTCGCGCTTAGTGTGGGTCCTATCTTTGCCGTCAAGAGTAGCACTAGTTTAGAAATCCCGATGGAATCGCTCTCAGAATCATTGGACCACACTCGTCCCCGGTATGATGATAAACTACATCCGACAGCAAAGCCGCTGATCAGGAGGCTTGAGGAGCGTAGAACCACATCTTAATTACTGGTGTTTTCAAGTCCAGCCTGACCCGGGGTGGTAGCAACTGTTAGGGTCCCAGGATCGGGCAACTGGAATCAAAACACTATGAAAGTGTAAAAATAGGTTTTAATACCAGCAATATATTTTGGGAAAAAATTATTAGCAGCAATACATTTATTACCAGCGGTACATTTATTACCAGCTGTACATTTATTACCAACGGTACATTTTTGAAAAAAGACAAGTATCACGAGCAATACATTTTTGTAAAAAAAAATAATTGCCAGCAATAAAAATCTTGTCGGTATTAAATAACCCATTGAGGTTGATGTGCCGTAAAACAAAACAAACCAAACAAACATTCGACCACGCAAGCCTCTCCACCACGTCAAGCAGCGGCCATCAGGATGTAAACCATACAGTTGATTTCATCACCTTCTTCTGCGGCATATATGGAATGAGACAGGCATAATCCAGTTATGAAACTGCAAGGGACTGCCACTGACTCTGACTTATATATATATATATATATATATATATATATATATATATATATATATATATATATATATATATATATATATATATATATATATATATATATAAATAAAAAGAAATGGACAAAGTCCGACAATTTATTTATTAAAGACATTTTTATGTTTAACGTTCTTTTTATAGATACAAGTATTTAAGTAAATGCTCTGTTTAATGTATTAAATAACATTTACTGGCCTGAATGTCCGAGAAATTTTCATAGAAAATATTCGTCCTTTGACAGGATTCGAACCTGCATCCTATACGGAACCGTCATTTTAGCTTGACGTGCCTAAGCGCTCGGTCATTTATAGGCATTTGTGGCGCGTCAAGCTAAAATGACGGTTCCGTATAGGATGCAGGTTCGAATCCTGTCAAAGGACGAATATTTTCTATGAAAATTTCTCGGACATTCAGGCCGGTAAATGTTATTTAATACTGTTTATTATAAACAGAGCATTTACTTAAATACTTGTATCTATAAAAAGAACGTTAAACATAAAAATGTCTTTAATAAATAAATATATATATATATATATATATATATATATATATATATATATATATATATATATATATATATATATATATATATATATATATAAATTACATTCACTTACGTGCTAATACCCTTGGGAAAGCCCTCTTCTTCTCCCTCCAGCTATGGATAAATAGCAGAACAGACTAGGTTCTATAGCCTTGGATGGCAACTGGTCTAGGGGAAGGACAACTCTGAATTCAAAACCTGCGGAGGGTCGTTTGGGGACCTTGTGGCACGTTGTCCACCAGGTCTCTGAATTCGGCCCTTCAAAAAGTGTGGCTGGTCCTGCACGAAATCTTCACCACTATAATCAAATCTCATGTGCCGTTGTCGGGCTGTCGGTTCCCTGGGAACTGATCTGCTTGACCCTCATACGTCGCACACGACGAGAGAGTCGACTATATATATATATATATATATATATGAAGAAATATAGTTTTAAGGTGTGCTATCCTTAAGGGATAACGTG
This sequence comes from Acanthosepion lycidas, assembly GCA_963932145.1. Taxonomy (NCBI): domain Eukaryota; kingdom Metazoa; phylum Mollusca; class Cephalopoda; order Sepiida; family Sepiidae; genus Acanthosepion; species Acanthosepion lycidas. The sequence continues at coordinate 36,600,797 of OZ010575.1, read as the reverse complement.
CCCAATATCAGAGACAGAGCGTATGTAAATATAAGTATAAAAGTGAACATTGAAGTCAACAGTCAGAGGCGACAGACTGTTTTATGGTGGACGCAATCGTCAGGCCGACTGACGATTGCGTCCAGCATTAAACAGCCTGTCGCCTCTGAGTGTTGACTTCAATGTTCACTTTTATATATATATATATGTGTGTGGGGGGTGTATGTGTGGTGCCTTGTGAAACGTGCTGTCATGTATAGTCCTCTTCATACACTGGTTCAGCCGTTGAGATCACTTGTAATCATCATCCTCTTGTTCCACTATTGAGATTTTTGGTACTCAGATATTTAGCCGACGGACATTTGGCCGACAGACATTTAACCGAATGGACATTTAGCAGAAAATGTAGTGGCGTACTTATATATATGTTTTACTCTATCGTAATGCTCTGCATATATTAATTTTTATTAAATGTATTAATTTATAATTTTTCTTTTTTTTCTGACAGGATTTTTTAAAAATCCATTGTGTATATATTATATTTTACTTAAAATATTACTGTAAGATGATAACTATTTTGAGAAAAAGCACATTTTACTACAGCAAAAGCTTTTTATGATATAAAAGATCTTTTAATTTCGCTTTTAATAATCATTATCTTAAAGGGTTGAACTAACTTTTGATTTACTGTTAAATACAAATTTGAATATTATGTTGGTGCAAAAATAATGTCGTTTTCTCACATATGTTACTTTTATATATGATTTCTGAATTAATTCATTGATAAATATAGCCATGTTATATATCTATCGAATTGTGTTATTCGTTACCGTTCTCAATCTCTTCATTCAATTTTTGCAGGTTTTTCGACAGCATGGACAAAATTCAAATCCGCACAATTTTCTTGTTCCAGTTCAAACTAGGCCGAAAAGTTACCGAGACAGCTCGTGATATCAATGATGCGTTTGGCCCAGGAACCACTAACGAACGTGTGGCACAACGGTGGTTCAAGAAATTTCGCAATGGTGACGAGAGCCTCGAAGATGAAGACGGTCGCGGCCGGCCGACTGCGGTTGATAACGAACATTTGAAAGCTTTAATTGAAGCCGATCCTCGCAAAACCACACGAGAAGTTGCTGTTGAACTCGAGGTCGACCACTCAACAGTCGTTCGCCATTTAAAGCAAATAGGGAAGTCAAAAAAATTGGATAAATGGGTGCCGCATGAATTGAACGATAATGAAAAAAATCCTGTGTCTTCTACGCTCCTTCTGCGCAGCAAAAACGATCCATTTCTCGAGCGGATTGTGACGTGTGATGAGAAGTGGATCCTCTACGACAACCGGCGACGTTCGGCACAGTGATTAGATGCCGGAGAAGCTCCACAACACTTCCCGAAGCCGAAATTGCACCAAAAAAAGGTTACGGTGACTGTTTGGTAGTCTGCGGCCGGTCTCATCCATCACAGTTTCTTGAATCTGGGCGAAACGATTACGGCGGAGAAGTACTGCCGACAAATTGACGAAATGCACCAGAAGCTCCAACGTATGTGCCCGAGATTGGTCAATATGAAGGGACCAATTCTCCTCCATGACAACGCTCGCCCGCATGTTGCTCAACTGACCCTGCAGAAGCTGAACGAATTGGGCTACGAGACTCTGCCTCATCCGCCATATTCACCAGACCTCTCGCCCACCGATTATCACTTTTTCAAGCATCTCGACAACTATCTGCGCGAAAAATGCTTCAAAAGCCGAGATGATGCCGAATCGGCCTTCAATGACGTCATCGCTTCCAGAACTCCGGATTTCTATGCTAATGGGATAAATAAACTTGTTTCTCGTTGGCAAAAATGTGTCGATTCTAATGGTTCTCATTTCGATTAATAAAGTTTATTATGAAAGGAGTTATGATCTTTTGAAGGTGAACGTCAAAAAACGACATTATTTTTGCACCAACCTAATAATTAGGTGCTACTTTTCCCCAGATATACTCAGATATTTTTTAAAAAATAACTAATTTCAATAAACAAATATTTAAATAAGAAAACATTTAAGTTTAAATTTAGGTTTAGTAATTAAATCACTTGAAATTCAGTGGTAATTATTAGTCCTATTCTACCTTATGAATCCAGAAAAGAGTTGCACAAGTGTCCATGAAAATTTCATAATTTTTCTGTTTCAATTTCTGATAGATCATAATTCTCAAGTTAATGAATGAATAAGTTCTATGCAAGTTTCATCACTATAAAATACCCACAGACATTCTCCTATTGCATCAGTGAGCCTAGAAAATTTAACAAAAACATAGCAATATGTATGCAGTTGTTTATTTAAAGAAGAAAGAGGATACAAATGAAAAGATTAAAAATTGAATAAGTTTTCCATTTCCCTGAAGTAGATGTTAAATGCAAGGAGAATTATTGACTGCTTTTTCTTCTCTTCCTTACTAATAATTAAAATACTTAAAGTATTGCTTGTTAGTATTTTTACTTGTACTTTTTGGGTGAAATGTCCGTTCGGCCAAATGTCCGTTCGGCCAAATATCTGTCGGCCAAATGTCTGTCGACCAAATGTCCGGCCATTGCGGTTTTTGGAGTTGGTCGAACTTAGCCTGAGTCCTCGTCTTCGATCTTGCAGCCAAGACTGACCCTTCCAGTATTTTAGAAGTCTCGACGGTATCGGACCACGCAAACCCCTCCACCACGACAAGAAGCGACCATCAGAGGTACACACATAGAAACATGCACCCGTAAACACGCATATATTTTACACTGGACAATAAGGTGAATCTTTTTTTTATATATATATAAATTCTTGGCCCAATCCACTTGCTAATATCTGGATTTCAATCACCAAACATCAGAATAACAATTTTGGGAAGTGAGTCGGGGCCAGATATTTTCGTCACACACATGAAAATGAAAAAATAACATTTTCTTTCATCTCTAACGATCGGACTGCCACTGGTTTATGTCTGTCATGTGTAGCCCTTTTCATCTGCTGGTTCAACCGTTCAGTTGAGTTGTAATCGTCATCTGCTTGTCTCACTATTGGGGTCTTTGGAATTGCTCGTGCTTAGTCTGAGTCCTCGTATTCGAGCTTGCTGCCAAGGGTCGCCCTACCAGGAATTTAGAACTCCCGACAGCACCGCTCTCAGATTCATTAGACCACTACGACAAGAAATAACTATGCACATTGAAACATATACAAATAAACACACATATATATTTTACATTGGATGTCGGAGTAAAATGTTCCCCATGAAATGTGCCGCTTATTATTATAATATATAGGAAATAGTAAAGGCATAAAACTATCATCAAATATATATTTGATCAATCCTACCTCAGTGCTAATATTGCCGCCAATGGTAGACCTACCAGGAATTTAGAACTCCCATCGCTCTCAGAATCATCGGACTACGCAAGCCGCTCCACCAGAAATGACCATCAGAGGTACGCACATAGAAACATACACACGTAAAACACACATTATTTACATTATTCGGACTATTGTCCTCATCTTTGTCGCCATATTTATTACAACGTTTCGGCCGTTGTACGCTCCGGCCCTCTTCAGGTGGTTGGAATGTCGAACTGAACCCTTTATTTCGCTCACTGGGGTACACTGTTCTAGTTCCACATGCCATGTTTGATGGATGTCAGTTATCAGTTATCTCCTGTTAATTTCCCTCTGAAAGTTCTCCACTGCCTTAACCTGGTATTGAACTCACACTGGATATAATCAACGCCTTTATCCACTGTGCCATATG
>OZ010575.1:36572045-36592045 GCA_963932145.1 Acanthosepion lycidas | reverse complement strand
CTAGCATATATATATATATATATATATATATATATATATATATATATATATATATATATATATATATATATATATATGCACGGTGGAGTAATGGAGGCACGGTGGAGCAATGGATAGCGGCAGTCGAATCCATTCCATTCACTTACGTTCTAATACCCTTGTGAAAGGTATGAATCCTATTCTCCCTCCAGATATGGGTAAATAGCAAGACAGACTGGGTTCTATAGCCTTGGATGGCAACTGGTCTAGGAGAAGGACAACTCTGAAATCAAAACCTGCGGAGGATCGTTTGGGGACCCTGTTGCGTGTAGTGCGGCAGGTCTCTGTATTCAACCCTTCAAAAAGTGTGGATGCTTCTGCACAAAACATTCAGCACTATAATCAAATCCCATGTGCTAATGTCTGGCTGTCGGTTCCTAGGAACTGATCTGCTTGACCCTCATACGTCGAAATTGACGAAAGAGTCAAGTATATATATACGTAAACGTTGACAGTTTACGTTATATATATATATATATATATATATATATATATATATATATAATGTTGTGCTAGACAAGTTTACTCTTCGGAATCTATCTTAGATATTATTAAATCTACCATTCGTCCATGCTTTGAATACTGCTGCCAAATATGGTCCAGTGCCCCCGCTATATATTTAGAGATTCTTGATAAAATCCAAAGGAGAATCTGCAATATTATTCGACCTATCCTGACATCTTGACTTCACTCACTTTCCCCACCACCGTGATGTAGTTTCTCTGTGCTTTTTCTATAAATACTTTCGTGGTAATTGTTCGGATGAGCCCTTCGTTTTAGTAAATATGGGGACTGGTTAGTATTTTCATAGAGACAAAGAGGTATTATGGTGGTTGTAGTAAGAAAGGTACGTATGAATGTGTTGTTTTGGTGTCAGGAATATTGTTTTGTACGACTGGTTCAGTGCTTGCGGCTAGCTAAGTTATAGTTAAGACAGAAGAAGACCGTCCTTTTCCCAATCCCCTTTTCGGCCTTGTGCCACATTTCTGTAGATAACAGAATAAATATTGCTCTTCGTTTTAGTACCTAGATTTTTATGATTTTAAGCGCAGTACTAGATTGGAAACAAGGTCTCATCAATTTTACACTTGACTAGATGCAACCATAAGTTCTATGCTAACAGTTTCTTTCGTTTGTGAAAATGTCTTCTGGTTCTATGCTTTCCAACCAAATTTGATCTGCAAAAAATTAAATGCAATGTCAATCGTTATTTACTGTCTTCCTAATACCACTTTTATTGTTTTGGCTCTCTAATAATGTTTAATTTTTTTTTTCAGTAACCCCTTGCGTCTTAGTGGCTTTACTACCTTGATTGGGATGAAGTGATTTTAAAAAAGTGTTTCTAGTTTACGTATAAGTCGTATAGTATGTATTTTGAGGGGATAAAATTTGATACAGCAACTGCTCTTGTCAAGAAATTCTCCTTTATTCGAGTAACATCTTCTAGAGCCCGACATTTACCTAATTTATTAAGCCTGCACTGAGTCAGATGTGACACAAGTTCGCTTTTTAACATGGGGACCCGAGTGTTTCCACTCGGGCCGCCGGTCTAAGCTGCTCATAGCCGGTGATACCACCGCTACGTAGCAGATGTTACGCAACGATGGGGGGAACGTAAGGGAGGGAGGAAGGTGCCGGCTAGGAACAAATACTACATCTTCAGCATCTATTCCGAAGGGAAAAACCCTCTTCTCCTCCTCTGCCAATTTTCCCGGAAGAATCCGGGGCGGAGAGCCCGAAATTTGTCAGGTTTGTCAGATGCGCCACCTTTTTATATCTAGGTCAAGAAGTTGCTAATTGGCTGAGGTGTGACCCAAAAAATTGGTATCACGTTCTCATATATAAACAAGAGGTTTTCTTTCTTTATTTCTCCGCCGTCGGACACGCGCGACAAGCTGTCGCTTGGTTTAACAAGGTAAGTCGCCATTTTCTTTGCACATGCGTATCTAAGTTATGGAGAAACTGTTCAAAATCACAATGTTTTTTTTTTTTTTTTTGTTTTTTTCAAATCAATTTTGACCATTTCTAGCAAAGTTAATGCAATCAGTTACAACTAAGAATAGTTTTTATTAGGTTCAATTTGGTATTTTTTTTCTTTTTAGAAACGCTATAATTCCAATTTAGATATACATGTATCAAGTACAAATGATATATATTGTACGATTTGTTATTGTACAGGATATAACGATTCCACACTGTAGAAATTTGTACGAATACCACGGATGTTGGAGAAGGAAAGGTTAAGGGGTTTAGTTGATTTTTGTTGAGCTGGTGTAGGTTCATATTTTTGGCTGTTTATAGTAAATGTATATATATATATATATATATATATATATATATATATATATATATATATATATATATATGGTTGAGTGATATATAAGGTTGAGTGATATATAAGATTGAGTGATACGTAATTTCCAATTCTAATGACGAATGTATCATCCTAAACATTACTTAAATACATGAGGCGATGAAAAATGGGTTGCTTACGACAATGTTCGATGCAAGGCTGCATACAGCAAGAATAACATAGGAAAGAATTTTGGAACTCAATTGGCCCGCTCTACCCCAGTCGCCATATTCACTTATATGGCGGGATGGGTAGAACATACCAACTGATTGCACTATTTTCATTGTTCGGAATATTGTCGTCATCTTCGTTGCTATATTCACGACGTTTCCTCCGTTTTACTCCCCGGCCTTCGTCAGGTGATTGGAATTACGGACTAAACCCTTTATTTCGTCCGCTGGGGTAGTTTGTTCTACTTCCACGTGTCATGTCTTTTCCGGATGGCTCGATAGCAATTATCTCATTTTAACTCTACTCTCCAAGTTCTTTTGTTGTTGTTGTTGTTGTTGTTGTTGTTCACCATCGCTGTAGCCAGGTATTGAACTCACAACTCTTTGGGTCAAGTCACTGAATTCAACCGATGCTTTTATCCATAGTTCTATGTGTCCTTGAGGCATGTCACGCGGAACTAGAACAATCTACCCCTGTGGACGAAATAAAGGGTTCGATTCGAAATGCCAAATATTATCTGAAAATAAAATAATTACAATACCTCATCTCAGACGTATAGACAGATGTTTCGGTTCGAAATTCCAACGGATATTACGTGAAGAAGGACAGAGCGTATAGAATTATAGTTTTTTTCTTGTGTCATTCTTGCTACATCCGGTTATTGCTTTGTCATGATGGACGACAAAATACATGCATGACCATAAAATCTTAGCAACAGCCAAGGAGCAACCCGGCCCTCATATTGCATTCGTTTTGGATACAAACTTTTCAACCGACAAAAAGTATTTGATAATGGCATAGGGAAGCGGTCAGAGGAGATTAGAAAAATTATGTTCAAATCTCTGTCCAGAAACTAGAAAAATGGTTCGAGTTAAAGAGAAAGCACATTTAAGAAAAGTGAATTTGTAAACAATGACTATTACTGCTGCTGATGCAAGACGCTTCGTTAAAAAGAATCGAGTTCTCCCAGTGGCGTGTTTATCTAAAAATGAGTACGTCCAAATTGACCCTCATCTACGCTGTGCGCCAATGGCTTAGGTGTAGGGTCTCCGACTGATACCAAATCAGTCGGGTTTCGATGCCGGCTTGAGGTAATCGGATGTCTACCTACCCGGATGAGCTGTAAAACAGCGAAACATTCTGTTGATGACAACATATATATATATATATATATATATATATATATATATATATATGTGTGTGTGTGTGTGTATGCATATATATATATATATGGATGTATGTATATATGCATGCATGTGTGTTTGTGTGTGCTATTATAATATAAAATACATTTTAAATTTTGAGAGGTTCATATATGTGGATGACAGCATATATATATATATATGTATATATATATATATATATTTGTTTGTGTCTGCTATTATAATATAAAATACATTTTAAATTTTGAGTGGATCATATAAACTTTCGAGGCATCTCAACATTTACAACGTGTTGTTAATATACAGAATTAATAATGACAACATTATGATTAATCAATTGTCACATATTTGAGTTCCTCTGAGTTCAAATTCAACAGTGTCTTGTCAGCTGTCGTATATGGCGGACAATCGTTTCAAATTTACGAAGAGTATTTGATGCAAAAAAGTTTGAGCGTTCCTCTAATACATTGGTATGTAGTGAGCCGCTTGACAGCAGTCTTCTTTGTATTGCTGAGAAACAGTGGATTGAGTGACGGATAACAGAGACGCTGTATAGTGTAATTAGTTTATCAGAACAATCAGGATGCAAAAATGGGGTGAAAGACCCGTTGGCAAAAGGTCATTGGTGAAAAGCTGTAAACTGACGGAAAGAAGCTATATTAAATTCCTCAAGATTACAACTCGTCCAAACTTCCGGGCAGCCTTTCTCTTTCCCATTCTGTAAACATTGCTGTTTTATTTAACTCTGTCCTTATCTTTCTATCTGTCTATCGTTTTTTTTTTCTCTCCTCTCCTCAGGTACCCATAACAAATTGTCACTTCCGCCATCTTATACCCTCTGCAATTTCATTCTCGATTGTGTCAGGCCACAGACTTATTGATTAGATTTTTTTTTTTTTTTTGCAGAATATTTATTCTCTTTTTACGAGCTCTTCCTCCTCCAAAGGTCTTTCTTGCGCCTATCTGTCATATCTTACCCTCTCCCCGTTTCTAACAAACCCACCTATTTGTTGTCGAATTATATCTTTAATCTTTCTTCTTAGCTGGTTACCGAAACACGTCTTCCTTCACTTTTAAGATCCTTTCTTTGTATGCTTTCCTTTCTATATTTTTACTCTCAGTTTGCTGTCTGCCAATCAAGTCAAATTCCATTATTTCGTTCTTTCGAAGAAAATACGCTACCTTCTCCTTTTTCTTTCCTTTCTTTTTCTTTGTCTCGCCCTTTTCAGATATTTCCTCCAACAACGTCCGCTTTATCCTAACGATAACATTATACCGTCAATAATCCCTACTGTGTACTTCCGAACCCTCTTTTCATCACTATGCAAATCATCTACAACCCTCGCGTCTTTTTAACAATGGAGAGAAACACAGGAGAGTGTTTCCTTTCACTTTATGCTTCCGCAGTTCTTACCTTAGCAACTTCTTTGCACCTCTTTCCCATTCAAACCCATCCTATCTCCCGACCTTCACTCTCAACCTATCAACAGTCCATCTTCTTTTTTTTTATTCTCGGGTCTGGCCTTCCATTTGCTTTTGATCGTATCCGCTTTGTGCAAATGATATTCCTGAAGTCATTTTATGTCTAATCGCAGAAACCTCTGTTTTGCTGTAATGGAACACGTTAAGGATTAGGGATGGTCAGGGTTTTGTTGGATTCCTGGATTGATGTGGGAAGATGCCCGTTACTATGTACTAAGCAATACATAGCCAATATCACAAGCTGTAACGAATGCAAAAAGCTTGGCTTCTAGACTAACCAAGCTGATATGTTAGCCTTTAATATTTTTTTTTTTAGTCTTTACTTCGTTTCTCTTGTAAAGTCCTAAGTCCTTTGTGTTACTACTCAATGCTCATGCGTAGTCCCTCCTCCTCCTAATCAGAGTCATTATATAGCCTGGGTATTCCGAATAGGTTAATTAGTTAATCTATATAGCGATTTTTCAAGCGTAGATATGGCACAAGGCTGAAATTAGTGGGTACCCAGTGAGGATCGATCTCACTATTCAGTCGTAATTGTTCTAGCTTGCTAACCATTACACCGCCTCGAGGTATCCTCCCCCTATTGATTTTCTAAGCGAGACTTAGATGTGGCACATGGCCGAAAGTATGGGGCACCCAGTAAAGATCGAACTCGCTATTCAGTTGTAACAAGACCAGCTTGCTAACCATTACAACACGCCGAGGCGCCCAATTAGTTAATCTATATATCACTATAGTTTCTACTTGCTTTTGTGTTAGTTTTCTATATTTTGTTTTAGTCTGAGTAGAACAAATAAACACCAGTAAGTGTATTGGTATATTAGTCATAATTTCATCAGAGTCGTCTTATTGTATGTCGGCTCAAAAATGGTAAAATAGTACTAAAAGTTTATTTAGCATTAAGAAAGAAAAGACAAGTTGTAAAGCTCCATAATTTCATCGCTTGGTAAAATTATGGAGCTTTTATGTACCAAGTCCTTTCAGAATGTATCAAAAAGCATAAAATACTACTGAAAGTATAAAGCTACGTAGAAAATATCTGTAGTTGAAATTATAAAATTAAAATATCTCCCATTGAAAGTATAAAATGAAAATAACTGTAGTTGAAAGTATAAAATTACGTACAAAATATTTCGATTTCGGCATTAAATAACCCATGCCGCTAAACAAAATTAGCCAACCAACCAAATCCTACTCATCAGTGTATAACCTATCCAACTCTACAAGAATCTTGTATTACATGGTGTTTAAAAAGTATCTCCCTCATTTTAAAATACTTATAATTTATTTATTAACTATAATTTTTGCAAGAAATGAATATGAGAGGAAAACGTTTAGCATGAGGTTTTATTTAAAATTCGATATGGCTACCAGCCGGCCAGCTATCGCGTCAACTGATTTTACCAGGGACTTTTGTGGTATGGAATACATAACTTTTTGAATTCGCTTATCAAATACTTCCAAATTCTTGGTTTGGTATAGTAGACTTGCTCTTTGAATACCACCACCACCACCAAAAAAAAAATCACAGGGTGTTAAGTCAGGATTCCTGGTTGGCCACTCATACATAAAACAGGGAGTTACTTTTCAATCATCCTGTATATTAATGTACAGAATCCCGAACACGAAAAAAAAAAAAAAACACACACACACAAGCGATATTTTCTTGAATGTAATAGAATTATGCGTTTTCTTATTGTTACAAAAGATATTTTAATTTCCGATTCTACAGAGTGTCGCAAAAGATGTCGCAACAGATTTTGACGCTTTCTGAAGAAATAATTCCATCAACTATATCCAATTTAAATAAGCCATATAAAGACAGTATTTATTATAAATGCGTGCATTTAAGATTTTGTCATCGCATGTTTTCAAATTGATGTCCATTATGATGAACAACTGACAACGCGACCCAGTGGAGTCACGTGCAGTAATCAACATTTCCATAGGTTTCTTGAACTTCTGTGAATATTTGCCCTCATCAATTCTTGCTTTACAGGGCGTGGTTGATATCCGTGCTCTTCCGGAATGTTTCTTGCGTGCATCGTGCACTGTACCACCAGCTTCAAACCTATATCTGATTGTCGCTAGATTGTGGATCTGAAGGAAACTCTCATCGATTCCGCCTTTGAACTTCAACTGCATTTTTGTACTTCCATTAGCATTTCAGGATGAACTTCCTTTGTTCAAAGTTAAACCTGGATGACGCTAGTAATACTAACGTGTAAAATCTGAAAAGAGACAATAATAATAATAATAATAATACATAACGAAGAGCTTTATCTGTGTAAAATGTGTGTGATCTTTTTCTTCATTTGCAAAAATGATCAGTGGAAAATGTCATGAAGCCATTTCTGATCTTAGGTCTCTGGTAGGGACCCGTAAGGAAAATGATAGCATGGGTTGACCAAATCCTTGTGAGTGAATTGTTCAGACTTTGACAATGGTTGTGCTAACCCTAGGACTAAGTGATGCTGTTTCTACTGTTCAATAGTGACTTCTCTATGGTGTTGAACAGTCTAAAACCTAATACAGTGTATCTTTAAAAATGTATACACATTTTGACGCTTTCTGAAAAAATAATTCCAGCAACTATATCTAATTTAAATAATGCATATAAAGACAGTATTTATTATAAATGCTTGTTCACAAGCAGCAATCAGCATTTCGATAAGTTTCTTGGGTTTCCGTGAAAACTTTCCTTCACTCTTTCTTGCTTCACAGGGTGTGGTTGATGTCCGTGCTCTTTCGGAAGGTTTCTTGCACACAACGTGTACACAGTATCATCAGCTTCAAAATTAATTGTCGCGGGATTGTAAGTCACGTGCATGAATCTGAAAGAATCTCCCATGCTATCATTTGCCTCTGTTATGAATCAGGTCCCTTCAGGTCGTAGAGAATAATGGCCCTCCACAACTTTCTATTATTTATAGCTCTATGCAATATTTTCTCTCCTTTTCATCCTTCCAAATTGTTTCGCCATCCATTAATACAAGCTCGTTAGATAGCTTACAGTTTCCTGCTTCCCTTCAGCATGTTCCTCATAAGGTGTCCTAAATATTTTTTACTGTCATTTTCTGATCCGAGGTGCAGTTTTTCTTCTATTTTCCTCCCTTGTTGCTCACACGCGCTGTCTATAGGATTCTCAGTATCTTGCTTTAGAACTACACCTTTAGTCTTCTATTAATCTGTAAGGAAATTATCCAGCATTCACAGCCATAGACGAGGACTGATATTACATGCCAGTTCAGGACTCTTGTCTTTGTTTCTAACGAAAGTTTACAAGCTCCTAATACTTTATTTAGCTTTTTAGAAGGTACCTTTTGTTGTTCATGACGGTCGTCTTTGAGTATAGAATCCAGAGGTTTGCAGTGAATATTTCGAAGACAGTAGGGAAGCGTTATTCAGGTTAGCAGTGGATATCCCGGTAAAGTAGCAGAGCGTAGTTCAGGAGTTCTTCCTTCTGTTCCTCTTCGCCTGACAAGCTGGCACTGGACATTCGGAGAGAGTAAACAAAATGGCCGCCTTTATACACGACGGATTGAATATTCTACGCCTTCTGATTGGTTAACCTTCTATTGGTGGACTATAAAGGGAGTCAAGTCATTTGGGCTAGCTCACTAGTACATATATGTATACACAAAAAACTGCAGCACCTTTCCAATGTGCCGTCGGATTTATTTGCCACATTTTCTGTCGCTTGTAAAAAGACTCCCTAGGTAGTTTAATTCCCACAGTTGCTTAATTTTGACATCACCATTTCGTAACTGGCTATTCTTCTTGCTAACGACAGTACACTGTTTTCTTATAATTAATATTTGGTCCTTTCTTTCATTATTTTCTTTTTTACAAAGTTTCTGTGTCTGCCATCAAGACGTTGCCATGTTCGTATCTTATGTTAATATTATATATCCAACAATAATAAATCCTGGCAGGACATCTAATTCTCTTAGAATCGTCTAGGTCAGTGGTACACAAACGGTGCGGCGAAACTTTTATGTGCAGCGGAAGAGGATAGCAGGTGAGGCGGAATGCTTGAAAGACAATCAAAGATTTAGAAACAGTTTTAAAAAATCTTCATATGCCAAAAATAAATATGATTTCAAATTTTAAAATATTATTACTTGTAATTACAGTCTTGCATGCGTCCAGGTATAAAAATTATAAATGATTATTGACCGATTTTATCACTGATATTTCTGCATTATATCAAGTATTAAGAATATAGTAACTAGGGTCTGCAAATTGGAGGAGAGAGTTAACAATGATAATGTTCTGAATTTGAATCCGCGGTTATCTCCCTTTAACCCTCTCTCTCCCTTTAACCTCTCTCTCTCTCTCTCTCTCTCTCTTTGGTCTTTCTTTGCTGTAGGGGTACTTGTACATACTCACCAGGACTTCTCTCTGGTAAGGCCAGAGAACATTTTAATTCCGAAAATGCGGCACAGAGAAAAATATTTGGGTACCACTTGTCTAGGTTTAATAAATCCATTGAGAAACAACCTAATACAACTAGCCACCTTCGGAGTAAAGGGAGGTTTGTGAAGCACTCAGTGTGGATCGAATCCACCATTAAACATCTACCAGACCAGTAGCCTAGATATCGCTCTCTACAATAGGTAGTCTAATAAGCAATATGTGGTACCGGACCTCACCAACCCATCTGCCTTTTCTTGATCTCTCTTTTCCTTTCCTCACCACCCCTCACCACCCCACCTTGTTAATTCACGTGTGTCTGTTTGGTCAGTGGTTGATTCTTGGATCATGAATTCGGTCAGACTTTCATCGATCATATTTGGCTGGGAGTACCACTCCCCACAAACGACGGTTTACTATTTTTAGCCCGACTTGGGATGGTTTTGAAGACATAATGAGATCTATTTTCCTAGCACTGCCTCAAAAACTAGGTACAAACGAATATGAACTCCATCAGCCTAATGAGCCATATCACAAAATCCATCATCCGAATTCTGATGAATATAGCACGCAGCAAAATCAGACCGAAGATAGGACAAGAACAGTGCGGGTTCGTCAAAGACACTGGAACAAGAAATGCGATATTTTTTGCACAGAATTTTATCAGAAAGAGCAATACAAATGCAGAATGGCGTGTACCTATGTTTTATAGATTACGCAAAGGCATTCGATAAAGTACGCCATAAAGATTTGTTGGAACTGCTCAGCAACGTTGACATATTTCGAAAGGATATTAAAATAACCAAGAACCTATACTAGCAACAAACCGCCTGCATACGGATAGAAAATAAGTTCAGCATGTATGCAGAAATAGAAAGGCGTGTAAGACAAGGATGTGTCTTCTCACCGGACTTACTCAACCTATACACTGAGAGGCAATTCTGAGAGAATGAGATTCCCTACCTGGATTTATTATTGGTGGCCCCAATATTAAGAACATAAGATATGCAGATGACACTGTTGATAGCAGACATGGAAAGAAAACTACAAAAGCTCCTACAGAAAGGTAAACATCAACTGCAAGACAGAAAGCATGTTTGTTAGCAAAAGGGACAGCCTGAAATGCAAATTAAAAATTGGATATACCAAAATGAAACAAGTATAAAAATTTAAAAGTGTTTTAACAGTGGACATAAAGTGTGATAGCCAAAGATGGATTCCAAAAGCTAAACATAGTATTGAGAAACAGAAAAACTTCATTAAAAACAAATAAAAGAGTAATGAACTGTGATGTGATATCTGTCCTCCAACTAAACATCAATTGCAAAAAAAGAGAATGCATGGTTGTTAGCAAAAGGGGTGAGCCCAAAATGCAAATTACAAATCGGAGAAACCAAAATCAAATAAGTACAAAAATTTAAATATCTGGGAAGTGTTTTAAAAGAGGACGGAATGTGTGACACTAAATCTGAAGGGACAGCCCAAAATGCAAATTACAAATTAGGGAAACCCAAATTAAACAAGTACAAACATTTAAATATCTGGGAAATGTTCTAACATAGAAGGAAATAGTTTGAAGACATATTGGGATGGTCAAAGATGCAATTCCAAAAGCCAAACAGAGTATTAAGAGACAAAAAAAAACTTCATTAGAAACAAAGAAAAGAGTACTGAACTGTTATATGATATCTGTCTTCCTGTATGGCAGTGTCTTGTGATGTCAACGAACACTCATTGCTACTTTTGTAATGTCAACGAATACTAGTTGTCACTTTCGCTATGCTCGTTGTACAAGAGACTTTGTAATCGCACATACAAATATGTTAACGCCGTTGAACAATACTGGTGTCAGACGCCTTCGAATAACACTCGCACTAATAGTTCTTACTCGATAACACTCGAATAGTAACCACCGAATAGTGATCCGAATAGTAATCCGTATAGTGAGATATTCACTAACCGCCCCACGCAGCCGGATGCGGCACAAGGCCAAGTTTATAGTGGGGTGTGCGAATCCATAGGCTAAGTCAAAAATTTCCCCGAAGACCCCGTACAAAACGTGCTCGTTTAAATGTCTACAACCCCTGACGTGACTCTGCTCGTCGACATAGCCTTGTCTGGGGATACTCTCTGACCAGAGGCAGAGAGTTTGACAAGCACACTTCCGAAGTAATCCGGATAGTGAGATAATCACCTAATCAACACGCGACCGAATGTGACACAAGACCAAGTTTATTGTGGGGTATCCGAGCCCGTAGGCTCGGTCAAAAATTATCCGTAGACCCCGTAAAAACGGAGTCGTGTAGCTATCTCCCAGACGTAGCCTCGTCTAGGTTCCTCTCTGTCCGGAGGCAGAAATTTCGACAAGCAAACCTCCGAAGTAATCCTGATAGTGATCACTTAGACGCAAAGCTAATTCCCATATATACGTTTCCTTTACCATCATGTAATCTACTTATTGTAAATGGGATCGCTTGTGTTTGTTCTCTGGTGATCTGTGTTCAACCTCTAGTGTCGGCAGCGACACTTTATAACACGAATTTGGACAATCTTTTCAAAGATGAGGAAGAGACTTGAGGCAACAGAAATGTGACTGTACAGAAGAATGCTGAGGATACCATGGGTCGAAAATGTGAGCGCCGGCAAGTTTAAAGAAAATGGAAACAAAATGGAGACTTATACTTAACATCAGGAAGAGACAGTTGAAATTTATGGTGGATGTAATGAGAAAGGAGAGCTTGGAAAAGCTGATACTCACAGGACAGATAGAGAGCAAGAGGGACAGAGGAAAACAATGGATAACATACTTGATGAGCTTAAGTAAAGCAACATCTAGGAGAAATAACGAAAAGATAACACTTTTAAGAGCTATAAAGTACAAGAAATAGTGGAGGGCCATGACCGTCTAGATCCGGAGAGAACATGGCTCAAGAAGAAGAATAAGAATTGGCAGTATCAGAAGGCACATCGGAATAGCGAAAGAGCCTTCCAGAAACTCAGCAAAGTATTAAGACATTGGAAAATTTCGATACAAACAAGTGCCGAAAAGCTACGCCTCTATCTATAAAATATAGGATGTGTGTGTGTGTGTGTGTGTGTGTGTGTGTGTATAATGAATGCACGGCCACAATTTTTGACGGATTTGCACCAAAATTTACATGCACATGCTCCAAGTTAGCAGGAAGGCCAAGACCGACTTTGCATTTCCCAACTCCCATCGATAGTGGAAATAATCGATTTTTTCATGCTTCTACGGCAGTTTTCATTTAGTTTGCGGACATTTTCTACTGAACAGAGTGAGATCATATAGCTGGCTTCCACGAATAGGCAGGAAGATTCTATTGGCCAGCGTGAGAACCAACAGCTGACTGACACGATTGTTAACTAGCATGCTAGTATGCAAAAAAATCGTTAGCTGCATTCGTCACAAGTGGGAAAAATTTAAATCTGCATGGCACTTTACTCCAATTGGCTCATTCGCTTGCTTAAACTCAACGTTGATTCTGATTCCGCAGAACTGGATTGGGTGTGAAAAAGTATTTGTTGTTAACATTCTTTTTTCATTCGATTTTTCCAGTTACGAGTTCTTTTTTAAACCTGATCGTTTTGTGTTTATTTTGTTTATTTCTTTTTCCATAACAGATTTAATGTTTAGTATAGAGCTTAGAAAAAGTTTGCAGTGTGAGATAGCCAAGAAGTAACGCATGTAGCAACATCAGCACGGAAAAGGGCACTCTTTTAAAGGCAAGGAAGGGCAAAAATATTTTAAGTCAAGTGATAGCGATTGCTGTATGAGTCGTACGATTTTTGAATCAAGCACGGGCAACTCCGGGTCGTGCTGCTAGTATACCGATATAACAATGAATGGTGGGAAGTTTCATTATAGTTGAATAAGTAACAGAGATACGGTTCTGCACACGGATCCTGATAACACCATGGACTGAACTCGTGAGCAATAAGGAATTTCTTAATACAACTGGAATTAGAAAGACATGAGGAAAACATGAGGAAGGACGGCTTGGGAAATGTAATACACACATGGCGTATTGAAGGCAGCAGGGAATCAAGAGAAACAGTGAACAATTTAATGGCAGTGCAGGGGCAAGGACGGATGGTTTACATTATTTACATTGTTCGGACTGTTGTCCTCATCTTTACTGCCATATTCACGACGTTTCGGGCGTTGTACGCCTCGGCCTTCTTCAGGTGATTGGAATTTCGAATTTTGTTCCCATCGGCGGTAGCCAGGTGTTGAACTCAAACCTCTTTATGTTAAGTCACTGGATCCAACTAACGCTTTTATTCAAAACCAAAAAAAAAACAAAAAACTTGGTGAGTTGAGTTAAAGAGTGCTGAGACACCCGGAAGAGGCACATCACGTGGAACTAGAACAATATAGCCTGGTGAACGAAATAGAGGGTTCAGTTCGAAATTGCAATCACCTGAAGAAGACCGGAGCGTACAACGGCCGAAACGTCGTGAATGTGGCAATAAACATAAGGAGAAGTCCTAACAATGTAACTGGTGTAAATAATTACAATACCTCATCTCAGAAACACAGACAGATATTTAAGAACGGATGGTATATAGTTCAAAATGTTTGATATTCAATGGATAGAAATCGTGAAGAGCCATAACCACCACCCACAACCTGAAATGACAAAGCACATAAATGATGATTATTTATATATTTAAGTGCATTCACTTCGATCTTACATTACAAATGGCCCTTTTGTCTTCCGATTTTTCCACTGGGGCTTTCACCGTAGTTGTCAAATCCGTACACGCGTGACGACTTAGCCGTATATATATATATATGTATATATATAATGTGTGTGTGTGTTTAAGAGATAAAAAAAGAGAATATAACCCTTTTAGAGAGAAATCATTTGTCCGCTAAGAGCTTATTGAAGAAGCCATTTTATATTCAGTTTCTTCCCCTTTCGCTTGTTGCCTTCCGTTTGGCTCTAAGATATAAAACCGACTTTCTTTTCCTGTCAGTGGGCCGCTTTACAAGACATCAAAACAGTAGAGGTTGTTTTCATGTTCACAATTACGAGGAGACTCGAAATATGCACGCCTCTTATTACCCACGCACATATATCTGCTCTATTGGTGACAGTTCGCATCTTGTGTGTGCGTGTACGCACACACACACACATACAGAGACAAACACAGACACGCACGCACATAAGTTGCCAGTTTGATCACACTGGTTTGCACAATAGAAGAAAAGCATTGATATATATCAAAGTGCCGACATATGCAAAAATGTCTTCACAATTTTTGCATAATTTCACCGGGCAACTCGTCTATTTCGCGTTAATGTCTCTCCCGTTCGGTAAATCACAAGCGAAAAGTAATTTTAAACACACACACACACACACACATACATACACGCGCGCGCATACACACACCTTTTCCACTGGGCTTTCACTGTGGTCGTCTGCATATTTGATATATATATATATCAAATATGCAGATATATATATATATCAAATATACAGACAACGATATAACTGTATATTTTATATTTATATATATATATATATATATATATATATATATGAAAAAATATAGTCTCAAGGTGTGCTATATTTCTGGAATAAAGTGCTCAATATCGGAGATAGAGTGTATGTAAATATAAAAGTGAACATATATATATATATATATATATATATATATATATATATATATATATATATATATATATATATATAATATATATATATATATATATATATAAGTGAACATAGAAGTCAATACTTAGAGGCGATAAAGTGAAAATTTATATATATATATATATATATATATATATATATATATATGGATTGCTGTTTTTGTATATGAATTAAACATTTTCATTATCATCAACCCATTGACTTTTGTTATCATAATGCGGGGGATCTGAATGCAGAAGCCACGCATATATATATATATATATATATATATATATTAAAATAATGAGAAAATAAATTTATAATATATTTGATATATATATGTATATCTATATCTATATCTATCTATCTATCTATCTATCTATCTATATATATATATATATATATATATATATATATATATATATATATAAAATGTATGTGTGTGTTTTTAGAGACAAAAAACAAAAGAAAATTACATATGCACACACAGAGACACAAGCTCTCTCTCTCTCTGTCTCTGTCTCTCTCTGTCTCTCTCTCTCTCTCTCTCTCTCTCTCTCTATATATATATATATATATATATATATATATATATATATATATTTCTCTATTTCTCTCTCAGTGATACACACATATTAATAGCTTATAGTAATATCACATTAAAACACTGTTCCCGTGCGATCACGGAAGTTAAGCAACGTCAAGCCTGGTCAGTGCATAGATGAGTGACCGCTTGGGAAGGGTAAAGTGTCGCTTATTAACAAGGTTGGATCGGCAAAAAAAGTACGGGGTCAGAACAACAGTTCATAGCGAATCGTACAGAATGGCGCGTTGAAATGTCAACTTTTCAGAATATATATATATATATATATATATATATATATATATATATATATATATATATATATATATAAAGGTGTGACGTCCCCCGGTGTCGCTGCGCCAAATGTGACGTCTGCCTGGTCGCGCCAGCCGTGCTATCCTCATCAGGGCCCCAGTTGTGACGTCACCCCGTCTGTCTCCGCGCCGTCGCCGTTCTATCCTGTCCTGTGACGACCAGCTGGCTTGGTATTGGTCGCGGCACCAAATGTGACGTTCTAACCTTTTGCTGATTCGGATGGGAATCTGGTTAGATTCGGCATCAGCCTTGTCGTTCCCAGCTCGCCTCCAACGTCTGGTTACCGAAGTAAATGTTTTGATTTCTATTCTAACCTACCCAAGTTGTGATTTGATCTTAGGTAGACGAAATCAATCAGTCGCCGGGCCGTAATGCAAGTCGAGTCCGAACAAGGGCAATATCGCACAAGTATATGTAAAGGAAAATAAAGTAATAACTCGAAAAGTTCAAATGTGTTAAAAAAAAAAAAAGGATAACAATATTTTATATCTGGTTGCTGAATATAGGACTGCGTCTTTCTACCAACCCGCTAATATGGATACGTGACACTTTGCGTTTGTTAGGCGAGTCTTAACATCCTAAATTGTTCCTTTAAGAAACAGGTGATATTCGTAAAACTTGTTTTGGTGGTGTTAGTCTAAGTCGTTCTTCAAAAATAAATTGTTCTTGGTTAGAAGTTGAGGTCGAGAATGCGTGGGTCTTAGTGCAGCTTCCTGCGAGGCGGGTCTTCAGAGCTCTCAGCTCAACTGCAAACTGCAACTGCTTGCCTGTCTGTCTCCAACCCCAACTCAACTCAACTCAGCTGCGAACTCCTTAATTCAACTGCCGCAACTCGTTGCTACTCTGCTTATATGGACGCCGACCAAAACCGGGGTGGGCCTGTCGGGTTTTGAGGTTCCTTGATAATTCTAAATCCGCATTAAGAATCTTCTTTGTTTTTGGTCAGAAAAATTTATTAATTTCCATTTTTGGAGGTCTTTACTTTCTAGGGTGGTGAATCCTCCTCCCACCTCATTCTGTTCTCATATTGGTATCTCACCCATACCCTCAGAGGGTGTCAACGGGTTTCCCCTCTCTCTCACAGTGGCATCTCACACCGATCCCTTCAGGGGGCGTTAACAGGCCTCCCCTCCTTCTTCACATGATTACCCTCGCCTACCGCTCACGTCACCATTCAGCCAATGGGAGCCCAGTAGTGTGGGTGTGGCTAGACTAGCCTCGGTTTTAAAAATCTTGCTCAAAGAAAAAAAAAATTATCTTTCCTTTTTTTTTCTTTTCTTTCTTTCTAGCAAACCTAAATAGTGTCACAAAGGATGCGATGGATAAATTGTCGCTTAAGTAGCGTAAAAATGAAAATAATACTGACATCTCATTTTAACAGTTATATTTACCAAAATTACACAAAAATATCGTGTAATACTAAAGAGTGATTTTATTCAATAAAATCACCATTGGCTTCAACCACGGGATCTAGACAACTTCGGAAACTCCTGCAACTCTTCTGGACGCTCTCCTTGTTTAAGTTGGTGACTGCTGACATAATCCTTGCCTTCAGTTCATCTTCGGTGTTACAGAAAGTTTTGTTGATCTCTCGATCAAATTTCATCGCACACGTAATAATCAAGGGGATTGCAGTCTGGGGAGTTACGTGGTCGGATGTAAGGGGTGACATGGTTGCGGAAATTGTCTGACTGCCTCCTGACCCAGGGCAGCACTATCTCCTCAGTGCATTTGATCTAGGCCTCCATGTTGAGTCTGAAGCCCTGTGGGAAGATGAATGGAGGCATAATGTCACCATCTCTAGTAATCACTCCAAACACTTTAGTAATTTACATTAGACTCATCCAACTCTTTTTAAATCCTCTGCAGTGTCTTCACGTTGACACCCAAACACTCTGAAAAGTTTGAATTGGAACTTCCGGGACGAATACGAAGCAGTACAGCATGGCGTTTCCAAATTCCTGGTGCAAAAAAGAGGGTCGAGGAATAAATTTTCATGTAAATTATACAAAAAGGAAAATAACACTGACATCTCATTTTAACAGATATATTTACCAATATTACACAAAAATATCTTGAGATTGTAAAGAGTAAATTTATTCAATAAAATCATCATTGGCTTAAACGACGACCTCCAGACCACTTCGGAAACTCCTGCAACTCTTCTGGACGGTCTCCTTGTTTGAGTTGGTGAATACTGCCATAATCCTTGTTTTCAGGTGTAAATTTTGGTGCAAATCCGTCGAAAATTGTGGCCGTGCATTCGTTACACACACCTACATACACACATCCTGCCTTTTATAGATAGAGGCTTGTTTGTCTGTATCGAAATTTTCCAATGTCTTAATACATGCACATGCTCCAAGTTAGCAGGAAGGCCAAGATCGACTTTGCATTTCCCAACTCCCATCGATAGTGGAAATAATCGATTTTTTCATGCTTCTACGGCAGTTTTCATTTAGTTTTCGGCCATTTTCTACTGAACAGAGTGAGATCATATAGCTGGCTTCCACGAATAGGCAGGAAGATTCTATTGGCCAGCGTGAGAGCCAACAGCTGACTGACACGAATGTTAACTAGCATGCAAAAAAAAAATCGATAGCTGCATTCGTCACAAGTGGGAAAAATTTAAATCTGCATGGCACTTTATTCCAATTGGTTCATTTGCTTGCTTAAACTCAACGTTTGGTGTTACAAAGAGTTTTGCTGGTTCATCCCTCAACTGCGTCCCACACATAATAATGAAAGGGGGAGGTAGTGTGGGGAGTTAGATGACCAGATATAAGAGGTGATGTGGTCGCAGAAATTGTCTAACAGCCATGAATTGGTTCTCCTGCTCGTGGTACGAACGCAGGGTCATCCATCAGCCGCCTTCTTGAACCAGGGAAGCGCTACCTCCTGGAGACACTTGATGTAGGCCTCCGTGTTGAGTCTGAGGCCCGCACCGACAAAATTTGGGAGTTCTTTTCTTATCAGAATGCTCTCAGTGAGTTTTTCCGAGATTCCGTACCTTCGAAATCACCACCTGTGTCGGGATCCTCTGCACTGTCCTCAGATTGACACCCAAGCACTCTGATATGTTCGTATTGGATCTTCCGGTGCGAATGCCAAGCAGTATAGCATGCCGTTTTCAAATTTCTGACTAAGTGAATTGCGTTATGGTGCTCCTTTTTTCTCACAGAGGGTGCCCAACTGACCGCACTATAATGTGCAGTCAACAGAATCAAAAACAAACTACGCGGATGCGCGAAATTAAAAATATAAAATGGCGACCCATCGCATCCTGTATGTATGTATGTCTCTCTCTCTCTCTCTCTCTGTATGTATATATATATATATATATATATATATATATATATATATATATATATATATATATATGTCAATCACGTATGAAACGAAATCACGTGTTCAAAGCTCACTTACTGAATAAACGTTACGTATTTTTGTTACGACCCAATAATTGTGTGTCACTGCTTCCAAAACATTCATAAATATGATAAGCCGATAGAAAGAATATGCCGTTTTTTTTTTGGGGGGGGGTGCTTCAATTTAATGCAAAAGAATTCTTAACCTCATTTATATTATTGTATCAGTTCTTATTCATGGCGATCAAGGATCAGGAAGTTGTGGAGAGTCATGATCGCCACGAATCTTTTTAGTTTCACCACTGCTGTAGCCTGGTACTTAACTCACAACTCAGCAGTGGAGAACCCAAAAACTTGTAGAGATGAGTTAAAAGGAAATAACTGAGACATCGGGAAGAGGCATGACACGTGGAAATAGAAGAATCTACCCCCGGTGGACGAAATAAAGGG
>OZ010575.1:36557045-36569545 GCA_963932145.1 Acanthosepion lycidas | reverse complement strand
TCTTTCTTTCTTTCTTTCCACAGGCATTGCCTCTATTTCCGTCCCGACATTTTTTTTTTCATCAGTCTTTCTTTAATCTAAAAGAGACCGCGCGGGGCTTTTTTATTGTACAGTTACACTGTCATTGAACCCTGCAAACTAGGCGCGTGCCGAGCCATTCCGTGTCCTGTAAAGGTTGACATTTTTTATGTCCTTCGTCCAAGAGCTACAAAATCCGACCTCCGCAAATACTCGTGTTGCTCATATCCCCGACCCACAACCCCTGGTTTATGCACAATACTCTTCTCTCTTTATTTCTAAGGATTCTCTCCCTTGGCTGCTTTTCCATTTGCAACACCCTACCCTGGTCCACAGACGTGTTCTTTACCCCTCGACTTAATTAAATTCATTCCCTCATGCTTGGACAAGTTACTCCTTCCCCACACTTATCAAATTACTGTCACTCGGACAACTACTGTTTTCGGGAAGAATGCACGTTATTTTTTTATTTATTTTTTAATAGGATTTTTTGGGGGGGCAGTTCTCTTGGTGAATTTTATTTCGCGCACAAATTGCTGTTGGTTGACTATTTCGCATTGTAATCTTTTGATTAATTTTTTTCACCTCGCCTCATATTGCGACCATGTTTTATTTATAATAATGTCAGATGGTGTTGATCATGTTTAGGGGGTTATAAACCTCTTTGGGCTATTTAATGTCGAAATCTGCATATTTTGAACACAATTTTAGGGTTGGAGAAAAGGACGGTCTTCTGTCTTAACTTTAAACTTAACTAGCCACAAACACTAACCCAAACATACAAACAATATTCCTAACACCAAAACAACGCATTCTTACTAACCTTTCTTACTACATCCACCATAATACCTCATTGTCTCTATGAAAATCCTAACTAGTCCCCATATGTAAATTCATTGTATGTGTGTGTGGGGTGGATAAAAAACAATTCAAAAAACTTCCTTCTCCAAAAGGCAATACCTGCTCCTATTTATACCTGGGAGAGTCTATGTGTGCGTGGGTAAATTTCCATAGCAGTAGTGATCGAGGAATCGGTTCCACAAATTAGCAGTCTGTGGGTAGAAGCTGCTCGAATGTAAGTTACGTCTTACCAATAGAATATGAAGAGAATGAGAAATGTTCGCTACAATGTGCATGGCAGATCTTAGCCGCGAAGGTTAGAACTGGTGGAACTAAGGGATTTGGTTCGGAAATAGCGATAGATTGGCGAGAGAATTGTAATGTTTTGTTTAGAGGGAAAAATATTCTGCAGTTTTGTTTTTTTTGTTTTTTGTTTTTTTTGCTTCTTCACATTTAAGTGAACATGTTGCACACGCGGCCATCTTTTTCAGATCTAATGTCAACTTTCAACACTTTACCCAGCTATTTGCATCAGGTCAGTTAAATAGAATTAGGTAGTGAACGAGCAAGAAATGTCTGCATTTTTCAAAGAGGCTTTTATGAAATCTTTGATCATATATAACAGGACCGGTGAAAATACCACATTTTTTGCTACTTATTATTACGGAAACTAATAATTTTTGACTGGCATATTTGCATCGAATGTGATTTTTTTTTCTTAAAGGTAGCATGCTCTAATGAAAGCTTTTTATACTTTATTTTCGCTTTTATAATGCATTGATATTTTGATAGCAGAACCTCGCATGGGAGAATACTGAAGTTTTACAAAACATTTCATTGATAATCATAGTTACAAATTCATGTTATTTATATTAAAAATTATAAAATATCGATTGTGTTTTCATGAGCTCACGTTATACAGGAACGATCAATTAGCTTATCTTCATACCCTGCCTGGTGGCAAACGCTGCTGGTGGCGGCAGGGGTGGCGGTCCCGCCATAGCCACCGAGACCGTGATACCACCCCTGGTCGGCGGCTGATGAAGACAGGGTATCGCACGTGCTAACACGTATGTTAATATATATATATATATATATATATATATATATATATATATATATAACGTAAAAAGTCAGTTATATATATGTGTATGTGTGTATAGCTTTTAAGCTATCATTTATATATATATATATATATATATATATATATATATATATATATGCTAGCTTAAAAGCCGTACTATCGGGTGGCATTTAAGCTAGCTCCTACGGAGAGTGCTTGATTCAGCCTTTATCACAATAGGTAGGGAGGTGTAGATGCGATAGGCAACACTAAACTACAGAAGAACTCAAACTTGATCGCTGTATTTAAATGTTGCATTAATATTTAAGTTTAACTTTTAAAAGTTCACTTAATTTAAAGACAGTTTGATGTACGTAGGTCCTTACTTTCCGTACAAACAATTTGTTTTATTTCATGTCTGACTTTCGCTGGATTTTGCAATTAATTTCGATTATTCCCGAATTTATTTCCAAGTTATAAAAATTGTTATCGTACAAAAAAAAAAAAAAAATGTTGCAAAAACTCACATAAAAAATTGCCAAAAACAATTGCAGTAATGAAAAATTGAGAATCCAAAATTTCCGGTTTGCGGGTCCGTATCAGGCCCGGTATGTTTTTAATTTGCACATGGAGTCAGCCCGATTCCAAAATGGTATAATATGTTGGGCTACGGCCTGAAGGAATAAAGTTGAAAAAATGTCACACAATGATTCACTGACATTCGCATTTATATATAATAAATGCGAATGTCAGTGAATCATTGTGTGACATTTTTTCAACTTTATTCCTACATTTGACTACATGTCAAAAGTTCTATGCACAGAAAAGAGAAGTTTCCTACCTCCCCTTAACCTATGTCTTTTATTATGATTCCATAAAAGATTATTATTATAATAATAATAATAATAATAATAATAATAATAATAATAATAAACTTTATTCAGTAATAATAATAATGATGTTTAATCAGTTTTAATAATAACAATAATGAACTTTATTCAGTAATAATAATAATAATAATAATAATAATAATAATGAATTTATTCAGTAATAACAATAATAATAATGAACTAAATTCAGTAATAATAATAATAATAATAATAATGAATATTATTCAATAATAATAATAATAATAATAATAACAATAATGAACGTTATTCAGTATTAATAAAAATAATAATGATCTTTATTCAGTAATATTAATAATAATAATGAACATTATTCAGTAATAATAATAATGAACATTATTAAGTAATAATAATAATGAACATTATTAAGTAATAATAATAATGAACATTATTCAATAATAATAATAATGGCAATTTTATTCAGTAATTATAATAATAATGAACTTTATATAGTAATAATAATAATAATAATGATCGTTATTCAGTAATAATCATAATAATAATAAAGAACTTTTTCAATAATAATAATAATAATAATAAATAGCCAACAAATTCAAAAGGGAATTTCAAGTTGATGAAGAAGTGCAAATAAACCATAATACAACTACTACAGCCGCAAATTACCTAAAAAGAAAGCAAATGCAATGTACCAAATGCAGAAACGATAGCAAGATACGCGTCTACATGGTGAATACTCTGCCCGTGCCAAACAAGCTGTTGTAAATAAACCTCGTATCCATCAGCCGTTATGTAGTGCCAGATTTAAAGTTGAAACCGTGGAATAGTGGGAAATGTCATGAAGCCATTTCTGACCTTGGGTTTCTGGTTGGGACCCAGAAAAAATGTGTATACAACTGAAATCAAAGGAAATAAAATAATAATAATAATAATAATAATAATAATAATAATAATAATATTCACTGGAAAGCCATCACAAAATATTTTCTCATCGATGTGGCCTCAGGTAAAAGATGGATGATCTTTACATGTGTACATGAAATAAACTTTGAAGTAAAAGTCTGTAAAAACGAAAATACTTTTGATCAAAACTCTGGGTTTTTTTTTTCCTTTTTAATTGATCTAATATATAGCAATTTTTAAATAGATTTTAAACCTGTATTTCTTATTACTATAAATGTTATGCTTAGTGGTTACTCGTGTTTGAGACGACAAACAGTGAAATTAATATCAACTAGGCGTGATGGAGTAGTCCTACCAAAGAAAAATATGCCTCCCGACAAGTATCGAACCTGTATCACCTTTTTTCCATCAGGATAGCCATCGTGATAAAGCTTAGCACAATTACCTTTTTAAAGAATACCCGTATCTCGTTGGGGCTTCTTCTAATTTATGTCTCAGTCAGTCAGTTATGTGTTATACACGCTTAGGCGATCATGTATCTTTCGATACATGACTGACGGGGCAGATTTTTTTCCCGCAGTAGGTTGCCATTTCTTTCTGCGGTAGACCAGTTGCCATCCAAGGCTATAGAACCTGTCCTGCTGTTTTCCCATAGAAGAAGAGAGTTCATACCTTTCCCAAGGGTAATGTAATTCGACTGGAATTCGAACTCGGCTCTTCGCTTCCTCAATCCGAGCCGCTATCCATTACCCCAC
Organism: Acanthosepion lycidas; assembly: GCA_963932145.1. NCBI lineage: Eukaryota > Metazoa > Mollusca > Cephalopoda > Sepiida > Sepiidae > Acanthosepion > Acanthosepion lycidas. Next base: position 36,565,100 of record OZ010575.1, on the reverse strand, counting down.
CGTAATCTATGTCTGCTAGCTTAATTTTTACCGCCAAAACGTTAACACCGGAATTTTTTAAATTAATTTTTAATCCGACATTACCCCTTCTTATTTGTGGAGAAATTGACTTGGTCAGGTGAGAAAGAGGGCGGTGTTCTTATCTTGGATTGTAGAAATTTTAACAACAAAAAAAATGTTATCTTCTGTGTTAACCTTTTATAGTTGCAGTAGTCACGTGACTGTGTTACCATAAGTTGTATAAAAGGAGAGGAAATCTCTCTCTCTCTCTTTTTTTTTTTTTCCTTCAAAGCGTTATCTTCCATACTATCAGACGGTCATACGTCGCGGAAAGGTGGCCATATTTTTCGTAATTTAAGGTAAGTGCTATTGCTTCCATTTCCTCGGCCTGACTAATTTCTATTCGTTCGGAGAGATTTCTCGATATATTAAAAAACTAGAAAGACCCGTGAAAATTTCACGGTTTACCTATTTTTAATTTTCTTAATTTTAATTCTTATGTTAATGGTTGAATAAGCTTATAGCGAGTTCTACTACAATAACGTATCCGCAAAAATCCCCACTCTCGCAATGTTTGAGCTTAAAACTTTAACAAAATATTGCAATAACAATCATAAATATGAATGCTAGTCATTATTCAAAGAAAGTAAGAAGGTGCAAACGAAAAAAAAAAAAAACGAGATTAATAACATTTCCATTTCACTGAAACAGACGTTAAACACTTCACTCTTTTTTTTTCTTTCCTACGTTCTTTCTTTCCTTCTTTTTTTGATTTTCTCACTGAAACCAAGTAGCATCTCTGAGATGTCTTTCCGTCTTTCCAAAACGAAATAGTCCATTATTTATGAGGTACTGACAGTGTGTCATGATCGCGCAAACTAAGGGAGTGATAAGCAGAAATATAAGACATTATTTTTAGTTAACACACGTGTTTAAGCTAACAACTCTATTTTTATTATTTACACTATTTACATTGTTTGGTTTGTTGCCCTCATCTTTGTTACCATATTCACAACAGTTTTTTTGTTGTTATTGTTGTTTTTATCTAGCTATTATTGGTTCCTATAATAAAAGCGTCGGTTGATTGATCCAAAAGTGACTTGACCCAAAGGGTTGTGAGTTCCAAAAACTCAAAGTATTGCGTTATCAACCGAAATTAACTAAGGCATGGCCAGTGTAATTAGAACAATCTAACCCTACGGACAAAATAAAGGGTTCGATTCGAAATTCCAAATATCACCTGAAGAAAGCAACAGGAGAAGGCCGGAGTATACAACGGCCGGGACGCCATGAATATGGCAATAAAGAGGAGGACAACAGCTCGAAAAATGTAAATAGTATAAATAGTTAAAATACCTCATCTCAGAAATATGCTTTTATTACTTTTTAAAACTGTGAAATTAATATCAACTTCTGTGGACCGAGAAGTTTCACTAAAGGAAAATGCTGCTCCCACGAGGAATTGAATGTCTATTCCTTTTTTTAATCAAGAAAACCACTCTTATAGCCGAAGCACACCGTTTATGAACTAAAAATAACTTTTAGCAAGTCATATAATAATTATCACTGTGTATTTATGCATTTCCTATGCATTTACTTATTTCCTGTCCCACCTGTAATTTGAAGGGAGGTAAATGAACTTAAGTTAGTTAAATTTGTGACTGAATATATCCCTTAGACGTTTCAATAATCAATAGAAATAAAATATTTATCTACATTTAAACAAAAGTAGTAGTACAAAATGAACCGTTTAATTAATCAATTCCTTTACTCCAACGTTTCATGGATTGCAGTCTTATTTGTTAAAGCCTTTCATGTGAAGCACCCAAATACGTTTGTGATCGTCTTGCTTCAACTTGGTCTTGAAATAGATTTTGTCATCGTCGTCTTTGTCGTTCTGTTGGTAATCTTTTTCTTCCGATAGATATTTCCATTTTGTTGTTATATTAAACACACGAAATTTTCAACATGGAAAGATATTCAGTAAAAAAATGATTTATCTAATGCCAGGAGTAATCGATGAACCATAGTTACCATTGAATGTCTAAAAAATATAAAGGGAACGGATTGATTAAGCGGTTCATTCGCCTCCATTTATTTGGAAATTCTTCGCTTTATTGAATCCCAGTATATTGTTTTAAGACTTTTGTTTCATTCATCTCACTATTAAAGCTTTCTAACAATAGCTGTCATTTTTGACGGCAGGAGTAAACTATGTATCATAGTTACGAAGAATCAAACAATAATGATGCAAGTATCGTGTGGAGATACATGATAGCGTGAGGAGATACATGATACATAACTAGTCCATGTATCATAGTTATGAAGAATCAAACAATAATGATACATGTATCGTGAGGAGATACATGATACCGTGATACCGTGGGGAGATAAATGACACATAGCTAGTCTAAGTGTTATGTATTAGGTTGGTGCAAAAATAATGACGTAATAATGTCGTTTTTTGACGTTAAAAAATACGTCAAAAAAACGACATTATTACGTCATTATTTTGGCACCAACCTAATAGCAACTTTAAAGTTATCATGTTGTTCAGAAATTAATCACGCCATGAGAATGACTCATGGCGGCTTCTAGGGCTAACGTTTTTCCGCTGACATGAAGTGGAAAGATTATATTGAGTCAGTTGCTAGGACGGCTTCGCTAGGAAAGTTAGTTCACTGTGTTGCGTTACACACTTTTTCTCGACAGAATCTATCTTACATATTTATAAGCCTACCATCCGTCAATGCTTTGAATATTGTAACTGCATCTTGTCTGGTACTTCTGCTATGTATTTAGGGATTCTTGATAATATACGTAGAAGAATCTACAATATTGTTGGTCCTAACCTGGCATCTTGGCTTCAGTACCTTTCCCGCCTTCGTAATGTAGCTTCGCTGTGTCTTTTCTATAAATATTTTCATGCTAATTATTCTGATGAATTTTCCTCTTTGTAAATACATTGTATTCATTGTAAATATCCATTGGGGTTTCATTTTTAAATGTTGCTATTATTTATTCCCCACCCCCACAAAAAAATTGTACATATGGGTACTAGTTAGGACTTCATAGAGACATTGAGGTATTACGGTGAATGCAGTAAGAATAGCAAGTAAGAATGTGTCGTTTTGGTGTAATACTGTGGTATGTTTGGGTCAGTTATCAAGGCAAGTTAAGTTTAAGAATTCGAAAATGCTAGAAAATGTGGCAGTTGGTTTGTGAAGAGTCCAGTGGATATTCTGGGTGGGGCAGAGTTTAGACTAAAGACAAGCTTTTCCCTATCCTCCTTTTGGGTTTGTGCCACATTATTGTATTATATCAAATTACTTTCCTCTCTGGTACCTAGTTCCTATGAATTCAAGCGCTGTACTAGATTGGCGGCATGGTCCCATCGTTTTACAGTTGAAATGGCTAGATATAAACGTAAGTTCTATGCCAACAATTTCTTTTCTCGTACTTCTCGCTTGTGGAACTCTCTCCCGGCTTTTTGCTTTTTAGATCTTCAAAAATTTAAATACCATGTCAATCGTTATTGTCTGTTTTTATTTCTGTTCTTTTATTGCTCGTGTTCTTTAATAATGTTTTTTCTTCCTTATATTTTTCACATTCGGTACCCCCCTCCTCCCCCCCACTGCGTCTTAGTGACTTTGTTGCCTTGCTTGGAGTGAAATGATTAAGAAGAGGACTAAAGTTATCATGTTGCTCACAAATTAATGCATTTTAAGCGTTAATATCAGAACAGCTTATCTCAGTTCATAATAAACTTTATTGATCGAATTAAAAAAACCTTAGTATTAGGTTGGTGCAAAAATAATGTCGTTTTTTGACGTATTAACATATGTGAGAAAACGACATTACTTTTGCACCAACCTAATATCTACACAATTTCGACAATAGAATATACGCTTATTTATATAACAAAAAATCCCGAATTTCTGGAATCGACGAATTCTTCGAAGACATTTTTTTTTTCTTCTGTTTGATCGATAAAGAATTCGAAAATGGTAGAAAATGTGGCAGTCGGTTTGTGAAGAGTCCAGTGGATATTCTGGGTGGGGCAGAGTTTAGTTGCTCAATTCATTCAACTTCTGGATACAGTCGCAAGATAATTAGGGCGTTTCTATTGACCAATGCTGGGGACATACGCTGCATCTTTTTTATGCTGTTAATCGTAACACTACTTCTAAGATATAGTGGATTAATCCGGCTCAGAACCACCAATAACCAAAAACTTTTTGCTATAACTTCTGCTTGGAGATTGTTTAGGAGCTTTATCTTAGCCCAACCAATGTGCTGAATGTTGTCGGTTATCGTATACGACCCACTTTTCATCGATCCAGAAAGAGGCCGTTGCTTTTTGTGGGTTTTTTTTTTCGCTAAGAAGCGAAAAGCAAACTTAATAACGCTGACCTTTTCTGTCCTTTGTTTGTATAGCACCAATTTTTCAAGTTTCTTCCATTGTTCAATTCAATTCAATAGGGCCAGAAATTATTCTAAAGTGCACATCTTGGTCTTCTGCGGGCCTTCGAACAGATATGCTTCCGCCAAAGCCTTCGATTCATCGACGTCAATGGCAGAAGGACGACCACGACATTATTTTCCAGAATTAATTAACCACGAAGGAACTTTTAAAAACATAGTTGCATTTTGTATTCATTTAGATTATTTGCTTTCAGCCTTCATTGATGCTTCTAGACTTTTATATTGCACTGCAATTGCATTTAAACGCATAGAAATAAATTCGTCGTAAATCTTGTGTAAAATGTAAATAGTATAAAATAGTTACAATACCTTATCTCAGAAATATGTTTTTATTACTTTTTTAAAATGTGAAATTAATATCAACTTATGTAGACTGGGAAGTCTCACTTAAGGAAAATGCTGCTCCCACAAGAAATTGAATATCCATTCCTTTTTTAATCAAGAAAACCACTCCTATAGCCGAAGCACACCGTTTACGCACTAAAAATAACTTTTAGTACGTCATATAATAATTATCACTGTGTATTTATGCATTTCCTATGCACCCCCTTTTGGCCTTGTGCCACATTATTGTATTATATCAAAATAAATATTACTTTCCTCAATGGTACCTATGGTACCTAGATTCTATGAATTCGAGTGCTGTACTAGATTGACGGCAAGGTTTCATCATTTTACAGTTGAAATGCCTAGATATAAACGTTCTATACCAACAATTTCTTTTCTCATACTTCTCGCTTGTGGAACTATCTTCCGGCTTTTTGCTTTCTTTTCTTACTTATTGCTTTTCTCTGACACTCCTTATTACTGGTTCCCATATTGTATTCATTTCTATGCTTGGTCGGCTCAGGAGATTTTTGTGGCCTAGCATATGTGCTGATTCCTTAGTTTTACGAATATTCCAATGATGTTCTTTGTCTATGATTTCAACCTGATCTCACAGAGGGCAAAAAGCTGTAGCACGAGGGGAAGTGGAAAAATCAGGCGTGGCTGACCACATATGGAGAGAAAAGGGAAATCACCGCTTCCTGTAGAACCACATTTCTGTTGTTTCAAGTCTTTGAGGAGATTTTCCAGTATTCGCTGCCATACAGGAGGACAGATATCACATAACAGTTCAGTACTCGTTTCTTTGTTTCTAAGGAAATTTTCCTGTCTCTTGATACTCTGCTTAGCTTTTGGAATACATCTTTGCCCATAACGAATACGTCTTCAAATCTGTGTTGCATTTTCCGACCTCTGTTTTAAATTTCTGTACCTGCTTGATTTTATCGTCTCCGACCTGTAAATTGCATTTTGGGCCCATCCTTTCGAGATTTCTCCTTCCTATAATTGTAACTTCTTATCTGTGTATTTTTTTTTTAATCGAGTTCACCTGAAGCAAGACAGTAAGCTACTGAGATGCAAGGGTTTGCTGGAAGAGTTAGAAACAGTAACAATTGTTAACGAGAGAGAGAAAAAAGTAATCACGTGGACAGTAGATAGCGATTGATATTGCATTTAAATTTTTGCAGATCAAATTTGGCTAGAAGGCATGGAATCAGAAGGGAGTTCTAAACGTGAGAAAGGGCGAGAAAAGAAACTTTTAGCACAGAAATTACGACTACATCTAGCCAGCTAAACTGTAAATTGGTGAGACCTCCCCGCCAGTCTAGTACTGCGCTTAAATTCAAAGAGTCTAGGCACCATAGCAAGAAGCTCATGCTAAAAATTACCGTAAAATTATTTACAGAAAAGGCAGAAAGAGGTAACCTTACGGCGGTAGGAAAGTGACGGAAGCCGAGATGCCAGATCGGGGCCAATAATATTGCTGATTCTTCTTTGGGTTTTATCAAGAATCTCTAGATAGATATCAGGAGCACCGAACCATATGTGGTAGCAATATTCCTTAGCATGGACGAATGGTAGACTTACAGATATGAAAGATATTAGGTTGGTGCAAAAATAATGACGTAGTAAGGTCGTTTTTTGACGTATTTTTAACGTCAAAAAACGACATTATTACGTCATTATTTTTGCACCAACCTAATATCTCTGGAGAGATACATCGTCAAGCACGACAATGAACAAGCAAGAGTAAAAGAAAGAAACACTAACAGTACAGAAATAATTTTTCCATTATTCTCAAAGTGAGTAAACTGTTGTATAAAACAAAATGATCAAAGCAGATATTTTTCCTGTTTTTGTAGATACATTATAACAAAATTCGTTTTCTTTTTATTTATACACTAGCTTATAAGCCGCACAATTTGGGCCGAAATTTCAATTCGGTCCGGAAACTGAGTTCTTCAAATCATAAATTCCATGGTACCTCGATTCAGTTGAATTCTTCAAATCACAAACTCTGTGGTACCTCAATTCAGTTGAGTTCTTCAAATCAGAAACAGAATGGTACCTCATTCAGTTGAGTTCTTCAAATCAGAAACAGAATGGTACCTCATTCAGTTGAGTTCTTCAAATCAGAAACAGAATGGTACCTCATTCAGTTGAGTTCTTCAAATCAGAAACAGAATGGTACCTCATTCAGTTGAGTTCTTCAAATCAGAAACAGAATGGTACCTCATTCAGTTGAGTTCTTCAAATCAGAAACAGAATGGTACCTCATTCAGTTGAGTTCTTCAAATCAGAAACAGAATGGTACCTCATTCAGTTGAGTTCTTCAAATCAGAAACAGAATGGTACCTCATTCAGTTGAGTTCTTCAAATCAGAAACAGAATGGTACCTCATTCAGTTGAGTTCTTCAAATCAGAAACAGAATGGTACCTCATTCAGTTGAGTTCTTCAAATCAGAAACAGAATGGTACCTCATTCAGTTGAGTTCTTCAAATCAGAAACAGAATGGTATCTCATTCAGTTGAGTTCTTCGAATCAGAAACTCCGTGGTACCTCAATTTAGTTGACTTCTTCAAATCGTAAAATCCGTAGTACCTCAATTCAGGTGAATTCTTCAAATCACAAATTCCGTGGTACCTCAATTCAGTTGAGTTCTTCAAATTACAAACACCGTGGTACCTCGATTCAGTTGAGTTCTTCAAATCACAAACACCGTGGTACCTTAATTAAGTTCAGTTCTTTAAATCACAAATTCCGATGTACCTCGATTTAGTTGATTTCTTCAAATCACAAACTCCGTGGTACCTCAATTCAGTTGAGTTCTTCAAATCACAAACTCTGAGGAATATCAAAACCTTACGTCACTATACTCTGATTTATTTTAAAATTTAAATTTTTAGGTGTTCCCTTTTTACCCGGATACAAGTTCCAATGCTCAAGCACCAGATGAAAGGCAGATTTTTAATCTTGGGATAACCCTGATTCCCAAAAAGGCATAATATGGCGAGCAAATGTACCCCGAGGTAGACACGTTTCAAAGTCACGGACAGACAAGCAGAAATTAACGTTTATTTATTTAGACTGCTTTAGGCATTGCTTTATTTATTAAAAGTACATTTTTCAGTAAATTCACTATTCTGACTTTAAAATCTTATAGGTTTTGATTAAAAAATAAAGAATATGACAAAGTTCATTTTGAGTAACCTTAAAATCATGTGAAAGTTTACAGAAGTAGC
>OZ010575.1:36497229-36547229 GCA_963932145.1 Acanthosepion lycidas | reverse complement strand
AGGGGTGGTACACACGGAATAAAATTCCGATAACCAAAACAACTATTCTTAAAAGAGAATACCCAGTAGACAAAAATTTATTCAAAAATTATAACATATGCATGTTATAAAAACTCTTTAAAAGTTGGAATTTTGTTTCGACACTTTTGGTGTCTTGTCAAGTGCAAATATTACTTACGAATTTAAATGCCCATTAAGGAATTGTATTTCTGATAAATCAAAATTCGTAAATAATTATATAGGCCATACTACAACATGTTTGACACAAAGACTCACTCTACACCTTACTGATCATAGCTCAATTAGATCTCATTTAAATATTCATGGAGACCTACTCGACACTATTCGTAACATACTTGTTGACAACACTAATATAATAGCATCATCTACATGCAAAAAAGAAAGCCTAAAAATAGTGGAAGCCTTATTAAGAAAGCAAAAAAAAAACAACACTTTATATAACAATATATATGAACATAGACACAATATCTTGACTGTGTTTTAAAAAATGAAAACATTATATAAATGCAACAAATTATTTCTTATCTAACAGTTAAAATATTTAATCCTTGAAAATGGCCAAATGTATAACCGAAAGCGTTCGAAAAAAAGAACATTCGAACAGTTTTTATACAATTTATCATCTGAAAAGATGAGAAATTGTATAAAAAATCGAAATCAAAGCACCTTATCTGTGGTATTCAATGAAATGTACACACAAACATATATATATATATATATTTATATATATATATATATATATATATATATATATAAATTTTTTTTGGACTTGTTAATGATCGTATGTATGTAGGGATTCACATGAATACATTTGTGAGACTTATATGAATAAATGAAAATTAATATTACCCTCAAATACTATTAAATAATGAAACCTAATCTTTAATTTAGTTTACCAATATAATAAATAAATTACATTCATAAATTAATTTTAAATATTAAAATAGATGTTATTGTTATTTTTATTTATTTTTTTATATATATATTGTGGAAATACAATTAGTCGGGTGAATAAACTATTAAAATTTTAAATATTTCTTTATGTCCTAGATAAATATGTTTATTACAATAATAGTTATATTTAGTCCTGAAACTATTTACTTAAAAAATTAAAGATTTAAGTTAATAACAAAATTTTTTTCAGACATCGAATTTTCTATCAAACATTGTAAACTATCTTTTACATAATTTTGTTAAAACAAAATTATAACAACTCCATCTCTCTTCCCCCCGCCCCTATCGCTCTTTTTACCATAAGACTCACTTGTATACATTTTCTACATTTCATTTCCGTTTTATTAACCATCTAAAGAGGTCATGGTTCTGTCACTCCTCCTACTCCAATATAAAACAAACTTAAGAGAGATATAAAATTAACCCCTCCCTATACTTTGTATTGTCTGTTTAACTACCACTCTCAACCCCCTCTATTAAATTACAAAAATTACACTACCCACTAATTTCTAATACCATTTTTCCTCTCAATTCGTTGTTGGAAGTTTTACCTGATGATCCTGAATCCTTAAAAAAGGATTTAGGTGAAATAAATTATCGTAATGGTACCTTAAAGTGGTTTGTTTTTCATTATATATATATATATATATATATAAACATTTTTTTATGTTTATACGTTCTTTTTGTAGAATAAAAAATGTCTTAAAATAATTGTCGGACTTTGTCCCTTTCATAATATATATATATATATATATATAATCCTTGTATGTGGTGAATTAATATATTTTGAGATTTTTTAAATGGTCTAATGAATTTTGTTAGGGGTCTCATCAGCGGTTAACCCGAACGGGCCCAAATATTAACTGTGTGTTACCTTCAAAAGCCTGACCTCTTATTTTGAAGTTCCCTGCTCTACCACTTGAGATGTACTCTCAAGTTTCGAGCGCCATTTGAGTCAATTTTCTCAATAGAATGACCTGTCTCGAGAAGAACTGTCCGAAGTGTGCCTTTGTTTTCTCCGATATAAGTGCCTCAGCACTGTATTGAGTATGATTGATGTGACAGTTACGGGTCGAATAATAAATTGAACTATATAAATACAACTTGTGAAAAACGACTCTGTCTTCCGCGCATAGAAGGTGCATTTAGGACGGCGAAGAATGAAGATTCGCTTGCCGAAGAACTATGAGACCCCTTTTCACACGGAGGTTTATTCCTGCTTCACGATGATAAATACGTTTTATTTATTTGTCTCGAGATTCATTTTTCTTTCATTGAATATATATATATATATATATATATATATATATATATATATATATATATATATATATGCAACGACGAAAGGGAAAAAAATGAATTAGGACACTCTGAATGGGAGAGTTCAGAAAATGATGTAGTTTTCATTTTGGGGATTAATTTATTGACGCTGAGTAATGGAGTTGATTACAAAAACACGAAATTCTAAATCGGACAGTCAATGATTCAACCTTTTAAAGCTGGCAAGGTGAGGTCTCTGGCGAAATATCCCCAAGAAAAGAGCATTGAAGTGGACATCATATTGATCCAATTTGAATTTCAATGGTCGTATAAGTCTTTATAAATACTCGTGGCTATATTATTTACACTATTTATATTCGGACGATTATCCTCATTTTTATTGTTGTTATCATCAGCCGTTGCACCTCTCGATGTTCATCTTTGGTGTTTTAATCCCCTGCTAGACTTCTGTCTGAATTTCTGGGTTGAGGGGTTATCATTATTTACACTATTTATATTCCAGCCATTATCCCCATCTTTGTTGTTATCACGACGTTTCGGTTGCTGTGCCCTCCGGTCTTCATCAGATTTATATCGATCTGGGTAGCTTACCGGGTATTTTCCAATGAGTCCAATTACACACTGCCCGACCCAGGGATTGAACTCACAATTACTATGTCACCAAATTCACAAACCACCCACTTTAATCCACTAGGCTATTATTCGTGTTACTGTTGTCCAAGTGAGCAATAACTGAACAATACTAAATGTAAGGACGAAACGATATCCCCAGACATGGGAAGTGGAAGGAGAATAGTCTACCCCTGTAGATTAAATTAAGGGTCCAGTTCAGAATTTCCTGTAGGTTACCCAGATCGATATACCCCTGTTGAAGGACACAACGACCGAAATATTGTGATAACAACAACAAAAATGAGAACAATAGTCCGAATATAAACCGTGTAAATAGTGATAACTCCCCATCCCAGAAATTCAGACAGAAATTAGTACCTATATATTCAAAGTTTTGTTGTATTTTATTTGTGTGTATGTGTGTGAAAATACGACACAGTAGATGCGAACTTTGGAGTATTCAGGCCGGTGATGACTAACCACTTTAGCTTAAAGGCTATTTTTCTCAAAGTCTTCTTTTTTATTTGCCTTTTTTGATGTAGTAGGGATACAGAAGGCGTTTGTCTCCCTTCGGTGAAGAGTTACGTGGGTCACATGACGGCAGCTTCTTGACGTCACTGTATTATGATTATTGAGTGACTGCTGAGTGGAACTTGTTCCGTCTTGAAACCAGCGAAAGTTACGGAATTTCAAAAGCAAAGAAAACACCTTTTAACATAATTCAAACTAGTGTCCCATGTCTAGAGAACAAACACCCTATTTTGTGTAGTAACGGCGTTTTCATATTTTCCATGACTGTCTTTCTTATTATCATAATTTATTCGTTCATCAATGACGAAGCAAATATGAATATTGATGCTGGATGGTGGGGAGGGGGGGCTAGACTTGCTTAATGAAAGAGCCGCATACGATAACGTTCAGATCTTTGAGAGCCGAAAGACATGGACAAAATTTACACATACGTTTTTGTTACACGCACATTTTATTACAACATGTTAATATAAATATTAAAAAATGCATGTATGCAAAAATATTTTTATATTCCATGCTAATAGGAATATGGAATGCACAAACACGTTGGATAAATAACAGGTTTATTGTAGAAACCAGTACAAGAAGCTGTAGAATATTGGTTACCTTGAAAGTGGTCTGACGCAGAAGTAGACTAGTGTAATCACTTCAAACTGAATGCAGCCCTGAGTCATTTAATGAAGAGATATATGGGTGAATAGAGTCCACTCATGCAAATGTGTTGGGCAGTTCCATTCCAGCAAAATGGACCAATCCACCTGGTGCATTAGGTACTCTCCTATAAATGAGGTAGATTTTCCGGCTGGCCTTTACAAAGAGATGCAAGTAGCATGGACTTGGACTAGGGGCGGCAGCTCGGATACGGTGGTTAGCGCAAGCTACATCGACCGAGTTCTAGTTAAGAGAGTCGAAGTAGGGCTCTTAGAATGTCCAAGTTTCCATTATATAGTTTACTCGGATCATAGGCTTGTCCGGGTTCGGGTAAACTTAGCTAAGCCTAGGGTTAGGATGGCTGGTTATTGGAAATTAAACTCATCATTATTTGGTGAGCAAGATTTCCGGGACCAGCTTTTACTAATGTTACAGCGGGAATTGTCGGGGGCTGTGGTTGGGAATAAGTGGTGGGGTGTTCTGAAATCCAAACTTAGGTCTTTTGCTGCTGATTATAGTCGACGATTCAACCTAGCTAGGTTAGCAGCGCAAAAGTCTCTAGAAGCCAAAGTAGATCGGGCGATCAAATCCCGTGATAGTGGGGACGTAGCCTTAGCTAGGGCGGAGCTGGCCTCCTTGCTTATCAAGAAGGATCAAGCTCTAGTAGTTAGGGCTAGGATAAAAAGAATGTCTTGCGAGGCTACGAATATGGCCGCTTCATTGCGTTCAGAGGAAGCTTGTAGGGCAACTAGTCGGCATATCGATCGCATCACATTGCCGGACAAGCGGACTGTGACTACAGACGCGGGCATTTGCGAGGCTTTTCGTGATTACTTTCAGGAACTTTTTACCAGGGAGCCCGGTCTGAGCCCTGCTCGGTTCGATGCCTATTTAGCCGACTTTCCCCGCCTTAAGGCGGCTGAAGCGGCTAGGTGCGAGGGGCCCATAACAGAGTCTGAGGTCTGGGATGCGCTGAAGCAGGTTGGCCTGGACAAGACTCCGGGATTAGATGGTCTTCCCTACGAAATGTACTTGAGGCAGTCGCCCGTCTTTGTCCCTCTGCTGGCACTGATTTTCAACAACTGGATGAGGCAGGGGTCTATTCCTCAACGCTTCACCAGGGGTGTGATCAAGTTGCTTCGCAAGAAGAAAGACGGTGGGGATGGGGTAGATAATTATCGGCCTTTGACGATGTTAAATACAGAGTTGAAGATTTTAGCCAAGGTCTTAGCTGACCGTTTGCAGGTTGTCCTCTCTAGTCTGATTGGCCCCGAGCAGACTTGTGCTGTGAAGGGCAGGACTATTCAGGACAACCTTCATTTGGTACGCTTGATCATCGAGAAAGTCGACGGTGATGCCGCGCTGATCAATTTAGATCAGTCCAAGGCTTTCGATAGGGTTGACCATCGATTTCTGGAGGCTGTCCTTTCGGCCGCCGGTTTCGGGCCGCACTTTCGCACTTGGATCCGACTGCTGTATGCGTCCCCCGGTGCGCTGGTGGAAGTGAATGGGGTAAGATCGAAGCCTTTCATTTTGTCTCGCTCCATTCGTCAGGGTTGTCCGCTGTCTCCATTGCTTTACGTTCTTGCGCTGGAGCCTTTCTTGCGTAAGTTGAAGACGAATCCGGTCCTTCGCGGAATTTCCTTACCTGGTGCTACCACCTCGGCCAGGTACTCCGCCTATGCTGATGACGTTTCGGTTCTGGTGTCGAGTAGGGCCGAAATTAACGAAGTCGGCAAAGAAATCAGGGGTTATGAGATGGTGACGGGGGCCAGGATCAACCGCGATAAGTCTGTTGGCTTGCGGTTGGGTTCGTGGAGGGGAGTTTCTCTTCCCGGACCTTTCCTCTGGACGGACGGGCCGGTCAAGATACTCGGCGTCTGGTTCGGTCCCGACCTCTTGTTGGAAATGAATTGGTCGGAGGTGCAAGAGAAGGCCGGGCTCGCAGTTCGTCTGTGGACTCGGAGGAATCTTTCCTTGAAGGGGAGGGCGGAAGTATGTGGCTCGCACATCTACCCGATTCTCCTTTACCGACTCTCCGTGCTTCCACTCCCGTCTGACACTTTATTGGCGTTAGTAAGGCTCCTGTTCTCCTTCTTGTGGGGAGGCAGGGCCGCCATGGTTAGTCGCGAGATCTGTTACCTCCATCCCTCTGATGGCGGTCTAGGGGTGCCTTGCGTTGAGACTCGTCGACATACGCTTCGCATTACTTATCTAGACCGGATGTGTATGCAACTGGATGAGAACGGCGAATTCTGGAAGGAAGACGCCCATAAACATTTTCCATCCTTGAGAAATGTGCGCTCGTGTGAGGAGGAGGTCGGCCGTAATCCTCGAGGCGAGGGCTCTTTCTATCACGAATGTCGCTTGGCCCTCAAGCGTCTCTTACGGGCGAAGGATGGCCTCTCCGACGTCCAGCCGTTGTCCCGTAAGGCATTATATCAGGTGTTAGTGAGGGGGAACGTTCAAGATGATCTGATTGACGAGCTCGGGCTGACGAAGCGGGAGGCTCGCTGCATATGGCCTTGGGCGCCCGGCTTGAAATGTCTCACCAACCCCGAGGCATCACTCACCTGGCTGGTGATTCGAGGGGCCCTCTGGGTCGCCAAAAGACTTCGCGCAGCGGGTTTGGCAAAGTCGCCAAACTGCGTGCGCTGCAGTGGGGAGGTGGAGACCATTGGTCACGCCTTCTTTCAATGTAGTGTCGTAGTTCCGTTGTGCAAGTTCGTTGAAGATCTCATGGTTCGCATGCTGCGCGGAAAGTTCTTTGTCCTCGAGGCCAGTTCCGTCTGTAGCAATATAGTACCGCCGTTGACTAAGGCTGAGCACTACGTGTTCCTTTGCTTACTGGGTGTTATGCGAGTCGTGATATGGACGACGCGACAGAAGGAATTTCATGGGGACGAGAAGTTTACCTCTTCCCAACTGATCTTGTTCTTTAAGCATCAGCTTAAAGTCAAGATCAGGACGGAAAGGAAGCGACTCCATCCATTGGAATTTAGCGAAAGGTGGGTGACTCTTGCGCGTCTCTGCAGAGTGAAAGGTGCTGACTTGGAGTGGCCGTTTGATACCGGTTAGGCATTAAGGATTTTGGGATTACTGGGGTGAACATTGGTAACCCCTCCCTTGTATAGGTTAGTTTAGGTCGGTCTTGTTTTAGTTACCTTTTTCTTTTTTCTTTCCAGTTTAACTTAGCTAGGGTATGTATGCTCATTGGACCCCCCTTTTATTTCTGACCCGATTTTTTTTATCTTTTGTTTAATTCCCCATCCCTCCCATCGTTAGGTGGTTAGTGATATCAGTTCTCTGGTGGGTGCGGGGCGCTTTTCGTTTCGAGTGTGTCTTTCGTATTTGTCGTTGTGTCTGATTGAGTGTGTGTTTGTAGCGAGTGCATGGATTGTATGAATGTTTTATATATTTTTTTCAAGTCCCGCATTGATTTCGTCCAGTTAACTGATGTTTCTACCACAGTTAGGACTGTGGGTGGTTTTACTACTAACAAAAAAAAAAAAAAAAAAAAAAAAAAAAAAAAGTTTTGTTTAGTTTCTTGTATATAGTTTTGTATTCATTGTAAATTTTCATTGGGGTTTTTTAGTTGTTATTTTATTCCCCTCCCCCCACAGACAATGATTTGTATATATGGGGACTAGTTAGAATATCATAGAGTCTCTGAGGAATTTTGGTGGATGTAGTAAGAATGGTATGTAATGGATGTGTCGTTTTGGTGAAAGGAACATTGTTTGTATGTTTGGGTCAGTGATTGCGGCTAGCTAAGTTTAAAAGTTAAGACAGAAGATGACCATCCTTGCCCCCTTTCCCCAATTTTTGGCCTTGTGCCACATTTGTACTTTTTGTATAATAAATAATTACAAAGAGATGCAAGTAGCATGGACTTGGACTAGGGGCGGCAGCTCGGATACGGTGGTTAGCGCAAGCTACATCGACCGAGTTCTAGTTAAGAGAGTCGAAGTAGGGCTCTTAGAATGTCCAAGTTTCCATTATATAGTTTACTCGGATCATAGGCTTGTCCGGGTTCGGGTAAACTTAGCTAAGCCTAGGGTTAGGATGGCTGGTTATTGGAAATTAAACTCATCATTATTTGGTGAGCAAGATTTCCGGGACCAGCTTTTACTAATGTTACAGCGGGAATTGTCGGGGGCTGTGGTTGGGAATAAGTGGTGGGGTGTTCTGAAATCCAAACTTAGGTCTTTTGCTGCTGATTATAGTCGACGATTCAACCTAGCTAGGTTAGCAGCGCAAAAGTCTCTAGAAGCCAAAGTAGATCGGGCGATCAAATCCCGTGATAGTGGGGACGTAGCCTTAGCTAGGGCGGAGCTGGCCTCCTTGCTTATCAAGAAGGATCAAGCTCTAGTAGTTAGGGCTAGGATAAAAAGAATGTCTTGCGAGGCTACGAATATGGCCGCTTCATTGCGTTCAGAGGAAGCTTGTAGGGCAACTAGTCGGCATATCGATCGCATCACATTGCCGGACAAGCGGACTGTGACTACAGACGCGGGCATTTGCGAGGCTTTTCGTGATTACTTTCAGGAACTTTTTACCAGGGAGCCCGGTCTGAGCCCTGCTCGGTTCGATGCCTATTTAGCCGACTTTCCCCGCCTTAAGGCGGCTGAAGCGGCTAGGTGCGAGGGGCCCATAACAGAGTCTGAGGTCTGGGATGCGCTGAAGCAGGTTGGCCTGGACAAGACTCCGGGATTAGATGGTCTTCCCTACGAAATGTACTTGAGGCAGTCGCCCGTCTTTGTCCCTCTGCTGGCACTGATTTTCAACAACTGGATGAGGCAGGGGTCTATTCCTCAACGCTTCACCAGGGGTGTGATCAAGTTGCTTCGCAAGAAGAAAGACGGTGGGGATGGGGTAGATAATTATCGGCCTTTGACGATGTTAAATACAGAGTTGAAGATTTTAGCCAAGGTCTTAGCTGACCGTTTGCAGGTTGTCCTCTCTAGTCTGATTGGCCCCGAGCAGACTTGTGCTGTGAAGGGCAGGACTATTCAGGACAACCTTCATTTGGTACGCTTGATCATCGAGAAAGTCGACGGTGATGCCGCGCTGATCAATTTAGATCAGTCCAAGGCTTTCGATAGGGTTGACCATCGATTTCTGGAGGCTGTCCTTTCGGCCGCCGGTTTCGGGCCTCACTTTCGCACTTGGATCCGACTGCTGTATGCGTCCCCCGGTGCGCTGGTGGAAGTGAATGGGGTAAGATCGAAGCCTTTCATTTTGTCTCGCTCCATTCGTCAGGGTTGTCCGCTGTCTCCATTGCTTTACGTTCTTGCGCTGGAACCTTTCCTGCGTAAGTTGAAGACGAATCCGGTCCTTCGCGGAATTTCCTTACCTGGTGCTACCACCTCGGCCAGGTACTCCGCCTATGCTGATGACGTTTCGGTTCTGGTGTCGAGTAGGGCCGAAATTAACGAAGTCGGCAAAGAAATCAGGGGTTATGAGATGGTGACGGGGGCCAGGATCAACCGCGATAAGTCTGTTGGCTTGCGGTTGGGTTCGTGGAGGGGAGTTTCTCTTCCCGGACCTTTCCTCTGGACGGACGGGCCGGTCAAGATACTCGGCGTCTGGTTCGGTCCCGACCTCTTGTTGGATATGAATTGGTCGGAGGTGCAAGAGAAGGCCGGGCTCGCAGTTCGTCTGTGGACTCGGAGGAATCTTTCCTTGAAGGGGAGGGCGGAAGTATGTGGCTCGCACATCTACCCGATTCTCCTTTACCGACTCTCCGTGCTTCCACTCCCGTCTAACACTTTATTGGCGTTAGTAAGGCTCCTGTTCTCCTTCTTGTGGGGAGGCAGGGCCGCCATGGTTAGTCGCGAGATCTGTTACCTCCATCCCTCTGATGGCGGTCTAGGGGTGCCTTGCGTTGAGACTCGTCGACATACGCTTCGCATTACTTATCTAGACCGGATGTGTATGCAACTGGATGAGAACGGCGAATTCTGGAAGGAAGACGCCCATAAACATTTTCCATCCTTGAGAAATGTGCGCTCGTGTGAGGAGGAGGTCGGCCGTAATCCTCGAGGCGAGGGCTCTTTCTATCACGAATGTCGGTTGGCCCTCAAGCGTCTCTTACGGGCGAAGGATGGCCTCTCCGACGTCCAGCCGTTGTCCCGTAAGGCATTATATCAGGTGTTAGTGAGGGGGAACGTTCAAGATGATCTGATTGACGAGCTCGGGCTGACGAAGCGGGAGGCTCGCTGCATATGGCCTTGGGCGCCCGGGTTGAAATGTCTCACCAACCCCGAGGCATCACTCACCTGGCTGGTGATTCGAGGGGCCCTCTGGGTCGCCAAAAGACTTCGCGCAGCGGGTTTGGCAAAGTCGCCAAACTGCGTGCGCTGCAGTGGGGAGGTGGAGACCATTGGTCACGCCTTCTTTCAATGTAGTGTCGTAGTTCCGTTGTGCAAGTTCGTTGAAGATCTCATGGTTCGCATGCTGCGCGGAAAGTTCTTTGTCCTCGAGGCCAGTTCCGTCTGTAGCAATATAGTACCGCCGTTGACTAAGGCTGAGCACTACGTGTTCCTTTGCTTACTGGGTGTTATGCGAGTCGTGATATGGACGACGCGACAGAAGGAATTTCATGGGGACGAGAAGTTTACCTCTTCCCAACTGATCTTGTTCTTTAAGCATCAGCTTAAAGTCAAGATCAGGACGGAAAGGAAGCGACTCCATCCATTGGAATTTAGCGAAAGGTGGGTGACTCTTGCGCGTCTCTGCAGAGTGAAAGGTGCTGACTTGGAGTGGCCGTTTGATACCGGTTAGGCATTAAGGATTTTGGGATTACTGGGGTGAACATTGGTAACCCCTCCCTTGTATAGGTTAGTTTAGGTCGGTCTTGTTTTAGTTACCTTTTTCTTTTTTCTTTCCAGTTTAACTTAGCTAGGGTATGTATGCTCATTGGACCCCCCTTTTATTTCTGACCCGATTTTTTTTATCTTTTGTTTAATTCCCCATCCCTCCCATCGTTAGGTGGTTAGTGATATCAGTTCTCTGGTGGGTGCGGGGCGCTTTTCGTTTCGAGTGTGTCTTTCGTATTTGTCGTTGTGTCTGATTGAGTGTGTGTTTGTAGCGAGTGCATGGATTGTATGAATGTTTTATATATTTTTTTTCAAGTCCCGCATTGATTTCGCCCAGTTAACTGATGTTTCTACCACAGTTAGGACTGTGGGGGGTTTTACTACTAACAAAAAAATAAAAGTTTTGTTTATTTTCTTGTATATAGTTTTTGTATTCATTGTAAATTTTCATTGGGGTTTTTAGTTGTTATTTTATTCCCCTCCCCCCACAGACAAATTTGTATATATGGGGACTAGTTTAGAATTGCATAGAGTCTCTGAGGAATTTTGGTGGATGTAGTAAGAATGGTATGTAATGGATGTGTCGTTTTGGTGAAAGGAACATTGTTTGTATGTCTGGGTCAGTGATTGCGGCTAGCTAAGTTTAAAAGTTAAGACAGAAGATGACCATCCTTGCCCCCTTTCCCCAATTTTTGGCCTTGTGCCACATTTGTACTTTTTGTATAATAAATAATTACAAAGAGATGCAAGTAGCATGGACTTGGACTAGGGGCGGCAGCTCGGATACGGTGGTTAGCGCAAGCTACATCGACCGAGTTCTAGTTAAGAGAGTCGAAGTAGGGCTCTTAGAATGTCCAAGTTTCCATTATATAGTTTACTCGGATCATAGGCTTGTCCGGGTTCGGGTAAACTTAGCTAAGCCTAGGGTTAGGATGGCTGGTTATTGGAAATTAAACTCATCATTATTTGGTGAGCAAGATTTCCGGGACCAGCTTTTACTAATGTTACAGCGGGAATTGTCGGGGGCTGTGGTTGGGAATAAGTGGTGGGGTGTTCTGAAATCCAAACTTAGGTCTTTTGCTGCTGATTATAGTCGACGATTCAACCTAGCTAGGTTAGCAGCGCAAAAGTCTCTAGAAGCCAAAGTAGATCGGGCGATCAAATCCCGTGATAGTGGGGACGTAGCCTTAGCTAGGGCGGAGCTGGCCTCCTTGCTTATCAAGAAGGATCAAGCTCTAGTAGTTAGGGCTAGGATAAAAAGAATGTCTTGCGAGGCTACGAATATGGCCGCTTCATTGCGTTCAGAGGAAGCTTGTAGGGCAACTAGTCGGCATATCGATCGCATCACATTGCCGGACAAGCGGACTGTGACTACAGACGCGGGCATTTGCGAGGCTTTTCGTGATTACTTTCAGGAACTTTTTACCAGGGAGCCCGGTCTGAGCCCTGCTCGGTTCGATGCCTATTTAGCCGACTTTCCCCGCCTTAAGGCGGCTGAAGCGGCTAGGTGCGAGGGGCCCATAACAGAGTCTGAGGTCTGGGATGCGCTGAAGCAGGTTGGCCTGGACAAGACTCCGGGATTAGATGGTCTTCCCTACGAAATGTACTTGAGGCAGTCGCCCGTCTTTGTCCCTCTGCTGGCACTGATTTTCAACAACTGGATGAGGCAGGGGTCTATTCCTCAACGCTTCACCAGGGGTGTGATCAAGTTGCTTCGCAAGAAGAAAGACGGTGGGGATGGGGTAGATAATTATCGGCCTTTGACGATGTTAAATACAGAGTTGAAGATTTTAGCCAAGGTCTTAGCTGACCGTTTGCAGGTTGTCCTCTCTAGTCTGATTGGCCCCGAGCAGACTTGTGCTGTGAAGGGCAGGACTATTCAGGACAACCTTCATTTGGTACGCTTGATCATCGAGAAAGTCGACGGTGATGCCGCGCTGATCAATTTAGATCAGTCCAAGGCTTTCGATAGGGTTGACCATCGATTTCTGGAGGCTGTCCTTTCGGCCGCCGGTTTCGGGCCTCACTTTCGCACTTGGATCCGACTGCTGTATGCGTCCCCCGGTGCGCTGGTGGAAGTGAATGGGGTAAGATCGAAGCCTTTCATTTTGTCTCGCTCCATTCGTCAGGGTTGTCCGCTGTCTCCATTGCTTTACGTTCTTGCGCTGGAACCTTTCCTGCGTAAGTTGAAGACGAATCCGGTCCTTCGCGGAATTTCCTTACCTGGTGCTACCACCTCGGCCAGGTACTCCGCCTATGCTGATGACGTTTCGGTTCTGGTGTCGAGTAGGGCCGAAATTAACGAAGTCGGCAAAGAAATCAGGGGTTATGAGATGGTGACGGGGGCCAGGATCAACCGCGATAAGTCTGTTGGCTTGCGGTTGGGTTCGTGGAGGGGAGTTTCTCTTCCCGGACCTTTCCTCTGGACGGACGGGCCGGTCAAGATACTCGGCGTCTGGTTCGGTCCCGACCTCTTGTTGGAAATGAATTGGTCGGAGGTGCAAGAGAAGGCCGGGCTCGCTGGGATCGCTGCGGTGAACATTGGCAACCCCTCCCATGTATAGGTTAGTTTAGGTCGGTCTTGTTTTAGTTACCTTTTTCTTTTTTTTCCAATGTTAACTTATCTAGGGTATGTATGCTCATTGGCCCCCTTTTATTACTGGCCCTCTATTTTTTCTTTTGTTTAATACCCCATCCCTGCCATCGTTAGGTGGTTAGTGATATTAGTTCTCTGGTGGGTGCGGGGCGCCTTTCGTTTCGAGTTTGTCTTTCGCATTTGTTGTTGTGTCTGATTGAGTGTGTGTTTGTGGTGAGTGCATGGATTGTACGAATGTTTTATATATATTTTTTTAAGTCCCGCATTGATTTCGTCCAGTTAACTGATGTTTCTGCCACAGTTAGGGCTGTGGGGGGTTTTACTACTATCAAAAAAGTTTTGTTTAGTTTCTTGTATATAGTTTTGTATTCATTGTAAATTTTCATTGGGGTTTTTAGATGTTATTTTATTCCCCTCCCCCCACAGACAATGGATTGTATATATGGGGACTAGTTAGAACTTCATAGAGTCTCTGAGGAATTTTGGTGGATGTAGTAAGAATGGTATGTAATGGATGCGTTGTTTTGGTGAAAGGAACATTGTTTGTATGTTTGGGTCAGTGATTGCGGCTAGCTAAGTTTTAAATTTAAGACAGAAGATGACCATCCTTACCCCATTTCCCCATTTTGTGCCACATTTGTACATTAGTACAATAAATAATTACAAGGAGATGCAAGAAGGTAGCCATGTTAGCAGGTAAGTCATTTGACTTCTACACGAACAAGGAAGTAATAGTTATGCGCACGGCCGTCGCAAGTCAGTGCAGTTGTGTGCGAGCTGCTATCGGAAGTCCGCTAGTCTCGCAAATTTTACCTGCCTCCCCACAAAGAAAGGATGTGGTACAAGGCCGAGTTTAATTTGGGGCAATCCGAGCCCGTAGGCTCGCTCCAAAATTCCCCATAACCCTGCATAAACGGGATCGGGTCTGTCTACCTCCCCGAATGAGACTCTGCCCTTCGGCATACCTTCGTCTGGGTTCCTCTCTGCCCAAAGGCAGAGTGTTTAACAGTAGCCAAGATCTGAATAACAGATCCCAGCTCGATGCTATTTAGCAACTGCCCACGCAGTCACATGTGGCACAAGGCCGAATTTAATGTGGGGTTCCCGAGCCCGTAGGCTCGACCCCCAAATATCCCCGTAGACCCCGCATAAGCGGGATCGGGTCTGTCTACCTCCCCGAATGAGACTCTGCCCTTCGGCATAACCTCGTCCGGGTTCCTCTCTGCCCGAAGGTTGAGAGTTCGACTCGCCCAGCTGGGAAAGATCCCAGCTCGATTCTCCAGTCCGCTGTCCTAACGGATACTTATAGGTGATTACCACCTATAGTGCCGCTACTCATGGGGATGGCAGGTTATTCAGTCACATCAAATATTCATTCAATTATGCGGTTTTTAAACTGTTAATTTGTATTGTTTTCAATAATCACAATGTATATATATATATATATATATATATATATATATATATATATATATATGAAGAAAAATATACGGAAAAAACAAACAAAAATCCTAATATGCAATTATATTGTTTTAATGTTAATGTAATGTCAACGTCGGACGTTTCGGTCTAGTAGACCATCTTCAGGACATATTCATAAAGCATAATTAACAATAGACTATATTTAATTCAACATGAAAAGACGATGGACATAAGAGTAAGAGTAATCAAAACAGACAACTGAAATTTTTCAAGATCAGCGTTCCGTTTCAATATGATCACGTCGACGTTACGTAGGCGATGTTGTGAAAACGTATTCCTAAAGTTGGCTGTTTTGATTAGTCTTACTGTTATGTCCATCATCTTTTATTAGGATTTTTGTTTGTTTTTTCCGTATATTTTTCTTCATACTGTCGGATCTATATCCATATATTTGCTTATATATATATATACCAAATGTTTTCAAAATCTTGACTGATGATTGTTTTAACTACATTGAGCCTGTTTAATGCGGTAATGAACCACGGGATCTTAGAAAATGCGTTTTAAATTTACATTAAGAATGAATAGTAAATAAAAAAGACACCACTTACAAATTTTATCTTTAAAACAGTAAATCCGAACAATAATTTCAACATCTATATAAAATTATAAAAGATATATTTAAAACTAGCTTAAAAGCCGCACTCTGTGCCGACTTTTAAGCAAGCTCTTGCCCAAAATTAAAGGAACCTCTGGTCCAGCGAAGAAAATGATAATTTTGAAGAATTAACTTTGAATTCTTCAGTTAAATTCATGTGACTTCAAAACCTCACTTTAACTCTGATTCGGGCAATAAGTCCAATTCCGGCCAAAAGACTGATTTGGGCTAAAATTCCAACTCAGTCCGAAAACTGAATTCTTCAAATCTCAAACTCCGTAGAACTTCAATACCTCACGTCACGCAACCTCTTGTTATTTGTTTCTAGTTTTCACGGTATAATATTTAAATAAAAGGATAACATCAGTATGAATCGTGGACCGTTTTCATTGTGACAATTATTACTCTTTTTAAATGACGAATTTGCTAACATCCGAAAGGTTACATTTTTTTTTTGTTTACAACAGTCCATCGGTGATGACAGATACAGATATGTTAGCCAACGGTAGTTATGACAACGACCAAAAGCAATTTGTCTTAAATAATAAACATAAATGATATCACACAGACTGGGCGTGTCACTCCTAGGGTCATTAGAACTTTTTTTTATATTTATCTATTCGCATATTGCTTGATTTTTTTCATATGTGCTTTAATTTCTCTGTGTGGGTCAAATTGTGAATAAATACAGGTATACTGCATGACATATTTGTATACAGGATTTTCTTTTGTATAATACGTGAACTTTTTAACAAAAATTAAAGACAAAATGGTGAAGGATCGTATTATGCGCAAGTACACGTTTTCTGAAATTTCTACACAACTTGAAAAAAAACGAGCTTATAAGCCGCCCTCCGTGTGTACTTTTCAGTGAGATACTGTGGAGGGCTAATTGGTTCTTCGACACAAAATTAAAGGGACCTTTCGTCCAGCTTAGTAAACAGCAATGATAATTTCAAAGAAATAAATTTGACTCCATGGAACTTAAAAACCTCACTTTAACTCTGTTTCGGGCTATAATTCCAATTCCGGCTAAAAGACCAATTTGAGCTGAAATTCCAGTTCCGGCCGAAAATTGAGTTCTTCAAATCATAAATTCCGTGGAACTTTGAGTTGACCATTAACTTGGCATTATCACATACAGTTAGCCTACAGAAAGAGGTTGTCATGGTCACAGAAAACTTGCAACTCATTACAGTAAAGTTTGCATCTGTGTATGTATTAGATATAAAAGCATTGAATAACAAGTCAAAATATATTCAATTCTCTCCTGATAGGTTGTGACAATCATAAATACAGATTTATTGTAGAACTAGCTTAAAAGCCACACACCATGCAGACTTTTAAACCGTCTACTGTGGAGGGCTAACTGGGCCTCTGACCCAAAACTAATGGGACCTCTGATCCAGCTTAGAAAACAGCAATGATCATTTTGAAGAAATAACTTTGAATTCTTCAATTTACTCCATGGAACTTCAAACTTTGATTTGGGATAGAAGTCCAATTCTGTCCGAAAGTTCAATTTGGGCCAAAATTCCAATTCAGGCTGAAAATTAAGTTCTTCAAATCATAAATTCTGTGGAAATTTAAAACCTCACATCACAAAATCTCTTACTTTAAATCTGATTCCTTGGCATTTTGAAGAAATAAAATTGATTTCTTCAATTCACAAAGTTTTGGAGATATTTTAAACTGAATTTAAAACAAAAACTTTTAAATTCTCAAAGTTTTACTGCTGCTTTAAACTCAGTATAGATTAAAAACTTTAAAGATTTAATTTTTTTTTCTATTTTAAAATTTGAATATTTAACTGTTCCCCCCCCCCGTCCGGACATAAATCCCGATTTCTAAATGTTCACGCAACAGATGAAGAGCAGATTTTCAATCTCGGGATCATTCCGATATCAAAAAGGGATAATAAGTATATTTAGAACAAGTGTCTCCCGAGTTAGAGAAGATTTCAGACACTCGGACGTACAGGCAAAATTTGCCACTTATTTATTTAGATTATATATTTATTATTTTAATTTTAAGGTTTGTGCATACATCCTTCAAATGCAAATGCTGGTATTTGAAATAAAGTTTTATAGATTTAGGTTATAGGCTCTTATTTGGTCTTTCGAGATTGTTGGTAGCGTAGTTGGAATTTGTTTTTGTGTCTGCATTTGAAAATGAGCTCTGATCTTTTGTTTAACAGATCCTTCTCTTTTTTATGTGCCGTATCCTTTCAGGACCCATTATGGTCCTCCACATCTTCCTGTCCCTTGTAGCTCTTAATAAGTCTTGTGTTTATGTTATTTCTCCCAAACACTGTCCTGCCATCCATTTTCTCATGCCCATAAACTATGTTACGCGCTGCTTTCTTTCTTTCCGTCAATTTGTCCCGTGAGTGTCAGATTTTCTAAGCCTTCCTTCCTCATTACGTGTCCCTGAAATTTCAACTGCCTCTTCCTGATGTTTTCTTCTTGCTTCCATTCTATCCAAAATACTCAGCCCATGGTATCCGCAGCATCTTTCTGTAGAAATTTTCTGTTGCTTCAAGTCTTTTCTTCATCTTTGAGGAGATTGTCCAGCATTCGCTGTCATACAGGAGGAAAGATATCACTTAACATTTCGGTAATCTTTTCTTTGTTCCCAACAAAATTTTTCTGTCTCTTAATACTCTGCTTAGTTTTTGGAATGCATCTTTGGATCTGTGTTGCACTTTCCGTCCTCTGTTAGAACACTTCCAAGATATTTAAATTTCTATACCTGCTTGATTTTAATATCCCCGACTTTAGTTTGTCTTTTGGACATTTTTTTCCTAGTAACCATGCATTTTGTTTTATTCTCCCACCCCCAGAAAAAAATACATTGTATTGACGCATTTTTGTAATCCATTGCTGATCTTCTCTATTGTCTGTTATTTTTGGTATGTTTTGGTTTGTTCCTTTGAAATTCTGCATATGTTTGGGAAGAGCGTTTTGTTATTTACATGCATTTTTTTGTTAATTGATATTTTGTTTGCGTGAATTCTCTGTTTCCAAAGAAATGTTAATAAAACAAACATATTCCCAAATTGAAGCAAACTGCGCAAAATATTCAACAGAAATATTCTAAAACTTAACTATAGCTGCACTGAAAACATGCTAGGAACTTTAATTAAAAAAAATAACAGAAAATCACCATTTAACAATAATAACCGATAATCTGAATGACTATTAAATAGTAAATGCCTATAAACATACGTAATATACCAAACTACAGTAGGATCTAATAAAAACCCATGAAAAAAATAGGACTACCAGAAGGTTCTTGTAAACAGTTTTCATTGCTTGTCTGTATTTCTCGGATAAGGTATTGTAACTAAAAACATTGTTCGGACTGTTGTCCTTTGTTTCATACCATATTCAAATGATTCGACCATTGTACGCTCCGGTCTTCTTCAGGTGATATATGTTGGAATTTCGAGTTAAACCCTTTATTTAGTCCACTAGGGTAGATTGTTCTAGTTCCACGTGCCATGACTTTCCTGGATATCTCACTTTCAGTTATTTCCCTTTAGTAATTTAACTCTGCAATTTTTTTTTTTTTTTTTTTTTGCTGAAATCGGAGAGCCGAGTTCCAATTCCAGTTGGGTTCGTTATATTCATTTACGTGAAAATATCCTTGGGAAAGGTATGGACCCACATCCTCTTCACCACCTATGAGTTTATTAGAACTTATTGTTATCTTCAAAACACACTTAGAATCTAAAAATATTTTCTGGCTTTAAATAACCTGCAAAATGTTGATAAGCCGTAAAAAAAACATATCAATCCATCAAATATTGGGTTGAGTCATAGTTTCCATATTTTTTGTGGTTCGGGGGGACAATCTTTAATGACTAATGCATCATCCAGAAAATTTGAAGTAAAGTACACGAAGATACCTCAATTCTTGCAAAGCAGTGGTAGCATACACAGCGAATTAAAGAAAAAATGCAAACGCAAGGCTGTATACAGGGAAACAAAATTAGAACTCGGTTGGTCTGTTCTGCACCATCCGCCACCTTCACCAGACCGGGCACCAACCCATTATTACTTTTCGTGATCACTACAAAGCCTTTCGCTGGGGTATACGTTATCTAATGAAAACTAAATTTCAGAGCTCGTTCATAACTTTTTCGCATCAAAAACAGCGGAATTTTACCGAAAATGTATCGAAGATCTGCTCGATAAGTGGCAATACGTCATTGCAAACAATGGGGACTGTATGACTGCATAAAAGGTAACTGTACTTTATTCTATGACTGGCTTAAAAGTCGCGCTATCGGTTGGCATTTAAGCTAGTTCCTGCGGATGGATTGTGATTGGGCTTTCATCACAATAGCTAGGGAGGAGTAGATGCGATAGGCAAAAATAAACTATAGAATAACTCCAAAATGATCGCTGCATTTAAATATAGCTTTAATTTTTAAGCTTACCTTTTACAAGTTCAACGATAATTCTTCTGCCGCCACTTAATTTAAAGACAATTTGATGTACGTAGGTCTTTACTTTCCATACAAACAATTATTTTTATTTCATGGGTGACTTTCGCTGAATTTCGTAATTAATTTTGATGCAAGTTTTAAAAATTGTTATCGGACAAAATAATTCGTCGCAAAAAATCACGTAGAAATCGTCGAAAGCAATCGCAGTAATGAAAATTGGGAATCCAAAATTTCAGAATTGTGGTTCCTGATCAGGCCCGGAATGTTTTTAATTTGCTCACGGAATCAGTCTGCTTCCAAAATGGTATGACATGTTGGGTATGGCCTCTAGGAGTAAAGTTGAAAACATGGACAATTTTATTTTGAAATATACTGTAATTTGGGAACAGTATTTTTTTTCATTCGAACATGAGCTATTCAAAGTTAGAGAGTTGTTCCCCTTTAATTGTTTTTTTTTTTATCAGAAGAAGCCAAGATGCCGAAATCCGAAAACAATCACAGGAATGAAAAATTGTGAATCCAAAATTTCATGATG
Source organism: Acanthosepion lycidas (assembly GCA_963932145.1). NCBI lineage: Eukaryota > Metazoa > Mollusca > Cephalopoda > Sepiida > Sepiidae > Acanthosepion > Acanthosepion lycidas. Next base: position 36,526,694 of record OZ010575.1, on the reverse strand, counting down.
GCCGTTCCGTATCCGGCCCGGAATTTTTTTTTAATTTGCTCACGGAGTCGGCCAGATTCCAAAATGTTGATATGTTGTGCTACGGCCTCTAGGAGTAAAGATGAAAAAGGGTGACACGGTGACACACTGACATTCGCATTTAGAAGAATAAAGTTGATAAAGGAAAAAATAAAAATAAAAACGGAAATTATTTATGACTCAACCCGATATTTTTCTACATTTGTTATTATCCATATTTTTCTCTCTCTCTTAAATTTCTTTTTGTGATATTTTAAAAGCCACTTTCTCTTTTTCTAGTCCTACCAATGTTTTTACTTTCTTCAACTCTTCTTTCTTCGTAATCTTTTCTATTTCACTGCTGCACAATCCGTCTAGTTCATCATGGAAAATCTGCCTGTGTCGTCGTAACCTACTTTGCACATATATTTGATTAGCCATCAGAGTACGTGCATTAATTATAAGATGCCCCAATTTGCAAAATATTTGTCACGTTCAGATAATACTTATGAGATTTTCTGGTAGCGTTAGTCCTGGGTATAAAGATAGACGACATACGAGATCAGGTCCCCTGATCGGGAGATTAGAAGTTTTGAGGAACCTGGAACCACGTCTTAACTGCTGTTGTTCCCAGGTCCAGCCTAACCTGTAGTGGCAACACCCGTTAGGGTCCCAGCTATGGGCAAATAGTGAACCCCCAAACAAAAAATCAACAGATCGTTTTTATAATATATTCATGCCTATACCCTGAAAATATAAAATTATGCACAAAATATCTGTACTTGAAAGCATAAAATGACGTATAGAATAATTAAATTTCGACATTAAATAACCCATAGAGGTTGATAGGCCGCTTGTCAAAATCAATCAACCAACAATAACTATTTATAGTAAAATTACCAGCAATATTTATAGTAATATTACCAATACTTGTGTTATTAATAATTAAGAGTGGTCTCCCCTTGTTTTGTTCTTCTCTTTGAGAGAGCTATTTTAGTTTATTGGGACTATAAAAGAATACTATACGCGAACCTTGTATTCTCACTTGAATAAAGCTTTCTTAAAGCCTACACCTGCGTACTTTTTTCATTACAACTTGTTTAAATCAAAATTGTAGAGGACCGTGTGGGTTTGAGTTGTTGGGTTAGGAACACGTGCTGTTTATTACTTCTAGAAGATCCAACTACAAGAACAATGGCGGACACAAGTTTTGACATATATATATTTCGTTGTTTAATATATATATTAAACAACGAAATTACAATGGACATAGACATTAATATTTGTGTTTTTGTGTGAACGTAAAGAGTTTGTATATTGGTGAAAGTTGGTATATACGTGTATGTGAGTTTAATGGCGTTTTCCCTTAAGTGGGCAAAACGCTGATTTCTACGAGAGATTACATTTTTAAATGTGTCCGCTGAAATGCAAAGTGAAAAAGAGAACGAGGCAAGAAGTCGCCCAATATTTATAGTGTAGAGAGAGCGACCCCTAGTGAACAATTAGGGAATTAAGGAGGAGCTAACTCCGACACAATGAACAACAATGCATTTTATCTGTGGTTGAAGGCATACAAATGTGTTCAAAATACGAACTCTGTCTGAACAGCAACGGGAATGGTGTCACAAACAATTTATTCCAATTCCAAAGAACAAACTACATGGTTTCTTCTTTTGTTAGGTTGATCACTAATTTCTTTTGCTTCTTTTGTTAGGTTTTTCATTAATATTTTCAGGATTGTATTGTTAGGTTATTACTATTTTCTTTTGCTTCTTTTGTTAGGTTATTTATTACTATTTTCTGATTGTCTTGTTAGGTTGATCACTACTTTCTTTTGCTTCTTTTGTTAGGTTTTTCATTACTATTTTCTGATTGTCTTGTTAGGTTGATCACTTCTTTCTTTTGCTTCTTTTGTTAGGTTATTCATTACTATTTTCTGGTTGTCTTGTTAGGTTGATCACTTCTTTCTTTTGCTTCTTTTGTTAGGTTATTCATTACTATTTTCTGATTGTCTTGTTAGGTTGATCACTACTTTCTTTTGCTCCTTTTGTTAGGTTGATCACTACTTTCTTTTGCTGCTTTTGTTAGGTTGATCACTACTTTCTTTTGCTGCTTTTGTTAGGTTTTTCATTACTATTTTTTGATTGTCTTGTGAGGTTCATCACTACTTTCTTTTGCTTCTTTTGTTAGGTTATTCATTACTATTTTCTGATTGTCTTATTAGGTTGATCACTTCTTTCTTTTGCTTCTTTTGTTAGGTTATTCATTACTATTTTCTGATTGTCTTGTTAGGTTGATCACTTCTTTCTTTTGCTTCTTTTGTTAGGTTATTCATTACTATTTTCTGATTGTCTTGTTAGGTTGATCACTTCTTTCTTTTGCTTCTTTTGTTAGGTTATTCATTACTATTTTCTGATTGTCTTGTGAGGTTCATCACTACTTTCTTTTGCTTCTTTTGTTAGGTTATTCATTACTATTTCCTGATTGTCTTGTTAGGTTGATCACTTCTTTCTTTTGTTTCTTTTGTTAGGTTTTTCACTACTATTTTCTGATTGTCTTGTTAGGTTAATCACTACTTTCTTTTGCTTCTTTTGTTGGGTTACTCATTACTATTTTGCATTGCTTCTCTTGTTAGGTTAGGAAACGGCAAAGCTCGCCAGTATCGTTACAATTTCGAAATAGCGAAAATATCTTCCATTGTATCGATAATAGATTCCAGTGTTGACCATCTGTCATATCTTGTTATCATTTAGTCATTTGAGAAAAGCGAAAAAATATGTCGCTATCAGATAACGCACATTATTTCTTGGATGTCCTGATGGTATGTATTGCTACGATATCGGAATAGCGAAAATACCAATGTCTTTATCAGATATTCGTGGCTTAATTATGAATTGATCTGATCTCGTATATTATGAACTCATTTATTCTTTCCAAATAGTGACAATATCACTCGATTTTTTACTATTAGATTTTAGGCCTTAATTATGGTATAACCTGATAGTATGTATTGTTAGCATTTTTAGTCCTTTGCAGGCTAAATGCTCGGTCTCTCGATTTGGATAATTACAAAGTGAAACCTCTTTCTCTTCGGGCGTAGTATATAATCATACCGCATAACAAAAAGGCAAAATAATGCACCCGTGGAATCGTCCTATTTTGGTGTTGAAATGTCTCTCAGCCTTGAGAGTCTCTTGAAGTAAATACGAATATCATCGAAGAGATCAAGAAACACAATCGCTTTCAACAAGATTTCGTTTTTTGACCACCTGATTGGGAACTGTCTTCAATAAAAAAAAAAAATAATAAAAAATAAAAAAACTTTCATGGTAATTGTTCTGATAAGCTTTCTTCTATGGAACCTAAACTTTATGAATTTAAGCGCAGTACTAGATTGGTTGGAATGTAAAAGTAATTCCCCCTTGTTTGATACATAGAATCATATATATATATATATATATATATATGTGTGTGTGTGTGTGTGTATAAATTGCGTATATTTTGGCAGCATGTTTTTATTCTATTCTTACCTCAAGGGAAGTAAGTTATTGAAATGTCTAAATATTTTTTAAAGAAAAACTATTTAAAACTATTAGTTAAAATCTAAATATTTTAAACTATCTACTGTAAACATTTTAAAATATTTGTGCAGTATTCAGAAGTAATTTTATTAAAGGTTGGTTTCAATTTTTTAATAAGCTTTAAGAATTTTTAGTTTTTGTTTATTATTTTCATGAAAATGTATAGATGTATTTTCAACAAGATCTTTCCTAAATATTTGTCTGTTTGATACATAGAATCATATATATATATATATATATATATATATCTGTGTAAATTGCGTATATTTTGGCAGCATGTTTTTATTAAAACGTCTCATTAAATCATTTAGACAAGTTTTGTCTACTTATTTTTAATAGGATCCTCTCATAATTACAGACAAGTTTCTTAGTATCCTTATTAAAGAAAGAAAGAAAATTACCATGTTGTTGCATATTCATTTTATTCCGAGTACTTTTATTAGGTTGGTGCAAAAATAATGACGTAATAATGTCGTTTTTTGACGTATTTTTAACGTCAAAAAACGACATTATTACGTCATTATTTTTGCACCAACCTAATACAATGTTTTTTTTTTTTTCTAAGACAAAAAATTGTTGTGTTCATCAGTTTTCTAAAGCAAAATTGTTGTGTTCATCAGTTTTCTAAAACAAAATTGTTGTGTTCATCTGAAAATTAAATCTTTGCATGTGAAGTGAAAAACGCTATGGTTATGTACTATACAATTTTAAAATTTTATCATGCAGACTCGCGTGCAATCGTCAAGGGAGGTAAGTAAGTTATTGAAATGTCTAAATATCTTTAAAGAAAAACTATTTATCACTATTAGTTAAAACCTAAATATTTTAAACTATCTACTGTAAACATTTTAAAATATTTGTGCTGTATTCATGTTGGGGCGTACCCACTTTCTCATCAGAATGGACTGATCTCTCTACTACTAATAGGGCAGTTCTGTAGAGTTCTCGGGGAGATCAGGTGACCATCACACTTCCGTCTCTTTATATTCTACCGGAAGATACAGTTGGACTTTATATTATTTCTTATTGTTACTGACTAACCTGCGTTCGTTTGACTACTAATCTCTCTGTTGTAAATACCTCTTCGAATATACCAGTATTTTTCCCTACGTATGTGTTTGTCCTTATTACAATACACGCATGCGGAAACACTCAACATCTCAACAATTCAGAAATAATTTTATTAAAGGTTGGTTTCAATTTTTTAATAAGCTTTAAGAATTTTTAGTTTTTGTTTATTATTTTCATGAATAGATTTTTATAGATGTATTTTCAACATGATTTTTCCTAAATATTTGTCTGTACCTGATGACGACATTGTGCTAATGTCGAAAGTACTCGGAATAAAATTTATATTCATCAAGATGGTAATTTTCTTTCTTCCTTTAATAAGGATACTAAGAAATTACTTATTGTTATTCATTAATTGTTCTTTTTCTCTTATGTTTCAAGGTTGACACGGAGTTGAGTTCAGGTATGGTCGGTTTTTTTTTTAAGTTACCGCAGCACATCTTGCCAGATTAATCACTCTTTAATCCTTGCCGGCTGTGCCAAGACCAAAATCACAATCCTTTGTCAGAATACGCTCAACTAGTGGCTTCTTTCAAAGACTAATCACACTGTAGTATACGCCGAGAAACCTTATTAAGTCCCTCTCACCTGTGTTATTATAAGCTCCGGCTTTCTTCAGGTGATATACGATGGAATTTCGAACTGAACCCTTTATTTTAATCCACGGAGGTAGATTGTTTTAATTCCACGTGACATGCTTTTTTTTTTCTTCTTTTTTTTTTCTTTTTTTTTTTTTTCTTTTTATTTGATATCTCAGTTTTAATTAATTCCCCTTGGTAACTAAGTCCTTCTCATCATTATTGTCATATTCACGACGTGTCGGCCGTTGTACGCTCCGGTCTTCTTCAGGTGATATACATTGGAATTTCAGCCCTTTATTTAGTCCACCGAGTTAGATTGCTCTAGTTCCAAGTGCCATACCTTTTCTGGATATCTCAGTTTCAGTTATTTCCCTTTAGTAACTCAACTTTCCAAGTTTTTGTTCACCTCTACTGTGGCCAGTGGATAAAAGCGTTAGTTGAAGTAGTCCAGTGACTTGACCCAAAGAGTTGTGAGTTCAATACCTGGCCCTTTTACATTTTATATTTTTTCATAAAGCACCTTCGAAAGGTTAATAAAGTCAATAAAATATTAGATAATTGCTGAAAATATGTTCATTTATTTCGTAAATTTATGTCAATTCTGGCCATCCATACTAGCTGTCATCACCTCGGAAACTTATCGGTATACGACAATAAAGATCAAAGAAAAACAGGACCCGTCCTTAAGAAATGCTTGTATATTGCTTTTTATGCTATAAGTAAGTAATGTTTATTTCAAATCAGATTAATTTAAGTTTAAATTTGCTAATTTTGCTCAAATAACGTGTCACAAATATATATTTTATTTTTGGAAGTATTTTAAAACCGATAATTTTGCTTTGTTTATAAATTTCTTAAATTTAAGAAAATGGCTGCTTTTAAGAAAATTTTCTTAAATCGGCCAAAAAGTTGAGATTCCGATCTATATAATTTTTATTTGAAATACACTGACTGGAAATAGTAAATTTAATCATTTACCCTTCAATTAAAGCTAAAATGAAATTTTAAGAATGCTTTTTCATTTTTAAAAAGTTATTTTGAATCTTAGGTATCGAAAATTTATATCAAATTAGTGGAGGTATCTACCTTAAATGGATCTGTGTACTATGTTGTATCATCTGCTCTTATATTACCCACATTTTCACATGTACTTAACTTTGATGTCCCCAATGTGTAACTCGCATCTTGACTGTATCTTTTGTTCGCCACTATACATGCTGTTTTCTTACAAGATTGAAGTTTGAATACTGTAAGTTTTTTTTAACAATATTTTCATTCATATTATGAAGTTGGGTAAAAAAAGATCTTTAGTTCTTGAGAACTTCTAAGCGTTGAAATTTGACAAACAAGTGTAGATGGGAAAAGCGTGCGTCACCTGAAATCCCAAACTCTCCTCGCTTCAGAGCAATCGACATCAGAACACTTTCTTTAGCTTCTCAGATTCAACTGATGCCACCCGGCTAAGAAACAATTACAAGAAGAAGAAGAAGAAATAATCATCGGTGAAAAAGTAGGAAGAAGGGGAGGAGAAGAAAAAGTAAATTGTAATCGAAGATAGGAACAAAAAAGGAAGAGTCAAAGAAAGGAAAACAGAAGAGAAGGATAAGAAAGAAAAGGAGTGCAAAGAAAGAAAGAAAGAAAAAGAATGAAAGTAAGAAAAAAGAAAAAAAGTAAATTGTAATCGAAGATAGGAACAAAAAAGGAAGAGTCAAAGAAAGGAAAACAGAAGAGAAGGATAAGAAAGAAAAGGAGTGAAAGAAAGAAAGAAAAAGAATGAAAGAAAAAGTAAATTGTAATCGAAGACACGGAAAAAGAATGAAAATCAAAGAGGAAAAGCGAAGTGGGGGAAAGGGTAAGAAAAAGAAAGGAAGGAAGAAAGAGTAAACTGGAATCGGAGATACGAGAAAAGACAGAGTAATTCAAAGAAAGAAAGAAAGAAAGAAATAAGCCTTATCTACTAAGGGAGGTAACTTAGGGTAAGGGTGTTGGGTTTTAAATAGCGATCGATACTCAACACAGGCAGACAGACACGGTGAAGTAAGGCTAGGAAAAGTGATGTGATGTGTTTGAGGTGTTTCCGCAAAGAACGGCCTATGGCTACAAGAAAAAGAAAATGTTTGTCAAGACAGAGTGAGTGGTTGAGCTCTCCAACGAACGAACTGGTGAATGAGTGACAGAATTAATAACTGATGTAGGATGAGTCAAGAGTGTGAAGAAGAAAAAAAAATGCTAACCATTATCGCTACCACTGCAAAAGAATTTTAAAACTAAGGTCCTCACTCGCTTACCCACCACTAGATTTCAAAAGAGAGAGAAACTGATAGAGAAAATGAGAGAGAGAGATAGAATAATCGAGTGATCGATACTGAATTTTCGTTCTTCTGGCCGCGAGGTTCGGTCTGTGCCAGAGGGAACACAGCTTTCTTCTTTCTTGCCGTTCGGTGAAACGGGGTTTGTGGCTGGGGATGTTTTGTTACTGTGACTACTACTGCAGCTGGTTGTCATTGGTTGTTCGTTGGATTGGCTCAGTTAGCGCGGACCGTTGCAGTTGTGCTTGCTTCACACTTGGGCTGGCTTGGTTATAGTCTTCAGTATTTTTTTTTTCTATCCTTTTATCTTCTTAAAGGGGCTTTCAACTATCGAGCAAAAAAATTCTAAACCCTGCTAATGCTACGTATCTTTAGTCTTTTGCTATTAGAATTAATTTAATTTCTATTGTGTAACAAGTCTACTCTCAGAATGGGTACAATCCGATCATTGAGCAATGTTTAACGAGTTTGTGAAGTCATTGTTTCTTTCTGAGTTAGTTTGTGCTCGTCAATACTGTGGTCTTCTTCCATGTGCTGTGAGGACATAGACGATCATAGCTCTCCTATCCACAATTCCCTGACCTTTGTAGCTCTTAATAAATTTTGTCTTTCTACTATCTCTCCTAGCTAATCCCCGTTGCAGACGCCTGCTCAGGCACATTTGTGTTTGTTCAACACCTGCAGAGCCCACCTCGGCAACGATGCTGAGCGGACCTTAGTTACAGTTGGGAGAGAGCGCGTTATCTAGACTGATCGATAGACTGAACAAGGCCACCATGCTAAAACTCTCGGTCACGATGACGTGTGACTTAGTGCTAGCACAATCACCGACGGCCCCCAAGAGTTCCGTCTACCGAATTTCACTTACAAGTCTTGGGTCAACCCATGGTATCGTTTTCAGGCACTTTCCAAAGGTGCTGCACACTGGGATTGCCCCCTCCAGACCGATAACTTCAAGACGTCACCCGGGTTCTAATCTCACCCGGGTCTCATGGTCAGAAAGCGAATGTTCTAACCACTCGTACAGGTGCACATGTTAATTACAAGTGTCCTTTTTATTTCCATTTTCTCTAGGTTTTCAAGTTTTCTCAGCATCCTTCTGTAGAACCATATTCGTGTTACCTCAAGTCTCTTCTTCGTCTGAGAGAAGCTTGTCCAACATTCAATGCAATATAGGAAGACTGATATAACATAGCAGTTCAGTACACCTTTCTTTGTTTCTAGCAATTTTTTTTTCTGTTTCTTAATACTTTGCTTAGCTTTTGGAAGGAATCTTCTGCTATCTTCGGATTCCAGCGTCATGTTTTCCACCTCCTGTTAAAACACTTCCCGCATATTTAAATTGTTGGACTTGTTGGATTTTAGTATACCCAATTTGTAATTTGCATGTTAGGCTTATTACTTTTCGTAATAACCATGCACTGTTGGTTCTGGGATGCTGGAAAAAAACATATCAACCCTTGTTCGATTAATTAATATTAAAATCTGTATTTATACCTGTATCCATAAATAGACGTAGCTCGTGTGCATCCTAGTCTATAGGCAGACGTACATCAAATATGTCCTTGAGTCTATAGGTAGGTATAGTTTGTGTTCATACTTGAGTCCATAGATAGATGTTCGTACTTGAGCCTATAGGTTGCATAAGTGGTGTTTATACTTAAGTCTATAGGCAGACATAAGTCTTCTTTATACCTGAATCCATAGATAGACGTACATCATGATTGTACATGTATCTATAGGTAGACGTGCATCATGCTTTTAGTAGAGTCTATAGGTAGACATGGTTCACGTTTATACAGGAGTTCGTAAGAAGTAGATGTTTGTACTTTAATCCATTGGTAAACATAGGTCATGTACATACTAGCGTCTATAGATTCTATAGAGTATCTCTTCCCGAGTCTAGAGGTAGATATAGTGTATATTCATATTTTATTCCATAGGTAGCGGTACTTGGGTCTGTAGGTAGACGTAAGTTGTGATTATACTTGAGACCGTAAGTAGAATTACATCATGTTTGTACTTGAGTCTATAGGTAGATATACGTCATATTTGTACACTTCTATAGGTAGACATAAGTCATGTTTATACTTGAGTCCGTATATAGAAGATCATGTTTATACTTGTCTCTATAGGTAGACCTTGGTCGTATGCGTACTAAAGTTCTTACGTCACATCTGTACTCGAGTCTATAAGTAAGTATAATTTGTATTCATATTTGAGTCCATAGGCAGAAGTAAATCATATTTGTACTTGAGACTATAGGTTGCATGTCGGGTTTACCCTTTGATCTGCAGGCAGAAATAAGTCTTTTTTATACCCGAGAACGTAGATAGACGTACATCATGTTTGCACGTAATCTTTAGGTAGACGAGCTGTATTTATACTTGAGTCAAAAGGTAGACGTACATTATATTTGTATAATTGTCTATAAGTAAACATAAGCCATGTTTATACTTGTGTCCGTAGGTAGAGGTAGATCATGTTTGTATTTGAATCTATAGATAGACATAGGTCGTATGCATACTAATGTCTATAGGTAGATGTACATCATATCTGTGCTTGAGTCTATAGGTAGACACAGGTTGTCATTTTGTTTATACTTTAAATATCTGTGAAGTGTTCTAACAGAGGACGGAAAGTGTGACACTGAGATCCGAAGACGTATTGGGATAACCAAAGATGCCTTCCGAAAGCTAAGCAGAGTATTAAGAGACAGGAAAATTTCGTTGGAAACAAAGAAACGAGTACTGAACTTTGACATGATATCTATCCTCCTGTATGGCAGTGAATGCTGGACGATCTCCTCATAAGATGGAGATGGTTCTACAGGAGGATACTGAGGATACTACGGACCAAACATATGAGAAAATGAAAACGAAAAGGAAAATTATACCTAACATCAGGAAGAATCACTTGAAATTTCTAGGACACATAACGAGGAAAGGAGGCTTGGAAATCTAATACTCACAAGACAGATTGAAAGAAAAAGGGACAGAGGAAAACAACGCATAACCTACTTGAGTAAATGGATGGCGGAACAAAGTTTAGGAGAAATAATAAAATTTGTTAGCTACAAAGGACGAGGGATTTTGGAGGGCCATGACCGTTTACATTATGTTTATACATGTATCTATAGGTAGAAAATGTATTTACCCCCAGGCTTCCCACTGAGACGTGATGTGACACAAGGTGGGGTTTAATGTGGGGAACCGAAGCGCGTACGCTCGGGACACGTAAAAAAAAATTGTCCAGACCTCCCACCAACAACCGTGGATGCGCTAGCTTTGGTATGACTACCGGACCCTCTCTCTAGTGCAATGGAGGAGTGCAGGCCTGAGGTACTGTTCCCCGGGACCGGATACCTCACAGTATTTTATTGCTTTTCCAGCTGTGTTCCTGTCCTCGGACTGAGCCAACTGAGAGATGGCACATTAAAGAAGATACCGTTCTTAGAAGTAGACACATAAATACGTATAAATATTTAGCAGGAAAATGTTGAATGTTTGCTCGTTGAATTTCCAATAACTTAATAAATATACATGCTTAAAAGCCCAAACTTTGCAGATTAATAATTTGATACATGCTTTAAATGCTGTTTAACATTTGTTTGTTTGTTTTGTTTTACGGTACATCAACCTCAATGGATCATTTAATGCCGACACCTTTTTTCTTTTTTTTTTTTTCTGGTAATATTTTTGTTTTGTCAAAAATCCATTTCTGTCAATTTTTTTTTCTCAAAAATGTATAGCTGGTAATATTATTTTTTCTTTCTTTCAAAAACATGCAGCTGCCAACATTATTTTTTCAAAAACGTATTATCAGAAGCCTTGCTGTTGTGCGTAGTTTATCGTCTTACCCAGGACGCAGATGTAGTTTATCGTCATACCCAAGATGCGAATGCAATATGAGTTTTAACTATTTGCCCATAGGTGGTACCCTAACAGGTGCCACCACCCCGGGTCAGGGTGGACCTGGGAACACCAGTAATTAAGAGGTGGTTCCACACTCCTCAAAACCTCCTGATCAGAGGCCTTGCTCTTGGACGTAATTTATCGTTTTACCCAGGACGCGGATGTAGTTTATCGTCATACCCAGGACGCGGATGTAGTTTATCGTCATACCCATGACGCGGATGTAGTTTATCGTCATACCCAGGACGCTGTTTAAATTTTACCTTTCTCTGTAAATTATAAGTTGATTAAATCTTAAGTTACTCTCCAGTCAGTAGGGAAATCGTATCTTATTAATAACACTGGGAACAAATTTCAATTTTTTTCTATTGAATTAGATTTGACAGGTCTGTGTAATTTGGGTACGCTGAGAACGAATTTTTACTCAGTTTTACTCTATCGGCCCCTGATTTGGCTCAACACCCCTCCTCTTTCGTCGTATTCATAAAAAAGGATTTTTGTCTGGCCCGCCAATTTAACACATCTAATTAATTTGTGGAGCAAGTGACAGAAAAAATATCAGTTGGAATTAATTGACTTACAATGAGACGGAATTTTAAATCAAAATTTAATTCCGAATCCACTGCTGACTTCTACAAAAAATATGTTTTGCAAAGGGGAAAATATAAAAGCCTATTGAATAATGAGAAAATGATGGTCTCATTATTTGGAAGTCCATATGTTTGAGAACAACTTTTTGCGAAAATGAAATATGCTGAGAGTTGCTTAAGAACAGGGTTACATGACGACCACCTAGATAATGTTTTGTTCCTGTCGTCATCAAATATTTCACCTGATGTGGGGAAGTTATCAAACAATAAGCAGAAATAAGTGTCTCATTAAATAATTTGCCACTTCTAACTGTATTTCGTTTGTAGTAAAGAATTTGCGTTTTTGTTGTGTTAGATGTTATCCTGTTTATCCTTCAGTAAAACCAAGGCAGCCTTCTGGATGGAGGGGTCAGGAGGTCGAGACTATTTGATATTATGACTATCCTCTGAAACACTGCATAACTTTCTGGCCCGCTCTCTCCAAAAGGTTACCCACCTCTGCTCTAAGTCTTTTTGCAGTTACACAACTAGGTTTTTATCTTGTTATTTGTAACTATTGTTGTAGTATTGTTGTACAGTGCCGGCGCTAGGGTCTCACCACCACCCCGAAACTTTGATACGAGCCCCTTTCCTCTCTTCTACACGTCGATTTCAACATTTCCCAATCTGGGGGCCACAAGCATCCGAATGAAAATTGAAGAGAAAGGGCAGCGCTCTTTCAAATTACCAAAAATGAAGGAATTATCCGTTTCAAATGAAGATTTCATTACATATTCATTATTTACTTTTATAATGTTTGTTTAATATTTTTTTTTCTTAAATCTAAGAAAATGTTATTCGTTTTGTAATAACCACCAATATTTTCATGACTAAATTTTACTCGCAAAAAAAGTGTTTAAGTCACATTTTTACATTTCCATAAAGATTAATCGCCGGCGCATCTCCGCTGATAGAAAAAAAAAAGTTTTACAAAGATTCCAACACAACAGATGAAAAAAAACATTCGCATCAAACAAAATGCAATGATCAGACTTCATGTAATTCCCAAAATATTTTTAAATTTTTAAATCTCTTTTCAGAAAAGAGAACGGACGGGATTGTCTTAAAAATTTGTTTTTAAAAACAGTATTTTCAGTTTTTTTCGAAATTTTTAAACATTTTTATTTCTTAAGCGATCATCATGTGCTTTTTATCCTTCAAGAAATGTTTTTTAAAAAAAAACTAGAAACTAGAAACGTTATTTTAATTACTAGCCGTAGAATTCTGATTCCGTTATGCGCCATGGTTGAGAGGTTTGGGATAGTAACCACTGGCTCTTTCGATTACAGTGTAACCCGGATATAAGAGAGTTGTCCGGGCCGGAGAAGAAGACTCTTATATCCGGGTTTCTCTTATATCCGGGTTTGGTCTATTTTGTTTAGGTAAGTATGGCTCTAATTTGGGACCAGATAAAATCTCTTATATCCGGGTTTCTCTTATATCCGGGTTACACTGTACTATAATTGATAATTGACAATAACTTAGGTAGAAAAAAGTAAAAAGTGCAAAAAAAAAAAAAAACGCTGCTAAAATTAGTCCTTTGGGGGCTTCAACCTCGTCAGGGGTTCCTGTGTAGCACACACTGCACCGGCCACACACGATGTATATTATTAGTTGATGAATGACAATATAACGTTTTAAATGGTGGATGTCCATAAAACAGTGCTGAAAAAATGGCAGTCAAAAACGGGGACCCCGAACACGCCCACCCCCCACATTAAGGTCTTTGTGGGTAAGACGCACCGGCTCTGCTGTTGTATTAGGTATACTTTTATATGTAACACCCTAAAAATATTTTTAATTTTGTCATTTTTAACCCATTTTAATATTAGTAAATTAAGCTAAAAATATCATACAATTTTCTCGGGTGTTCCTGTTTTCTGCAGAATATTCTAGAGGGACAACTAAAATATATAAAAGCGACTCGTTTCCGGAGTTAATCAGCCAATTCAATCAGTTAATTAAGTTTGGGTATTAGCATAATTTCGAATTGGTGTATCATTTAGTGAGTAATTTTGCCGTCGTGATTTAATAATTGATTTAATCAGACGTAATTTATATTACACCTACTCCTCCGTGTTTCTAGGTTAATTTCATAGATTGTAAGTACCTATTTCATAATAAGTTCCTGTTTAAACCATTTTTAAAAAATTTATATGACTTAACAGCTTTAAATACCTTTACAAATTGGCAGAACGATCAAACAATATGTCATCAAGCATTAGAAAGTTCAAATGCAAAACCAACCCTCATTCCTTTTATGTGGAAATTTTGCACTTACACATCAACGAGGAAATATAACTGACAGCGTAATTTTTTTCTGCAGTAAAATTTTCGTATCTGTTTTTATTTTTTTTTTTTTTTTAAGTCATTTCTATCGTCATAATGTAATTTGTTATAGTTTGAAATGCTTGTATTCATGAAACTTGAAAAATAATTTAAACACATTACTTAAATCTGGAAAATCTGGAAAATGTCACATAGGCTGATGACAAGAATCAAGGGGACTAGTAGAGCAAAACCGATTTTAAATCTGTATTCAGCCCACACAAATTACCTAAAATCGAGCGTCAGATATCATTTAATAAAAATACGTGTTCCCCATTGAAATTAACTATTATTGTGCCGCATCTTTGTAGCCGACCGTGGGGTATTTACGTGTTGTTGAATTAGAAACACGTGCTGTTTATTCCTGCCAGAAGAAGGTCTAACAACAAGAACATGGCAGACTCAAGTTGAGTCCAACCGAAGAGGTAAAGAAAACAAACAAGACATATATATATATATATATATATATATAAAGAAAGAACAGTAAGATATATAATCCGGTGTTCTTATAGATATTTTTGTTTTTACAAAATAGTGCTCAATGTAAATTTACAGAGCATTAATATTATAAATTAATTAATTTAAAATATGTTTTTTCGCTACACAGTTCTAACCATGTTTCAAAAGTGGAAGCTAAAAGCCTCGAATTTAATTTTGTAATTAAATTGAAGACATTAGTTTCATTTCATCCTCAAGCGAATTTTAAAGTAACTTTTAAAATTACTGGGTTTTAAAGACACAGCTAAAATCATAATTCACGTTTCCAAGGTTACAGATAAATCCACTTCCACTAGACAAGGGGTGTCTGCGTGTTCATTATGTCTGTATTTTGATGTATCAGTTATTAGTTACGTTTTGGTAGGGGGTAGGGATGTATTTTTCAATGAAATCAAACATCCGTTAAATGCATGTCGTCTGGATCTTTTAAAAATTTTATTGTTAACGGCAATAATTCTTACGGCATTTTTTTCTATTTGTATATTTAAAGATTTTTAGTGGGTTTTTAGGTTAGAATACGTTTTATTTAACTAGGATTTGAAATATTTTAACTTTTAATTTTTAATTTTTAATATACTATATTTCTTTTAAGAACAATTAAATATAATTAGAATCCCTTACAGTATGTTGAATTATTTTCACATCAAGTATGTAAATTATAGGTTACATTTTTTTTTTATATATTTAAATATTATTTAAGTAAAATTTATGACAATGACGGCAAAAATAGCTACTTAATTCCACTGATTTAGTAAACTTTTATTTTTTATATAAACCTAGTAATATATTGTTTCTCATGTAAGTACAAAGGACATGGGTCATTCAAAAGCTTACATCTTCTAGCATTACATATTAATTTCATTTTACTGTAGGTGTTTTATTGGATTCTTTAACTGCGTATAGTACTAAGAGGGAGGTCTTTAGGTTAGAAAATGTTTTATTTAATTACAATTTAAAAGAAGTTTAGGTTAGAATTCATTTTATTTAACTACAATTTTAATTACAACTTTAAAATATTTTCGTTGTTAGTTTTAATAGACTATATTTCTTTTAATAGAAGTAAATGTATTAGAATTACTTACAGTAAGTAAAATTATTTTTCCATATCAAGTATGTGTATATTACGATTTTTAAAATTCTATATTTAAATATTATTTAAGTAAAATTTATAGCACTTACGGCAAAAATAGCTAATTCATTTCTCTGATTTAGTAAACTTTATTTATTTATTTATTCATTTATTTATTTTTTTATTTTTTTTATATGTAAACTTAGTATTATATAGTTTCATATGTATGTACAAAGGACATGGGTCATTCAATGGCCTACATCTTCTAGCTTTTCGTCATAATTTCATTTTTCAGTAGGTGTTTTATTGGATTCATTTAAGTGCCGGTAGTACTTTTTGAGAGGTGTTTAGGTTAGAATTCGTTTTAACTACAATTTTAAATACAACTTTAAAATATTTTTACTGTTATTTTAATAGACTATTATTTTTCTTTTTAAAAAAAAACAAAAAAACAAGTAAATATAATAGAATTACTTACAGTATATAAAATTATTTTTTCATGTTAAATATAAGTATGTATATTACCTGATCGCACTTTTTAAATTTATTTTTATTTTTAAATATTATTTAAGGAAAATTTTTGACAATGACGTCATAAAATAGCTATTTCATTTCTCTGATTCAGTAATTTTTTCTTTAATTTAATTACAAAATTAAATTCGGGGCTTTTAGCTTCCATTTTTGAAACATGGTTAGAACTGTGTAGCGAAAAAAAACATATTTTAAATCAATTAATATATATATATATATATATATATATATATATAATTATTTATTTAAAAATATGATTCCAAAGCTACATAAGAGTGCTCATGTTTCAAAACAAGAGGCAAAAACTTCAATATAATTAAATTGAATTAAAGTACCAAGCTCTGTTCCATCTTCAAGCAAAATTTTTTTGGGAATAACTAATTCCTGAAATTTACGCGTTTTTTTAATTTTAATAATGAATATGCTTATATAACACGTAAATTTCAGGAATTAGTTATTCAAAAAAAAAAGCGTTTGAAGATGGAACAGAGCTTGGTACTTTAATTCAATTTAATTCAAATAATTATATTGAGGTTTTTGGCTCTTGTTTTGAAACAGGAGAACTCTTATGTAGTGTTGGAATCATATTTTTAAAGAAATAATTATAATTATGCTCTACTTTTGTATTGAGCACTATTTTTTTAAAATAATAACAAAAATACTAAAGAACTTTGGATTATTTACCTAACGAGTTCTTTCCTATTTTCTATATATTTTTACACTCACACACACACACACACATATATATATATATATATATATATATATATATATATCAACAAACATATGTATTAAACAACAAATTTACAAGTGACAAAGACATCAACATTTGTGTTTGTGTGTGAAAGTAAAGAGTTTGTTCTTTGGTGAATGTTCGTACGTACGTGTATGTGAGTGCAAGTTTCATGGCATTTTCTCACAAGTGGGCGAAAACGCTGATCTCTGAGAGAGATCACATTTTTAAATGTGTCCGCTGAAATACAAAGTGAAAAGAGAGAACGAGGCAAGTAGTCGCCAGTATTTATAGTGTAGGGAGAGCGACCCCTAGTGAACAATTAGGGAATTAAGGGGGAGCTAACTCCGACATCTTTTAATGTTTTTTACTCTTTCTTATATTCTCTAACACTGAGTAATCTTAGTGGCTTTATTGCCTTGCTTGGATTTGAAATAATTTAAAAATGAAAAAAAAATTAAAACCTCTTTATGTATCCCTATTGCAACTGCAGTTATCATGATATATGAGTAATAAAATCTTTTTGTCAAGATATCTGCTAATACAACAGATGTGAAGATGTGTATTCCTGCTTTTCCCAAGGGCCTTAATGATCCTGAAAAGTCATATTTTGAATGTCTCATCAAGAAGCAAAACAGATTTGCTGTTTTACTGTATGTTGTTCAAGCCTTTTTGCATTATGTCGCTTTTGCATTTTGCCAAACTAAACTGCTTAATGAGTAAATAACTAAAAAGTAATCTTTTTTCTCAATTTAGTTTCATCCAATTTTTTTTTTTTTCCTTTTGGGAATTAAAATGATGTTATGACATTTAAAACAAAAACATTGCTTTGTTAATAATAAATAAGGTTTGTTTGTATCTTATCCTACACGTGGGCATTTTGGGTTTTTAGCAAATCTAATTTTAATAATTAATGTGTGGTTAGCAAAATGAATATTGGAACAAAATGTGGAAACAGCGGGCCGAGTTCACATTCAGCTTAGTGCGTTGCATTCAGAATTACCCTCGGGAAGGACAAGAATCTCTTTTCTCATCCCCCTCCACTAAGAGTTAAAAATAGCAGGCTCGATTGAGTCCTCTAAGAGAAGGGTTACTCTGACTTCAAAATCAAGTAAAAGGAAATAGCGAAACACTACACTGTCTTTCCCATGTAATTCACAAATGTAGAGACCCCGTAATGTAAACAAAGCAATTTGTAAAGAATTATTGGATATATATTTTCATTACTTCAAATATTATTTTTAGTGGAAACTACCATGACCACAAAATGAGGCATCACTTTATATTTTGATTATAATTTAGAATTGGTCCCCCACTTTATATCCACTCTATAATATTTATTTATCAAATTCTGATTAGATTGAAATAGATACTCCATTTTGAATGTTTTTATTTTAAACAGTCTATTGTCTGTGCATTTGAGTAAGCTTAATAAATCTGGTTGGTTGGTTGATTTTGTTTAGCAGCATATGAGTTATTTAATGGGTTATTTAATGGATTATTCTATGGGCTATTTTATGGGTTACTTAATGGATTATTTTATGGGTTATTTAATGGGCTATTTTATGGGTTACTTAATGCTGAAATCTAAATATTTTGTAAGTAATTTTATGCTTCCAACTACAGTAATTTTATACTTTCAAGGTAAAAATATGTTTTTATTAACATACAAACATATTTTGTAGATCATAAAATCTACTGTTGCTCATTTTATTATAAAAGATGTATTGTTGTTTTTTGTATGTGGAGTTACTATTTGCCCAAAGCTCAGACCCTAATGGATGCTACCACCCTGAGTCAGGGTGCACCTAGGAATGACAGCAGTTAAGAGGTGGCTCCATGCTTCTCAAAACCTCCACTCTCCCAATCAGAGGCTTTGTTGCTGGATGTAGCTTATTATCATACCCAGGGCAAGTACCCTCTAGCATTGAAGTAATAAAAATGTTAGATTCAAAATAAATCCATAAATTCTTTAGAAATTGCTTTGTTTATGAAACAGAGCAGAATATGAGCTCTGGAGAAAATCTGAACAAGGAAGTGTACTTATTTACATTATTTACATTGTTCGAACTATTGTCCTCATCTTTGTTGACATATTCACAAAGTTTTTGCTATAGGCAGCCTTATTAATGTTATTGGAATTTCAAACCGGACCCTTTATGCCATCCACCGAGGTAGACTGACCATGGAGGGAAAAAAGCGATCACCACCACTTGTGGGATGAGGTTGAAATAACAGACAGAGAACATCACTGGAAGATATGAAAACAAAGAATCAGCACATATGCTAGGCCACAAAATTTCTCCTGAGCTGACCAAGCATAGAAATGAATACAATATGGGAACCAGTTATAAGGAGTGCTAGAGAAAAACAATAACAACAAATTTTAATATGAGCTCTGGTAAAAATAGTTACTGAGACATTAGGTTTATAAGTCCCAAAAATTCATACACTGATGTCCTCAAGGACACATGGCAGAGTGGATAAAAGCGTCAGTTGAAGTAATCCAGTGACTTGACCCAAGCAGTTGTGGGTTCATGAACAAAAACGGGGAGAGTTGAGTTACTAAAGGGAATTAACTGAAACTGTGATATCCAAAAAAAAAAAAAAGGTATGGCATGTGGAACGAGAACAATCTAACCCTGTGAACTGAATAAATGGTTTGGTTAGAAATTCCAAAGTATATCACCTGAAGGCCAGAATATTCAACAACCAAAATGTCCATCTTGGCCAAGTGAATAAAAGTGTTGGTGACTTGACCAAAAGAATTGTGATTTCAATACCAGTACACAGCAGGGGTAAACAAATAACTTGGAGAGTTAAGCTAAAGGTAAATAACTGAAACTGTGATATGTGGAAGAGGTATGGCATGTGGAACTAGAACAATCTATTCTGTGGAATGAAATAATCGGTTCAGTTCACAATTCCAATCTTCTGAAGAAGGCCGGAGAATACGACAGCCGAAATGTGAATGTGGCAATAAAGATCAAGACAACAGACTGAACAATGTAAATAGTATAAATAATTACAATACCTCATTTCAGAAATATAAACAGATAAAGAAGTGTACATTTCTAAAAAGAGTAGATAGAACCTTACTGGTCTATGCCCACTCTGTGGCCGAGTGGGCTAAATCATGCCAGATCAGATGAGGGTTTCTCCCACAAAGGAGGATGCAGTTTTGTACCTTGTCAGAAAGCACATTTTCTTTTTTTAACTTTTCTCATGAATGTAGGATGATAGATATAATACTCACTTTTTGAAATAAATTTAAAAAAAACATGGCATCTATTTTAGAGATGGATATTCCCTAAAAAATAATTTCCACATATAAGGTGACCTTTAGCTAAAACAAAGTAAAAAATATAGCAAATTTTCATAAATTTATCCTCTACCTGTAGTATAAGATGACTGCTTATTGATATAAAGATGATCTTATTATGTAAAGATTATGTTGGTGGAAATGTTACTTATTCCTAAGAATTCAAAATAAATATCAAGGGAAACCATTGTTTTGTTTGTTTCATCACATGATCTCTTGCAAATACCGATTCTTCTTCTTTTCCTATACCTAAACTGCCTGGTGTACTAATAGCCATTTACTTATACTTCATTGACAATCACAAAATACCACTACTAACAGTAAAATAATGTATGATAATAGTACATTCCATTGCTGTGAACGCAATCATAACTCGATGTTTACATTTTCTCAGCTGAGCTTGAATGGATACAAATTGATTTCGTTGATATGGAATTATTCATCAAATAGGCAATTTATTATGAAGTTATGCCAGTAAGGATAGAAATGGTTATATTACTTTTATTATCAGTCTATTTGATAATATGAATCTTTTCATGTACGTTATTGGTTATTGCACCAAGGCCAAGGTTAGCCTACCAACAAACATCATTCAGAATTTAAGGTTTCTTTTTAGAATTGTAGTATAAGACGAACTCCAATTTTTAGGGGTGATTTTTGAGATTAAAAGATCATCTTATAAGCGTAAATATATGGTAATAAAAAATATTAGATTAAAAATAGATCCAATAATTCTTTATAAAGGGAGAATTGCAAAGAATTTACCCGCATAGAAAGAGGCTAGCAGCATGGCCCAACGTTGCTCGTGCTTGAATAAAAAATCATACGACACATACAGCAATCGCTATCACCTGACTTAAAATATTTTTGCCCTTCCTTGCCTTTAAAGGAGTGCCCTTTGCCGTGCTGATGTTGCTACATTACGAGAAAAAGAACTAAACAAAATGAACACAAAATGATCAGCTTTAAAAAAGGACTCGTAACTGGAAAAACCGAATGAAAAAAGAATGTTAACAACAATTACTTTTTCACACCCAAGCCAGTTCTGCAGAATCAGAATCAACGTTGAGTTTAAGCAAGCGAATGAACCAATTGGAGTAAAGTGGCATGCAGATTTAAATTTTTCCCACTTGTGACGAATGCAGCTATCGATTTTTTTGTATGCTAGCATGCTAGTTAACATTCGTGTCAGTCAGCTGTTGGCTCTCATGCTGGTCAGTAGAATCTTCCTGCCTATTCGTGGCAGCCAGCTATAGGCTCTCACTCTGGCCAGTAGAAAATGGCCACAAACTACATGAAAACTGCTGTAGAAGCATGAAAAAATTGATTATTTCCACTATCGATGGGAGTTGGGAAATGCAAAGTCAGTCTTGGCCTTCCCACTAACTTGGAACATGTGCATGTAAATTTTGGTGCAAATCCATCGAAAATTGCGGCCTTGCATTCGTTACACAAACACACACACACACACACACACACACATACACATCTTGCCTTTTATAGATAGAGATATCAGTTTGCCAACTTTGAATGAGAGGATGATGAAAAGTTATCAGCCTGACAACACTTCCCAATATATAACTAAATGACCAAACATGAGAATTTTTTGGAAGGGCTTCTTTTTTTTTTTTTTTTTTTGTCAGGCCGAGAACTTTTCTGTAACTTCTTATAGATAGCCACAGATTCTGAAAAATCATGTGTAATACAATTTCACAAAATACTTCTGAGGAACTGGTGCCACGAGGTTGTAAATCTTCTAATCTGACAGACAGGTTACCAGAATTATTTAACATACCCCCCCCCAAAAAAAGCATGTCCCAAAAACTTCCATGCATAAAATTATATTCATAATGTCAGAAAGAGAGGAGTTACTCTTAGTGTAATGGTTACCAGCACTGAAAGTGGATTAACCGATTGATTGATTTGTTTTTCACAGCTTATCAACCCTTTGCAGGTTATTTAAAGCCAGAAAATATTTTTTATATTGCAAGAATTTTTTTGAGATAATAATGGTTTAGTATTACTAATTAACCCATACCTGGGGAGAAGAGGTGGATTTATATCTAATCAGAATTTGATAAACAAATAAGAAATTATAAAATGGATATAAAATGGGGGATCAATTTTATATTACAATCAATATATAAACTCATACCTCACTTTGTAGTCACGTTGGTTTCTATACATTTATATTCCAGAGAATGAAATCTAAATGACATGCCTGTGTATCTAATCAGTATTTGATTGATTGATTTATTATTCACGGCTTATCAACCCTTTGCAGGTTATTTAAAACCAGAAAATATTTTTAGATTTTAAGAGTTTTTTTACATAATAATGATTTACTGATACAAGTTCTACTAATTAACCTATAGCTGGGGGAGAAGTCTGAAATTTTATCTGGTAATTTTTTTTTTTCTCTCCCAATAGGAATAGACATGTACACCTATCATCTGGTTCACACTCCTTCCCGTTCTTTTGAACAGGAGTAGAGGTTCATCTGTATCAGGTAAATTGCTCAAAATCAATTGCTCAACAATAAATTGCTCAAAATCAATTGCTTGAAAAATAATTTCTCATACTATCAATTGCTCGAAAGGCAGTTTGGTCTAAACCTGTGGTTAAAAAAAATAACTACATTGTTTCTAATACAGTGTAACCCGGATATAAGAGAGATTTTATCTGGTCCCAAATTGTTCCCAAACAAAATAGACCAAACCCGGATATAAGAGAAACCCGGATATAAGAGATTTCTTCTCCTGTCACAACGACTCTCTTATATCCGGGTTACACTGTATTTACTATAAGATAAAATTATTACAACTTTATTGTTGTTAAGTGAACAGTTAAAATTAAAGAACAAGTACATTTATATAGCAGGTCTTATTTTTTTTCTCGAATGGCAGTTTGCTCAAAACCTGTGGTTAAAAAAAAAATAAAACATTTTAAGCGTTTCCTTTTTTTGCACATTTCACATTTCCAGTAAATTTTATTGGTCACTGTTTTGTCCTTAATATATAGATATATCCATCCAAACACAACTTCTTTCCTTTTTCACTCTCAACAAAAGTTATGTCGATCACTAGGGTTCGAGATCTCCAAAATTACTGAAATAAAAATAGAAAACAAATATAGAAAAAAAAGTTGAGCTAAAGTTGAGTGTTGTGGCTCCTTTTATATCCAGCTCCATTGATGTGTCATGAGATGGTGCAGTTTACGTGGTGCTTCGAATTTACTTCGAGCAATCTGCCTTTTGAGCAATTGATAGCTCAAGAAATTATTTTTCAAGCAATTAATTTTGAGCAATTTACTGTCAAGCAATTGATTTCGAGCAATTTACCTAGATCTAGGTTCATCTCTTGTTTCCTGTTTAGGATTGGGTTTCCGGTTCCTTCTAAAGTCTACTTCAATACTATACCTGAACTCTGAATTGTTTTTCCCTAATTATTTGTTTCTCTTACCTCAATAGTAGCCTATAGTCCGGTTCATACATCACCCTGACTTTTTGAACAGGAGTAGAGATTTATCTCTTGTTTCCTGTTTAGGATTGGGTTTCCAGTTCCTTCTAAAGTCTACTTCAACTCTGTACATCTAACGTCTCTACTTGAACTCTGAAATTTTATTCACTAATTAAATCTTAACCTCTTCGAGTCTAGAATTAACTATTTTTCCTGTTATCTTACCCTTTCTTACACTAATACTACACTACAGAGTAAACCTGTCTCTTGAGTGGCTCTTGGGCTTTATATTGGGTGGACATTAAAAAAAAGGTATAGTTCTATCTCTTCTCACAGATTTGGGTTAAACAGTAAGGTAAAGAAAGCTGTCTTTGGATGGCAGTCACTCTTGGAGAACTCTTCTGAATTCCAAACCATGGTGAAGCCAAAAAGATATCAATCTATTATCTTTTCTAAGAAAGCATGTCAGTTCACAAATAAAGAAAAAGAATCTGCCGAGAGATAAAGATTATTTATACCCTGAAGGGACATGATATATTTTTTTTAAATCCCAAGGAGAGAAAATCAACCTATATTTAGCTGAAGGTAGAGAAAAAAAGGTAATTATTTCTTTTAGTGCCCTGTCAGCTTGACTTTGTCTCATCACAGACAAATAAACATACATTTAAAGAGACAAGCAGAAGAATCTGTGTCATTAAGACCAAACAATAATTACTGTTTAAATGAAAGCAGTATCAACTATTTAGGGTTTATCAAGTCTATTTTTGTTCTTAAGAGATGTTCAAGTTTTATTTAGGCTTATATATGGTAACTTTCAATAATTCTTCCTCTCCAAAACAATAATGAGTTTCTTTCTAATTGTGTAAGCCTCATAATTAACAACTGATGGTCATTTAGATTTTATTTCTAGGGACAAGTCACCACCTTTAAAACACTTAAACCAGTTTTGCACACCTGTGAATATATATCAAATATATAATAATAATAATATTGATAATATCTGTCTATATATATATATATATATATATATATGTATATCTAATATATTTTTTAGCATAATGAGAAGCCATGTATACTTTCTTAAAATGTATATATAGAAAAAACAACTAAAAAGTTGCAAATTAAAAAATAATAATAATGTTTTTTATGAAAGTATTTATTTATATTTTTTATATATATTTTTCATATTTATTCATATATATATATATATATATATATATATAGTTCAGATCGACCTTGATCCTTCTTCAGAAATAACTGTTTTTAGAGGTTTGTTTACAGGTAGCGTCCGTCGCAAGATGCAGATATCACGTGATATGGAATGCCACTGTGTTCGAAGATTTTTAACATAAATCTAACTGTAATAATATTTTAGTGTCGTTTAAAAAATTTTTTTAACTATATCTAAAAAAATGTTTAACTATTGAAATATTTATAAAGATTTAAAATGCCCAAGTCTTTATTTAACCCTAGTTTATATGTATTTAATTTTAAAATCCAGTATTTTTCATTTTCTCTGCGAGTGTATGTGGAACTGAAATTAGATATAATATATATAATGATAATAATAAATAATATATATTATATATCAAATAATAAATAATAATATTGATAATATCTGTCTAAATTTCTGAAATGAGGTATTGTAATTATTTACATTATTCATATCGTCCGCATGGCCTGTGGATAAAAGCATAGGTTGGATCCAGTGACTTGACCCAAAGAGTTGTGAGTTCAATATCTGACTGCAGCAGTGGTGAACAAAAACTTGAGAGTTGAGTTAAAGGGAGATAACTGAGACATCTAGAAGAGGCATGGCATTTAGAATAATCATCCACGTTCTAAAAGGAAACATCACATAAAAGAAAAAGAAAATTTAATGAAATCAATGGTTGAATGACTGATGAAGGTTACAGAATACTAACAGACCCATATTAACATATAAAATAATAATAATTTATTCAGGTATATGGGATATTGTATTAAATATACATTTCTATGGCCCTATTTCTTTATGAATAAAGATGTATGTAGTACATAGATCAGAGTAGCACTTTACCTAGGATGAAAATGTTGCTACCTAGCCCTCTGTTTATGGTCAGGGAAGTATATGTATTCTTCCTACCTTTATAAATTCTTAGGATTTCTTACTCTTGAGCATGTAACATACAACTGACCATGCATAAAGATTTCTTTCTGGAGCCAAATTCCAACTTTTTGAATAGTTTGGCCTTGTAATTTAGTTTTCACAAATGCAGGGCAAACTGAAAACTGGATTCTTGTATATATAAAATCTTAAAGAATAGATATGCACGAAACAATATGGCATTTGTTATTTTTATCATTAAATTGTTTTTAAAATAGTGGGTGTAATTTGTATATTAAATAATAAAACCTTTAATTTTTCCAAAAGAATTAATGAAAATTTATTGTATTAAGTGACACATCCTAGTAAAAGCTACTGTACTTTGTACCCTCTTACCTGTTTGAACTTCTCTCTCAAATTTTTGATCAGTCAATGTATGGCTATTTTAGATGGTGTGACAGCTAGACGGACAGACTAACGGGAGTCACAGAATTTTATATATAGATAAATAATATTTAATTAAATTTTACTTTGTTTTCATAACTTGCCCAGTAAAATATTATTACTTTCCATTTGTCTTATGTCTTTTCTAGTTAAATGAAATTACTTTTGGAACATCCTAATATTTAAATTAATTTATGCACGTTTTTATATCCTTTCTAGTAAAATGTTGAGAGCATTCTGAATACCCTAATATTTAAATGAATATAATTACTTTCAACAAACCCTAATATTTTTAAAATTTGTTAATCAATTTCACCCCAAGCATGGCAGTAAAGCCACTAAGACCCAAGAGGTTACTGGGTGTGGAATAATTAGGAACAGAAACATTAATAATGAACAGGAAGAGGAAAGAGTAATCAGGAAGACAGCAGATAGTGATTGACATTGCATTTAATATTTTGCTGATTAAAGTTGTCTGGAAAACATAACTAAATTGAAATTGCATTTGCTTTTATATTTATTCTGGTAAAATGTAATTACTTTTCAAAAACCCTAATATATAAATTATATATAAATAAATTGAACTTATATTTGTTTTTATATCCTTTCAGGTAAAATGTAATTACTTTTCAAAAACACTAATATTTGAATAAAATTAACTTAGTTGTTTTTTTATCTTCTTTCTGGTAAAGCATTATTGCATACCAAACACTTCAATATAATTTATGGAACCCGTCAAGATAGAATAAGCAACTTCAGACATTTACATCACAGCCAGAGAATATTCCTTCCTTCACACATTTCAACAATAAGCGTCGGTTTTAATTATCATTGCAGATTGATCAATATTTTTGCATTTATTGCTTTTCTTGGTTTGCTCTTTTTATCAAATCAGTTGACATCATTTGGGGGAATTGATAACCATTCTTGCAAGAATTTTCTCCAACTGTAGATTAAATCTCATTCCTAAACCAGTTAATCTCTTATTTTTAGACTCTTTTAGAATATTTCAGAACATCTGATCCCATATAAAAGCAAACTGAATTAATCTGGATCTTGTCCGTCTAAATCTAAAATCTTTCTTTGTTCAGGTCTAAGTGAGATTATCTTTTGGTTACAGAGCAAATTCCCAACTTCATCTTTTGTACCTCTCCTCCCACTTAGTTTCTTTAGTCACCCCAGTGTAGTGTAGACCCACAGCCTCACTACGCTAGTCATCGCTGTTGTGGTTTCTGTAGCCAATAGCTTTTTATGGAGTGAAGATGGTTTTGAATTTGGAGTTCTCCTTCTCCTAGACTGATGGCCAACCAAGGCTATTGAGCCCAGTCTGCCCTTTTATTTAACCTATACCTGTTGCAATGTGGAGAATGGATGGATTTATTAACATTAGTTGGTTAATACCAATTGTGAAACATTAATTTGCATGATAAAATCTGACATAATGTAATATTACTGAGGGATCATTTTATTACTTAATAACAATAGAAAAACCATCTCTCACTTTATTTCTTTTTTTATGAGGTGTCTAATCAAATATGGGTATCCATTAAAAATGACATTTCAGTAAGAATATATATATATATATATATATATATATATATATATATATATATATATGTAGCATATCTTCATTCAAGCATGTTTCATTGAATAATATAGACATATGTCTATTTTTAAAATAATCCTTTCTAGTTCTCTAATTAGCTTCTTGATGTTGTTGAAAATTATCAAGGAAGATGCTGTAGTTTTTGCCAACTCAAGTACTTTCATTCTCCTCCAAGAGCATACTCAGGGGTGATTTGCAAAGACAAACGTATTGTTACTGTGACTGTTGCGATAGGGATTTTCGTAAACACTCATGAATGCTCTCTGTTATAATTATTTAAAAATTTTAAATTTATCCATTGTAGTTATGGTATCTGTTTATGCATGCATCCCAATGTAATGGACCCTAACCGGAGTGGGTAATATATATATATATATATATATATATATGTATGTATGGAAAATTTCAGATATAACTAAAATATCGAGGATGTCCACCCAAAATTGACATCATTTAAAACATGAATACCTGAGTAACTATATGACTCATGCAAATGAAATTAATTTTCCTGTTGAACAATAAAAGATTTATTTATCAAAATTCAAACAAGATATTCAAAGGAGTGTAGATTTTATAACTGATTTCACAAAGCTTCACAAATATTGAATATACGCACTACCTGTGACACGACACACATCAAGTTGGTAGTCCAGCTCCTGTCAAACATGCTATAGTATGTCATGTGTAGCATTCTCCAGTACCTCAGTGATTGCCTGCCTAAGTTTCTCTATCCTTGTAAGAAAAAGGCAGGATATAGACCCGTCCGTTCACACGGACCCATAGAAAAAAACGTCACAGGTGAATGTGGTGACTATTTCAACAGAACATTGTGATTATTACTGGCATGCTTGATCCATCTTCCTGGTAGATTGTCATTGAGATAAGTCCACACAGTCAAATTAGTTAGTTTTTAAACATTTTGCTAAAATTTGAAATCATTTGAGTGAGAATTGGCTATGTTATTAGACTATAAAATGTCAAATTTTGGTAGACACCCTGTATATCTGTAAAAGGAGAATGTGAATAAATGGGTAATATTCTCACACACACACACACACACATATATATATATATATATATATATATATATATATATGAAGAGTTATAGCTTAAAGGTGTGCTATATTTATGGGATAAAGTGCTCAATATCAGTGACAGAGCATATGTAAATATAAAAGTGAACATTGAAGTCATCACTCAGAGGCGACAGGCTGTTTTATGCCAGATGCAGCCTTTCATTTGCATCTAGCATGAAATAGACTGTTGCCTCTTAGTGTTGACTTCAATGTTCACTTTTATATACATATA
>OZ010575.1:36447229-36492229 GCA_963932145.1 Acanthosepion lycidas | reverse complement strand
GTTGAAATTTCTAGAGCATATAATGAGGAAAGAGAGCTTGGAAAATTTAACACTCACACAACATATTGAAGTCAAAAACAGCAGAGCAAAGCAGTGAATAACCTACCTAAAATGCTTGTGTACATGGATGGTGGAACAGGGTTTAGGAGAGACAGCAAAAAGACAAATGTCTGTCTTTAATTCTGACATTAGGTATTGTAACTATTTACTTTATTTACATTGTTCAGACTATTGTCCTTATCTTTATTGTCATATTCAAGATGTTTCGACCATTGTACACTTTGGCCTTCTTCAGGTGATATACACTGGAATTTCAAATCAAACCCTTTATTTCATCCACCAGGTAGATAGTTCTAGTTCCACATGCCATGCCTTTTCTGGATATCTCAGTTTCAGTTATTTCCCTTTAGTAACTCAACTCTCCGAGTTCTGAACTCACTTCTTTTTGGGTCAAGTCACTGGATTGCTTCATTCAACACTTTTATCCATTGGGCCATGTATTCTTGGGGACATACATACAGGCATAGCCCATGGAACTAGAGCAATCTACCATGACAAGGACAACATTCTGAACAATGTAAATAGCGTAAATAAAAAGTCAAATGTTGCTAAGAACTACAAAGAACAGGAAGTTGTGGAGAGCCATGATTGCTCAAAGAAGATTATATTATTGATTGAGTTCAACTTGAAATGCTCAAGAAAGTTTGTTTCCTCTCTTTGCCATCTTCTCATATAAAAGCTCAGCTCCTACTTCTTCTGTGTGCCATGTCCCTTCAGAATATGGGAAGTCATGGCTCTCTACAATTTCCTGTTCTATGAGCCCTTAATAAAATTTGTCTTTTTGCTATCTCTCCTAATCCCTGTTCTGCCATCCACTTACTAGCCTATAATTTTAGTATAGGGTCAGTATAAAGTCTTTGAATATATTAGTATAAGCTACAAGAATACAGTTTTGTAGTACCCAGGGTACTAAACAGTAGTAATAGTCATCCAACCTAGCTCGCTAATGATTATAATGTAAATTTGTTGTGAATACACTCCGAATACAAGGTTTGTGTCTTTCAACATCATACTTGTAATTAAGTACTTTAATATATATCTGACCATAGTGCCATAAAAAAACGTTAATTAATACATAATTTACAAGAACCCTTAAGGAAAATTCTGGTCAAAAACACAAGAATTCTATATAAATCACATTATCAGAAACATCTCGCTATTTCAGAGGCCTTATATATCCAACAGTTGTCTCCTACCATCATCCTAATATGATTTAATAGTGGAAATGGGTGTTGAAAGTCTTTTAAAAATGAAAATAGAAAGATGCTCACACAAATTCAAGTTGTGCACAGAATGTGAGAGCTTTGAATGAAAGCTCCTTTTTTAAAAAATAATACAAAGATAATTTACAACATAACAGTCAAAACATGAAGAAAATAATAACAACACCAGAGACAAACGACCCCCAGAAAATGGCTATAGAAGTGGCTAAAAGCACTTGGAACAATAAAAATGATGGACTATTTTAATATTCCTTAACTTCAACAAAGAAGAAAAATGTAAGGATCCTGGAAAAACTTAAAAAATAAATTCAATAATCTGTATTTAATGAAAGCTGTTTGAAAGACAGGTTGCTGACAAAATATACATTAATATACAGGGTGACCCCAAAAAACGGGAATTTTTAAAGTGCCTATTGCCAGACATGAGCAAGTGGCAACACTGCAAGACAGTGACCTTGAGCAAGTAAATATTTCACCATTTAGAATTCAAGATGAAATTCACAGTATCCCAGCTGAGATGTTGCAGCAGTCAATGAGGAATCTCAACAGCAGATTTCAAGAATGCATTCGTACAGGAGGACGCCATCTACAGGATGTAATTTTTAAAAAATGAAAATTCCATCATTGTTTCTTAAATGGCATGTTTTAAGGTTTCAATTATTATGAATAAAATATTTTTCTTCCATCACTCTTGGTTTTATTGGATTGTTAAAAAGTTCCCGTTTTTTGGGGTCACCCTGTATATATATTCTGATTTGGCTGTCTGATTGAATTTGAACTTGGGTGTCCGATTCCTCAATTTGCACCGCTATCCATTAATCTACCATGCCTCCATGTACATACATACATACACACACACACACACACACATATATATATATATATATATATAAGTAAGTATGTATATATATATGTGTGTGTGTGTGTGCATGCATGCTTGTGTGTGTATGTGTGTATCATATAACAATAATTAATCATTATTGCACCAGTTTTTCTCTCTGCTTCTTAGTTTTACTCAACGTCTCTTTACTTTGTCAAATTTTGTATAATATAAAACAAGTTTATTATGTGCACCACACAATAGCACATCTCCTTCCCTTTGTTTGCATTAATTTTGATTGGTTAGCATTAGTTATACAAAGAGTGAAAAAGCAGCCAATCAGAGCAATTGTTCTGCAATCTTTTATGTCACCTGCTTCTTTTTTCTACTTTCTTTACTTATTTTTACTATTCTCTTTCCAAGAAAATTTGGAATTGGATTGGTAAAAGGATTAGTTATATTTGGTCAAGATCCAAAATAAACAAAGTTAATTAAAGCCATGCTTGCAACACAATGCTACTTCCGAAAACACATCTGCTTACCTTCCGTTCTGCATCACTAATAATGGTTGCTATGAGTGTGTTGTGTATTGGTTAACGATCAAAAGCAAATGCTTTTAAAACAACATTGAAAATCTGATTTTAAAAAAATCACAAGAGACTAACATGTCTACACAAAAAACAATACTGTGTCTGGTGGCGAAAGCTGCTGGTTGTGCCAGGGGTGGCAGTACCACCTTAGCCACCGAAATTGTTTTAACTCCCCTGTTTGATGGCAGATGAGGGCAGGGTGTCACACACATTCTATCACGCATTGTATGTAGAAAATTATAATATTTATAGACTTCATATCTTTGAAATCTTCACTCATTTAATAATTGATCCGTATTTTACCAATCATTCACTGTTGGAAACAAATAAATGACTTACATTTATTCTGATTGATTTTCTCTTAGTTGTTCCTATATACATCTCTCCATACCCCCCCACACACACATATATAATAAATAAATAAATATATATATATATATATATATATATATATACACACACATATATATTTTCATACATGCATATATATATATATATATACACACACACACACATATATGCACAAATATATATATATATACACACATACATGCACAAATATATATATATATATATATATATACACACACACACACACACATATATATATATATATATATATATATATATATATATACATATATATATATATGCTCACACTCACTCATTAGAGCTCACACAAACATAAACATATGTGAACACTGTGTCTGTGTACATCAATGAGAGTACATGCATGTATGTATGTTTGCGTAAGTATGAGTGGCGTTCCAATGACAGTTTTTCCTCCCACTTCCATAAAAACACCAATATACACAACCAGATATAAATCCCAAATTTAAAAATTAGTCAGTTTGTTTGACGATTGCAAATAGCATGAATCACTGGGTCACACACTCACATCAATCCTACTAAATATGTTAGTACCACGCATGTATAATATATAAATAATATATATAACAAATTGCATATACATACACATTTTGAATATATATCTATATATATATATATATATATATATATATAGAGAGAGAGAGAGAGAGGGGTATGGATATATATATTTAATTGGTATCACCCCAAGCAAAGCAGTACAGCCACTAGCACACAAAGGTGTTACAGGGTGTGGTGGAACAGAAACATTAAATAATTAGCAACATTAGTAATGAAGAGAAAGAAAAGACCAACCAGGGCAACAATAGATAGTGATTGACATTGCATTTAAATTTTTGCAGATTAAAGTTGGTTGGAAAGCATGGAGCCAGGAGGGAGTTCTGCAAGCAAGAAGTGCAAAAAAAGAAACTGTTAGCATAGAATTTACAGTTATATTTAGCCAGCTCAACTGCAAATTGCTAAGATCTTGATGCCAGTCTAGTGCTGTGCTTAAATTCAAAAAGTCAAGCAAAGAGCTCATCCAAATAATTACCATGAAAGTATTTATAGAAAAGGCACAGAGAGAGAACCTTATAGTAGTGGGGAAGTTACTGAAGCTAAGTTGCCAGATCAGGACCAATAATATTGCTGATTTTTCTTAGAATGTTTTTATCAAGGATCCCAAAGTAAATAGTAGGGTCACTTGACCATACCTGGCAGCAGTATTCTAAGCATGGACAAATGATAGACTTATAGATATGTAAGATAGATTCTGGAGAGAAAAATTGTCTCACTCAACATAGTGAACCAACTTTCTTAATAGTTAACTTTTTTAGAGGCAACCTTACGGTGGTGAGCAAGTGACTGAAGCCAAGCCACAAGATCAGGACTGAAAGGCGCAATGAGTCACTTTTTTTTGGAGGATATCATCAACTATTTCTTTTTTAGGGTTTTCTCAGATGATTAATGGAGAGTAGTTTAGTTTTGGATGCTTTAAAAATTGACAAGCCATCTTTTGCCCCAGTTAATGAAGGTCTTGAGGTTGTTTTGTACATTGGCTGCCATTTTGACCTTGTCTGACTGATCAGCCTTACTACTGAGAGAGGAGTAAATCATAGTGTCATTAGCGTAGATGCCAAGTTGAGAGCTGATGTCATTGTGAAGGTCATTAATGAAGATTAAAAACAGTGTAGGGCCAAGTATGAAGCACTGGGGACACCTGCTTTAGTACAAAAGGATTTAGATGAGTCGCAGTTTAGAACAACTTTCATTTCATGATGCAATAGGAGCAACTAGATCAGCTCAGAAAGTGTCTCCTGATACTGTAGCTTTTCAGCTTGTGGAGAAGACCTGAATGCCAAACCCTATCAAAGGCTTTCAAGATGTCCAATGCTACAGCCCAAACTTCACCATTTTTATCTAAAGCATGACAGACTCTTTCTGCAATTATTGTATCATTAGTACATCAGCAATTGATCCAGAGAAACGAAAGCTGTATTGCTTGTCTGATAAAAGATTCTGTGATGAGAGATGATGAACTAATTGAGCGTTGATTAAGGTTTCTAGGAGTTTCCCAAACAGAGGCAGAAGGGTAAAAGGCTGATAGTTGGATGGGTCAGACAGTTTACCATAGTTCTTCAAAACTGGCACAACAGACAATGGCTTCCAGCAAGCAGGAGGTAGCAAGGCATTTATTATACCATTTAGAGAGAACAGGAGCTAGTTCAGGAGCACACTTCTTACAGGAATGTCATCAGGTTTACATGCTGGTCGGGATCAAAGTTTAAGATGATAGCATAACCCATGGAAGGTGTTACATGCATATCACTCAACAGAGAATCAGTTCTAAGTGGGAAGTTAGGCAGGGATCCTCCAGATGAGTCAATAGTAGTGTTTGAAGAGAATTTACAGGCAAAGCATTCAGCTTTATCAGCAGAGGATGATAACATCTCAAATTGATTGAAGAGCAGGGAATAAAGACCTTGCACTTATTTAGTACCTTATTACAGAAACACCAGTAGTAATGAAAGCCAAAGTTTTTAGAGGCTATGTGGTGCCTCATTCTTTCAGTAGACAGGATCTTAACTTATTCAAGGACTCAATTATATTTGTTACGAGTAGTAGCAAATAGGCACCTTTTATAATGAGAGCTGTCCACTGGTATAGCTGGAAATAGTGGCAGCCGAGCATGTTGGTGTGAACCTTGGAGATGATTGTGATTTCACCTGGTATTTCTGAGAAGGGAAGAAAGTGTCCATGCCAGCTTTGACCCAAGAAGAAACTTCATTGGTGCATTTTTCAATTAGGAGGTTAATGTTAGTCTGAGGAACATCACAGAAAGAAAATCCCAGAATGAGTCACCGTCAGCATACTGGTACCAGAAAGAGGTCTTATATAGATAAGGGGTTCCTGTTTAATGGATCGTTGGAAGGAGATGTCAGTAGTTACCACAGAGTGGTCCGAGTTACCAAAAAATGCAATATTGTGAATCTTGGTAAGAGTGGGAAGAGGAGGTAAGAAATAGATTCTTTTTTTTTTTTTTTTTTTTAAGCATTACGCCCCGAGCAAGGCGGGAAGGCACTAGGATGCAGGGGGTTGCAGAAGATTTGGAACGAGAGCAGATAGGAGTGATAGAAGAAAGGATGAGGAGAAGGATAGTGGATAGATCAAGGTAACTGGAGATGTCAATTGACATTACATTTGAATATTTGGGGATTATAGCTCTCAGGGAAACAGTAATTGGGAAGGATGTTCCACAGCGAGAGGTGCGAGATATGAAGCTATTGGAGTAGAAGAGATGGCTACATTTAAAAGTTTCTACAGTGAAAGGGTGAGATCGGGATGCCAGCCTCGTAGGGCACTTGAATTCATGAAGTCTGGGAACCAGTGAAAGCAGCTCATCGGAGTAATTACCATGAAAGTATTTGTAGAAAAGACAGAGAGAGGCGATGACACGTCTGTGAGAGAGTGACTGTAGACGAGATGCCAGACCAGGGCGAATTATATTACATATCTGTCTCTGGATCTTGTCAAGAACTCTGAGGTAAACAGAAGGTGCCCCAGACCATATATGGCAGCAATACTCCATGCAAGGGCGAATGGTTGATTTGTATATTTGAAGTATCAATTCCGGGGAGAAAAATTTCTTACCACGGTACAGAGAGCCAACTTTCCTCATGGTGGACGATGCAATTGACTTAATATATTTGTTCCATCTCAGGTCAGCAGTCAATGACCGAGCAGATGCAGAGAATTGCTCTGATCCAATAGAGAAGTATGTTGCTCGGTTTGGCTAGGGAAACAAGTGAGGAAGTCCACAATTTAGAAAAGGGATTGGGCAATGGAAAAATTTAATGTCTGTATACTGGCTACATAAGACAAAGTGGCAAAATAGTTTTCATGTGACACGTTTCGTCCTTTAGGACTTCATCAGATTAACTTTTTCAAATTTTTTAAATTTAAAATTTACAACATCCCTTGTTCATGTGGATATGTAGTTGTCTCAACATAACAAATTTAATTTGATGAAGTACTAAAGGAAGAAATGTCTCACATGAAAACTTTTTCATACACTTTTTCCCTAATACTGTTCTTGATATATAAAAATTTATATATCATTATCACATATATATATATATATATATATATATATATATATATATATATAATAGTAATTTTTGGAGATTTGAATAATTTCAAATAATAATTCATCAAATCTAAAACAAGAATCCTCAGCAGAAGTCAGAAAGCACTGGATGGCCATTTCATCGGTTTTTTTTGGGTCTCATCAGCTGTGCATATCCACTACCGAGGATCGAACACAGACTGTTACATTACAACACAAGAGTCATACCACCCACTGGGCCAGTGGGCCTAAGTGATGAAGAGGAAACTCACAAGACTCAATATAGTGCAGCTACTCCTAATTCTGGTGGTGATACTCATTACCAAGGCCCACTGGCCGTTAAGACGCTAGAGTTGTATCGTAATGATCCAGGTTTGATTCTGGGTAGTGGATGTGTACTGCTGATGAGTCCCCAAAAAGGACGAAACAGCCATCCACTGTTTTCTGTATTCTGTTGAGGATTCTTGTTCTAGACTCAATGAATTATTATGAGAAATATCTATATATATATATATATATATATATATATATATTATAAATATTATATATATATATATATATATATATATATTATTTTTATATATACATATATTATATAAAATTAGCGAAAATTTGTCACTTAGCTGATTGATGTTACCTTCAGCATCCTGACTCCAGAGTTTCATAGACAGGCCTGTCCATCCACTCTTCAGGGGATATCAGCAATTAACAGCTTATATTTCTTGATTTTTCTTTTTTATGCACTTATCATTGGTGAAAGTTTTTTTCGTGTTGTTTGTGTGCATTTGTGCACGTGTGGCCATCGGTACAGATTTACATTCATGCACATGCATCTGTCTGTGTGGATGTGCATACCTATAGGATCTCATGATTATTTGTCCTTTTCCTCGTCTTTTTTTTCTCCACATTACACTCACTCCTTAGCATTTTTTCTCTTATTTTTCATTTCATCTTTTCTTTCAATTGTAGCTATGTGTTGCTATTCATCTCCATTTTTTTTCTCTAGACATGTCATCGTTTTTAATTTTTGAGCATTCTAGTTTTTTTCTTGTCTTAGACAAATTGTATTTCGATTTTTACATAGATAATTGATATTAATACTTAAATGATTAAGTAAATACTACAGGTTTCATTGCGGATAACTGACAAGTTAGCATCATTAATTATTTTATTATATTTCTATTGTATGGATACAAGAGATTTCTTTAAACAGAGAGTTTATAAGAACTGTCTAAATGATCCATCAACCATTATCAAGGATGTTTTCATTTTTCTTAACAGATCACAACATCTATCAGAGAGATGAAATTTAAATTTTTATTACTGCATTATTCCAAAATCTTAACACATCAGCAGATAGCTATTAATGTTAGCAACTGAGCACAAATAGTTATTAATTAAAAAAATTAGTAATTAATGTATAATATTATCCATAACAACATGTACAAGAATGTCGTTTTTGATAAAAGTTAAAAAAAATAAGCATAAATATGTAAAAAGATGCATATATTGCTGAAAATTCCTTTTTCCACACTATAACTATTTGTGCTATGTTATAATGCTTGTTATCTAAACAATAATAATGCTGAATAATTTGTTTTTATACATTAAAGTATATTTAATCATATCTCCCTAATAGCTTTTGAGATCTGTAAAGTATAGTTTTTTTAGCAACAAAAATGTTTTAATTCCTGAACACAGTCAGCACGTTGTGGCCATGTTATTAATTATTATTATTAAGAATAAGTCGCTCATCCTTTATCATTAAGGCTTCCATCATTTTTAAATACCTTCTGCAGTTAGATGATTGTTTGTGTTCTCAATGATTATGTTGCAGATATATATTAAGAAAAACAAAAGCATACTTGATAACGACTACTAGATTAGCCAAATCATTCAGATCCAAAGATCATCTGCATAGTTCTTCCACACTTTATGTCCAAAAAAAACTCCCCTCTACACATCTTTTTTAGTCATTATAGCACAAACAAGGTGATAATGCCACTAAGATACAAGGGCTACTGGAAGTGGAAGTGAGAAGAATTTAGTGAGGAGAAAGGACAATAAAAGAACAGGGTTAGGGAAGGCAGAAGATGGCGATCGATGTTGCATTTAAATTTTTGAAGATTGTAGGTGGCAAGGAAGCAAGAAATCAGAAGAGAATTTCACAGGTGAGAAGTGTGGAAAAAGAAACAAAAAATAATAGAACTTATGGTTCCTTATAGAACTTATAGCTCTAGCTATATTAAAAGTAAAACAATGAGACCTAGGAAGTAGTGGAGAGCCACGAACGCCCACGTCCTGGAGGGTCAAGGGAAACAGTGAGTAACCTACCTGATAAACCTGTGTGAATGAATAACAGTGTGTGGGAGGGATAGTAAAAAGGTAAACATTGCTAATAGCTACAAAAAAAAGAAGTTGTGGAGAACCATGATTGCCAAGGTCCTGGAAGGACAAGGGAAGCATTGAGTAACCTATCTGATGAACCTGTTTGAATGGATAGCAGAACAGTGTGTTGGAGGGATAGTAAAAACATAAACATTGCTGATAGCTTGAAAGGATAAGAAGTTGTGGAGAGCCATGATCGCCCACCTCCTGGAGTGACAAGGGAAACAGGGAGTAACCTACCTGATAAGCCTATATGAATGGTTGGCAGAACAGCGTGTGGGCAGGATAGTAAAAAGATAAACATTGCTAATAGCCACAAAAGATAAGAAGTTGTGGAGAGCCATGATTGCCCACATTCTGAAGGGACAAAGGAAACTAAGTAATCTACCTGCTAAGCTTCTTTGAATGGATGGTAGGACAGGGAATGGAAGAAATAATAAAAATGCAAATATTGTTAAGAGCTACAAAGTATAGGATGTTGTGGAGAGCCATGATTTTCCACTTTCTGATAGGACAAAGCTCATAGAAGAACAAGTACAATCAATTTTATTTATTTTTTTTTGTTCAGCCAATAATTAAATTTATAGTCTTAAGATGAATTTAGATAAGATTTCACTGAATTCTAAAAGTATTAATTATATTCACAATCTCTCGAGAAATTAGAAAAACATTGCGAATTTTTAAAATTGTTCGTTGAATTTGTTTAAAAAGAAAACCAGATTTTATATTGTTTATGTAATAAAACCTGACCCCCCCCCCACACACACACTCAAATTATTATTTATATTCTTAATAAGGATAGATTTGAATACTGCTACCACAACTAGTCTGATGCTACTGCTATATATTTAGAGATTCTTGATAAAATCCAAAGAAGAATATGCAATGTTATTGGTCTTGACCTGGCATCTTGCCTTTACTCATTTTCCCACCATTGTAATATAGCTTTCCTATGCCTTTTCTATAAATACTTCCATGGTAATTGTTCTGCAAAATCTTGTCACAGCATTTTCATATGTCTCCTTCAATGTGTACTATTTGCATTTAAGAAAAGATCCTTATTATCATTACCTATCTGAAAGCACTTGACAAAAACATTGACTATTTTTTCCGCCATTAAGCACAGAAAAGTATGATTGGATTCAAAATCCCTTTGCAAATATTCCTTCTAATATTGGTCTTCAGTTTTATGAAGAAGAATTGGCCACCATTTCTAGTGATTGAAGCCTCAAAATAAAACATTCTACAGTACCCATCGATACATTTTGGATTTCAATACAAAAAGAATATACAACATTGGC
The DNA here is from genome assembly GCA_963932145.1 of Acanthosepion lycidas. Taxonomy (NCBI): domain Eukaryota; kingdom Metazoa; phylum Mollusca; class Cephalopoda; order Sepiida; family Sepiidae; genus Acanthosepion; species Acanthosepion lycidas. Next base: position 36,481,355 of record OZ010575.1, on the reverse strand, counting down.
TAAAAAGGCTTTATCAGTTTCATTGCAATTTTCTACTTCTTATTTATGTGAATGAGGCTTCTTAACCATAAATAACATCAAAGATAATAAGAAAAAATTTAGTTAAATATGCTGCGATATTTTCATTTTCTCTGAGGTATGCCATTGCTTACAAAGGTTGATAAACACTGTTCTCATCACTCAGTTACATGCCTACAAGGAAATATATGGCATTCCTTGAATGAGCAGCCAAGTACTGCTTTTGTTTGAAATTTATAAAATCTTTCTCTTTCTTCTTTTTTCAGGAAAATAGGTTTTTCTTGTCCAGTAGCTATTATTTCTCTTTTCAGTATTGATTTCCTTTCTAATCTTCTGTTTGAAGTTCATTGAAAACATTTATAGCCTCAATAGTTCTAATTGTTTAATTGTATTTATATTTTTGTAAGACATTTTGAAAAAAATCTTTTGTTTTTTTTGTTTTGTTTTTTTACCATAAAATAATACCCCTGTTTGTTTTATTCCTGGTGATTTTTAAAATAATACTTTTATTTTTAAAATAATACCCCTGCTTTTTTTATTCCAGGTGATTTTTAAAATAACATCCCTGCTTTTTTATTCCATTTGATTTTCAAAATAATACCTCTCCTTGCTTATTCCTGGTGATTTTAAAAATAATATCCCCTGCTTGTTTTATTTCAGGTGATTTTTAAATAATAACCCTCTTTGTTTTATTCCTGGTGATTTTTAAAATAATACTCCCTGTCAGTTTTATTCCTGGTGATCTTTTTCTCCTATTAGAATGAAAGAAAAAAAACATTTTTTTACAGTCGAATATGTTAGCAAAAATATAACATCACTGAAACATTTTAAAAAATATTTTGAGTCTGAAAAGATGTGACCTTAGCCGAATAGGGGAGTAAAATATGGGGTAGCATGAGAGCTACTTGTTTACTTCAACAATTTATTGATTTGTGTAGACTAACCTGGGGACAGTGATATAAACAATTCTTCTCATGTTTTTCTTACAAATATTATATTATGTCTTTAGATATTATATTTGATATTGTATTGCCAATGTCGGACATCCACCTATATGATGATACAACTATATAATTAAATTGAACTTAGTATCACAGAAAATCAAAACAGGCCATAATTTCTGTTTTAAAATAGTCATTGGGATAGTGAAAGATGCCTTCCAAAAACTAAGCAAAGTTTTAAGAAATAGAAAAGTGTACATAATATCAGTCCTCCTATATCGAAGTGTATTCTAGACAATCTACTCACAGATGAAGAAGAGTCTTGAAGCAACAGAAATGTGGCTCTACAGAAAGATACTGAGAATATGGAGTGCTGAGTTTGAATTCCAGTCGAATCCATTACATACACTTACGTGCTAATACTCTTGGGAAAGGTATGAATCCTCTTCTTCTCCTTTCTAGTTATGGGTAAATAGCAGGACAGACTGGGTTCTATATCTTTGGATGGCAACTTGTCTAGGAGAAGGACAACGCTGAATTCAGAACCTGTGGAGGGTTGTTTGGGGACCTTGTGGCACCTATTGCACAAGGTCCCTGTATTCGGCCCTTCAAAAAGTGTAGTTGGTTCTGCACAAAGGCTTCACCACTGTAATCAAATCATATGTGTTGGTGTCTGGGCTGTTGCAACTGAGCTGCTTGACCCTGAGTCCACCCACCATATGGAAGCGAATTCTAGACAATCCCCTCAGAAATGAAGTGTCTTGAAGCATCAGAAATGTGGCTCTACAGGAAGATACTGAGAATAATGTAGACTGAATTTGTGGAAAATGATGAAGTTTTAAAGAAAATGGAAACAAAAAGGAAATTTATACTTAAGATCAGGAAGAGACAGCTGAAATTTCTTGGGTGACTGTTCCACAGAGCAGTAGTTCATGGGAAGCTGTTTGAGTGGAACTTACTTCCCACCAGTGGAATACAGAGGGAATGTGGGTGGTTTGCTACAATGTGAGTGGCATGGCAGGTCCTGGCTGTTAAGGATAGAGCTGGCAGAGCCTAGAAATGTAGTTTCCATGGAAATAGCGACAGAGCAGTGAAACTTGCCACTCTGCTGCCTGTGAGAGAGTGGCTGGAGGGAGGGAAATATTAGGTTGGTGCAAAAATAATGTCGTTTTCTCACATATGTTACTATGTGAGAAAACGACATTATTTTTGCACCGACCTAATAATCTGTCACCCACAAGGACTCAGAGAAACTTTTGGATTTGATTGAGGCTGAAAAGTGAGGACAGTGTAGCTCCTGCCCAAATATGGCAACAGTATTCCATTTTCAGCCTGATCTGACTTTTGTAAAGGTAGAGTCAGGGAACTAACCATTTTACCTGCATTTTTATGATGGATCATTCCATCCGAAGTCAGGTATGATTTTAAGGCCCAATAATCTCTCAAGGTATGGTGCTTCCTCAGGAGGACATCCATTCATTGGGATTGGCAGTTGTTCAGGGTCTGATAGGCAGTGATGGAATGTAACTAGTTTGGTTTTCATAGCATTGAATGTAACCAGCTAATTTTTTTCTGCTGGAAAGTTTCTGCTAGATCGGAAGAAGTCAGCTGTCAATCTCTGATCATCAAGAGTTTTAGAGGTGCACCAATAGATATTTACAAATGATCTGAGTATATTCTTAGGAAGATCATTTATGTAAATCAGAAAGAGGGTTTGTCTAAAAAAATGACCCGGTGGGGTGGGGGGCTGCACTGACCACCAGGGCTTTGGAGGACTGGCCATTAATAGCTACCTGTTAGGAAGGATTTTACGATTGAGAAGACCCTTGCAGTGATTCCATAGCTGGAGAGATTGTGTAGTAAACCTTTGTGCCACACCTTGTCAAAGACCTTTGAGATATCTAATGCTATGGCCCTCGAGGCGTGTGTCATCAAAAGTCTCACTAAGTCTGTGTGTAATGTTAGTCAGGACATCAGCAGTGGATCGTGCCAATCAAAACCCATACTGCTTGTTTCACAGGAGGCTGTTCTTATCTAGAACACTTCCAATGACTCCATAGCTGGAGAGGTTGTATCGTAACCTTTGTGCCACACTTTGGCAAAGGTCTTTGAGATATCTAATGCTATAGTCCTTTAGGTATGTGTCATCAAAAGCCTCACTAAGTCTATGTGTAATGTTAGTTAGGATATCAGCAGTGGATCATACCAGTCAAAACCCATACTACTTGTTGCACAGGAGGTTGTTCCTATCTAGGTGCTTGATGACCTTGTTTATTAAAGCCTCAAAAATCTTACTGATGATACTGAGGAGAATGATGGGTCTATACTGAGAGAAGGAGCATCGCTCACCCGTATTCTTGAGACCAGGCATACACTTGCCTTCTTTCACAGGCTTGGGAAGGATTTTCTCCTTCAAGCAGTGGTTGAATAACTTCACTAGGATCAGATATTACTGGATTAATATTCTTAAGGACAACCACTGGAATTTTGTTTGGGTCAGTGGCTTTCTTAAGATCAAGGCTTTTGATTAATCTAGAGTCGTCTTGTGTTGAAATGAAGATATTAGTGAAGTTGTGCTCATTGCAACATGAGAAGTTAAGGAGAGGATGGCCTTTGTTATCTAAAATTGGGTTTGAGACAATGATCAAGGCAAAGAGCTTCACCTTGTCTGTCAGAAAAGATATGACCTTGGGGCTATTTATAATAGAGGGCACATCTGCTTTGCCTGTGTTCATAATTTGTTTGGTGATCTTTCAGAATTTGCAAGATCCAGTTTGTTTCTTTTCAAACTTGGCCTGAACAGCTTACACGTAGCTGCACTTTTAATTTTGAAGAACTCTCCTACAGCAAAATTGGGGGCAGTTTTGAAAGAGGTAAGGGCTAGAGTACATTGCTCCTTGTGAGAGATAATGAAGTAGTTGTTCCTGTGAGCTCCAGTGCATTCGGGGTGGGGGGTGAACCAGAGATGTCTGTTTAGTCTTTACTGGAGTTTTTTTGAAGTATAAGACACTCTATTCCAGAAAGGATCCATTCAGAGATAAGGGCAGCAGTTTTAGAGGCAGCATGCTTGAAAAAGGTTGAAAGAGGCACTTAATTCATGCAGGACCAAAAGCTGTCCCAGTCTGTCTTCGCAGAGTGAAAATCTGTTCTATGGAATAGTAATCAAGGGATGTCGACCAAAAAATAAATAATACTTGTTTAGTTGCTTCCATGTCTTGCTGTTTCTCATTTTTATGAGTATTTTTACATATATAAATATTAGAATGTTTATAACACATTCATTCCAAAAGCTAGGCAGAATATTGTAAGACAGGAGGATTTCTTTGGTAACAAAGAAGAGAATATTGAGCTGTTACATGACATCTGTCCTTCTTTACAGCAGTGAATGTTTGATGTTTTCCTCAAAGATGAAGAAGAGACTTGAGGCAGCAGAGATGTCGTTCGACAAAAGGATGCTAAAGATAGCATGGACTATATCATGTGAAACATATTCTGCTGTGGAGTAGCAAAGGGCTAGGGCTGTGCTGCAGATTATGGGCACCCTATTTAATGTTAGCCAGCTTCTTTACCACTATGCTGAATTTACACCAATAAACTACTGTGTCACCTCAAGCCATTTTACAGATCTTCAATCTCTCTCCAGTACTTATTGTTTGAGCATTGGTCAAATTGTATCCCAGTCATTCATTACTTATATTACATGTGCATTTTGTATTATCTCCAAAAGCTTCAGTAAAAATTTCCTTTCCCAGATTTGAAAATTTTATTAAATTTTAATAATTAGTTGATTTTTGGTAGATTTTTAAAATCGAGGTGTCTTGCACCTAAAAATTTTCTAAAGCAAATTTACAATATTTGGACTGTTGTTCTCATCTTTGTTGTCATATTCACAATGCTTCAGCCATTGTACACTCCAGTCTTCTTCAGCTGATTGGAATTTTGAACCTTTATTTTGTCCACCAAGGTAGATTGTTCTAGTTCCACGTCCCCTACCTCTTCCAGATATCTCAATTTCAGTTATTTCCCTTAGTAACCCAACTCTCCAAATTTTGTTCACCTCTGTTGTGGCCAGGTATTGAACTCACAACTCTTTTGGGTCAAGTTATTGGATTATGACAACCAATGCTTTTATGTGTCCTTTGGGAATATAAACAATGTAAGTAATTACAATACTTCAATTCAGAAATATAAGCAAATTTCTATATTTTTTATTTTTGCTTACATTTCACACTATCACTTTTCACAACTTGCTTCTATATATTGTATGCAAAAATGTTTTCACCAGAAGTTTCTCCAATCTTAGCAAAAAGATTTTCATGGTTTAAATATTTTTTATATTAGATTTTTCTTTTATTTCTTACCAATGGAAACTATTTTTTGCTTCTTACCAATAGCAACTATTTTTTTTTATTTCTTACCAATATCTACTATTATTTTTTTGACTTTTACCAATAGCAAATATTAGCAACTATTATTTTTTCTTACCAATATCAACTATTTTTTCTTTCTTACCAATAGCAACTATAATTTTGTTTCTCACCAACAGTAACTATTTTTTGTTTCTTACCAATATCAACTATTTTTTCTTTCTTACCAATAGCAACTATAATTTTGTTTCTCACCAACAGTAACTTTTTTTTGCTTCTTACCAATAGCAACTATTTTTTTTTGCTTCTTACCAATAGCAACTATTTTTTGCTTCTTACCAATAGCAACTATTATTTTTTATTATTACCAGTAGCAAATATTAACAACTATTATTTTTTTCTTACCAATATCAACTATTTTTTGCTTCTTACCAATAGCAACGATTTTTTTTGTTCCTTACCAATAGCAACTATTAGCAACTATTATTTTGTTTCTTACAAATAGCAACTATTTTTTTGCTTCTTATCAATAACAATTATTTTTTGTTTCTTACCAATAGCAACTACATTGTTCCCTTCTTAGCAATAGCAACTATTTTTTTGTTCCTTACCAATAGCAACAATTATTTTGTTTCTTTTCACTTCTTTTTTTTATTTCTAAACAGTGTAATATTGTAGTATTGGACTGCATACTCAAATAACCTTAATGAAGAAAATGTGCAGGATTCAAACCTACATTCCCCTTTGTAGGAGAAACCACTGTTTGATCTGGCATGATGTAGGCCACTAAGTCATGAAGAGGGGAATAAAACAGAAATAGAAATGTACTGGTCCGCTCATTCTCTGTAGTTGAGCAGTCTAAGTCATGCCAGATCAAACGGTGGGTAAGCATGTTTAATATCCTCTATACAAAATATTCTATAATGAACACAAAAATTTAAAAACAAATATTAATTAACTGTAATTTCCATAACCTCAAAATAGATGAACAAATTTAGCTAACCTAAGAAAAAAAAATAGCTATAACATAAATATAAAAATAATATTTAAAAAATGCTATATGCATTCTGGAGGTAAACAATCATGACACTTCTTTATTTGTTAACTGCAGCACATTATTGGAAAATATAATGGAATGCTTTCCCTTTGAATTCTCCATTTACAGTGGAGTAATGGATAGCAGCTTGGATTGAGGAATTGGAGAGCCGAGTTTGAATTCCATTACATCCACTTACATGCTAATACCCTTGGGAAAGGTATGAATCTTCTTCTCCCCACCAGCTATGGATAAATAGCAGGACAGACTGGGTTCTATAGCCTTGGGTGGCAACTGGTTTGCTGCAGAAAGAAATGGCAACCTACTACGTGAAAAATATCTGCCCCGTCAGTCATATATCGATAGATGGAAATTGCTCCAAGGAGCTGCATTCGCTGGTTCCCAGTCATCATGAGTTCAAGTGCCCTACGAGGCTGGCATCCCGCTCTCACCTCATCACTGTTGAAACTCCTAAATGTAGCTGTCTCTTCTACTCCAATAGCTTCATGTCTCGCACATCTTGCCTGTGGAACTCCCTTCCCTATTCCTGTTTCCCTGTGAGCTATAATCTCCAGCTATTCAAGTGTAATGTCAATCGACATCTCCAGTTGCCTTGCTCTATCCACTACCCTCCTCCTCATCCTTTCTTCTATCACTCCTATCTGATCTTGCTCTAAATTTTCTGTAACCCCTTGCGTCCTTGCCTGGGGTGAAATGCTTAAAAAAAAAATTTAAAAAAAATGATCATCTAAGCATGTGTAACACATGGCACATAACTGACTGACCTTCCCTTAGAGAGTCTTGTCTAACCTGCTATTTAACCCATAGCTAGAGGAAGAAGAGATGGATTCATAACTTTTCCAAGGGTAATTGTGCAATAGTGAATGCAACAGACTAGTTGGTAATTTGAACCCAGCTTTATGTGATTGCATATGTATGTCACACTGCTCCCACCTCCCAAAATAATATTGAAACATGAAACTATATGACTGAAACCAATTCCGCAACACCCACAAACTAGAAGAAGAAAATGGTAATAATCCTCACACATCTGAGAGTCTAGATTCTGACTAGATTATTTAAGAACATGATTTTGGTTCCTTTATGAGGACAATGTTGAGGCATGATGCTTGAGTGCGGGAAAGGTGGAGTCCTCAGTTGCCGTTAAAATCTGAATTGAGATGACAGCCAGGACAGGTGATCACATCAAAAAATTTTCATTCTATTGGCATTATGGCAAGCTCATGAATAGAATGAGAACTGCCATGTGTGCAGCTAGCAAATTACCTTGAAGAGGGCCCACTGATGTGGATGGTGCTCTCACACCTGCATGATAAACAAAGACAATTGATAAAGAAAAAAGAAAGATTTTATATATTAGTTAAATGTAAAAATAGATGGATCCCTCTCACATAGAAAAGAAAGAAGATTTGAGTGCATAAATCCTGTGAAAATAGTTGCTACTGGTAAGAAGCAAAAAATAGTTGCTATTTGTAAGAAGCAAAAAAATAGTTGCCATTTTGGTTAGAAGCAAAACATAGTTGCTATTTGTAAGAAGCAAAAAAATAGTTGCTATTGGTAAAAAGCAAAACATAGTTGCTATTGGTAAGAAGCAAAAAATAGTTATTTGTAAGAAACAAAATGTTTGAATGTTTGCTTTAATTTCTGGTGAAAATAAAGACAAAAATTGTCCAACATTTGGATATTTTTTTATAAAGTTGCCCTAAGCATTCAGCTCAAATGAGCCATCCTCAGAGTGGTTATACAGACATGAAACAAAGATATCCACTGTCAAAGAACAATTCAAATGTTAGAACGGCTCATAATTAAACATAATAGACATTCATTGTCTGTTATATTTAATAATATATATATATATATATATATATATATATATATATATATATATATATATATATATATATATGGAAATTTTTTTTATATAGCACATTTGTCATAATTCATTCCTTTAAAACTGTTCTTGATAAGATTTATATATCATTATCCCATATATATATATATATATAGAGAGAGAGAGAGAGAATGAGAGAGAGAGAATAAAGAAAGAAAAAGAGTGATGAATGAATTAAAATTGAATGTTGTAATGTTAGAAAAATCATCCTAATGTTTTGTTTTTAATTTGACAACACTGAAGCCAGTTTAAAGTTGATATTTATTGATGTTAATGTTGATGGCTGTTCGATTCTAAGGTTGGCTGCCGTTTCCAAAATTAGGACAATGGCACAAAAGATATTGTCAGAGGTTACACCCTTTTCAGAAGTGCAGGGCATCCTTCAAAGACAATTGTCTGTTCGACTACCAGGTGTTATGTACTTGAGTTCATTTCCTTCAATGGAAAGCTACTCGACATGCGAATGTTGATTGACTTTGACAGCCTCTTAAAGACAAGTAGGTTTTCATTTATCACCTTGAAAGGAACAGACAGACAGACAGACAGAGAGAGAGTAGGAGGAGGAGGAAGTGTTGAAAGACGATAAAGTGTAAAAGGAGGAATAGTTGTAGGTGAGCAGAATAAAGTGGTAGGAGAAGTAGAATGATAAAGATGTGGATAGGTGTCATTGTGAGTGGGAGGTATATTGGCTGTAGTGGTAGGAGGTGACTGATTCATGTTGGTATTGGTCATAATAATGATGACAATGATGATGATGAAAATGGAACTAAGATTGGTTTTGGCTATTCCATGACTGTTTTCAGACTAATTCTATACACCCCATTCATTGAATATTACTGTCACATCTGGTCTGGTGCTTACGCCATGTATGAGATTCTTGATAAAATACAAAGAAAAATCTGCAGTGTTATTAGTCCTGATCTGGCATTTCAGCTTTAGACATTTTCCCACTAACATAATGTAGCTTCCTTGCGCCTTTTCTATAAAGATTTTCATGGTAATTGTTCTGATGAGTATTCTTCTTTGGTACCTCAACTTTACAAATTTAAGAACTCTACTAGATTGGCAGATAGGTCTCATTATTTTTATCTTTGAAATGGCTAGACAACACCATAAGTTCTATGCTAACAGCTTCTATTGCACTTCTTGTTTGTATATACATTCTGGCTTTTTGTTCTCCAGCAAACTCTGATCTTCAAAAATTTAAATGTAAATTCAATCATTATCTTCTGTCTTCTTAATTCTTGTTCTTTTATTGTTCCCTCTCCTTAATAATATCTTCTTATTTATTCTTTCATATTCAGTAACCATTGTGTCATAGCAGCATTATTGCTGCTTTGTTCGGCATGAAATGATTAAAAAAAAAACACCTTTATGCAATGAATCTTAATGTCCAAATTCAGTAATCACAGTTTCAAATTAAAACCACTACTATGCAGAAGTTTTTATTTATGTTGGTAATCTTTGGGTCATTGGATTAATTTCATTTCACCCTGATCAAATTCTACTAAAAAATGATCAAATAAAGTCAGGTCAAATTGTAACTAATATTTACTAATTATAATTCAATGTATATCTCCTTACAAAGTAATTGTAAAAAAAACTTAATTAATAGTTAGTCTTGCTAAATATTATGATATTAGTAAATGTGTTTCTCATAGGGCGTCCCACACTAGTAGCCTTGCAGAATATAAAAGTGTAGTGTGTGTTCCTTGAAAGGGTTGACACACCTGCGGTCTTCTGTGTAAGCTTAATAATTAACTTGTCTTTCCTAATATTAATACTTTCCTTTCAAAGTGGATGTCTTACCTTTCTGCCATACCACAGTGTTGTGATAGACAATTTTTCTCTCCAGACTCTCTTACATATCTATAAGTCTACCATTCATCCATGCTTAGAATATTGCTATGATGTATGATGCAGTACTCCTGCTATTTACCTTGAGCACCTTGATAAAATCCAAAGAAGAATCAGCAATATTATTGGTCCTGATCTGGTAGCTCAGCTTTAGTCACTTTCCCACCACAGTAAGGTTGCCTTTCTGTATCTTTTCAATAAATACTTTCATGGTAATTGTTCGGGCGTGCTCTCTCACTTTAGTTTAATTCCCCATCCTCTCCCTTGTTATTGCGATGTCAATTCTCTGGTGGATGCAAGGCACCTTTTGTTTCAGGTGTTTATCATATTTGTTGTTGTGTCTGGTTGCGAGTATTTTTTTTTTTGTCTGAGTGCTTGGGATGAATGAATGTTTTATATTATTATAGTCCTGCATTGGTTTTGTTCAGTTAACTGATGTTTCTGCCACATTTAAGGATTGTGGGGGTGTTTTATTACTAACATTTTTTTGTTTAGTTTCTTGTAAATAGATTGTATTCATATAGTAAATACACACTGGGGCTAGTTTTTAATTGTTTTTTATTCTCCCTCTCCCCACAGACAATGAATTGTATATATGGGGACTAGTTAGGATTTTCATAGAGACAATGAGGTATTATGGTGGATGTAGTAAAAAAAGGTAAGTAAAAATGTGTTGTTTTGATGTAAGGAATATTGTGGTATATTAGGATCAATGTTTGTGGCTAACTAAGTTTAATATTAAGACAGAAGAAGACTGTCCTTTTTCCCATTCCCCATTTTTGGCATTATGCCATATTTCGTAAATATTACAAATAAATATTGCTCTCTGCTATGGTACCTAGACTTTTGAATTTAAGTGCAATACTAGACTGGTGTTAATATCTCATTAATTTGCACTTGTGTTAGATGCAACCATAAATTATATACTAATAGTTTCTTTTTATTTTTTTTTTTGCATTTCTCATTTGTAGAACTCTCTTCCACTTCTATGCTTTCCAGCCTACTTTAATCTGCAAAAAATTGAAATGCAATGTCAATTGCTATCTACCGTCCTCTTGATTCCTCTTCTTTTGTTCTTGCTCCTTAGTAATGTTTCTGTTTTCTAATTCTTACTCACCCAGTCTTAGTGGCTTTACTGCCTTGCTTGGGGTGAACGAACAAGATGCCAGAATAGAGTTATACAAGTAAAAATCTGAAGGTAGAAACTATTAGCATAGAACTTAAGTTAATTCTAACAATTTCAACAGTAAAATTGAAATCTTGTTGGCAAATTAGTACTGAACTTATATTCATAAACCAAAGAGGAATGCTCACCTGAAAAATTACCATGAAAATATTTGTAAGAAAGGCAGAGGGAAGTTACATTATTGTGATGGGAAAGTGATTGAAACTGAGATGGTGACAACTTGAGGTATAGCTGTTGTTCCTTAAATGCTGATTAATTCAGTGAATAATTCTTGGCTACTTTGCCACATGGCTGTCAATATTTCAAGTAGCACTGGATTGAATATTTCTTACTTTTTAGAATCATTTAAATATCTTGAAATAAGGAAAAGAGTATTGAACTGTTACATGATATCTGCCCTCCAATATTGCAGCAAATTCTGGACAATCTCCTCAAAAGTGAAGAAGAGACCTGAAGCAATAGAAATGTGGATCTACAGAAGGATGCTGAGGATACCACGGACTGGAATATTTAAAAATTGTGAGCCAAAGATCATAGAAACTACAATCCTACTTTTTATTGTAAGAACTAGAGATGATTTTTATCCTACGTTGTAGTAATGGATAGCAGCTCAGATTGAGGAATTGGAGAGCCGAGTTCGAATTCCAGATGAATTTATTATATTCACTTACGTGTTAAAACCCTTGCCAAAGGTATAAATCCTCTTCTGGGTAAACCAAGACTGACTTTGCATTTCCCAACTCCCAGCGATAGTGGAAATAATCGTTTTTTCATGCTTCTACGGCAGTTTTCATGTAGTTTGCGGCCATTTTCTACTGGCCAGAGTGAGAGCCTATAGCTGGCTGCCACGAATAGACAGGAAGATTCTATTGGCCAGCGTGAGAGCCAACAGCTGACTGACACGAATGTTAACTAGCATGCTAGCATGCAAAAAAAATCGACAGCTGCATTCGTAACAAGTGGGGAAAAATTTAAATCTGAATGACACTTTACTCCAATTGGCTCATTCGCTTGCTTAAACTCAACGTTGATTCTGATTCCGCAGAACTGGATTGGATGTGAAAAAGTATTTGTTGTTAATATTCTTTTTTCATTCGGTTTTTCCTGTTACGAGTCCTTTTTTAAAGCTCATCGTTTTGTGTTCATTTTGTTTAGTTCTTTTTTCGTAACAGATTTAATGTTTAGTATAGCGCTTAGAAAAAAAATTCGCAGTGTGAGATAGGCAAGAAGTAAGGCATGTAGCAACATCAGCACGGCAAAGGGCACTCCTTTAAAGGCAAGGAAGGGCAAACATATTTTAAGTCAAGTGATAGCGATTGCTGTATGAGTCGTACGATTTTTTAATCAAGCACGGGCAACGCCTGGTCATGCTGCTAGTCAATAATATATTGAGGCACGTATATCTATAAACAGATCAGACTATGTTCTAACAACCGATTCTTTATTTGCATGAAGATTGTCGTCTTACTTTATTATAAATTGTTTCGAGGACTTTTAAAATGATACCTATGTGATCTGCTCAAAACTGAGAATATTTCTCGGAAGAAGGATCCACAGGCTAATTTTTAATAAGGTATCTGCAATCTCGGAACACCATACCATCATACCAAGAATATTATTGGGTTGGTGCATAATTATCAGGCGATTTTAAACAATATTTATTATGAAAAAAGAAACAATTCAACAATAACATTTTTTAAAATGATTACTCCGAAACGTAGTCACCATCTACTTAAATATTAGGTTGGTGCAAAAATAATGACGTTTTCTCACATAGTAACATATGTTAGAAAACGTCATTATTTTTGCACCAACCTAATAACTGCTTCCCATTTGCTTGGAAGACAGTCGATTCCACGGGCAAAGGTTCTTGGAGACAATCCATACTTTGGCATCGGCCACCAATTTATCCAAATCGGCATAACCTTTATTTATTCACCTGCCAATTTTTCAACGATCGATTGATGTGGTAGCCCATAGGCGCTTCTGTGGAGGAATATGGCGGATGTGGAAGCACTTCCCATCCTTTATTGACGATACATTCGACATGACGCTCAACATGTGGATGTACATTATCATGGTTGAAGACGATATGGTTCTTTTTGCGCTGTCTTTTCGCCGCGACTGCAGAGTGAAGGCGGCCAAATTGAGCCAGATAGGCATCGATGTTGATGTTGTATTGCCGCTTGCCGTTTTTGTCTGGAATCCACCTTTTGTTGACGCTCATCGTCGTTATTCCACCAACAAATCCCGTTTGAGATGATTTCACAATCGATGATTCCGCTTCTGTCCCACCAAACACACCCCATTACCTTCACACAGTGCACGTTTCTCGGCATTCCTTTTGGGGAAACTTTAGCATCCCGCTACCGCTTTCTTATTAATGTTTCATGCAGATTTTCAGGAAATATCAACTTCTAATTGGTCAATACACACAAGTAGGCGTTGCAATCCACCCACGTACAAATATTTTTCCAGCGCGTGACCAAGTCAAGTTTTCCCGCCAATTTTTCTCTGAGCCTGTCACGTGAGTACATTAATTATAAACAGCAGACGCGAGTTTGCTCTTTCTCTTCTCTTTTTTCCTGCAAAGATGTAGCCTTGAAGGATTCTCGTCTCGACCATGGGTGGTCAGACGTTAAAAGCATATTCACGCATGCACGTACGTACGAAATTTTCCAAACTACATTACAAACATACAAAGCATTTTCAAACAAGCCACAAGAACTTTTCTCTTTGAAATAATTTTCTAAAGCTAAAGTTTATTCAGCATTTCTCAGCTTTGTATTTCATTCAACTTTTGTGAGCTCAGATAAAAATATTTCACAGTGAAATATAACACAAATCTCTATGCATGTACATCATGACACAAAAGTAAATACAAATGTTATTGTTTTAAAACCATTTTGTTCCTACTTGTGTTTCATGTTTTGTGGTATTTTGCGTTAAATATAAATTGTGTGGTCATGTTATTCACGCAGCATTAAACAGACCATCTACAAATGGTCCATTCTTATTAATAGTCTTCAACAAAACTCCTGACGAAACGCAGTACTTCTTTCTTTTGACATTTCTCAAGAGAAGCCATGGTTCATCCCAGTGGCAAGATTCTTCAGAAACGGAGCTTGCTCGTTTCATTTCATCAGTGAAAATTCGGACCCGTTCGTCTTTATTGTTGTCGGAGAGTTCGTGAGGGACCCATCCAGCCAATTTCCATACCTTTCCGAGCTTTTTGAGTCGACGAACTATGGTTGAATGGTCTACATTGAAGTCTTCGGCCAGCATTCGAGTTGTCAAGCTTTTGTCCTCTTCTACGGCTGCCAAAAGTGCCTGGTCGTTGATTTTGTTTGTTTGGGTTTTATGGAATATCAACCACTGTGGGTTATTTAATGCCAAATCCAGTTTATATGAATTTTAAATGCCTATTTTGTATGGAATAAAAAACGTATAGCTGGCAACATTATTGTTTCAAAAACTTATAGCTGGCAACATTATGGTTTCAAAAACTTATAGCTGGCAACATTATTGTTTCAAAAACTTATAGCTGGCAACATTATGGTTTCAAAAACTTATAGCTGGCAACATTATTGTTTCAAAAACTTATAGCTGGCAACATTATGGTTCCAAAAACGGATAGCTGGCAACATTATTTTTAACAAAAAACGTATAGCTTACAACATTATTTTTAACAAAAAAACGTATAGCTGGCAACATTATGGTTTCAAAAAAGTATAGCTAGCAACATTATTGTTTCAAAAACGTATAGCTGGCAACATTATTGTTTCAAAAACGTATAGCTGGCAATATTGTTTCAAAAACCCATAGCTGGCAACATTATTGTTTCAAAAACGTATAGCTGGCAACATTATTTTTCCGAAAACATTATCTGAGGCCTTGCTGTTGGATGTATTAGGTTGGTGCAAAAATAATGACGTAATAATGTCGTTTTTTGACCTATTTTGTAACGTCAAAAAACGACATTATTAGGTCATTATTTTTGCACCAACCTGATAGTTTATCGCCGTACCCAGGACGCGGATGTAGTTTACCGTCATACCCAGGACGTCAGGTCGTTGAAATCCAAGCTAGTGTCACCAGATTTGAAACGGTCAAACCATTCCCTGCATCGACTTTCGCCGATTGTTTCTTCGCCAAAAAGTT
The DNA here is from genome assembly GCA_963932145.1 of Acanthosepion lycidas. NCBI lineage: Eukaryota > Metazoa > Mollusca > Cephalopoda > Sepiida > Sepiidae > Acanthosepion > Acanthosepion lycidas. The sequence continues at coordinate 36,465,877 of OZ010575.1, read as the reverse complement.
CGCTGAGATCGTGAAATGTCTGCACTGCTTTCCATCCTTTTTCAAAATGGTAACGTATAATATGAAGAATATGAGTACGATTATCGATACGCATTTTTATAAACTGTTTTATTTAAAAAAAGTAAGCAAAACAGCAATTTTTATATAAACAAATAACTCGCTTACAAAAACGCCTGATAATTATGTACCAACCCCAAATGCTATTTAGAACATTATAGAGTAACCTATTAAAAGAGAACCACCTAGGAATTTAATTTCTCCAGTGGATTTAGTGGATGTTTTCTGTTAATTCATTCCAAATAAGTTACTAATCCCAAATATTAATTCTCTTAAAGGAATTATAAATTTTAAATCAAAGTTTGTTTGCTTTTTCTTTATTAAATTTTTGGCATTTTTTGAAATAATAAATTTTAATTCAAAATTTGTTTAGCTCGCGAGAACTCCCATCCTCAGAATAAAAAATTACCAAAAATCAGGGAGTTATTCACATTTCATAAGTGCAGATTAGATTCGAGCTACTTACAATGAATTTTTTACAATTTAAAAAGCAAAAATCTGTTTTGGGCTTGTTTATCGGAGTGAGCGCGGATGGTGACCCCACATTTTGAAATAGCGCAAACGACTCGCCCACATTTGAGACGATCGCAAAGGTTAACCCAACCGAAGTGCAATGAAGGGCCTTGCTTTGGTAGTATTTGGTATGAATTTTAGTAAATATAAATTCTTTTTTTTATTTTTCTGAATCTATAGAAAAGCTCTAAATTGTCTCTAGGACTTTCAAAACGATATCGTAATCCAATCAAAACTAAGAACATGTCCTCACAGTAGAAGGATCCACAGCCCCAATTTTTAATAAGGTGCCTTCAATCTCAGAACCATACTAAGAATATAAACTGCTATTATGGACATTATAGAATAACCTATAGTTATTTAAAGAGAAACACCTAGAAATTTACTTTCTCCAGCAGCATGAGTTTGCTCCTTTTATGAATGAATTTTTGAACTTCATCTTCTTAATAAATAAACGGCAATTTATGTCCGTCCGTGTGTCTGAAAGTCCTCTAACTCGGGCTACACTTGTTCTACTGAAAAGTTTGTAAAATTATAGTTTCTTTTTCATTGTAATCAATTTCTGCAAACAGTATCCTGTTCGATACAGCAGTAATCGTTCTGTCATCTCATTATAACTTTTTCTTCTTTCTTCTTTTTCTTTTCTTTTCTGTCTTCTTTTTTCTTTTTTCTTCTTTTTTCTTCTTCGTTTTCTTTTTCTTCTGTTTCTTCTCTTCTTTTCCTTCTTTTTTCTTCTTCTTCTGTTTCTTCTTTTCTTTTCCTTCTTTTTTCTTCTTTCTTTTTTCTCTTTTCTTCTTTTTTCTCTTTTTCTTCTTTTTTCTCTTTTTTTTCTCTTCTTTTTTCTTCTTTCTTTTCTCTTCTTTTTCTTGTCTTCTTTTTCTTTTTTCTTCTTTATTTTCTCTTCTTTTTATTCTTTTCTTCTTATTTCTTTTTTCTTTTCTTCTTATTTCTTTTTTCTTCTTATATCTTTTTTCTTCTTTTTTATTTTTATTTATTTATTTGTATTTTTTATTATATCCTCATTAACCGTCAAAATTTACATATGTAAAAAGAGACTCTCGCGAGAGAGTATCCTACTCCGGGATCTATCTGTTTAAAATATGTGAGCCACAAAGCTGCCATTTTTCCACTGTGGAACAGTTTACATGCGAAACATGTTCGAATCCATTTTCGTCCTGAAGGTAAGCCATTTTCTGTAACATTACATTGACTGTTGCAATATATATATATATATATATATATATATATATATAACCCTGGACTTCTTTGCCCTCTGCGGTAGTTCCCTACATACATAGACATATCCTAATTCTCCCCAAAAGTTATAATCTTTAAAGTAACAAAAAAAAACTTTATTTATCTAAAAAAAACTTTGTCAATTTTATTTCTTCAAAATAAAAATCAGTGTAAGTGAGAAGTCTCGTGACGCGAGGTTTTGAAGTTCCACGGAATTTATGATTTGAAGAACACAATTTTCGGCTTGAACTGGAATTTCAGCCCAAATCGTCCTTTCAGCCGGAATTGGACTTATAGCCCGAATCACCTTTTCCACTTACACACCAATATGTAAATCTCTTTGGGAAACGCATGAACAATACACACACACACACACACACACACACACACACACACACATGTACATACACACATTTACCCACTTCACAAACTTAGGACCAAAATGGTTTCCACATTCGTTACACACATCTTTGTGTTTGTTACTTGTAAACCTTTATTGTTAATACATTATCATTTCACATTTGTTTGTACATACATATTGGTTCTTATCGGTTTTTTATTTTATTTGTGTTTGTTTTGTTTTGTTTTGTTTTGTTTTGTATTTCTTTACGTGGACTCGCATCTTGATTCTGCCATGTTTGTTGTGGGCATTTCAGAAGACACATGTGTTTATCTGTCAACGCATACACCGGCCCGCAACAAAAGGTTTTGAAGTTCCATTGACTGAATTGAGTAAATTAAATTTATTTCTTCGAAATTATCATTGCTGTCTTCTAAGCTGTACAAGAGGTTCCTTTAGTCTTGTGTGTCGGAGGCCCACTTAGCTCTCCATAGCTTCTAGATGAAAAATTCGCACGGACCGCACCTTTTAAGCTAGTCTCAAATAAGGTTTTTTAAGCTGTGTAAAAATTTCAGAAAACGTGTACTTGTGTACAATATATATATATATATATATATATATATATATATATATATTGTTTTGCCCTTCATTTTTTGTTAAAAATTACATAAATTAAGCACAAGAAAGGTATGGTATTGCTCTTTAGTACTGAAGGAAGGAAAGGTGGTAGGCAGAGGGATTAAAGAAATTTCCGGCCAGCAAGGTTTAGCGAGGAATGTCAAGACACCGAAGTCATGGGTAAGTTTAAGAGAGGTTTTGGGACGTGAGTTATTGAAGTTCCACGGGGCTTGCCATTTGAAGAACTCAACTCAGTTGAAGTTCCACGGAGTTAATGATCTGAAGAATTCAATTTTCGAATTGGAATTTCATCCCAAATCAGTCTTTTGGTCGGAATTGGCCTTATAGCCTGAATCAGAGTTAAAGTGAGGTTTTGAAGTTCCATGGAGTAAATTGAAGAATTCAAAGTTTTCTTCAAAATTATCATTTTCTAAGTTTTCTTTAGTTTTGGGCAGGAGTTTGCTTAAAAGACTGCGCGGCTTTTAAGCTAGTTTTAAATATATCTCCTAATGTTATATAAGTTGAAATTATTGCTCAGAATTACTGTTTTAAAGATAAAATTTGTAAGTGGCGTCATTTTTAATTACTATGCATTCTTAATGTAAATAAAGCAATAAACTTTTTCTTTTTTTTTTTTTTTTTTTTTGCTGTATACTGAATATTTATTTTTTCTACTGCATTAAAGAACCCTACGTTTTCATAAATCTGACATGTCTCATAGTTGCCATTTTATTTGCCATCATGTACTGAGATAATATTCTTACTGAAAATGAAAGTGATATTTGAAGGATCTTCGCGTTCATCTCTGGCTGGCTTTGTCAGTTGGCATGTTTTTGTGAGAATCGGGTGAGGTGGGGTCTGCGTATCTTCTGTAGGCTTGTCTGTCCCCACTGTCTATGCTGATAGCTTGAAGTGGGGATAAACTAACACACACACACACACACACGGAATTCACTCTTTCTTCCTGCTCTTTGTTATCACTGCAAACCAGAATAACTAATACGACTGTTGACCTGTTGGTTTTTTTGTCAGAGCAGTTTTCTATGGATTACCTGACAGAATTGAAGCGATCCAACCGCCATTCTTATTTACCCATAGTTGGGGAGCAGGCAACAGGAATAATCTCTAATTTGGCCTATTGGGGGGAAAAAAGCATTCATGATTTTCTCAAGGTGTGAAATACAAAGTGAGCCCAGTCAAAATGTCTACTCCGTTTGCCAGTTCAATCTCTCATACTTTGAGCCATTAAACCACTCTCCATAAGCTGGTATTTAAATGACAAGAATCTATGGCGAGTTTTATTACGATTTCCATGTTTATTCGGTTTGTTTAATATGGTAACTTAAAACTGGAATATGAATGATGTTTAGTGTATTGTGCTGTGAATATTGACAATATTTGAATGTTCTTTTTCGAATTCTCCCGTCCTAGGTATGACGATAAACTACGTCCAACAGCAAGGCCTCTGAGCAGGTTTTGAGGAGCGTGAAAACCACCTCTTAATTGCTGGTGTTCCCAGGTCCACCCTGTTAGGGTCCCAGCTATGAGCAAATAGTTAACCCCGAAACTATGGTAAAAAAAAACACTATGAAAGTGTAAAAATAGGTTTTAATACCAGAAATACTTTGTAAAAAAAAAAAATTATTACTAGCAATAAATTTTTGAAGAAAAAATATTACTAGCAATACGTTTTTGAAAAAAAATATTACCAGCTATACATCTTTGAAGGAAAAATATTACCAGCTATAGATTTTTGACCAAACAAAATATTACCAGGAAAAAAGATTTTTGACCAAATAAAATATTACCAGGAAAAAAGATTGTCGGTATTAAATAACTCATTGAGGTTAATATGCCGTAAAACAAACCAAACCAATTTTTCGAATTCTGTATCAATATAATTACCTAAAGGTGGGTATTTGTGTCAAATATCACCTCTAGCTCAGTTTTTCCTGTGTTTTTATTTTTACTAATTTTCACCCAATACAAGGCCAAAGAATTCCTCAAAGTAGTGGGTTACTCTGTGGGGTTGTATTAGCATAAGAAAAGGGAAAAAGTGAAGTTCTTCGGGCTATGCAGGTAAGATAACGGCCAACTCAAGACTTGAAGTCAAGATTTAATTAGCAAATAAAATTTCCGATTTCAGTCGGAGACGTTAGAACTATAGAGTGGAAGTAGACTTTAGGAGGAACCGGAAACTGGATCCTAAACAGGAAACAAGGGATAAATCTCTACTCCTGTTCAAAAGACTGTGGATGAGTGTGAACCGGACGATAGGCTAACCAAGCTAGCTTCTATGTATTTTCTTACATGCGATCATGGCTGGCTCTCAAAGTTACTTTATTTAGATGAAACAAATCGTACAAAAGACAAGGATTTTAAAAGAATCTGGCAGTTTCTATGGAAAAGCTTTGTCTTGACTTTTTATAATGAAAAAAAAGTTAAGTCTAAAATAGAAAAACCCTAAAACATAGGGACCTCCACTTATTCTCGATGCCTAATTTTTATAAATGAAAAGGCTTTCTTGAAGCTTTCATTTTAGCTTTAATTGGAAGTTAAAGGATTAAATTTACTATTTCCAATAAGCAAAATACTCTGGCGTATTTCAAACAAATTGCTTGGAATTGATTTTTTTTTTTTTTTTTTAAATAGCTGATTAGCGCCCTTTTTGAGTCTTTCATTGCAATGTCATTCTCTGTATTTAAAAAAATCTTCCAAAAATAAAATATAATTTTCTGAAACTTTGAGAAATGTTAGCTGATTTAAATATAATCTGATTTGGAAAAAAATTGTTTACTTTAAGTTGAAATTAACAGAAATGTATTTTTAAAACCAACAGTATCGGTGATTAAGTGATTGTGCTTCTAAAAGTGTTGACAGATTTATTTTTGTTCTACAGAGACTTTATCTGTTAAATAAATTCAGAAAATGACAAGTGAATGCTTTTTTTATATAATTTTTAAGTATTCAGTAATCTTGAAAATGTTGGAAATATCCCCCGTAATTTAATTTTAGAAATGTTGTCTTTAAATTTACTATAGTCATCGATCTTATTTTCTGATAATGTCGTGTATGGTCACCCATACTTACAAAATAGGCACGTTTATATACATTAAAATAATAAAAAAATCATTTTAATCCTGCTGTGTGATGACTTGTATTATGCTTTTCAATTTTCGTCTAGTAAATATAGTCTTCAGTTAATAACGTAATGAAAAGGAAGTTTTGAGGATTTTTAAAATTTTTGAAAGTTTATAAATTAATGTAAAAAAAAAAAAAAAAAATGGAAACAATTCTTGTAAGAATTTATTATTCATCGAAAAAAACACTAGATTGGGTCAGTTCCCTTTTGGGCACCCTGTCATGGTTTAATGGTTAGCAAGCTTGTCTCGCCAGAGCAATTACGACTGAGCAGTGACTTCAATCCTTACTTAGTGCCACATACTTTTGGCCTTGTGCCACATATAAGATACTTAGAAAATCACCATAAATATTTTCCGTTTTGGGGAACTAAGTTTAAAGATGAATGTAACATCTTAACTGTTCTTTAAATATAAAATATGATAAAAAATGAATTACTGGAAGAAAGGTGTCGTGTCGACGATAGACAAACATAACAGTAGAATGGAGAGTAAAGTAGACTCTGAAACACTCCTATTGGAGGGGCACTCCCATGAAAAAAGAAAAAGGTCAAGATCTTCCATATCTAGACAATCTCTTAGGGAAATGGAGGAAGATAGCGAGGAGACAAAAGCTCTCAGAAGTAGTACCAGGAAAACTAAGGAGATAAAATCTGTTCGGTACGGGGAGATGAGGTGACTCATTTACAAAGACTATATATTAGGTTGGTGCAAAAATAATGACGTAATAATGTCGTTTTTTGACGTTAAAAATACGTCAAAAAAAGACATTATTACGTCATTATTTTTGCACCAACCTAATAGTTACAGCTATTACCCATAATGCAGTTGAGTGCATACTACTCCCTGTGAGTTAGTCCCAAATTCCGTAATCAGGGTCGTAGGGGTACCACATGTAGTGCATCCGCAGTAGAAGTGGTGTTTCTTGAGTAAGATAGCTTGACCTTCTCCATGTCGGATTTGAATTCATTTTCCTTCTTCTAGACTGATTGATATTTACTCATAAAGAGAGGGAGAAGAGCATTAATACCCAAGGGTATTAGCACGTAAGTGAATGTAATGGATCTGACTGGAATTCGAACTCTGCTCTCTGATTTCTCAATCCGAGCCGCTATCCATTACTCCACCGCTGTCCATTACTCCTTGAGTCAGTAACACTACACTACAAAAGTTAATACTGTGCATTGTTAGAGTATTATTGATTTTACGGCTCTCCACATTTTCCTGTCCGTTGTAGATCTTAATAAATTTTGTCTTTTTGTTATTTCTCCTAAACCTTGTTCTGCCATCCGTTTATTCAAACTTGCTCGGTAGGTTATGTGTTCTTTTGTTCTGTCCCTCTTGTGTCCAGGGCGTATCAAATTTTCCGAGCCCTCTTTCCACATTATGTGCCCTAGAAATGTTCAACTATCTCTTCCTGATAAATAGAATTCTTTTTTTTTTTTTTTTTTTTTTTTTGTCTCCATTTTCTCTAAAACATTGTCATTGCAATGCTTGTACTATTCTCCACATCCTTCTGTTGTGTTTCAAGCCTCTTCACCTGTGAGGAGATTGTCCAACATTCACTGCCATATAAGAGAACATGATGTCACTTAACAGTTCTTTTTGTTCTCTGTTGAAACACTTCCCAGATATTTAAATTATTGCATTTGTTTGATTTGCTGTTCCTTTAACTGATAATCATGCATTTTATCTTGCCATTAAGGTCTAGTCTTTTCTTTTCACTTTCTTTCACTACCTTTTTAAGCCTGTTATCAATGCTGCCTCCTCTACATATAATGTTATGCGGCTGGTAACAATCCTGGTTTGGACTTCGAATTCTCTCCGGATCACCTCAATGTAGAGGTTGAATAAATCCGGTGAGAGGACTCATCCTTGTCTTAAACTCCTTTCTATTTTTGTATATTTAGTGAATTACTTTTATATCCATATGCAGGTAGTTTGTTGTCATTTATAGGTTATATCCTTCCAAAAAAATGCAATGAAACACTATATCCGTATTTCTGTCTCCATCATCTACAACATGTCCATACAGGGGAAAAATGTTATTCTTCTCCGTGACAATGCAAAACTGCATGCAACAAGAATAACATAAAAATAAACTTTGGAACAGTTTTTCGTATCCACGTGCCATATGCACCTATCCTTTCTCTCTCTGATATCACCTTTTTTGATACAGAAGGTGGAGGTCACGTACTTCATCCACGCGGAGGGCGGGGGCCACGTACTTCATCCACGCGGAGGACGGGGGCCACGTACTTCACCCACGCAGAGGGTGGGGGTCACATTTTTGCACGGTAAGATTTTCAGTTTGGGTGAAATAAATCACTTTTTTTTTTTTTTTTTTAATAAATATTTAAAATACTTCCCTTTTTTTTTTTTTTTTTTTTTTTTTTTTTTTTTGTGAAGCTTTTTTGAAAAGCCTACTTTTCAAATTGATGTTAGGCTGCACAATTAAATAGGTTTATTTTTATTTTTTTTCAAAATAACAATGACCATGGTGGGAGCGTCACAAACTTTCAAGTGCCACTGTGTATATATGCTTCTGAACATGTTTTAACAGAACGGGCAATGAAGGAAAACTGAAAAAAGACCATTGGTCATGTCATAAAATGTTTTACATGCTGTTCTTGGGAATCTTTATAAAATTTCTGTACGTTTTGTAATCGCTTGATCTCTTCAAAGCCAAACTGACATCTCATTCAATTTTTATATGCTTTCTGATAAAATCATTACGAAAAGTGATTGTTGAACATTTAATGAGAGAACAAAGAGAATATATGTGTATGTACATCACTAAATGCAATTATTCCATTTCACCTGTGTTTTTTTTTTTATTGATTCCTCAATTATTCACATGAATCTCCTGCATTTTTTTTATCATTACAATGAACATCACATATTCTCCGTTTTGATTTGTATCATCAACCTCAACATAGATGGACATACCTGTGGAGTGTCATTTACCTCAGTGAATGTTCTGAACTAATGGTAAATCATAAAATATATCTTCTTTTTTTTTTTTTTTTAATTCTTTCACCTCAAGTAACACTAAGCCATAAGTTCCTGGAAGTGAAAGGGAACGAGAAGACTTTAGTGATGAGAAAGAACAATAAAAGAACAGGATTCAGGAAGACAGAAGATGACTATTGAAGTTGCATTCAAATTTTTGATGATCGTCAGTGGTAGGGAAGCAAGAAACCAGAAGAGTTCTACAGGTGAGAAGTGCGAGAGAAGAAACTAGCTAGATGTTACATCTTGCTATTTCCACAGTAAAGAGTTACCAATCTAGTAGTAAGAGTTTGAGATACTAAGGAGGAATGCTCATTGGGAAAATTGCCGTGAAAGTATTTATTGAAAAGACAGAGGGAGCCATGTTGTGATAGGAAAATGAATTCAAGTTGCCAGGTCAAAATGGATTGCAATACAAACCCTCCTTTGGATTTTATCAAGAATCTTGGGATATATGGAAGCTGTTGGGACGCACCCACCTTCTCATTAGAATGGACTGATCTCTCTACTACTAATAGGACAGTTCTATAGAGTTCTCGGGGAGATCAGGTGACCATCACACTTCCGTCTCTCTACCGGAAGATACAATTGGACTTTATACTCTTTCTTATTGTGACTGACTAACCTGCGTTCGTTTGACTACTAATCTCTCTGTTGTAAATACCTCTTCGAATAGACCAGTATTTTTCCCTACGTATGTGTTTGTCCTTATTTCAGTACACGTATGCGGAAACACTCAACATCTCAACAGAAGCAATATTCAATGCATGGATGAATGGTAGATTTATAAATGTGCAAGGAAAATTGTCTATCACAATACAGTGAATGAACCTTCCTAGCAGGAAACTTACTAATTGATTCGATATAATGACTTCAAGTCATGTCAATAGAAAACGTGATCCCAAGAAGGCACAAAGTGTTGCTCTCTTGGAGGTTAGCATCAGCCATATGCTGATGGAAGGCATAAAAGTTTCTCTGTGGTTAGTAAATGAAAGCAGTTTCAATGGCATTAAAATTTACAAAGAGAGTTGGGAACACCAAAATCAAGTGCAAAAATTTAAATATACAAAAAGTGTTTTAACGGCGAACAGAAAATGTGATACCAAATGTGAAGGCAAATTGAAAAAGTGTGAAAGATGTCTTCCAAAAGCTAAGTATTAAGAAACAGGAAAATATTTTTAGAAACAAAGAAAATAGTGTTGAACAATTATGTAAGATTGGTCTGCCTGCATGACAATGAATTCTAGAGAATCTGGACACGGATAAAGAAGAGACTTGAGGCAATAGAATTGTGGTTCTACAGAAGGATGCTGAGAATACCATGGACTTGAACATATGGGTAATGAGGAAGTTTTAAGGAAAATGGAAAGAAAATGTACACTCATACTTGGAATCAGAAAGAGCTTAAATTTCTAGAGCTCGTAATGATTAAAGAGGTCTTGGAAAAGTTGACACAGAAGATTAACCTCCTAACAAACTTGTGTAAAGTGTTGACAAAATAGGTATTAGGAGAAATAAAAAATCTTAGTAAGAGCCAAAAAGGATAGGAAATTGTGGAGAGCCATGATTACTGAAATTCTGAAGGGACATGGCACACATTTTGTATGAAATTTTCATCTTTTTTTCAATATCATCCTCGTACGTAGCATCAGAAAAAGATAATTAAAATTACTAGGGCACATGTGATCAGCTCTCAAGTAGGCATCTATCTACCATTTCCCACTGCCTAAATAGTAAATCCAGCAATGATGACAAAGCTAATCAGGCTGTTGGTCTTGAAAAGGCCCTCCAATCAATGGTTAACTGGGGCAGGAAATGGCTTGTAAATTTTAATACTACCAAAACAAAACTGATCTCATTTAACCACTACAGAGAAACTTCCCTGTCTCAGACAAGCAGGGTTGATGCTTAAATTTCCAAAAGCATCTCACCACGTCTTCATGGCCTCATGTTTTCTACTGACTTGAGGTGGAATCACAATTATATTGAATCAACAGCTGCATCTACTGTAAGGAAAATTGGTTCTCTGTGTCATGCCAGAAGGTTTTTCTTGTCCATCCTTCACATCTACAAATCAACTATTTGTCCATGCATTGAATACTGTTACTATATATGGTCTGATACCTCTGCTGTTTATCTCAAGATCCTCGACAAAATCCAAAGAAGGATCTGCAATGTAGTCGGTCCTGATTTGGCATCTTGACTCCAGTCACTTTCTCACAGACATGATGTGGCTTCCCTCTGTCTTTTTTACAAATATTATCATGGCAACTGCTCTGACGAGCTATTTTTCACTGGTGCCCCAACTGCATGAATTTAAGTGTGCTACTAGGTTGGCATGTAGGTCCCATCCTTTTACTGTTGAAATAGTTAAATGTAACTGCCACTTCTGCTCCAGCAGCTTCTTTTCTCGCACTTCTTGACCGTGGAACACCCTCTCTCTCGCTTGCTTCCCTAATAACTACAATCTTCAAAAATTTAAATGCAGTACCAATTGTCATCTTCTGACGTCTTGAACCCCATTCTTTTTATCCTTTCCACAATCCTCCCTATACCCAGTTTTTTTTTCTCCTACTTTCACTCTCTGTAATCCCCTGTGTACTAGTGGCACTCCCACCTTGCTTTGGGTGAAATGCTTACAAACAAAAAAAAAAACAAAAAACAATGAGGATAGAGAGCTTAGAAAATTTGACACTCACAGGATCACAGGTAAGAGAAACGGAGCAAAGCAGCACATGATCTACCGAAGAAGCTTGTGTAAATGGTTGGCAGAACAGGCATTAGGAGAGATAGCAAAAAAACGAACTTTATTAAGAGCTAAAAATGAAAAGGAAATTGTGGAGAACCATGATCGCTCACAACCTGAAGGGACACAGGACATAGAAGAATACAGGAAATATGGTGCATTCATTGACTGAACAGTCAGTTATTTTTCTGTTTAAATTCATAAAATCTTTCTCTTAAAACAGTTTTTCAGGAAATTAGAATTTTCAAGTCCAATAAATGTTATAGCTCTTTCTAATATTGATGGAAGTTTCCTTCCAAACTTTTTGTTTTTGTTCGTCTGGAAAGCTAACATCTTGATTATATCATTATTTTCTTTTCTAGTTACATGCCCTATCCATTTTTCTTGGTGCTACTGAAAGTCTTAAAGTTATTTGGTTTTGTTATTTGGTACAGTTCTTTGTTAGTGATTTTTTAGCACCAATTCATAAGGGTCTGATGAAGTATGTCTTTAGGGTTTATAGGATTTCTTCATTCACAACCATTTGTAACCACTGAGAAAACAGTTTGATATAGATAAGTACAGTAGAGCTTACAATTTTTAGCCTATGCATCCTGCCTATGCATCCTGCATATATTTTGTAGATCATAAAAGGTATTGTAGTAATTGTACTATAAAAATGTTATTTTTTAAATTCTCTTATTGTTGAATTGATTGTCATTTTGATATGAAAATGCATAGTTGGTCATATTTTTTTTTTTATAAAAATGTACTGTTGATTTTTGTTTGGGGATTTAGTATTTTCCTATAGCTGGGACCCAAACAGGGGCTACCACTCTGAATTATGGTGTACCTGGTACAACAGCAGTTAAGAGGTGGTTCTACACTTCTCAAAACCTCCAATATTCCAATCAGCAGCATTGCTGCCAGATGTAGTTTATCATCATGACCAGGACACTTGGGATTTGACAATGTCTGCGGTTAAGTAATATTGATGCCACCAAGTCTAGTTAAGCTGAGTTGAAGATCGATTGTAATGATAGATTCATTGTCATGAGACTGATATAAAGAGAATTAAAGAGACAAACTATGAAAGACTTTTGATTAATTGATTATTGGACATTAAACTCAATAATTAACTGCACACACGGTGGCCTTTGTTTATACAATGACATTTTTTTTTCTTTAATGTTACTGGATGTACAGTTGTGAAATTCTTCACGATACACATGTGATTTTATGGTTCATCAATAAAACAAACATGATCTAACCTTTTTGATCCACTGTTCAATAGACATTCAAATCAAACTTACTCAAAGTACTTGCCTTTCCCAAGAGTATTAAATGGAAAAAAAAAAAAAAACATTTCCAATTAGGATAAATCTAAGCAATAAATAAGTAATATCTTAAGAGGATACTTTATTGATCACAGATAATGAAGAAATATTATTTAAACTTTATGAATTGTATGTTTAACACACTACAGTAGAAAGACCCTTGTATTCTGTAATTATGGCAACCCTATCCACGAATAGCATTTTATTTTTCTCACTAAGGCCACTCAAAATATATATATATATATATATATATGGAATGAGAAACTGAAGAGCTGTACTCAAATTTCAGTCAAGTCTGTTACATGCACATGTCTAAATACAATTGGGAAAGGTAAGAATCCATCTCTTGCCCTCATCTATGGGTTAACTAGTAAAACTTGTGTATAAAAAAACATTATCTCCCTATAAAATTCTTAATGCAATATTCAATTACAAAAAAAAAATGAATTCTTAAAATCCTGCTGGGTTCACCTTTTTTCCACTCTGTCTTCACTTCAATAAGGCTCTCCTCTTCTTTCTGGGTGGCCTCTCTCTCTCCAAAATATATATATATATATATATATATATATATATATATATATATATATATACACACACACACACACACACACACACACAAGGCTAGCTCAATGATTGGCCAATAATCTTATAACTTTTCCAAACAATCATTTTGCCAACAATTCTTACATTCCAAAAAATGTTTTTGCTTTAAATAACCCAGAAAGGGGTTAAATAGTAGAACTTGTGTCAGTAAATCATTATCTCCAAAGGTTTCTTAGAAGCTAAAATTTTTTCTGGCTTTAAATAACCTGCAAAAGATTGATAAGCCAGCAAAAAAAAAAAAACAAAAAAAACAATCAGTCTTGGCATTATGTCCCTATATTACTGGTTTCTAAAATAAAATTGAATTAAGAATTAAAACGCTCAAGATCAGTTTTTGTGTCTAATTTTGTGCATTAAAAATTTCCTTCAATCTTTTATCTTTTGCTTTTCTTTGTTTTTTAAATTTTAATTTGTTCCATTTTATTTTTGTGGGTAGGGGGTTGAAAGAAAAATCTGCCTCATTTTTTAAATTCAAATAACTTCCTTCCTACTCATCCAGATTAACTCTTCAATGATTCTGAAGACCGTTTGGGATTTCACATAAGAATTGCACACAAATATTAGACAAATAAGAGACAAAATTTAACCTAGATAACACAACTCTTATTCTGTTAATGCCCTATTAGACATCAGTTTGTCTGCTGCTGTATTCTAGAATCACTCAACTCGTCTATGATGGTGACATCAGCTGAAAAAAAATGTGAGGGTGAATCCAAGTAATTCTCTATCGGGTTTGTAACCTCCAAAAATCTCATTTGACTTAATGACTGATATCAAACCCACAAATCAACTACTGAGAATAATCAATGAATTTTCTGACCTCAAGTGGAACTCGTATATATTCTCCATCACTAAAGATCCAGGAAAAATAGTCAGTTCACTGCACCTGACTCCTCCTGCAATTTATGAGACACAGATCAGGCCTAAAATGGTATTACTGATATCATATTTGGTCCGGAGCTGCCCGTTTCTCACTTTCCAGTATCAACAGTCCAAAAGTGCCTCCAAGTCCTTGTAGCTGACGAATTATTTTCCAAAATCTCCTCTCACAGACAGGATGTGCTGCTCTATTGTTGCTTCCATGGAAAGTGCTCAGACAGTCCATTTCTTGGTTCTGCCATTTCTAACCTTCATTGCCAGGACCTGCCATACCACTCACATTGTAGGGAAACACCCACATACCTTGTGTATTCCACTGGTAAGAAGTAAGTTCCACTGGAACAGCTTCTTCCTGTGAACTTCTGTTCTATAGATCTAACTCCCAAGAGGATGTTTCCCTGATGACTACAATCTTGACTTGTTCATCGTTATCTTCCTCTCTTATCCCCAGAAACTTTTACCCTAACCCTCTACCTTAAGTAGCCCCTCGCCATTGTAGCGGGTGAACCATACTGAAAAAAAAAAAAAATTACAAACTATAATATTGTTTATAAAATCATAGTTATTTACCAAAAATAGGGTCCATTACAAGAAATTCTTTTAAGAGTTTGATAGTGGAGTGGTTCCCATTGTCTTCTCCATAGTGATTTTATTGCGGTATCATTTCTAGTTAGCTAGCTATTGACTATGTATTAGGTTGGTGCAAAAATAATGACGTAATAATGTCATTTTTTGACATTAAAAAAAATGTCAAAAAACGACATTATTACGTCATTATTTTTGCACCAACCTAATAATATCTATTTTCCTATATGGCAGTGAAGAGTGGACAATTTATATTTCATAAAATTTATTAAAATGACATTTTCCAGGTTAAAATTAGGACCAAATGTTTCCATTATCATAGAAATGAATTAAGTGAGTTGCTAAATTTTATAATACTTTTTTGTTCGTATATTCATTGCTTTAAATTTTGGGGCGTTTCCACCAATGAATTTTTGAGAGTATTGTTTACATCCTATTTTGTGCTTCTGATACAAAGTTAGCCCTTTTGTTTTACATTAATTAAATTTCTAACTGTTTTTTAAGTGTTTGCAATAATTTTTATACTGTGGTGAACATAGAGCCTGAACTTGACTCCAAGTTTACCACAGAGCATTGTCCTATAAACAATAGCCTAATGGATTGGTTTGTGAACTTGTTGTGAACAATAGCCTAATGCATTGGTTTGTGAACTTGTAGTAATTGAGAGTTCAATCCCTCGGCTGGGCTGTATGTATTTGAACTCATTGAAAACAGGTGAGCAATAACTGAGCAGGGACTAAATTAAGAACAAGATGAGATTAAATAAATCCGCTGTGTTTTACCTGGATCGATATACACCTGAGGAAGGCTGGAAATGCACAATGGCTGAAATGTTGTGATAGCAACAACAAAGATGAGGACAACAATTCTAATCTGTTTCGTTCTATATACCGTGTCCTTTCAGGACATAGGTGATCATGGCTCTCCACCTCCCTCTATCCATTGCAGCTCTCGGCAGGTACCTTCCCTCTGCCACCTCCCCCCAGACCACGTTCTGTCATCCACTTGCTTAAGGCCACTAGGTATATCATAAATTGTTTTCCCTTGTCTCCCTTTCCCTCTATTCAACCCGTGAGTATCAGATTCTCCGGGCCCTCCTTCCTCATGTGTCCCAGAAACTTCAGCTGCCTCTTCCTGATGTTAAATATAAGCCTCCTCCTTGTTTGCATTCTCTCTAAGACCTCATCGTTGCTCACATGCTTGGTTCATGATATCCTTAGCATCCTTCTGTAGAACCATATCACTGTCGCCTAGAGTCTCTTCATCTTTGAAGAAATCATCCAACATTCACTGCCATAAAGTGTGGAGCTTCTCTGTTTAGATGAAAATGTGGATGCCAGTAATTATTTCAGTCCTAAAATCATTTGAAAATGATATTCTTTCGTTGTAAATCAGATAATATATGGTAAATAGGAGTAGTGCAGATTGAGCGCTTTTATTCGATGTATGATGTGATACTATTGGAAGAGGTGATTGCGTAAAATTGAAATGTAGGAAAAAATTAATTTTACCCCTTGCCCTCACTTACACTCAAGACCAGGGTACCCACCTGGACTACTGATACACCAGTCTGTCAGATTCTCTATGTCAAGTGGATAGGTCACACCCTTGATTTTTATAAAAATTTTGTTTAAAAAAAAGTGTGACCTATCCTCGCGCATACATGGTAAATATAAATTGCCTAGCACAACACAATGAACAACTTTCCTAGCAGCAGACCTAGCATTTGATTCAATATAATCTTTCCATTTCATATCAGCAGAAAACAAGAAAGGTGCTATGAATTTCTCTCCTGGTGGATAGAATCCGCTGTGTTTTTATTTTTAATAGATCAACTTTGAATTTTAATATTTGGCTTATAATAGGATATTTTAAACCGCCATACTAAAGCATAGTCAAGCAAAACACAGTTTTTTATTGTAAAAATCATTGTTGATATGATAAAATGGACACTAAGGATAACGTATCTGATGCTTCAAAGCTAGTGAGACAAGATCAAAGTAAGAACCAAATAAGTAGATATGATAAAGAAAAAAGAAAAAATAATTTTTCAGTCTTGCATTCAGATCTTCTGCCTGGTTTGCCAAAATGAAGAGTTTATTTCAGGCAGGCATGACTATCAAATGACTTTCTTCAAGATGACAGTAATTCTGAGATGGAAAGAAGTCGCATTGCTAAGCATTTCTTTTTTTTTTGTCTTTTTTGCTAACAGGGTTAACTTTGTCAGCTCTTTTCTTTCAACTTGTCTGTTTCTTTTTTGTTGTCTTTCATATAAAGTAGGAGATAAATGAAATTCCATGATACTTCTTGTTCATATATGTATGCGTCCCTTCCCTTGCTCTCTTACTCCCTTTGTTCTTTTTATTTTTCTCTGTATAACATTTTCTAATTGTTTTCTCTTACACTCTCATTACTTTTAATCTTTCATCACCAGGAGCATTTTCTATCTCTTTCTTTTTTTTTTTTTTTTTCTGCTTTTTTCTTTCAGCTTTTTCTTTCTTTTTTTTTTTTTTTTTTTTTTTTTCTGCCTTTCCTTTTCTTTCTTTCTGCCTTTCCTTTTCTTTCTTTCTGCCTTTCCTTTTCTTTCTTTCTGCCTTTCCTTTTCTTTCTTTCTGCCTTTCCTTTTCTTTCTTTCTGCCTTTCCTTTTCTTTCTTTCTGCCTTTCCTTTTCTTTCTTTCTGCCTTTCCTTTTCTTTCTTTCTGCCTTTCCTTTTCTTTCTTTCTGCCTTTCCTTTTCTTTCTTTCTGCCTTTCCTTTTCTTTCTTTCTGCCTTTCCTTTTCTTTCTTTCTGCCTTTCCTTTTCTTTCTTTCTGCCTTTCCTTTTCTTTCTTTCTGCCTTTCCTTTTCTTTCTTTCTGCCTTTCCTTTTCTTTCTTTCTGCCTTTCCTTTTCTTTCTTTCTGCCTTTCCTTTTCTTTCTTTCTGCCTTTCCTTTTCTTTCTTTCTGCCTTTCAATTGTTTTTCAGTACTTTTCAATACTGCCTACCTAGACAGTTTGTTTATATCTATCAATTTTTGTTTCTGTTCATATCTATGTATGTAGTTTTCTGTATAATTTATTGCAAAATTTTAATCTTTTTCCTTCATTATAACTGTTCTCCCTGTTTTTGTTTTTTTTTTTTTCTTTTTTGCCTGCTTTTTTTTTTTTCTTTCTTAGTATCTTATAACTTTTCTTTTCTTCAATTTCTCTAAGGCTTTTTACTCTTTTTTTTTTTTTTTCCCTTTACAATGTTCCTCCTTTGCCTCCATTTCCATCTTTTCTATTATCTTCTCTCCTCTTCCCTCCCTGTCTTCTCATTTTCTGCTTTCCTTCCTACTTTGTCAATAGCATTTACATTCAATAATTCCACATGAAGAATTAATTTCTCTGCATTAAACATTTACCTCTCACTGCAACTGCTACCATTATCTTTAGTCTCTCTTCTCTAGCCACGCTCGACCCTCTTCTACTCATTGTTCCTTTGACGTGCATCAGTGACAGCATGAATCCAAGATGATCTTAAACTTCATCATTCCTCTTTTGGTCACACTTTACTTTCATCAAAATTTTCCCACTAGTCATATTGACATTGTCTCTTTTGTATGATCCTTTAATGTGAAGAAAC
>OZ010575.1:36422229-36442229 GCA_963932145.1 Acanthosepion lycidas | reverse complement strand
TGCAAGCTGAAAGCTTACATACGATTAAAAAATATGTATCAATATTGTGATTTCATTCGTTTAATGATAATGTTATTAAGCTTATGAGACGATATGAAAAGAATTTACCTAAAATAGACAACACTACTCTATATTATTTAATGTAACATGCATCAATATATATATATATATATTATGAAATGGACAAAGTCCGATAATTATTTAAAACATGTTTACACGTTCTTTTATATATTATATATTTAGAATTTATTTTTATATATTATATACTTATATTTTATAGGCCAGTAAATTTTATTAATACTGTTCATTATAAAAAGCATTTACTTGAATATTTGTATCTATTAGGTTGGTGCAAAAATGACATTTTTTGACGTTAAAAATGTCAAAAAACGTCATTTTTGCACCAACCTAATATAAAAAGAATGTATAAATATAAAATATATATATATATATATATATATATATATATATATAATATTACATACTATAGGAATTTAAAATTACTATTAGGTTGGTGCAAAAATAACATTAAGTTAATTTTAAATTCCTATTGTGTGTAATTTGTTAGAGCTCAATGTATTTATTCTATGTGGATCCGTTTTAATATTTTACATTAGGATTCACTTGGATTATGTACCAATGTATTATATATATATATATATATATATATATTCATATATATATATATTCAAACTTGTTTCATTAAATAATATAGACATATTTATCTCCTTATTTTTATACTGATCTTTTCCACTTGCCTAATCAGTTTCAATTGATCTGAATTGCTGTACCACTCAACTACCGAAAAGCATATGGTGAGCAAAGCCTAATTGAATTGGCATATAGGACACTGGTTTGATTCCTGTTGGAGGACACATATTTTCTACAAATTTTTTTTAAACATTCTGGCTGGTAATTGTAATTAATACTGTTTATTTTAAAAAGAGAGCATTTAATTAAATAAGTTGTATCTATTAGAATAACGTATAAACAGAAATTACATCTATACCTCGGACATATCTGCCATATATACAAATAATGTAATGGACTACATAAAAATGTTGAGATTGAGATCCTATACCAGAACATAACTCCAAGAACAGCAGCTAATTACCATAGAATCAGAAATCTGTGATCTATTAAAGGCAGAATCTATGAAAGACATGGTAAAGGGAAAAATTCATCTAAACTCTTAAATAAATCACTAAAAATTGTGGCAAAAGAATTATGCAACTGTCCAGAAATAGTAATTAAGAAAGCTGATAAAGCAAACATCTTTGGTTTAAACAATCCGAGTACATCTCAAAAATTGAGCTTGACGATCAAACCAAATTTATAAAACTTACTAATAATCCTACTGCTCAGCCAAAAGTGAAAATTAATAAATTAATCACAGCTAACAATGCGGAACAAGAAACTCTAAACCTTACCAAAATAATCGGAGACTTTAATGCTGTTATGGTTATATCAAAATGCACAAAGCTAACTTTCCACTTCACCCTATTATATTCTAACGCCTATCTACCAACTAAAAGGTTTAACCAATTAATTTCACTATATATACCAAACAAATACAGCATTAAATCAAACATTGAACTCGGACAAATATTTAAAACAATATTAAAAAAATTATTAAAAAAAATTAAAGAAGGAAAAAAAGGAAAAAAGGAAAGAATCAAGGGAGTGGAAGTCTCTTACCTTTCTATATCCATATAATTCCCTCCCTCTATTATAAGCCAACTCTTACTCCCTCTCCCTTTATTCTTTCCTTTTTCTTTTTTCCTTCTTTTGCATTCAAATTTCCTTTAAAGAAACGTGGGATTTTATTCATTTTAGTAAATGTATTTGGAATGATATGTCCAGAGAAAAAAAAACACTTTCCCATGGACGAAATGATCATCTGCATGAGGTAAATTGTTTGGATCTCATTAATTGTGATTCACTTATCTGCTCTGTAATAAAAATTATATTGAGCTCTTTTTTGTGGATCAGTTTTAATATTAGGTTCGTGCAAAAATAATGACGTAATAATGTCGTTTTTTGACGTTAAAAAATACGTCAAAAAACGACATTATTACGTCATTATTTTTGCACCAACCTAATATTTGATATTAATAGGATCTACTTAGATTCCTTACCCACATGTTCTTTTACCTGTTGTGTGTGTGTGTGTATATATATATATATATATATATATATATATATATATATATATATATATACACATATATATAATGTGTGTGTATATAAATAGATAATATATGTATAATTATTTATGCGCGGTACTTATTAGAAAGTGCTCAATATAACAAATAAACCCCCCTTTTTTCAAAAATTTAAAAATAAATATAAATAATAATTTTTACCCATCATAATTTTACACAAACCCCACCACACGTATATACATACATGCGAGGAAATATTATTCAGCGGAAAAATAAAAATATGACATGTAGACATTCACGAGACATTTTCGCTACACTTCCAATCTTTAAATTTCAACATACAAATGCGTATGTATAGACACAACACCACCTGTATACATACATATGGCATATCCGAAACTGCCCACATGTTTATATATGTATGAGTCCCGACGGACGACCAAGTATGTATATGTGTCTGCACACATCGATGTTTGCGTTTAGTACGATGACAAAACAACGAAGTTTCTCCCACCACTTCCACAATAACACCAATACACGCAATCTACATAAACCCAAATTTTTAAAAAATCAATCAGTTTTTTGTCTAACGATCGCTAAAGCGTGAAACCAAGGATCACAAACTCGCATCTATCCAACCAAATATATATATATATATATATATATATATATATATATATATATATATATATATATATAAATAATTAATTAGAGTTTTGCGATGAACACTTTTATTTATTCACTGCACCTATCAAGTGAAGTTAGGAAGCTGACAGTATGATAACTATTGACTTAGCATAAATCCAAATATTCACTTTTCAGAAATATTTCAGAACAAATTTAGCCAGTTTAGGTTAGCAAAATTACATTAAATGAAGCTACCTGTGAGCAAAGGAATTACCCTCAAATAATAATTCAGGTAACCAAGTAATAACACACACACACACACACACACACGTATTTTAAGACATTTTTTATGTTTATGCGTTCTTTTTATAGATGCAAATATTTAAGTAAATGCTCTGTTTATAAGAAACAGTATTAACGACATTTGTCAGCGTGAATGTCCGAGAAATTTTCATAGAAAATATGCGTCTTCTGACAGGAATCGAACCTGTATCCTATACGGAATCGTCATATAGCCTGACGTGCTTTTACCGATTTACTGTTTTTTCACGGTTCCGTATAGGATACAGGTTCGATTCGTTTCGGAGGACGCATATTTTCTGTTAAGGGGTCCACCCCTTTTTCATACAAGTGGACTCGCCCAGTGTGTACTTGTACTGCTTCTGGTGAATACCCAGGGGGTCAGAGAGTGATAGTGAGGTAACTGCTTTGTGGGAGTCACAGTTGCGATCACGTAGACTCAGAAGGAAGTCATACTTCGATACTAAATTTCCCAGACTGTATATATATTATTATTGCTACTAACCGCCTTTTCTGGATCTACTAACCAATTGTATTATTACGTCAATACATTTATTTGCTGTATTTCATTCCTGCGTTTGTCATTCATTTGAGACCGGATTTCATCCCGGAATCCACAACAAATTGGCGACGAAGATTCGAACTCATACGTGAAGAACAAACAACAAAAAATGTTCCCCTCGTCGTCCACAACAAATTGACGACGAGCGATTTGAACTCACACAGGAAGAACAAACAACAAAAAATCCTCCCCTCGTCCACAACAAATTGGCGGCAAAGAGTTACGAGGAGTAAAATATGTAAATTTGAGTTATCATGGAAGATTTTAAAAATATTTTGGTAGAATTGATAAAATACCAAAATGATCAACAATTACATCTACAAGAAAGAATGGAAGAAAAATGGCAAAAGCAATTCCTACAAACGCAGAAGGAAAATCAAGAAAGACAAATAGAGCTCCAGGAACTAATACTGAAAGTAGCGGGTAACAAGCAATTAGATATTGAAAAAGAGGCAACTTTTTCGCAAGACGCAGTGTGGAATACCATAGAGATTTTCAAATATTCTCGAGATGAGGATACAGATTTCGGAGATTACTTCAGAAGACATGAAGACATTTTTAACATCGACTGTCAAAGCTGGACAGAAGCAAAAAAGCTATGTTTATTGCTTAGAAAATTAGGAACTGAAGAATATACAAATTTCGTGGATTATATCTTACCAAAAAAGACGAACGAATTAACATTTGACGAAGCAGTGACATGCCTTAAAGAACTCTTCAGCCCCAAAACATCACTCTTCCACGGGAGGTGGAAATGCCTTAACCTGGTAAGGGCGATAATGAGGATTATTCCACGTTTGCCGCAATCGTAAATAAATATTGCGACGACTTCAAACTAGCGGAATTAACCCCGGACAATTTAAAATGTCTCATCTTTGTTCAAGGGTTAGTTTCAACAAAAGATGGTGAAATGCGCAAAAGAATGCTTTCAAAATTACAAAATGAACCAGGACTAACATTATTACAATTATCGGAAGATTGCCAGAGATGGCTAAGTATAAAGAAAGACGCGAAGGACATTGAGTAGTCAGCTGTATCTCATATACGTAAGTTAAACAAAAGTCTACGCTATTCACTCTCCCCGGAAAGAAAACAAATTCTACAATAATGAAAAACGATTCTCACCCTCCCCGGAAAGAAAAAAGACAAATTATGACGAAAATCGAAGTAAATATAAGCCCCCCCTCCATTAGCATGTTATCGATGTGGAGGACTACATTGGAACAAGGATTGCCGCTTTAGATATAAAAACTGTCTTGTGTGGAAAATGGGCCACAAGGCAAGCCAATGTAGAAACAGAAAAGATGCTAGTAGAATAAGAGCTACTAGGATGCATAACGAAGACAACACCAACATAAGGAAATATGTGGAAATTGTAATCCTAAATAAAAAGATAAAATTGCAACTGGATTCGGGTTCCGACCTCACGATAATCAACCTACAGACATGGAGAAAACTCAACAGACCAACCATGTTACACACACAAAAAATTGCAAAGTCGGTTACAGGCAAGCGAATAAAATTCGAGGGAGAAATAATCGTGAATGTTAAATTTCACGGAAAAATAAAAAAAAACTTAAGATATACGTCATGAAAGATACTGAAAATCTAGTAGGTATCGACTGGATGCAAAAGTTCAACGTTTGGGATCTACCTATCCGCACGTTTTGCAAAAAGTTAGAGGTTGAACCATCAGATGCTATAAAGCTAAAAGAAAACGTTCAACCAGTTTGTAAAAAGAAGCGAAACGTGCCATTTGCTACCATAGATGAACAGTAAAGAGTTATACAAGGCAGTAAAGGAACTACCTGTGACTTTGCGAGAGATAAGAAAAGAAGCGGAAAAGGATGAATTTATGCAGAGGACGAAGGTAAAAATACAGTCTGTGTTTGACAAATTATTACCAAACAAGAACAAAACCCAATATACACCTATTGTACCCAAGAGATAATTTAAAACAGGAAGAGAAAATTTACCGAACCTCTGGTTATCGACCATAAGAGAAAAAAAATACTAACTCCCCCCAAAAGGGATCTAAGGAGGGGTGTGTTAAGGGGGTCCACCCCTTTTTCATATAAGTGGAATCGCCCAGTGTGTATTGTACTGCTGCTAGTGAATACCCAGGGGGTCAGAGAGTGATACAGTGAGAGTGTGAGGTAACCGCTTTGTCGGAGTCACAGTTGCGAGCACGTAGACTCAGAAGGACTTCGATACTAAATTTCCCAGACTGTATATATATATTATTAATGCTACTAACCGCATTTCTGGATCTGGTAACCGTATTACCAATTGTATAATTACATCAATACGTTTATTTGCTATATTTCATTCCTGCGTTTGTCATTCATTTGAGACCGGATTTCATCCCGGAATCCACAACATTTTCTATGAAAATGTCTGACATTCAGGCCGGTAAATGTCGTTAATACTGTTAAACAGTATTAACGACATTTAACAAACAGAGCATTGACTTAAATATTTGTATTTATAAAAAATGTCTTAAAATAATTGTCAGACTTCGTCCATTTCATAACGTGACATATATGATGTATCAAAAATATTTATAAACTTTGCGGTGTAGGTTCCTGATACGAAAACAAGGTAAAATGTTCATATAAACATATGTGCCTTGTAGAATATGTTCTCCGCAGTCAGGTGTACAAACGTCTTCCTCCATCCATAGTTTATGGTGCCACGAATACTGTCTCAGAAACTATAAACAACAGTAAAGTTTGGGGTAACTCGGCTCTCGAAACGCAGTCTGAAACAGTTGTGTAGCCTCGCATTCGTTACAATTCGCGCGGCCGTATATAAAAATCATATGTCTGCTTACGATATGAATATCCTGCCATTGTTAAACGGACACTTCTCAGTTAACTCACTACTACACACATTAAACTTTGAAGACAAACTAGACACAAATGTACATGATAACAAATGTAACCTAGTCTACATGTCAATACAGCACCATCACCCGTAAACTCTTTAAACTTAATAACTCAAAAACGAAGGATTTGCAGACATATTTTTATATAGACTTTTGTCCTTGTTTTGGTGTGAGGAACCTGTCCCCTAAGTTTGTAAAAGTATTTTTGATACACCCACTGTAATGTATGAATGAAGGAAAAGAGACAATAGGAAAACCGTGTAGTTTTAGCCGACGCGTTTTGTTCAATGAACTTTTTTCAATGCAAAACACGAAATGAATTTATTGAAATTTTTATTGTATCTATAAACAACTAACAAAATGTCGTTTACAACTAGAAGAATTTAGAAATGCTATTGTATATTCATATGGTCAGCTGAAAAATGACGTCAGTTACTTTGTTTGAAGAGAATATTTTCACACGTCGAAATATTGTTTGTACTGTGTTGACGGAATCAACCGTTTTCTATTGACTTCTGCATGTGTGGAGAAATATATCAAGAAATTTAAAAATCAAGAGACCTCCATAAAAATAAATTCAACCACAATTTTGATTTTATAAATGCTACATTCATAAAAGAAAATAATTCTCTCAGAAGGAGAATTCTCGAGAGTGCCGCCATTGAATATTACCTAAATATTAATCTACGCCCAGGTTTTTCCAATATTACCTTTCCTAACAGAATCACTACTCCCCCCCGAAACAACGTACACAACAAATATATCAACAAAAAAGTCTACATTGGACTAAATGTGTTGACTAAAACTACAGTTTTCCTATTGTGTCTGTGTGTGTGTGTGTATATGTATGTATGTATGTAATGGGGCGTCAACACAACAAAAACAATATTTCTACATGTGATAGTACTTGACAATATAAATACAAATTTCTCATGGGATCTAGTAATTTTTTTTTTCTTTTCGGATAATAAATTATATAAAAACTGTCCGAATGCTCTTTTTATCCGAGCGCTTTCGGCTGTACATTTAGCTATTTTCAAGGATTAAATATTTTAACTGTTAAATAAGAAATAGTTTGTATGTTTTAAACAGATTTTATAAAGCATACATACATTTATACATTTATATAATTTATCATCCGAAAAGAAAAAAATTATTAGATCGCATGAGAAATTGTATAAAAAAAAAATAAATAAATAAAAACACCTTGTCTGTCGTATTCAATGAAATGTATATATGCTGGAGTAACTGAACGCGTTCTAGCATGAAAAAACTGTCGCCGACTAATTATATATATATATATATATATATTGGACGCAAAAATGTTTGACCCCTAGCTTACTTTCCTTAATTTACCACTTAATTATTCCGAATGTACGACCGTTATCCACGCAGCCTTAGTAAAGTAGTTTAATACGTAGAATTGATAATCAATAAGGTAGAATTGGTATTATCATTTTATTTCCATAATTATCAAAACTTTATTATGACATCGGCATAGGTATCTGACACCACCACCCCACCCTCACTTACATTGAACTAATACATAGTTGAGGTTCCGTTGACATTGATCACTTTTAATAGACATTTTCTGACGCCTTCCATCAGGCTTCTGCCTCTCTCGTCTGGTATTTTCAACAATTCTTCTCTGGAGAACCGTTCCAAATCGTTCAGATTCGATGGCTTCCGTTTATGAACAGCAATTTTCAATTAATACCGCAAATGTTCGATTGGATTTAGGTCAGACCATTGAGAAGGCCATTCCGTTTTTACTTTCTAGGTTTATTATTCTTAAAACCATCTGAAGCGATTTTAGAAATACGGTTCACGTCATTGCTTCGTTGAATGATTAATCGTTTAGCAAGTCTCAGCTGGATAGCAAATAATATCTACATATATATATATATATATATATATATATATATATATATATATAATGTATATGTAATATATTACAGAAGAATGGACTGATATTTTTGTGAAGTGAACCCATTTTCTCCTCAATCCTGACAAGTTTTTTACCAATATTGTCACTGCCAAAAATAGCAAAACAATTTTTTTGGTCAATCAAAAGCCTTGACTGGAGATTAGGTTTTTATGTCGCATATCAAAATAATTTACCAGCAATTTCAAAAAAAAAAAAAAGTATCAAATAGTGCGGACATAGTAGTAAACTGTAAACACATCACGTGACTCAAAACTAAAAGTTTACTACCAATAAAATAATCAGAAACTTTTGCATCTAAACTGTCTTTTTGATCTTCTTTGTTCCAATAAAAAAAAGACACGTACCAAAACCATTGAACATGCTGGGCGAATTCCAGCCTCGTCACGCCAAAAAAAAAAAAAAAAAAAAAAAAAACCGCGATATTCCCATATCAGACAACGCGCGCGCAAAAGATCAAACTAAGCCCCACAGCATTAAACTGCCACTATCACAAAAATAAATAAAATATTTCTGGTGTTCCTGAACGATCAGTATCCTGATTTGGGGCACTTCCTATACCACAAGCACGTTTAACGTATCCGACGCAAAAAAAAAAAATGGAAGAAAACATTTAAGAACGCAGGCGATCACAACTTTATATCCTTTGTAGCTTTTAGTAACGTGTCGTTTCACCATCACTCCCACTTCCTGTTCTGATAACCGTCTATAGAAGTTCATTAGATAAATTACACAATGTATCCCTTTGTCCCCCCCTTGCGTTCAGTATATCTTGTGAGTGTCGAATTCTCCAAGCATTCTTTCCTCCCTGATATGTCCCAGAAATTTCAACTTTCTCTTTCTAAGTATAATTGTCCATGCCACTTTTTCGTTTCTGTCTATGGTATTTTCAGCGTCCTTCTGTAGACCCAAATACAGTGTAACCCGGATATAAGAGAAACCCGGATATAAGAGATTTTCTCTTGTCCCAAATTAGAGCCATACTTACCTAAACAAAATAGATCAAACCCTGATATAAGAGAAACCCGGATATAAAAGACTTCTCTGCTCCCGACAACTCTTATATCCAGGTTACACTGTATCGCTGTTGCCTAAAGTCTCCTCTTCATCTGCGAGGAAACTGCTCAGCATTCACTGCCATATAGCACTCTTTTGTTTGTTTCTAATGAACTTTTCTTGTTTCTGCTAAGCAACTTAATTTTTCCCTATGACCATTTAGTTTTCGCTATGTTCACGTGTATCAATTTCTCAAATCTCTTTTCTCATAAACTACCCCAGAATTTTCAATTATTTCTTTCTGAGCAAGTCTAATTGTCCGTTTCGACCCCATTTTCTTTAACGATTGTTAATTGCTAATGTTTTCCCTCCATGATATTCTCAGTGTCCTTCTGTAGACCCATGTCTCAAGTCTCCTCTTCATCTGTGAGGAAATTGCTCAGCATTCACTGCCATATAGGTGGATTTATATTAAATAGCAATTATTTCAACTATTTACATTGTCTACTGTTTTCATCTTTACTTCCATATTCACGACTTTTCGACCGTTGTACACTCGGACCTTCTTCAGGTGATTTGAATTTCAAACCCACCCACTTATTTTGTCCATTGGGGGTAAAGGGTTCCAGTTTCAAGTGCCATGCCTCTTCCGGATATCTCAGTATCAGTTACCTCCCTTTTAAATTCCACTTGATGACTCATTGCCCAGTGGATAAAAGCTTTGGTTGTATCCAGTGGCTTGATGCAGAGTTGTGAGTTCAATACCTGGCTACAGCTAAGGTGAACAAAAACTTGGAGAGTTGAGTTAAATAGGAAAAAAAAACTGATATCGAGATATCCGGAAGAGGCATGGCACGTGGAACTAGAACAATCTACTCCGGTGTTCACTTCGAAATTCCAATCACCTGAAGAAGGCCAGAGCATGAGTTTGAACAATATAAAAAGTGTAAATAATTACAATACCTCATTTCAGAAATGTAGACAGATTAAATAGCAATTTTTTTTCTCTCTGGTGCACCCGACTACATGAATTTAAACATGCTACTAGATTGGCCTGTAGGTCCCACCTGTTTACGGTTGAAATAGCTAAATGCAACCACCATTTCTATTCCAACAGTTTCTTTTCTTGCACTTGGGTGTCAATCTAAAGACAGTACAGAGGATTTGGAAAGAGTTGGATGAGTTTAATTAAGCAGTAAATTTATTCAATATAATCACCATTGGCTTCAAATAACTTCAGAATCTCCAGCATCTCTTCTGGACAGTCTCCTTTTTTAAGTTGGTGAAAGTTGTCATAATCCTTGCGCCTTTGGTTCATCTTTGGTGTTACAATGAGTTTTGTTTGTCTCTCACTCAATTGCGCACCATACATAATAATCAAGAGGGTTGCAGCCTGGTGAATTAGGTGGTCAGATGTAAGGGGTGATTTGGTTGCAGAAATTGTCTGACAGCTATGACTGGGTTCCTCTGCTTGTGTGGCATAGTGCAGTCCTGTTGCCAGACATAATGTCTTCCAGTATTCACTGTCTTGACTCAGAGCAGTACTACCCCCTCAAGACAATTGATGTAGGCCTCTGTGTTGAGTCTGAGGCCCTGTGAGAAGATGAATAGAGGCATAATGTTGCCATCACTCCAAACACCTTCGTAATCACCATTAGACTCCTCCAACTCTTTCCAAATCCTCTGTACTGTCTTTAGATTGACACCCAAACATCCTCAAATGTTCATATTGGAGTTTCCAGCATGAATGCCAAACAGTACAGCATGAGTGGAGTGAATTATGTCATGGTGCTCTTTTTCTCACAGATGGTGCCCAACTGACCCTACTATACTGTGCAGTCAACAATATCAAAAATAATGTGCATGCATGAAAATAAAAATAAAGATGGTGACAAATTATCCATCACACCCTATATGCAACAATAGCAACATATCATTTTGTTATATTGTACAGGTCGGGGCAAAGGTAGATATACACTTTTTAATTTATTTTTTTTATTTTACATTTTATTACATTTACATAGTGAATTACATTTTTAAAACTGTTTAACCTTGTAAGTGCTCAAAATGTCCTCATTCAAACTTAAATATTCTGTGAACCTCTCCAGAACATTTTGATCTGCATAAATGTCAATAAATGCTTCCAAGATGAACTCTTTTAATTCGTCTACTCAACTATGTTGAGATTTTCTCATAAACTTTCTTTATTACACTCCCCTGCCGAAAAGAAATCCATTCATGTCAATTTGGATGAACATGGTTGCCATTTTAATGCTACCATGTGGCCCAATTCAAAGTTGTGGGAAGGTTTTGTCAAGTTAGTCCCTTACTGACAAGGGATAATGACGTGTCCCAGATTGTTGAAAAAACATTTTGGTGAGGTTAGCTCTGGCTCTGAACGATGGCACTTCCACATAAAAAATAAATCATGTCTGTATATAAATAAATAACTGTATCTACTTTTGGCCAACCCTATTTTTTTTTTTTTTTTTTGAATCTGTTTTACATGCAATTTCTTTTCTTTTATCTTAAATTTTGTTCTCCATCAAATATGGAAATACGACACGTTTTCATTCGCCTTGTGACAAAAATCATTTGACCTTAGTGAAATGTTGTGATACCATGCTGTTACCAATGTCGAGACATGAAACATCAGCAGCAGCCATTCTTTGCTGCCAAAGCTGGTCATGTGAGCTCTCCAAATCCCAGTTGGAGACATGATGTCTAAAGGTTACTACGTGAGCATATGTTAAGAGGACCTTTCCAACTCTGACCTTTTGTACTTAGTTAAGTATATTTCATTAGACGATTAAACTGTTTTAGGTTAACATTGTTTGTAAGTACATTCAGTCATTAACATTTTGTATACAGGGTGGTCCAAAAGTCTTGTCGGCACTACATAATATAATTTTCTATTTCAGACAGCTGACACAAGTATCTACTGTTTTGGCACAAGCTCCTACAGTGACTGTGTCAATGAAAGTGAATAAACTGAATCGAGTATTATACATCTGCTTTGTATTACTTGCTCTTCTATTGTGCTCATTACATCTATGGGAAAGGGGTGACAAGACCTTCTGACCACACTGTACAATTTTCTTTTTATTTTGTTATGTTGAATAAACCTGTGGTCATGTTTAATTCATAACCTTTTAATTCTGTTTCTTTCTTTGAAAGTTCTGGTGAGAAGGCCAAACAAAGGAACCAACTTTGGAATTAAAAGCGAAAATAGATAGCAGGGGAGAGTGGTTCGAAACAAACACGGTTCTTATTTGAATTGGAAATTTTATTGTAGTTGCATGTGATACACACACACACACACACACACATTTGTCTTTGGAAAATAACATTCCTATAACTCTAGATACATACAAGAAAAAAATCCATACATTCAGTTAAAAGTTAAATTAAAATCATACTTGATAATACCTAAAAGTCTAGCCAAAAGTGCTTGGACTTATAGAATATTCAGACAGTTTCTACATAATTTATGTCCATAAGAGAAAAATTATAATATGAACAAAAGAAAAATTAAATAAAATATTTAACCACAGTACCTTGTAGAGAATGCATGGTGGAGTAATGCATAGTCACCCGGATTGAAGAATCGAAAAGCTGAGTTCAAATTCCAATCGAATCCATTACATTCACTTATACCCTTGGGAAAGGTATGAATCTTCTTCTTCTTTCCTCAGCTATGGGTAAATAGCAGGACAGTCCAGGTTCTATAGCCTTGGATGGCAACTGGTCTACTGCAGAAAGAAACCTACTGTGGGGAAAAAATCAGCCTAATCAGTCATGTATCAAAAGATACATGATTGCCTAAGTGTGCATCACACATAACTTACTGACCTTGTCAGTCGTTTTTAACAAAACTTGTATAAAAGTGGGATTGTCACCTAAATACACAATTTTATATAATAGGTCCCTAAAGTCTTGACACATAGGCAAAAATGTTCAAGAAATGAAATTTTCCAGATTTTTATGAATTGGAATATTAAATAACATTGTCAATGATTTCCATCATTTGTGATGCAAAGTTGATGTGCATGAACTTGATGCAATAACTCCTCATTGGTATCAATTTTAGCACATTCACTCTTTGTGTTCAATCAAGTGTGTTGCATCTGGGATTTTCATTGAGTACACCTTCTCCATTAACAAGTCACAGAAAAAGAATTCAGTTCTTCTGTCAACAATATATTTAATCTGTGGAGGTATATAATCTCATGGTGCCCCTAAAGTCTGGATATATTTCATTTCATTAGCTATAAGCTCTTCGCTATAAACTGAGCTCTCTGGTAGCCGGTAATGCACATATCTTGTATATAATGTGTTAAAAATTCACTTTATTTCTAGCGTGCACAGATAGCCTAGCAGTGAGTCTCCAACTTAGGTCAAATCGGGTTTCGATCCTGGCTTGAAGAAATTGCATGTCTAGCCACACTGCTGAGCTGTGATAGAGAGAAACAGTCTGTCAGGGGATGACTATATATATAAATTCAAACACAAAGTATCCCTCTAATAAATTGGTAACCTAATACGGCTATATCATTTATGAATGATGGATAAGAGAGTGGAATGTATGCCAAATCAACTGGAATTATTTCATGAAGCCTTCCCCAGATTGATATGCCTCAATTAAATTCTTTTTCCAATCATCAGAATCATATTTGGTCTTTATGATTTCAAAATGAATATTAATTTGTAAAATAAATTTATATTAGCTTCTAAAGTGATGTTGAGTTTTCTCTCTCTCTCTCTCTCTCTCTATATATATATATATATATATATATATATATATATATATATATATATAATGTGTGTGTGTGTGTGTGTGTGTTTATACATTCTTATTATAGATACAAAAAATAAAAAGAATGTATAAATGTCTTAAAATAATTGTTGGACTTTGTCTATTTTATAACACATATATATATATATATATATATATATATAAGATATTTATATAGCAGATGGTATAAGAATAGCTCATTTTTAGCTGTTTTTGTCCTAATTCACTATCAAATTTAATTTTTTGTACCTGAGATCAGGTATTTATACAAAAGTTTATTTTTTTTAATTGTGGAAATAAAATACTTCATATTATTCTCTCTTATTTATTATCAATTCATATATTGAACCTTTTTTTTCTGATGCAAATTGTATCAATGAATGTCATATAACCAAATCTTGAATGATTAATTAGTGAAAATAAGGAATATAATTGATGTGCTGAATACTTTAGAATACAATTCTGTTAAATATAATTAAGATGGATCAGCTAATACAGAGTTTCTCAACCAGGAAAGAATTCCCCAATCCCAGAGAAAATTTCTGGGGAGTGAAAAATCTTTTACTTTTGTTCTTGTTTTTTATTTACGGAATTTTGTTAATTGAATTACAATACCCTGGCATTTTGTTGAACTTTGTTTATTGAAGTATACTCCAGTTTATTTATTTGATAATTAGTCATGAATTAAAACAAATTACGGTACCTGTATTGAAGTTTAAAAATCCATCAGCATTTTATGATTGCTTTTTTAAATTTGTAAAACTCCTCTATAAAAATAATTCATGTATATGTTCAGTTATATGCCATGCGTGATACATGCTTAGGTGATCATGTATCTTTTGATACATGACAGACAAGGCAGATTTTTTTTTCCTGAAGTAGTTTGCCATTTTTTCTGCAGTAGACCAGTTGCCATCCAAGGCTATAGAACCCGGTCTGTCATGCTATTTACCCATAGCCGGAGGTAGAAGAGGATTCATATCTTTCCCAAGTGTATTCGCACATAAGTGAATGTAATGGATTCAACTTGAATTCGAACTTGGCTCTCCAATTCCTCAGTCCAAACTGCTATCCACTACTCCACCATGCCTCAAGCATCTGTATAAATCAGTTATGTGCCATGCATGATGCATGCTTTGGAGATCATGTATCTTTCAATACATGACTGACGAGGCAGATTTTTCCCACAGTAGTTTGCCATTTCTTTCTGTGATAGACTGGTTGTCATCCAAGGCTACAGAACATAGTCTGTCCTGCTATTTACCCATAGCTGGGGGGAGAAGAGTATTTATACCCCTTCCCATGGATATTAGCATGTAAGTGAATGTAATGAATTTGACTGGAATTCGAATTCAGCTTTCAGATTCCTCAATCTAAGCCTCTATCCATTACTCCACCATGTCTCCTTCATGTATTGGAACCTTTTCAGATGAACAATCTTGGAATGGTGCGGAATGACTTTCTGGTATTTGGTGAAAGGGGGCATTGGGCAAAAAAGGTTGGGAACCTCTAAGAGATATTAGTTCTTAAGTGAAACTTGTGGGATCCATTGCTAAAGATGTTAGGGGGAGAGTTACTTTTACCCCTCCAATAAGTACTTGACACCTTTTGCTATATACTATATTTACAAGGACCAGATCAGGCTGAAAATGGACTATTGCTGTGATATTTGGACTTGGGTTTCTCAATACGGACTTGCCATCCTTGGTGGAGTTTAAAAGCATTTATGCAGCCTTGTGGGTGGTGAATTAACTTTAACCCTACAGCCCCTTTCTGCACAGACGAAATGTCACAAGTATATGCCTAGTCTATCATTATTTCTGTGACAAATGTTCAGATGAGCTACATTCCTTAGTTCCACCAGTTCAGACTTTTACAGCTCGGACCCACTCTTCATATTCCTTTTTAAGAAGGAAGATCAATGCAGACAGCTTCTTTTCGAGAGGCACTCCTTTGTGGAGATCAGCTAGATGATCACTATAACCTTAACCACTACACTCTTAAGTCTACAGTCAACTGTTATGAATTCGCCATATCATCATGTTCTTCCCTCACTTCTTCCTCTTGCATCCATACAACAACCTCATTCTACCTTAAGTGGTTCCTCACCTTATATTAGGGGATCATTTAGTAAAAATCAGACATACACACACACATATTTATAACTACACACACCTGTGTGTGTGTGTATGTATGTATATATATATATATATTGTCTGTTAATCAAATAAATTACTGAATGATTAATCTGCTAAAATACAGTCAAAGGTACTCAGATTTAAAAAAGTGAAAATAAACTTTGGAAAGTTTTGCAATTGTATAAAACAACTTAGTCGGACATTAGAAAAACTTGCTAAAAATTGAACAAACCTCGTTGGTATTATTTAACAAAACTCATTTTATATATATATATATATATATATATATATATATATATATATAGAGAGAGAGAGAGAGATATAAAAATCTGATTGAATGAATTAAAAACACTGCTTATTTTTATCATAATCCTTTCATATTGACAAATATTTTTCCATATATTACAATTAAAAGAAATGCATTGTAACAATGAGAATCAGTTTTATTTCCCAAGTACTTTTCATTTTTGAGATCATCAGTGGTGCAACTGGTAAGGCCAAAAAACTGTAGTTATCCATTACACATAGTTTTTGCCTTATATTTTGGAATATGAATGGATTGTGATCAAAATAAGCAGACATAATGTTTGTAATTTATTCAATCAGGCATGCCTAAAAGAGAATTTGCTGCTGAAATACACACACACACACGCACATATGTATAAATTTACTGTGGATGACCTTGCAATCAATGCACTCTCTAGACATTTGTCATAGTGAATTGTTTTCTCCTTTGATCAAAGTAGCATTTTTGTTAAAATTGTGGTCAATCTTGTTACAGTGAGCAACTAATGCATTGTTATCTCATTCATATATATATATATATATATATATAGAGAGAGAGAGAGAGAGAGATGTATACACACACTGTAAGTGTTTGTATAGGTAGATATACATGTCCTTATGTTTCTACATTGTACGATCATATATATATATATATATAAGCACACACACACGTGTGTGTGTGTATATATATATATATATATATATTTTTCCCATATAGTGCTGGTGTTAATAAAACAGTGCTCAATGTAATAAAACAGAACTATTAAGTATATATTAATAAATATGCATATTATCCCTCACTCACTCCTCTTTATACACAATAATGGATACAACAACTTAAAAGATACTGAGCTTTATGGATACAATTCCCAAAAAACACCACCATGTGATGAACAACTATTGAACTTTGAGAAAGATTTATTCCCAATAATTATGCTGCCATAATCCTTACCTTCAGTTCATTTTTGGTGTTACAAGGAGTTTTGTTAGTCTCTTGCTAAACTCTACCCAATACATAATAATCAAGGAGGTTGCAATCTGGGAAGTTAGGTGGCAAGATTTAAAGGATGATGTGGCTGCAGGATTTGTCTGAAAGCCATGACTGGGTTCTCCTGCTAGGGTGGCATGGTGCAGAGTCCTGTTGCTAGACATAGGGTCTTCCAGCAGCCACCCTCTTGACCCAGGACAGCACTATCTCTTCAATGTTCATGATGTAAACCTAAGAGTCTGAGGCTCTGTGGGAACATGAATGGAGACATAACTTTGTCATCACTAGTGATCACTCCAAACACCATGATGGTCACTGGATATATCATCCATCTCTTTCTGAATCCTTTGCACTTTAACAGATATATTTACCATAATTGCACAAAAATATTCTTGAAATATGAAATAGTAAATTTATTCAATAAAATCACCACTGTCTTTAACCACAGCATCCGGACAACTCCTGCAGCTCTTCTGGGCAATCTTTGTTTAAGATGGTGAATGTTACCATTATTCTTGCCTTCAGTTCATCTCTGGTGTTACAGTGTGTCTTGTCGGTCTCCTGCTCAGCTGTGCCCCACACAATAATCAAGGAGTTGCTGTCTGGGGAGTTAAGTGGCTACATATAAGGGGTGATGTGGTTGCAGAAATAGTCTGACAGCCACAACTGGGTTCCACCCTCTTGACCCAGGGCAGCACTACCTCCTCAAGGCACTTGATGTAGGCCTTCCTGTTGAGTCGGAGGCCCTCGCCAATAAATTCATAAGTTCTTTTCACATCAGAATGATCGGTGAGTTTTCAGAGCTGCCATAAATTCATAATCACCATGTAGACTTTTTAAAAAAAATTTTAAACAGTCGAATTAATAACAACTGGCCTATGTTGGAAAGTCTTATAAAAGAAAGATTGTATACTGCTAACAGAAATCGGATCTTTATCCTCTTTTTCATCAGGAAAAACATTTCTATAGTTTACCACTTCAGCCACGGAGGCTACATTGATAGAGTAAGGTTTGAATTACCTCTTTAAGGAATGGATATTCATTAAATAGGCAATTCAAATCTTCCTCAGTCAATTTCTTTTTAATTTCACAGTTTAAGTAAATAAAAAATTCAGGGATAGCAACTCAAATACATGTACCTGCTAAAAACAACATTATCAGAAATAAGAAAGAATGCTGGATAAAGAATAGGATATATAAATTTTTATATATCAGAACAATATTGGGTGATAAATTAGAAAAATTATATGTAATGTTCCCTCCCCTAAAAATACTTCTTCTGGGTATGTTTGTGTATGCATATACCACTTAGTAATGATCATGTGTAGATATCCCTTCACAAAGAAAGGAATTAGTGGAATCAGGAATTGGAGTGAGAAGAAAAGCTTGAAAAGACTTTATAAAAAGAAAAGCAGAAAGGACCATATAAAAGAGAATGAGAACAGACTATATAAAAAGTGGAGACCACTATATAAAGAGAAGGTATAAAAAGAGAAGGCGGAGAGACCGTATAAAAAGAGGTGAGAAACAGAGGTAACCATTTTAAAAAAAAAAAAAAAAAAAAAAAAAAAAAAATGGAATGAGAAGCAGAATAGACCAGATAAGATGAGAAGCAAAAGCAAACAGACTATATATATATATATATATATATATATATATGAGAAGCAAAAGCAAACAGACTATGTATATATATATATATATATATATGAGAAGCAAAAGCAAACAGACTATATATATATATATATATATATATATATATGAGAAATAAAAGCAAACAGACTATATATATATATATATATATATATGAGAAATAAAAGCAAACAGACTATATATATATATATATGAGAAATAAAAGCAAACAGACTATATATATATATATGAGAAATAAAAGCAAACAGACTATATATATATATATATATATATATATATGAGAAATAAAAGCAAACAGACTATATATATATATATATATATATATGAGAAATAAAAGCAAACAGACTATATAAAAAGAAGTAGAAGAGTCCATATAAAAGAGAGAAAAGCAAACAGACCATATAAAAAGAGCAATATGGACCACATAAAATGCAGAAAGACTGATGAATGAATTAAAGAATGAAAGACTTGAAAAAAGTATTTAGAAAAATCAGGATAGTGTTACACCTCTTGAAATAATCCTCACCTGATACCCACTTTCGCAGAAAAAAAAAAAAAGATTCCCCTCTCCAAAACAATGAGCCAAAGAAATTTCTTTTTTTCTTAAAGAAAAGCAAAACTCAAATCAAATCATAGAAGATGCGCAAGAAGATAAAGAAATA
>OZ010575.1:36384729-36417229 GCA_963932145.1 Acanthosepion lycidas | reverse complement strand
AGTATCTGTAAGTCAACAGTCTAGCTGGGATCATTTCCAGCTGTGCTGTCAAACTCTTTAGTCAGAGAGGAACCCGGACGAGGCTATGCTGAAGGGCAGTCTCGTCCGGGGAGGTAGACAGACCTGATCCCATTTATGCAGGTTCTATAGGGAATTTTTGGCCAAGCCTATGTTGCTCAAGTATATATTCCTATTAACACGGAATATAACACACTTGCCTCTTCCTTCTCATTTTTAATATTTCTCTTCCTAATACTTCCACACCCTGAAACTCCTTTGTGTCTGAGTGGCTTTACCGCCTTGCATGGGACAATACCAATTAAAACAAAACAAAAAAACACTCAGTGGATGGGCCTGTGCATACATACATGTACATAGATGCAAACACTTACAAGCAGGCCCATAGTCAAGTAGGTGCATAGGAGACCTGTCCCCCAGAAAATCTTTTGCTCTCAGTGAAAATGATATGAACTAATTTTTGTTTGCTGATTCATAAACTATTCATAAGACACATTTCCAGCATTATAGGCTGCTTGCTTTGAGTATGAAGCTCAGCCGACATCTCAAATGGAATTCATACAAACGATCTATTGCTAAAGACACTCAAAAAATTGTTGATTCCTTGTACTACTCCAGAAAGTATCTGATTCCTTCTGCCATGCCCTATCTTTACAAAAGCCAGATCTGAACAAAAACAGAATACTACTACCCAATCCCTACTTTCAAAAGCATCTACATAGCCTTGGGGGCATTGAATTATTTTCTACTCTATAAACCTCTTCCCCCACAGACGGAATATTGGAAGCCTCTTGCTACTAAATCGCTATTTCCATAATTAAACGTTCTGATGAGTTACAATCCTGAAGAGAATAATCAAATGAAGGTTGGTAATGAATGATAATACTTAGGACAAGAACAACACATATAAGATTGACCAGTGGCATGTAGAAAAAGTAGTCAACTGCTAGAAGTGAGTCAAACGAATTCCACAATTAATCTCAATCTCTAGGATATCTACCAACTGCCCCATGCAGTCAGATGTCGTACAGTATTTGCAAGGGATCATGTGATAAAACAAACAATATTTTCCCTTTTTAGGGGACACGTATAAGAAAAACATGATATAGAATCAGTTTTGTCATTTAGTATATTTTGAATTTTTAAGGATGCAGTAAGTAACATTTCCAATAACATCACCTTTTATATAATCAATAAGCTGTCGTCTTGGGATAAATTCACGAAAATTTGCTATATTTTTTTACCTTGTCTTATCTAAAGGTCACCTTATATGTGGAAATATATGGTAACTACATTTCCTGAATTTTTGAGATTATGTGTTGGTTACTATTATACATTGATTTATTTGGATTAGTTTCCTTGTTTTTATTTGTTTCTTTTTACTTGATTGGATTCTACTTTATCTCCAAAACTGACAGGGCTTCATCTATTGAAACTTTGAACAGATTCATAATCCTAAACCTTACTATCAACGTCAGTAGCTTTCAAACTCTGTGTAATTATCCAGATTTGAGGAAAATCAGCATCTGAGTTGTGTAATGAAGGCACGTAATCAACACCTGGCGCAAAAAGTAGAGGAAAACCTATTGCTTATTTCACTTGATATCCTTATGGATGTCTTTTAAAAGAAGACGAGTGATCAGACACACGTTTTACCATATAATTTAGCATTTAGTGCTTTTATATATATATATATATATATATATATATATATATTCACTGTAGACTTAAGTATATATAGTGTGATAAATACAACAAATTTTTTTTTTTTTTTACTTCAAATATTATTTTTAATGTTTACCCATATTTGAGTAGATGCTCCATTTATTTTACACTATTTACATTATTTGGACTATTGTCCTCGTCTTTGTTTCTATATTTATCTCGGCCTTCTTCAGGTGGTTGGAATGTCAAACTGAACCCTTTATTTCGCTCACTGGGGTAGGCTGTTCTAGTTCCACGTGCCATGTCTAATGGATGTCAGTTATCAGTTATCTCCTGTTAATTCCCCTCTTCAAGTTCTCCACCGACTTAACCAGGTATTGAACTCACAACTCTTTGGGTCCTGTCACTGCATCTAACACCTTTATTCACTGGGCCATGTGTCCTCAAGGCAGAAGGCCAAAGCATACAGTGGCTGAAATGTGATAAATATGGCAACAAAGATTCAGACAATAGTCTGAATAAGGTAAATAGTATACATAATACCTCATCTCAGAAATATAGACAGATCCATTTATTTTAAACAACATTTATTTCATTTACCGTTCTGTGTATTTATCACAATGTTTTGGCTGTTGTACACTCCAGCCTTCCTCAGGGGGGTTGGAATGTTGAACTAAATCCTTTATTTTGCTTGCTGAGGTAGACTGTTCTAATTCCACGTACCATGTCTAATGGATGTCAGTTATCAGTTCACTCCTGTTAATTCACCTCTCCAATCACCTGAAAAACGCTGGAGCATACAATGACTAAAACATTGTGATAAATATGGCAGATGAAAACAATAGTCCAAATAATGTAAATAGTGTGCATACTACCTCACCTCAGGAATATAGACAGTTATATTAAACCCGTCTGAAAAGTTAATTCCGTTCCTGTTGTTAGACGACGTTCACAACTAGATGTTCACTCAATACAAGGCCCAAGGGTCACTCAAGGTAGAGCATTACAAAATGTGATTGTTGTATGGATGTAGGAAATGGGTAAAAAAGTGCAGATCATGAGAACACATATGATAGGTAACAGTTGGCCGTAGAGACTCTTCCATAAATTATCGGCTCTTGGGAAGAAGCTGGCCAAATGTAACTTCATTCTTACCAATGAAACATGAAGGGAATGACAATGGTTTGCTCATGTGTATGT
Source organism: Acanthosepion lycidas (assembly GCA_963932145.1). Taxonomy (NCBI): domain Eukaryota; kingdom Metazoa; phylum Mollusca; class Cephalopoda; order Sepiida; family Sepiidae; genus Acanthosepion; species Acanthosepion lycidas. Next base: position 36,414,346 of record OZ010575.1, on the reverse strand, counting down.
GGTATGGCATTTCTTTGCTGTAAATACCTGAGCTGGTAGAACTAGGGAATGTAGCTCATCATTTTCCAATTTCCTTGAAAATAGTGTAGTGAGAGGTTTGTGATGTTGCAAAGTGGAAAATAATTCATCACCTACAGTGCTGCTCGAATGTTTTTTTCGAAATCTGTCGAGGCTGGAAAGAGATGATTGGTCAGCCCTGGCCTTGATAAGGTAGCAATACTCCATTTTTGGTCTGGTTTTGCTCTTGTAAAAACAGAGCATCCAGGAGGAGTTAGATACTTTCTGGAGCATTACAAGGAGTCAGTAATTTTCCTAACATCTTTAACAATGGATCATATATACGAGTTCAACTCAAGGTCTGGGGTGAACTTGAATCCCAACAGTTGCCCAAAGCAAGGAGCCTCTTCGAGAGGGCAACCATTCATCATGACTGAAAGGATTTCAAGGTCACCTCAGTCAATGCATCAATCACCATCTTCTTTCTTCCTGAACCCTGTTCCTTCATTGTCCTTTCTTCACTTCTCGTCACTAAAGTTTTCTCATTCTCTTTCATTCATCCTGCTTGGAGTGAAAGGATTTAAAAGGAAAAAGAAGAAAAATTAGATTATTAAATTTGGTAACAATTGATCTAAGACTTGAAGAGGTTAAAATTGCAGTGGTCAGGGAAGCATCTTCTTGTGAGCCTGTTCTACAAATTACCAGTCCTTTGAAAGAAACTGTTCAAATGGAACTTCCTTTATATCAATGGTAAATGAAGGGGGAAGACTGATGATTTGAACCCGTGTTGTAGCATACCCACAGAAGATAATGGGTATGCCCCCATTCATATAAATACAGTGGTAAATACTGTGTTGGTCTGCAGTTGGAGATTTGTCTCCAGCTGTGCTGGTCAAACTCTCTGCCTCTGGACAGAGAGGATCCCCAGACAAGGCTATGTCAAAGGGCAGAGCCTCATCTCTGGGAAACGGATACTGGACCCTGTTTTATACGGGGTCTATGGGGAATATTTGGCCGAGTTTATGGGCTTAGATACTGCACATTAAGTTTGGCCTTGTGCCACATCTGACCGTGGGGCAGTTGGTAGATATCCTGCAGTTGGAGATTCATTGTGGAATTCACTTGACTGACTTCTAGCAGTTGACTACTTCTACACGCTGCTGGAGAATCTTATATGTGTTGTTCTTGTCCTAAGTATTATCGATCATTACCAACCTTTGTGTGATTATTCTATTCGGTAACCTTCCCTAGGTTAAAACAGAAAATAAGACAGATACAGAAAGGAAGGAAGGAAATGGGAGGCAGAAAAGAGTGATGGATGTGAGACAGGGAAAAGAAAAGAAAGGAGGTTGAAAGCAGTATACAGGAAAGAATAAGCAAGGAAAAAATGTTCAAAAAGAGAGGAAGACATTAAGCAACAACAAAATTGAAAATTCAGATGAAGGATTATAGAAATATCAATTTTGTGAGAGAAATAGGGAGTGAAAAGTTTGTGAGAGAAAAAGTAAAAGGTTATGAAAGAGGGGTAGAAGAGAACAATATTGTTGTATAATCATTTTATAGCATGATTATCTTTCTTATTTTTTTATTTTTTACTTCAGTTTTCCAAACATAGCAGGGTATTAAATATGTATACAGAAATAGCAAAGACATTAGCTGCCATTCTGTGGGCTGAACAGGGATCACTGAGGCCTGGCATTTATCGAATCCCAGATAAACATTAGAGAATATGCTTTCATTATGCTACTTGATTTCAGTAGGTTCTTTTTTTATCTTGCACATATTACAAATATCTCTAAAAATATTTACAGCCATAACATTTATGCTAAGATGATAAAATATAAACATTCAAAGTACTTTAATATCCCCCTAAAAATTAACCTTAAACTGAATCATGGTGATCAGCCAATTATTAAAATCTATTAATAAATAAATTAATAGATGAAATGTTTATCAATGAGTGTATTGTATAATTGCTGCTTTTATCTCAATAAATAAAATGTTTTATGTTTTTGCTTTCACTTCCCTAACTATCTATAGTTACTGTCCTGGGTAAGATGTTAAACTAAATCTGCGTCCTGGGTAAGACGATAAACTACGTCCAGCAGCAAGGCCTCTGATCAGGAGGTTTTGTGGAGCATGGAACCACCTCTTAATTGCTGGTATTCCTAGGTCCACCCTGACCTGGGGTGATAGCTGGGATGCTGACAGGTGCTATGGTAAAATAGTTAACTATTACCAGAAATAATACATTTTTGAAAAAAAATTATTACCCGCATTAAAAAAATTTTGTTGGCATTAAATAAAAGAATACATAGTCTATTCATACGAATCTATCCTAAAAATGTTGTCAGCATTAAATAACCCATTGAGGTTGATATGCCGTAAAACAAAATAAACCAAATCAATCTAAACCAAAGAATACATATTCTATTCCTACAAATCTATCCTAAAAATGTTGTTGGCATTAAATAACCCATTGAGGTTGATATGCTGTAAAACAAAATAAACCAAACCAATCTAAACCAAAGAATACATTCTATTTATACGAATCTATCCTAAAAATGTTGTCGGCATTAAATAACCCATTGAGGTTGATATGCCGTAAAAGAAAATAAACCAAACCAAATCATCTATAGTTAAAGATAACTCACCTTTTGTCCCATGAAAATGTTGTTTTATCTATTAATGGATTCAGACTGCTTAGTTCTGGTATTTTTTACAATGGAATATTTGCTGATAATGTCTGGTATTTTTTACAATGGAATATTTGCTGATAATGTCTTTTTTTTTTTTTTAAAGCATGAATCTTCACAAATACTGTTTCTTTATAATGTGTGAATTTTCTTCTTGGGAAAGATAGTGGAGTGGTTATTTCTTGCCTTTTTCATGGTTTGGCATTCAGAATTTTCCTTCTTATAGACTGTCACTAACCTAATTTTTGCACACTGATAAATACCAAATAGAAAAAAGAAAGAAAGAAAAATAGCTTTATGAATATGTTATGTATCTGTCTATATTTCTGAGATGAGGTATTATGTACACTGTTTACATTGTTCGGACTATCATCTAATTAACGCCTTGAGGACACATGGCATAGTGGATAAAGGTGTCAGTGACTAGACCCAAAGAGTTGTGAGTTCAATACCTGGTTAAGGCAGTGGAGAACTTGGAGAGGGGAATTAACAGGAGATAACTGATAACTGACATTCATTAGACATGGCACATGGAACTAGAACAGTCTACCCCAGTGAGCAAAATAAAGGGTTCAGTTTGACATTCCAACCATCTTAAGAAGGCCAGAGCATAGAACAGCCAAAACGCTGTGATAAATATGGCAACAAAGATGATGATAGTCCGAATAATGTAAATAGTTATTATTATGATTAAAAAATAAATGATTACTTTGTTCTGTTTCTGTAAATTTAATGAGTTCAGTTCATAAGGAAAATCTTGTGGGTATTCTTTAAGTTTTATTGGTGCATCAATTTAGTTGATATTCTATCATCCGACATCACTCCTTCAACATCTGTCTATACTTTTATTTACTATATGTTGTAACTATTTTCACTATTTACATTGGTTGGAATATTGTCCTCATCTTTATTGTCATATTCACAAAGTTTTGTCAATAGTACATTCCAGCCTTCTTTTGGTAATATACATTGGAATTTCGAACCAAACCCTTTATTGTAGATTGTTCTAGTTCCACACGCCATGCCTATTCTGGATGTCTCAGTTTCAGTTATTTCCTTTTAGTAACTCAACTCAGTTTTTTCACATCTGCTGTGGCCAGGTATTGAACTCATAACTCTTTAAGTCAAGTCACTGGATTACTTCAACCAATGCTTTTATTCACTGGGCCATGAGGACAGCAGTCCGAACAATGTATATAGCATAAACATTGCTCCTTGTTAGGATATTTTTTAAATGGTTCAAAGAAGGAAGAAAAAAAGTTTTTCTTGGATGTCACTCAAGGCCTTGGCATAAAAGAATTGCAGTTGTTTTGAGAAATTGGCACCATTATAAAGTGAAAGAAAATGAGTCTGGAGTAGTTGTGATATCATTCTGAGGAATTGGCACCAACTGGCAAGGGAACTTTTTATGCCTCTAGCCAGACTGTTACATGATAAAAATTTCTTACACCCTTTGACATGTGTATAAATTATACCTGAATCAAGGGGAGATAATTAAGTTTTGAAAGCCTACATTACAATGAGATTATCAAAAGTGATATAAGGAATCGATATTTTCTTTCTTAAGGTATTGCAACATCCTACCTAGTTTTTGTTAATATTTCAAGAAGCTTCTCTTGTTACGGTGAGTCTGACAAATTTTAAATATATTTACACTATTTAGATTTGGACTATTGTCTGAATATAATGTAACTATGCTTGTACTAAGTGGAAATAGCAAGCAATAACTGATCACTACTAAAAATAAGAACTAGATGAGATATACTATTTACATTATTTGGACTATTGTCCTCATCTTTGTTGTCATATTTATCACATTTCGGCCACTGTACACTCCGGCCTTCTGATAACGGATAAAGGCATTAGTTAGATCCAGTGACTGGACCCAAAGAGTGAGAGTTTGATACCTGGTTAAGGCAGTGGAGAACTTGAAGAGGGGAATTAACAGGAGATAACTGATAATGAACATCCATTAGGCATGGCATGTGGAACTGGAACAGTCTACCCCAGTAAGTGGAATAAAGGGTTCAGTTCGACATTCCAACCACCTGAAGAAGGCTAGAGCATACAACGGGCAAAACATAATAAATATGGCAATAAAGATGAGGACAATAGTCTGAATAATGTAAATAGTGTACATAATACCTCATCTCAGAAATATAGACAAATACTGAATAGATGAGATATCCCTGGACATGGCTGGTGGAATGAGATTATTCTACCTCCATAGATTAGAGGGTTCAGTTCAAAATTCCCTGGATCAATATATACTTGATGAAAGCCAGAAGGCACAATGGACAAACCAACAACAAAGATGGAGATAATAGTTCTGAATTTGTGGCTCAGCTTTAGTCACATTCCCATCGCCATAAGGTTGCCTCATTGTACCTTTTCTATAAAGACTTTCATGGTAATTGTTTAGATAAAATCTTTATGATGATACATAGATTTTTTAAATAAAGCACAGTACTAGACTGGCATCGAGATCTCATCAAATTACAGTTGAGCTGGCTAGATGTAGTGATAAGTTCTAACAGTTTCTTTTCTCTCACTTCTCACTTGTGGAACTCCCTTCCAGCTCCATACTTTCCAGCCAACATTAATCTGCTAAAATTTAAATGCAATGTTAATCACTATCTACTGTTCTCTTGATTCTTTTGTTCTCACTACTTAGCCTTGTTACTGTTCCTAATTCTCCTACACCCATTAACTACATGTGTCTTAGTGGCTTTACTGCCTTGCTTGAGATGAAATCGATTAAAAAAAAAAAACAAAGTGTGAAAAAAATTGTTTTAATAAAAATGTTTTATGATTTCAATTGACAGTGGCACTGACTGCTCAGTAAATAAATGCCAAATGTTTCCCTAGAAGGAAACAGCTAATATTACCATTAGGTAATTTTGCAGCAATTTACAGCCGAGCTGGTTAGATGTAACCATAAATTGTATGCTAACAGTTTCTTTTGTTGCACTTCTCACTTGTGGAACTCCTTTCCAGCTCCATGCTTTCCAGCCAACTTTAATCTGCAAAAATTTAAATTCAATGTCAATCGCTATCTACTGTCTTCATTACTCTTTCCTTTCCCCACTCATCATTATTGTTTCTGTTCCTAATTCCTCCACACTCAGTAACCCCTTGAGCCTTAGTGGCTTTACAGCCTTGACAGGATGATACAAATTAAAAAAAAAAATCACTTAGGTGATATGCCTGTGCATACACACATGCACACACATATGCAAACACTTACAAGCAGGCCCATAGTCAAGTAGTGCATAGGATACCTGTCCCCCAGAAAATCTTTTGCTCTCAGTGAAATTATGAACTAATTTTAGTAATTCCTTGTCTTAGTGGCTTTACTACCTTGCATGGGGATGAAACTGATAAAAAAAAAAATGGAAATAGCTTAAATAATGATAACTATTTATATTCAGTCTGTTGTCTTCATCTTTGCTGTTATCACAATGTTTCAGCTGTTGTGCCCTCTGGCCTTCATCAGGCTTTTATTGAGAAAGGCTAGAGGGCACAATGGTTAAAATGCTGTGATAACAATCACAAAAATGAGGATAACAGTTTGAATATAAATAGTCTAAATATTTTGATTTAAGTACTATAAATGAGGATTTTAAATGTAAGGAAGTCCTATGTGTTTATCTTTTTAGCATTAATGTCCTTCTTCCTGAAGCAATTTAACAGAACCCTCACAAATGGAGAATTCCTCCAGAGCCCCCAGAGTGAATTTCCCAGGAGCCCCCAGAGATGGTGACATTCTCTAGAACACTGAAAGTTTGCTCATTTCTCTGGAACACTGAAAGTTTGCTCATTTCTCTAGAACACTGAAAGTTTGCTCATTTCTCTGGAACCCTAACAGATAGTGAATTTCTCTGGAACCCTAACAGATAGTGAATTTCTCTGGAACCCTAACAGATAGTGAATTTCTCTGGAACCCTAACAGATAGTGAATTTCTCTGGAACCCTTAGTGATAGGGAATTTCTCTGGAACCCTTAGTGATAGGGAATTTCTCTGGAACCCTTAGTGATAGGGAATTTCTCTGGAACCCTTAGTGATAGGGAATTTCTCTGGAACCCTTAGTGATAGGGAATTTCTCTGGAACCCTTAGTGATAGGGAATTACTTTGGAAATCTCAGATTGTAAATTTCTTTTGAACCCTCATGAATAGTGAATTTTTCTGAAAACCTCAAGGATGGTTAGTTTATCTGAAACCCTTGCAGATGGTGAATTTCTTTTGAACTTTCATGGATAATGAATTTCTCTGGAACCCTGAGATGGTTAATTTCTCTGGAACTCTTACAGATGCTTAGTTTCTCTGGAGCCCACGGAAATGGTGAACTTCTCTCCAAGCCCTCGGAGATGGTGAATTTCTTTGGATACCTCACAGGGAATTTCTCTTGAACCCTCACCTATTGTTAGCTTCTCCAATGTGAAGGCTTTATTTTACAATGCTTATAAAAAAAAAAAAAAAATCAGTAAGTCAAAAAACTATATTTAGAAATACATTTTTGGAAGTATAAGAAAAATTCTTTAAATTGTTGTTTCATGACTACTGTACACGATTTGATGTGCCATAATTCTATGATATTCAAAGTCATTTTTCCTCTACGACATATAATGATAAAATCAAATGGTCATATTAATTAATTATGCATGCAAGTTATTTATTTATATCAGCAGATAATGATAAAATATTTGATGTTACAAAACATACAATACATTAATCATTTTGTTTTTAATTTTCTGGTATGGCAATCTAAATGTGTACATGTGATTGCAACAAGGCTTACGGCCTGTTAATTTATTTATGTGCTGATTCAGGAATGCAACTACACCCAAAACACATTGCTTGCATCTACAATGCATCATTCAAACTGCCAAGCAAGGCTGACACAAGATATGGTTATTTTTCAAATAATCAGTCTTACAGTATTTTTGCAAGTATATAGAATTGCATATGAAAAACAATTTTAATTTAAAGATGTCAAAATTTTCAAAGTCGGACAATAAAAAAAGCTTAGTCTACCACAATAATGGCAAGTATAAAAATTTAAATATCTGAGAAGTGTTTTAACAGAGGATAGAAACTGTGACACTAGGATCCGAAGATGTATTGGGATGGGTAAAGATGCATTGCAAAAGCTAAGCAGAGTATTAAGAAAGAGAAAAATTTTGTTAGAAACAAAGAAAAGATTATTGACATTACATGATATCTGTCTTCCTGTATGGCAGTGAATGCAGGAAAATTCTGCAGAAAGATGTTGAGGATACTGTGGATCAAATAATTGAAGCGCCTTCGTCTCTCCCTGTCTGCCGGAGCGCCTTCGTCTCTCTCTCTCTCTGTCTGCCGGAGCGCCTTCGTCTCTCTCTCTGTCTGCCGGAGCGCCTTCGTCTCTCTCTCTGTCTGCCGGAGCGCCTTCGTCTCTCTCTCTGTCTGCCGGAGCGCCTTCGTCTCTCTCTCTGTCTGCCGGAGCGCCTTCGTCTGTATCTCTGTCTGCCGGAGCGCCTTCGTCTGTATCTATCAAATGATGTCTCTATCTTTGTGAAGTTACTTTCATATCCAATACATACATTCACATATTCATGCAGTTATATTCAAATTGTAGAATCAGATTCCTACATTTTTTTTTAAATCTTAAATTTTTGTAAAAGTTAAACACACAGTCTCTCAAGCAAATATAACAACTGATGTATTTTGATTGGTTGTAAAATATTAATTAGGTGTTGTCTTCTACGTCCAAAGGTACCGACCCAAATTTTTACTTCTAGTTGACTCCATAAAATATAAACATGTTCACGAGCCTCACCACATGATCAAGAGTACTAATAAAAACAAAACTTTGACGCGACTTGGTCAGTGGGCACTTAAAATATTGAACCAATTCACTTGACTTCATTGGAACTCAACACAGCAAAGGAGCCAAACTTTATCTTCAATACAACAACAAACCTTGTCAACCATTTCCAGGCTTAACACTCACTCCCACAAAATATTCTATTCCACAAGAAGAATCTCTGGTTAATGAGCAATAACTCTATAACAATCAGTGAGTCAAGAACAATACTTTTTTCTATTTAATACAAAAAACAAAAACAACTGTTTAATTTTCCTATAAAAACAATTATTGCTAACTACACCTTCTCATTTTCACACATACAGTACAGTAACTCAAATTCTTTCAGTAACACACACCAAAGAACTCTATTGTGTTTATCAACTTTTACACTATATATTATGTATTTGTTGTGTTTATAAAAAATATTTATTGTTGAACAAATTCATTTCTTCTACTTGATTATTTGTCTTGTTGCTGTCTTTGTTACATTTGATATTGTAAAAATTGTAGAGGGTCAGTTTTTATTTCTATTTATAACGAATACAAAATGGCTGACCCACTATAAAATATAATGAATAAAAGCAAAGTCAAGCGAAGAAGAGTGATGGAATTGAAAAATGGTGAAGGGGAAAAATTATATATTATAAAAATATATTTAAATACATACATGCATATAGTCACAATGTTATCAACAGAAAATTATTGATAATAGCTTGTGAAAGGTGAATGTACTCGGACATCAGACAATTTATTTTCAAATTTTCAATGGAAAGTAGGAAAGTGGTCATAAATATAAATAAACAAAGAAAGTAAAACTTTATTAAAGAACTCTTGTTGGTCTTTAATCGTACATATATTCTAATGTAAACCACTGTTTGAAATCTCTTTAAAATTTTTAAAATATGATTTTAAAACATTTAAAATCTTTGTCATCACAAGCCCTTTAGTATAACAGTCAATTTCATAAGTAGAAAATTGATTGTCAGATTTCTTTGGAGATGGTAATTGTCTTAAATACATACATACACACACACACACACACACACACACACACACACATATATATATATATATATATATATATATATATATAACAGGTTTGGTTAAATAATTTAGACATATTATGTCTATTTTAGTTTTATTCCTTTTGAGTCCACAAATTAATTTCTTGGTGAGTGCAGAAAATTAAGAAAAATAATATATATATATATATATATATATATAAAACTTTGCTGCTACAAACATTTAAGAACTTTATTACTATACTCAGATTTCACTTTATTTTTGGCTTTAATTCTCTTATCAAAAAAAAAAATAGATAATAATAAATAAAAAAAACTTACCTCTCTTATATAGGGAAAAAAAAAACTCTTGAATTTGACCCTGGAACACTCCAAAATGCAGTAAAGCAAACAGCAAAAAAAATTTTTAAATTTACGGAATTACATTTACACAATCGCAGACAGTTTAACCCCTTGAAGATGGTCTCCAACATGATGGAAAGAACTTGGGGAAATAAAAATTTTTGTATTTTTCTCAATCTTAATATAAACTTAAAAACATAAATAAATTGTCTGATGATTGCAAAAGCGTGAAACCCAGGGTCACAAACTCGCATCAATCCAACCAAATATATATATATATATATATATATATATATATATATAGGGAGTATAAGGAAACAAAAAAATGATAAAAAAAATAACAACATTCTACAAATACACACACAATGAACAAAAAAAAAAAACAATCTTGGACCAATAAAATATGCATAAACTATTAACTTAATATGAAAATAACAAAAATGAGAAAATAAGCAGTTAATTGCTGGTAGCTTCTGGAGAGTGGACAGAGCGATTGCAAAAATATTCCATCTATGAAACTCTGGGGTCAGGGTGCTGAATATAACATCAATCAGCTAAGTGAGAAATTTTTTTTTTTATTGTAATCCTCTTGAATTCTCTGATTGACTTCTTAATGTTGATATTAAATTCATTAAGGAAGGCACCATTCTTACATTCACATATGAACTTATCAATAAAATTCCTTTTCTTGATGTATTGCTAGACACGAATAATAATAATAAACTATCTTCCTATGTAAAAAAACAACTAGCATAAACACGTGCACTCTGAACTATAAAAGTGAATGTCCTATTACAAGATAGCTATTATACAAAATTTAATAAACTGTGCAAAAGTTAACTCTTCCACAGAAAACATTTCTACACTGAATTAAAAAACAAACTCTCATGAATAATGACTTTCCTAATTACATTGTTGAACAAATTAGACGAACTATTAGAAATATTAACAGAAATCAAAAAGAACATAATACTTTCTCAAATAACCCTAAACATCAATCTACTACACTGCAATCAAAATACATTCTAACTACAAACAAGTTGAAAAAAAAATCCATAAAAAAACTCATAAGGACTAATATATTCGCCCCCTGAGCTCAGTAAAAAATAAAACTAATTATATACTATACTAAATTTAATACAACCAACTTCATCATCCACAACATTTCTTCGCCATCAACTAGTGTTTTGCAAAAGACCAACATTGTATATCAATTTAAATGTTCTTTGGAAGATTGTACCTCTGACATAAAAGTAAATACATATATATTGGCTTCACAACATTATCAAGATGACTTACACTACATATGTCAGATACAAGCTCTATTGTACAACATTTAAATAAACATTCCTGTCCACCTGTACATTTCAGAAAATACTTGTTGATAACATGAGTATACTCCTCCATAAAAATAAAACAAAAACTTTAAATTCTTGAGGCTCTCTACATAAGGAGCAAACAGCCAACACTAAATAAGGCTAAGTACGAGTATAGCCATGTTTTAAAATGTTTATAACAAATTTTTAAAAGTTTTAAATTATAATTATGCAAATTAGTTAACTCCCTTAGATCAAAAACATGAAAAAAAAACGTCATAGCTTTAACAATTTGAGATTAATTTTAATGGAACATTTTCAAATATTAGGTTGGTGCAAAAATGACGTAATAATGTTGTTTTGTGACGTATTTTTTAAGTCAAAAAAACGACATTATTACGTCATTATTTTTGCACCAACCTAATAATTATAATAGGCGATGTTTCATGCATATTTAATATTTACAAAAAAAAAAAAAAACAACAAACAATCAGTTACATAAATTTTTGTCTTAGCAATTCACCCCTGAAGATTATCTCAGATGAGACAGAAAGTACTTGGAAAAATGAAAATAAAAAAAACAAACTATGGTGCCTTCCTTAATGAATTTAATATCAGCATTAAGTCGATCAGAGAATTTGAGAGGATGACAACAAAGAGATAATCTGTACAGATTATTTAACCAAACATACTTATATATATATATATATATATATATATATATATATATATTTTAGGTTGGTGCAAAAATAATGTCGTTTTTTGACATATTTTTTAACGTCAAAAACAAAACCGACATTATTTTTGAACCAACCTAAGATATATATATATATATATATATATATATAGAGAGAGAGAGAGAGAGAAAATTTATGTATACATATCACTATTCTAAAATAATAAAACACTGAATGTAACACTACTGCGGCTTTGACTGCCAAGAACTTGAATAAGATCTTATATTTCTTAATGCGGCATTGGAAGTAATGTGTGAGAGAAGAGGTAAAAAAATTTTTTTTTTTTTTTTTTCCAAACTTTATTCAGGATCATATAATCCCAGACTCAACTTTCTCATGTGCTTACATTTTGCCATAATTCCAGACCTCTCATTCAACAACTCAGCACCACTCTTGTATGTTGTAATGGCCAACTTCTTCTGACACAGCTTACAGGAGTTACTATTCACTTTAATAGCTTTTACTCTTCTTAAAATATTCCATTTAAATGGCTGAACTTCTTTCATTTTTTTTTTCTCTAAAACTCCAATAATTGTTTGCTAGGCTTGTATTGAACCTGCGTTCAGGTATTCTAAAGTCTGATTATACCACCTCTTTCTAAATTGGCCTTCAGTGCCAATACTTGTTTCAATGACATTGTCATTTTCTACCTCAACATAATACACTACACCTTCTGTGCAACATACCCCATTTAACTAGCAAACTATTATCGTGTGTTTTTTCATGTTTGGAAACAGATGATGGCTAAATCGGTTCAAAGCCACAATCATACGCAGCAGCTTTTGAAAATAAGGACTTGTGTCCAGATAAAACAAGAGCCGGTTTCATCTGTTTTTCCAAGTGTTTGGTCTTGATAGCCTTTCATAACTATCTCAGCAAGTTGGCATAGTACTTATATATATATATATATATATATATATATATATATATATATATATATATATATTTGTGTGTGTGTGTGCAGAAATGTGACAGTGGAAAAAGATTTTTCTCATTTCTCCACTTTTAACCGTAGTACCTTGTCAGTCATTTTTAATGAAAGATAGCAAAGGTGGTTAATGTTACAGATGGTGAAATAAAATATAATACTTATTAAAACACTTTTAACAAGTATTATATTACTGCTTTTATCACCTGACAATTGTGCAACAATATCATTAACCATCTTTATGTCAACAGGCATGTTTTAGCCACAAACAGTAAGATCTAAATACTGTGTGTGTGTGTGTGTGTGTGTGTGTGTGTGTGTGTGTGTGTGTGTGTGTGTGTGTGTGTGTGTGTGTGTGTGTGTATATATATATATATATATATAGCTGGCCACTCGTATATGAGGATACCTATCTACTAGGGTGGCTAGCCAATCCCTATAGCAGATGCTTGCTGAGGTGCATTTGTATTTATTCAGCACATACAGAGTTCACTTGTGGTTTATATTGCAACTATGCTGAGCAGACCTTAGTTACAGTTTCTGGGCAAGAACATGTTATCAACAATTTGAACAAGGTCAGCATGCTCAAGGCCTCAGCCATGATGACTTGTGACTTCATGCTATATATATATATATAACACACAGTGTGGCATAGCTAAATCTGGAATTTTTACATCATTGTTTTGTGAGATTTCAAGAGTGCCATTAGAAAGTACTAGACCTTGTTAACTGTCTGTCCATTGATACACAAGATTCTTAGTAACTGAAATATCTTCAGAGTACAGTTGTCAAGCTGCTGTTGTGGAGAGCCTTCATGCAGCCGACTAAGTCAAGGAAATCACTGAATGGTTTAAATACCTTAAAACCATGGTCTATGACCTTGCAAAAGCATATGGGGCCTCAGACAACTAGGACTGTTTCGGGTCAGAATGAAAAAAACTCATAAGAAGCACTCTGGTTCCACTAGAACTGTAGAGTTCAGCACATTGCCAAGGAGAACGCCAGCAAAACCATAAGGAAAATCGCCAAGAAAATGGGCACCAGCAGGTGAACAATCAGGTGTATTGTCAAAGAGGATTTGGATTATAAATCCTATGTACTCAAGAGGCGCCACTTAATAGTTGATGGCCCAACTTATGCCCCCTCCCCAACTCATTGCAAGTCAGAAATCTTGACTATTCTGAATGGAGCTTCTTGGAGAGGCAGATGAACACCTACAAGACCAAAAAGGCTCTCAAAGCAGCTGTTAGGGACACCATGGCCAACATAGACAGATGCCATCACTAAGGCCTGCTCCAGCTTCCAGTCCTGCCTGGAAAAAATGGTGGCCACATCGAATGATTTTTGTATCTTTTATATATGCCTAACTTTATATAAAAACACTGTTTTTATTATCTGTTAATTTTTTCAGCTTTATCTGTGCTACACTGTGTATATACAGTATGTTTTTGATTTATTTTGTCAACTTCACAGTATAGTAGGGGCAGTTGGGTAGTGTCTGTGATAAAAAGAGCACCATGATGCAATTCACTCTGCTAGAAATTTGGAAACAGCATGATTTTCTGCTTAACATTCAGGCCAGAAGCTCTGATACAAACATTTCAGAGTGGTTGGGTGTCAATCTGAAGACAGTGCACAGGATTCAGGAAGAATTGGATGAGTCTAATGGTGAAGGTACAGCAGCTTGGAAAACCCACTCTAATCATTCTGATAAGAACTAAATTTGTTGGTGAGGGACTCACTCAACACAGAGCCTACATCAAATGTCTTGAGGTAGTGCTGCTCTGGGTCAAGAGGGTGGCTGTTGAAAGCCCTATGTCTGTAAACAGGACTCTGCACCATGCCACACAAACAGGAGAACCCATTCATGGCAGTTATACAATTTCTGTGACCACATCATCCAATTCCATCTGGCCACCAAACTCCCCAGACTGCAACTCCCTTGATTATTATGTGTAGGATACATTTGAACAAGTGACCAACAAAACTTGTAATACCAAAGAAGAACTAAAGGCAAGGATTATGGCAGCATTCATCATCTTAAACAAGGAGACTGTCCAGAAGAGTTGCAGGAAATTTCAAGGTCATCTGGAGGCTGTGGTTGAAACCAATGGTGATTTAGTCATTCAAGATATTTTTATATACTTTTTGGTAAATACATCTGTTACAATGAGATATCTGTAATTTCCATTTTTTGTGTAATTAAGTCAATCTGTCATACCATATATAAAAATAAATATAAAAAGAAGTGTAAGACATCTTGATTATGTTTTGGTCATCAAACAAACATATGTAATTACTTTTTGTCAGATACAATGATACCACTGATCCCAGTAAAAAAAATAAAATTAATTATATATTATGATACACTGATCCAGTTAAAATTAATTACTGTATATACTCGTGCATCGTGCAAATTTTGAAGCTAATTTTAAGGGGGTAACATCATACATGACATAAAATTAGCACATGTACTTCTGGCCCTGGCTATGCCATTGACCAAACTATATATCCATTTAGTGTAGTCAAACAGTACAGTTGTATTTAAAATAAATGATTTTGATGAAACTGATGTTTTACTTCAGTGTATCCCATAATAATGCATGTAATATTCATATATTAGTATCATATTATAAAATACAAACATAGCGAATATGCATCTTTCCATTGTTTACGTTTATAAGATGTTTAGCTCTTTCTTGTTCAGTTGTTTATGGGTGTACGCATTTATGCAACAAGTATAGCATTACTAAAGATACTTTTATTATTCTCTTTTACTTTTTTAACTCATTTAACTAGAAAATGGGATAAAGAGAGAGAGGAAATTAGGTTAGTCTATTGTAATTTGGTCTCTGAAAAAGTTACATGATAAAATCATTTTTTATAAGGGAAAATCTGGAGGTTGCATAATATGCGAGATTGCACATTACATAAATATATATATATATATATATATATATATATATATATATGATCCCACTGAATAATTATGATACAATGATCCCAGTAAAAAAAAATTAAACTAATTATACATTATACTAAATTTAACACAACCAACAAAATCATACATAATAACTCTTTTCCATTAACTAATGTTTTGGAAAAAACATTGTATATCAGTTTAAATGTCCTTTGGGAGAATTTAAGTACATAGATTGTCTTGATGACCACATCATTATCAAGATGTCTTACACTTCATTTGTCACATACAATTTCTATTGCACAACATAAAAAAACACCTTCCTGTCCACCTTTACAATAAATTGTTGGCCACACCAATTAACAACATTACTAAAATAATAAACAAACTTCAAATTTTCAAGGCCTTTTATATCAAAATCAGCCAACCAACACTCAACAAAATTTATTACAAATTTATTATGATTGTAGCAGCAATGTATTGAAGTGTATATAACAAATATTTAATGCCATTTTGCATTTCTACCAATTTATATATATATATATATATTGCATCTTGAGTGCAGGTGTTAAAATAGTGCTTGATGTAATATAACAGCTATTAAGTATATATTAATATATATTATCCCTCACTGATGGCATGACTCAGTTTCCTTGCAATCTTCAGGTGCTGGGTAGAGACTGTGTCTGTGTGTGTGTGTATATATATATATATATATATATATAAACAAAAGGAAAACTTAGCTGATTCATTTTGTCCTCTGAAGTACTTTATCAGAGGACAGAACATGTTAGCTAATATAAGTTTTCCTTTCCTCTTTATCCATATTGTTCTTTTACAGATATTCTCTATGTAAAACTTTTAAACATATACATACACTACAGTTCAAAAGTTTTAAACAACCCTCAGAATTAGCATGGGAAGGAAAGTGAAAAAAAAAAATAAAAGTGCTTTTAGAGTCATTGAAAAAAGAATGGAATCAGTTATCAAACTTATACTTTGAGAAACTTTTGCAATGAATGCCAAAAATTTGTGTTGGCTAAAGGAGGATATTTTGACAAGAGCAAAATTTAATCATAAAATGCTTTTACTTTTTGTGATAAAATTTATAATAAAATATCATGTTTCAACCATGTTCAATAATTTTCTCTCAAAGTCCAAAACAACTATTTTTTGGGGACCAATTTAAAAAATTACCAGGAGTGGCCTTAAACATTTGAACTGAAGTATATATATATATATATATATATATATATATATATATATATATATATAGGCATGCAGCCAAGTGGTTAGAACGTTCGCCTTCTGATCATGAGACCCAGATTCAAATCTCACCATATCAGTTTCTCAGAAAAGAAACTTCCTGATATTATCGGTGTCTGGAAACAATACCACAGGTTGACCCAAGTCTTGCATGTGAAATTGGGTAGAGAAAACCCTTGGGGCCATCGACAGTTGCGCTAGCATGAAGCCACAAGTCATCGTAACTGAAGGTTTGAGTGTGCTGGTGTGCAGGTTGTTGATCATTCTAGATAACATGCTCTCTGCCAGAAACTGCAACTAAGGTCTGCTCAGTATAGTTGCAGTATAAACCACAGGCTGGCTCTGTGGGTGTTGAACAAATGTGCCTGATCAAGCGTCTGCAATAGGGATTGGCTAGCCACTGTAATAGACAGGTATCCTCGAATATGAGTGGCCAGCTATTATATATATATAATATAACGCACACACATATATATATATATATATATATATATATAATGTGCACACACACACACACACGTGTGTATGTATATATATATATATATAATAACGCACAGATATATATAACGCACACACACACACACACACATATATATAATCACGCACACATATATATATGCACGCACATATGCACACACACACACACAAATATATATATATATATATATATATATATATATATATATATATATATATATATAACCATCGCTATCTGTTTGTTCTTTTTCTATACAAATTTTATTTGAAAAGAAGATGCAATTAAAATGATTGTTCCATAATCTTTCATTCACACATTTGCAGGATTATTTTTCAGTCACTTCCTCTTCTGACTTGCGTATATTCATTTGTACATTAGACATTAGAAGGATTATTTTTTGTTATTTATGTCTGCATGTTCAGGTCTTGGAATAGCAGCCTTTCTTCTGTGATTTTATTATTTTTCATGTCTACCTCTCTTCACATATGTATCAGTGAATGTGTCAGTTTACGTTTCTGCACACATGGGTGCTTCAGCATATGCACAGTACTGATAACGTCCATGTCTTGTGTCAAAATATTTCAAATTTTTCGGAATTCATGGGGTGTAGATGTTGGTGGCACTTTGTAGATTTCATTTTATTATAATGTCAATTGATATGCCTTCTTGCGAAAGAGAGTTGTCGTTTCCCCCGTTGTTTTCTCCACAGTTTGAAATCAGTTTCCCTATTCCTGGACTGGTTGCCTTTTGTGGTTAAAGAACCCACTTTAGCCTGCTATTTAACTCATAGGTGGGGAGAAAAGATGGACTCCTTCCTTCCCAAGAGTATTAGCTAAAAAGTGAATGAAACAGACTAACTTGGAATTTGAACTTGGCTCACCAATTCCACTCTGCTTGCTACACACATTACCCTACATGCACCTTTCTAATTAGTTATAGAATATCACCAACTGAAATATTGACTGACTGATTTGTTTGTTTAATGGCATATCAACTCCTAATGGGTCATTTAATGTCAAAATTTAATTTTCTTTGGAGCTTTGAAATAATAAAATATTATTCTGCTTTCACAATTGAATACATGGTAGATGATACTCAGCTTTTGTACATATACATGTTTGTATGAACAATTACTAGGAGTGCTGATATCTGTGTTTTATGTTGTGGTTTTGTCGAAGTTACATTTTGGAATACAGTTTGGTTTAAGAAATTGTAGGATATTATATAGATTAATGTCAGGAAAAGTTCATGTTGGTTGGTTAATTTTGTTTAGCGGCACATCAACACCTTTATGAGTTATTTAATGCTGAAATCTAAATATTTTGACTGAAATTGTATGCATTCAACTACAGATATATTGTTGGTAATTCTACAATAAATTGGTATTGTTGGTAATTCTACAATAAATTGGTATTGTTGGTAATTCTACAATAAATTGGTATTGTTGGTAATTCTACAATAAATTGGTATTGTTGGTAATTCTACAATAAATTGGTATTGTTGGTAATTCTACAATAAATTGGTATTGTTGGTAATTCTACAATAAATTGGTATTGTTGGTAATTCTACAATAAATTGGTATTGTTGGTAATTCTACAATAAATTGGTATTGTTGGTAATTTTTTTATTTATAAAAAGGTATTGTTGGTATTTTTATACTTTCATAGGATTTTGTTATTGTTTGAGGGTTCCCTATTTGCCCATAGCTGGGACCCTAACAGGTCAGGGTGCCTGTGGGAACAACAGCAATTAATAGGAGGTTCCATGCTTCTCAAAATGTTCAATCTCCTGACCAGAGGCCTTGCTGCCAGATGTAGTTTATTGCCAGGACTAGAAATGCTGATCTGCATGAAATCTACACACACACACACACATTTATCTCCTTCCTCTACATGTTGTTTTCCTTAAGGATGTGGGCAACTATGGCTTTCCACTAATTCCCACAATTTTCAGTTCCTCACATTCCAATCTTGACAGTTAAAAAGCTTCTCCCTGACCTTATTGGAGAAGAATTATTTTCCTCTCTCACAGGCAAGAATATGGTTAGCCTCATTACTCCTTAACGACTTCCATGGAAAGCGCTCAGACAAACTACATTCCTTGGTTCTGCCAGGTCTAACCTTCATGGCTAGAACCCACCACACCACTTACATTGTAGCAAACCACCTACCTTCCTTCTGTATTCCATTGGAGAGAAGTAACTTCCACTCAGACAGCTTCTTCCCAGGAACCACTGCTCTGTGGAACAGATGCCCAAGAGGATGTTTGCTTCGATCACTACAATCTTAACCTGTTCAAGTCTAGAGTTATCCATTATCTTCATCTCATATCCGTATAAACTACCCCATGACACAACCCTCTACCTCAAACCTTGTGCAGGGTGAACTTTACAGTAGAAAAAAAAACTCCTGATAATCAGATTGTTAAGATGAACAAAAACAGATGAAAATAAAAGACAAGTGTATTTTAACACATAATAAAACAATGTTTTTTCATTTACTGTCTAAGAACAGCAAGGATTTGTTTGGATTGAAACCATGAATTCTGTATGCATGTCAGCTTGTCACCATGTTTAATTTAGAAGTGCCATGCTCAGCTTCCAGACAAGGGAAGTAACTTAATTGTATTTTGAGTTATCATCCTTTATAGGGGGAAGTAAATTAGCATCCCCTAACACTATTCATCTCACCTCCTGTTGTGCCATCCATTTTGCAGAAGCTCATCAGGTAGTCACTGCCTCACTTAAGAGGCCACTAGGCTAATAGAATTTGAGGGCTCTTTGTGATTACCCTCCACCATATATATTTCCAAATGATACTATTTTGGTATAAAGCATGAAATACTTCAGCAAAGTTACAATGGCAACATTAACAAGTAGCATTTGTACCATATTCTAAAATAACCTGTCCACCAATGTAAACCTTCCTATGCAGATGCTCTGCAAGTTTTGAATCAGATCATGATCAAAGATGACCAATTCATGAAACAAGTGTCTTTGAAACTCATTTTATCCAGATTTTCATTAATTTTCTTTGCTGAATGTAATTGAGCATTGTCATACATAATAATCATCTTATTTTTTAAAGTATTTGGCTCTACATACGTCTTCAAAAAAATGTTATCTTAATACCATCTGGAACTCACCATGGGTCCACCACTTCTGCCCTTATAATCTTTCTACAAAACATCACACTTCCTCTGCCTTGTTGATGTCTTAGCCTGTGAGAGTGGTTTCCATCAGCATTCATTCAACCTTTATTCTGGATCATTGAGAGTAAAATATCATTTGTTGTATGAAAAGAATGGTTGAAAACAAATATATTCTCTTGCTTATTTCACTTGATATCCTTATGGTTGTCTTTTAAAAGAAGACAAGTGATCAGACTCGCGTGTTTTAACATATAATTTAGCATTTTGTGCTTTATATATATATATATATATATATATATATTCACTGTAGACTTAAGTATATATAGTGTGATAAATACAAATTTTTTTTATAACTTTTCTCTTCATAGACAATACAGATCAATTAATTTTTTTTTTTTTTTACTTCAAATATTATTTTTAATGTCTACCCCATATTTGAGTAGACACTCCATTTATTTTACACTATTTACATTATTCGGACTATTGTCCACGTCTTTGTTTCTATATTTATCACAACGTTTCGGCCATTGTATGCTCCAGCCTTCTTCAGGTGGTTGGAATGTCAAACTGAACCCTTTATTTCATTCACTGTGGTAGACTGTTCTAGTTCCACGTGCCATGTCTAATGGATGTCAGTTATCAGTTATCTCCTGTTAATTTACCTCTCCAAGTTCTCCACCGACTTGACCAGGTATTGAACTCACAACTCTTTGGGTCCTGTCACTGCATCTAACTAACACCTTTATCCACTGGGCCATGTGTCCTCAAGGCAGAAGGCCAAAGCATACAGCGGCTGAAATGTGATAAATATAGCAACAAAGATTTGGACAATAGTCTGAATAAGGTAAATAGTATACATAAAACCTCATCTCAGAAATATAGACAGATCCATTTATTTTAAACAACATTTATTTCATTTACTGTTCTGTGTATTTGAGAAAATGTGCTCTTTAGAAGCAATCAAACCTGTGACTGCCATTGCTGGAGAAACCACTATTTGATCTGGTTTGCTTTGCCATTTGTCTTTTGAAGAGATTCACAATGAAGCCATGTTCTATTTTACCTACGATGCAAGCCAGTAGACAAAATAAATACTGTTTAAAATAAACAGACTCGATTCAAATATGGGTATCCACTAAAAATAATGTTTGAAGTAATAAAAAAGTATGTTAGGGTGAAGAATAAAATCCATGAATTCTTTAGAAATATACAAACAGAAATTTTAATTCTTTAGAAATATATATATATATATATATATATATATATATATTATACAATAGGAGTTAAGATTACATTAGGTTAATGATCATTTTCACCTTGTAAATTGAAATAAAATTTACAAGGCACTTTTTCTAATTTTAGTGTAGATTATTTTTCTTTTATTTAATCTTCATCTTATTGATTCATTATATTATATACTAGATAATATTAATTTTTTTCAATGTAGATGGGAATTAGTTAATATAGGTTTTACTTTAAATATGTTGATTTAAATGTAGATGTTAAATTAGATACTTCATCCTTAGACAATTATAATCATTTCAGTATATTAATTTCAATTTTTATATTTTTTTTATTTTTTCTGATATATTGTTTATTTTAATATATCTTTAATTCTGAATTAACTCTTTTTCATATAAATGAGTTAATCACATTATTTAATATATTATTTTTGCTAATACATTTATGAAGGGTTTCTGAACTGCCTTACTGTTTGCTACTCGGTATAAAATAAATAGGTCATTTCTTCTCTTTCTTCTCCCCCTTATTTTCTCTACCTTTCTCCTCTAACCACCCCTCATATCCAGAATTACACAACTTCCTTGTTTTTATTTGCTCTCTTTCTCTTTTTCCATTTTTGTTCCCTTCTTTCCTCCTTCTGTTTGTCCAGTTTTATTTCAATAATTTATCATCCATTGACTGGTTTGAAAAATCCTAAATTTTATTTCAATTTAGAAGGTGAAAATGATCATTAACATGATGTAATCTTAATTCCTATTGTATGAAATATGTTGCTCTGTTTAATTAAAACATTGAGCTCTTTGTGTGAATCAGTTTTAATATTTTATTAATAGAATTCACTTGGATTATATACCAATGGATTATATACATTATATGTGTGGGTGTGTTTGGGCAGCAATCCATCTTTTATACAAGTTTTTGTATAATTATTAGTGCTTCCATTATTTTTAATCTTTTTTTTTTACATGTTGATGAGGTTATTATACTTGTTTTCTACTAGTATGTTGCAGATGGAGTTCGGTAGGTTTCTGTGTGTGGAATGAGTCCTACTTGAGAGGGTTAGATAGGTGTAATGTGAGTCATCTAGATAGGCATATAGTTGTATGACTAATATAGTTATGAGTTTGGTTTGATCAGGGATCAGTTTCCATCCACTAATAATAAAAAAGAAACCTACCAAACTCCAAGCTCTAAAATAAAAAAAAAAAAAAAGAAAAATCCAATACACAATAACATTAACTATGAACACTGCCACAACATGCTGACCATGTTTGGAAAATAAAACATTCCTAGAACTTCAGATAAATACCCCCACCCAAAAAATACTCAAACATTCAGTTAAAAATAAAAAATAAAAAAATCGTCCTTGATAATGGTTAAAAGAATATGTACATACTTTGTGTCCAGAAAAAACCTTTGTATGAACACAAGAACAATTAAATACAAATCTTAATCGCAGTGCCTTATCTGTCATCTTTAACAAAACTTGTGTATATATATATATATATATATATATATATAGTTTAATACTGTTTATTATAAACAGCATTTACTTAAATATTTGTATCTATAAAAGCAATGTATAAACATAAAATGTCTTATATATAAAAGATGCGTAAATTTCAAGATTGGTTATTTCTAAATTTTCGTCTGAGGATGAAACAGGGCTTGATACTTCAATTTAATTTTGATAATTATATTGAGGTTTTTGGCTCTTGTTTTTGAAACATTGAGAACTCTTATGTAGCGAAGGAATCATTTTTTTTTTTAAATAATTATAATATATATATATATATATAAAACTGAAGTTGCTCATAATGCAAGCCAGTGTATTTAGAGAAGAGTGTTTATAGTAACTGTAATTAGTGTGTGTGTGTGAGGTAGGTAGGTAGGTAGAGAGAGAGTGTGTTCTAATAACTCCCTCCCCTTTATTGTCTTACCTTTTCTCACCACCACCCAAAAAACTGACACGATCATGACAACTAATGATATATTTTCTTTTACTTTTTCAAGATGAAAAAAATTTTTCCTTCTTCATTTCATTATGAAATTTCTTTTTGCTTGGTTTATCCTGTCATGCCATCTTATTTCAATACGTGTTTCTTATTTCACACGGTATTTGGGACAAGAAAGGAGGAGTTTATTTTTCTGATCATTTCATTTGCTTCAGAGTTGCTTTTTCTATTTCTAGGGCAGTTTTTTTTTTTTTTTTGTTTTTTTTGTGACTTTTAGTGAGGAAAGCTCTGCATGGTTTCACTGCTTATTCGGATTTTTGGTTTTTCTTTGCTAAATTTTTGGGCTATTGTCTTTTTCATTTTAATCTTTTGTTTTCATTATTTCTTCAGTTTCAGTCTCTCTTTTGTTTCTTTTAACTTTCATTATGTTTCATTCTTTCTTCAATATTTCCTTTTTCTTTCAAGTTCGTATTTGTCTCTCTATCTCTTATCTATCATTTTTTTCTCTTTCCATTTTTTCTCTTCTGCTTTTCCTTTCATTCTTTCCTTTTTTTTTTCATTCACTTTTTTCTTCATTGTTTTTTCTTTTTCCATTTTTTTTTTCTTCATCACCTTTTCATTTTCTTCATTTCTCATTTTTCTGTTTTAACTTTCTTAGATTTTTTTTGTCTCTTATTTTAGTAGTTGTTTTTCTTTCTTTCTTTCTTTCTTTACTTCTTGTTTTTCTCTTCATTTTTCTTATGTTTGTTTTTTCTCTTCTTTCTTACTCATTTTGTTTTTTTCGCTTTCGCTCTTTCATGCTTTCACACTCTCGCTCTCTCTCCCTCTCGCTCTCTCTCCCTCTCGCTCTCTCTCCCTCTCGCTCCCTCTCCCTCTCGCTCCCTCTCGCTCTCCCTCTCTCTCTCCCTCTCTCTCTCACTCCCTCCCTCTCTCCCTCTCCCTCTCTCCCTCTCTCTCTCTCCCTCTCTCTCTCTCCCTCTCTCTCTCTCCCTCTCTCTCTCCCTCTCGCTCTCTCTCCCTCTCGCTCTCTCCCTCTCGCTCTGTCTCTCTCTCTCCCTCTCGCTCTGTCTCTCCCTCTCCCTCTCGCTCTGTCTCTCCCTCTCGCTCTGTCTCTCCCTCTCGCTCTGTCTCTCGCTCTCGCTCTCGCTCTCGCTCTCCCTCTCTCTCTCGCCCGCTCTCTCACCCTCTCTGTCTCTCCCTCTCTCTCTCGCCCTCTCTCTCTCTCTCCCGCTCTCTCACCCTCTCTGTCTCTCCCTCTCTCTCTCTGTCTCTCCCTCTCTCTCTCTCTCCCTCTCTCCGTCTCTCTCGCTCGCTCTCTCTCTCTCGCGCGCTTTCTCTTTCATTTATTAGTTGTCTTCTTGCTTTCTTTCTCCTGTTTAATTCTTTATAGTTTCTTTCTCTTCCTTTTTCTTATGTTTGTTATTCTTGTTTTGTCTCTTTCCTTATTTCATTCGTCCTTTATTTCTCATTTTTGTTTGCTCAATTCTTTCTTTCTTCCTCTTCTTTCTCTCTTTTCATTACTTTCTTTCTCCTTGTTTCTTTTTTATTTATTTATTTTTTTCTCTTTTTCCCCTTTTTTGGCATTACCAATTTCATTGCAATCTTTTTTCTTTTTTGTTATTTTTACTTTCTTCATTCATTTTTTCTTTTTTTTTTTTTTTTGCCCCATTTTTTTTATTTCTTATTCTTTTCATTTTTTCTTCCTATTTTTCTTTCTTTTCTTCTCATATCTTTTTCTTTCCAATGATTTCTTTTTCTTCATCTTTTCAATCAATCTACTCTCTTCTGTCTCTTTCACTTCATTCCATCCTGAAATCCTTTGTCTCTTCCTTCTCTTCATTCGCCCTTAAAGTCTTTTGTCTCTTCTTTCTCTTCATTCACCCTTAAAGTCTTTTGTCTCTTCTTTCTCTTCATTCACCCTTAAAGTCTTTTGTCTCTTCTTTCTCTTCATTCACCCTTAAAGTCTTTTGTCTCTTCTTTCTCTTCATTCACCCTTAGTCTTTTGTCTCTTCTTTCTCTTCATTCGCCCTTAAAGTCTTTTGTCTCTTCTTTCTCTTCATTCACCCTTAAAGTCTTTTGTCTCTTCTTTCTCTTCATTCACCCTTAAAGTCTTTTGTCTCTTCTTTCTCTTCATTCACCCTTAAAGTCTTTTGTCTCTTCTTTCTCTTCATTCACCCTTAAAGTCTTTTGTCTCTTCTTTCTCTTCATTCACCCTTAAAGTCTTTTGTCTCTTCTTTCTCTTCATTCACCCTTAAAGTCTTTTGTCTCTTCTTTCTCTTCATTCACCCTTAAAGTCTTTTGTCTCTTCTTTCTCTTCATTCACCCTTAAAGTCTTTTGTCTCTTCTTTCTCTTCATTCCTTCCTACAATCTTTTCAAAATGGCATCTTTATAACAAGGATTACATCTCTTTTCATTTTTTTCCCATTCTTCTTTTAATATTTTTGGCCGGCAGTCATCAACGTCAACACTGTAACTTTTTGTTCTCAGAACCATGTCTCTGCTTGCGATGACTTACTCTTCATATCATATAATTGTTAGATATATCTTTTCCATCAACTTCCATTCAATATCTCCAGCATCTTTTTTTGCAAAGTTTTTCACGTCATCTTTGATTTCATTGCTTCTGCCAGGGTAATTTTTTTTTTTTTTATCTCTTCCTGCGACAACTCTTGCTCACTTGTCTCTCTTTTTTTTTATTTTCTTTTTCCTTAATATATCACTATTTACCATATTTCCCTCTTCTTTTTCTCTAAATCTTTCTGTTCTACTCTTAGCATTTCTTCCTCACTCACATTCTCCCCTTTCTCATTGTGTATTTGTTCTTTCTCTTCTCTCTTATACATTCTACTATTTCTTCTGTGATTTTTTTTTTTTTTTTTTTTTTTTTTAACTTAACCTTCCTGCCCCTTCATCTATTTTTAAGCTTTCCTCATCCCAGCTTTCTTCACTTTTCTTATCACTTTTTCTTCTTTTTATCTCTAGCCATTTTTCAGTTAATCTTTGCATCTCTGATTTCACTGCATTTATAAATATTTCTTTCTTGCTCTTTTTTTATATCCTTTTGCCTGCCATCTGTTTTTTGTTTTTTTTTTCATTTCATCTTTTTTTTCTTTGTTTATCATTATATTATTTTTTAATTCTTTCTTTCTCTTTCTCGCACTCTCTCTCTCATATTCCTGGGATCTTTTTTCTGTTTGCTTATTTCTTCTTTTTGTCTTGATATACAGGCTTTCTGTCTTTCTCTGTCTCTCTCTCTCTCCCCCCACCTCTTTCTCCCAGACTTTTTTTTTATGTCTTTTCTTCTGTTTGCTTATTTCTTCATTTTTATCTTGATATATGGGTGTTCCCTCTCTCCCGCCCTCCCTCTCTCCCTCTCTCTCTCCCTCCCTCTCTCCCTCTCTCTCTCCCTCCCTCTCTCCCTCTCTCTCTCTCTCTCTCTCCCTCCTTCGTCTCTCTCTCCCTCCTTCGTCTCTCTCTCTCTCCCGTCTCTCTCTCTCTCCCGTCTCTCTCTCTCTCCCGTCTCTCTCTCTCTCTCTGTCTCCCGTCTCTCTCCCGTCTCTCTCTCTCTCTCTGTCTCCCGTCTCTCTCCCTCTCTCACACTTTTTTCTTTTTCTTGCCTTTTATTCTGTTTGCTTATTTCTTCTTTTTTGTCATGATATACAGGCATTCTTTCTCTCTCTCTCTCTCCCACATTTTTTTTTCTTGATGTCTTTTCTTCTGTTTGCTTATTTCTTGTTGTTGTCTTGATATACATATATTTCTCTCTCTCTCTCTCTCTTATTCCTGAAGACATTTCTCTTGTTTAAACTAATACTCTTGATATACATTCTCTATTTCTCTCTCTCTCTCTTTGCCTTCTTCCTCTTTCTTATCTCCCTATTCCATCTTTCACTTTCACCAAAGCAACTATTATTAGTTTTTTTTTTTCAGTTCCTTAACTTTCTTCAGGACCAGATTGGCTCTTTCATTCTTTCCTGGCCAAGTCTTCAAGTTCTTTGAGTACAGGAGAACAAGAATCAATAAAATGTCTGCTTAGTGCAGAAGATGCTCACTACAAAACTTGTTCAGTTGTTTTTTTTCTTTCTTTCATTCCATTCTGACTTCATTTTTGCTTGTTTTATACTTTAAAAGAAGCTGCTTACCACTGCCTATTGCTTGGTGGGTGTTATCTTAAGCAAAAGAAATTCACCTACAATCCAGGATATGAACGAAGATATTTTTTATTATTCTTTATGGCGTGTAACAAGCATTATCTAATATCTAGGCTATGAAGTTACACTCCTACTCTTTTATAAATCTATCAAAGCTTTATATATATATATATATATATATATATATATATTACCAAGAGAATAATATATATATTACCGAGAAAGTTGTGTATATTAATAAGAAATACTCATTTTTCTGTCTGTTAGGAGAATTATATAATTCCTTAATTATGACCTGGGGGGTGGGGAAAGCCATCTAAAATCAACGAAGAATAGATCACTATCATTAAGAAGTCTATCATATTAAATATGCACATTTTGCTGATCTGTTGATTGCTTTGGGTGGGGAAGACATGATTGCCATGCAGTGTAAATTTGATTCCTCTATTTATATCTAATTGTTTTCTATCCCTGAAAACACTCTTCTATCATCAAATGATATACCAAAATTTGAACATGTATATCAGGTGTAACAGCAAAATTGTCCAAATCATGTAACAGCATAATTGTCCATCCCACAAGATGTTTACTATCTAAAAAGAAAAAACACTAAACTGATTGAGTTTCTTTTTTCCAGATTTTCATATAAGACATTTAGCCATCTTGGCATCTTTTTTTTTTTTTTGTAAGAGTCACTGAAAAATCCTATGAGTTATTCAGCTAAAAAAAGAGCTGGTTAAAATTGTTTTGTGTCAGATCCACAGTTTTCTCAACTGAGCAATGGTGAAAGTAAAAAGATCTTTCAGTAATGGTACCAACATTCATACTCTGGCTTCTGTCTTCAAAGTCCATTCAAGAACCATCAAGAAAACAGTAAATAAGTTTAAAAAAGATGGAACATAGGAGAGAGGAAAACTGGATCAGGAGATCACAACAGGAAAAGAGATCATCATTTCAACTTAGTGCTAAAGAGATCAATTAGAAAAGATCCAACTCCTTGCATGTGAGAGATGAGTTTCAGCTATGACAGTCCAAACAGCAGTGAAAAGAGACTTGAAAATCATACATGAAACATGAGTCACATTGTTACACCTGAACAGAAGGTTAGAAGTTGAATAAATTGGGAAATGATCCTGGAGTAATATATATATATATATATATATATATATATATATATATATATATATTTTTTTTTTTTTTAACTTGAGCTCAATCCTTCATGAGTTTCCAATCTTTAGCCATGATTAATTAAGGATGAACATGTCATTTTTGTTTATGATCGATTCATCATGATTCTACTGTTAAGTTTGGAGATCAGAATTCCAATAAGATATCTTTAATCATTTCTAAGATACAATGGTTAAAAACTTAATCTAACAATTGGACAATTTTTTGTTACACCTGGTGTGTGTATATATATATATATATATATATATATATATATAATTTGCATGTGGCCGAGTGGTTAGAACATTTGCATTCTGACCATGAGACCCGGGTTTGAATCTCACCCTGGTCGATTTATCAGGAAGGAGACTTCTTGATTTTATTGGACTGGAGGGGGTCAAT
>OZ010575.1:36344729-36379729 GCA_963932145.1 Acanthosepion lycidas | reverse complement strand
ATTTCTATGTTAGATGGCGACTCCACAAAATTGAAGGAAGAATGAATGTAGCAAGGTATATTGAATATCAGTGTAGGCTTTAAAAATGATGTGCAATTAT
This sequence comes from Acanthosepion lycidas, assembly GCA_963932145.1. Taxonomy (NCBI): domain Eukaryota; kingdom Metazoa; phylum Mollusca; class Cephalopoda; order Sepiida; family Sepiidae; genus Acanthosepion; species Acanthosepion lycidas. The sequence goes on along the minus strand of OZ010575.1, from coordinate 36,379,629 downwards.
GTGTTTCAGCAGGCCACTGCTTCTAAACATTGGTTTGCAAATAATAAAATCAACTGACTGACGTGGCCCAATCAGACCCCTTGCCTGAACCAAATGGAAGATTTGTGTCTATGCTACCCAGCCTCATAATTTGAATGAACTGAAGATCCCTCTATAAAGAAGGGTCGGAAGCATCCAAAAGAATGTCTAAATGTGTTTAGGAAGTGACTTGAGGCCATCACATTGTGAACAAACACTTTTCCATAAAGTACAAGTTTATATATATATATATATATATATATATATATATATATACACACACACACACACCTGACTGGCAGGTAGCATGATTTAGTTTCATATACAATGTAATCTTCAAATGCTGAACTGGGTCTCAATTTAGCATCTGAAGATTGCATTGTGCATGAAATTCAGTCATGTTGTTGGTAAGGGAAAAATGTACATTTATTGACATATAATTCATTGTTCTGTTATATTACATTGAGCACTATTTTATTAATACCAGTGCTCCATATCTGTGTGTGTGTGTGTATATATATATATATATATATATATATATATATATATATATATATATATACAAAAATTATAACATAAATATGTTATAAAATCACTACAAAAATAGGCATTTTTCTTCAACACCTTTGGTGTCTTATCAAGTGATATGTGTTGAAACAAAATGGCTATTTTTGTAGTGATTTTATGACATATTTGTTATAATTTTCAAATAAATAATTATATTCGCTCTGCTCTGAGCACTCTTTAAAAATAGTAATTGTTGGTTATTGGAATTTATTCCATATACACCAATCCAATACTTATGTATGTATATAATATATATATATACACACACACACATTGTTGAATAAATTACACAAAAATGAAAATAACACTATCTCACTTTAACAGATGTATTTACCAAAATTAAACAAAAATATCTTGAAATAGAAATTTATTCAATAAAATTGCCATTGGCTTCAACCACAGCCTCCAGACGAATTTGGAATCTTCCACATCTTTTCAGGACAGTCTCCATGTTTAAGTCGTTGAATGCTGCCATAATCCTCTGCTTTCAGTTCATCTTTGGTGTTACAAGGAGTTTTTTGGATTTTTTTTCTCTCTCACTCAACTGTGCCCCAAACATAATAATCAAAGAGATTGCAGTCTGAGGAGTGAGGTGGCCATATGTAAGAAGTGATATGCTCACAGAAATTGTCTGACAGCCATGACAGGGTTCTCCTACTTCTGTGGCATTGTGCAGAGTCCTGTTGCCAGACATTGGGTCTTCTAGCAGCCACCCTCTTGAATCAGCGCAGCACTACCTCCTCAAGGCACTTGATGTAGACCTCCATGTTGAGTCTGAGGTCATTTGGGAAGATGAATGAAGGCATAACATCATCTTGACTAGTGATCGCTCCAAACACCTTCATAATCACTATTAAAGTCATTCAACTGTTTCCTAATTCTGTCTTCAGTTTGACACCCAAACACTCTGAAATACTCATATTGGAGTCAATTTCAAGCAGTACATTATGGCGTTTTCAAATTTCTGATGGAGTGAATTGTGTCATGTTGCTCTTTTTCACATAGCACAGTCAGTTGGGCGACATCTATGCTGTGCAGTCAACAGAATCAAAAACAATGTCCATGCACTATTTACCCATCACACCCTGAATATCTAGTTATAGTGTGTGTGGTTGTGCATATATATGTGTGTGTGTATAATATATATGTGTGTGTTGTTTGTATACATATATATATTTGTGTGTGTTTGTATACATACATACATACATGCATGTATGTATGTGTGTGTGTTTGTGTACATACATACATGCATGTATGTGTGTGTGTTTGTGTACATACATACATGCATGTATGTGTGTGTGTTTGTGTACATACATACATGCATGTATGTGTGTGTGTTTGTGTACATACATACATGCATGTATGTGTGTGTGTTTGTGTACATACATACATGCATGTATGTGTGTGTGTTTGTGTACATACATACATGCATGTGTGTTTGTGTACATACATACATGCATGTGTGTTTGTGTACATACATACATGCATGTGTGTTTGTGTACATACATACATGCATGTGTGTTTGTGTACATACATACATGCATGTGTGTTTGTGTACATACATACATGCATGTATGCATGTGTGTTTGTGTACATACATACATGCATGTATGTGTGTGTGTTTGTGTACATACATACATGCATGTATGTGTGTGTGTTTGTGTACATACATACATGCATGTGTGTGTGTTTGTGTACATACATACATGCGTGTGTTTGTGTACATACATACATGCATGTGTTTGTGTACATACATACATGCATGTGTTTGTGTACATACATACATGTATGTGTTTGTGTACATACATACATGCATGTGTGTGTGTCTGTGTGTTTGTGTACATACCTACATGCATGTGTGTGTTTGTGTACATACCTACATGCATGCATGTGTGTTTGTGTATATATATATATATATATATATGTGTGTGTGTGTGTGTATCTGTGTTTGTATACGTGTGCGTGTAAAGATATTTATATATTGGTATGCTTTCATTTCATGTTTTTCTTGCTCTTTTTTTTATTTTTTAAACAAATCCATGTTTTTATTTTTTTCATATTTTATCTTTTTAAATAGAATGTTCTCTTTAAAATGTCTTCAGTATCTCAAGGAAGCAGTTTCCCTTTTGGTAGAGTTTATGTCAGGATTTTTTTGCAAACTCATTAATCCCACCTAATGCCATTGTCTAATAGTCAATCACCAAAATGAGGCATTTTTGTAATTTTATGATGAGTCATTCATTCTGTGAGTTGTTCAGATGATTAATCTCATTTGTTTTTGTTGTCACCACAATGTTTCAGTTAATCCATTCCCAGTTCAAGCAATCTATTTCAACAGAATATAATTGACTCGTCTGATAGTATATGCTTGCTACCATATTTGTGGTTGGTTCATTTTTTTTTTTTTTTTTTTTTTTTTTTTACGGCAAGGTTCTCCCTGTACAAGACCCAGGCCCAGGAGCTACTTGAGGTGGAGGGTTATGTTAATGAGTAGCTTATATGGATAGGAGGGGACGATAATGGTTGACTCTAGACTTGGACACGTTAAGATTGTAGTAATCAAGGGAAACATTCTCTTGAGAGTGTGTGCTATAGGGCAGTGGTTCATGGGAAGAAGCTGTTTGAGTGGAATATATATATTGCCAATGGAATATGGAGGGTGGTTTGATATTATGTAATTGGCATAGGTGGGTCCTAGCCATGAAGGCCAGACCTGGTGGAACCAGGAAAGGCTGTTCGTCCAAGCACTTTCCATGGTAGTAGCAACAGAGCAGTAAGGGGCTTACCATATCCCGCCTGTGTGTAGGAGAGAGAGAGAGAGGTTGGAGTGTGGAAAATAATTCTTATCTAAATCGGAGACACTTTTGAACTCTATCAAGACTGGAAAGTGAAGTCTAGGCAGCTTCTGCCCAAGTATGACAACAGTACTCTTTTTTTTTCAGCCTGATCTGGCTGTTAGAAAGCTAGAGAATAAGATGAGGAGTCAGATACCTACTGGAATCTTTTTTTACCTTTTTAAAATGAAATTTTACTGCTCCTTAAAGTCCTAAGAAACAGGGAAAATAATGTTAGAAATAAAATGCAATGTAATGTCAATTTTCCTATATGAATTGAGGCAACAGAAATGTTGTTCTAGAGAAGAAGGCTGAAAATACCATTAATGGAAGGATAGGAAGTTGTGGGGGGCCATGATCAACATCATCCTGAAGGGATGAGGAAAACAGTAGGTAATCTACATAACATTCCTATGTAAATGGATGGCAAAACAGGGAAGGGTAGTAAAAAGATAAATGTTGCTAAGAGTGACAAAGGATAAGAAGTTGTGGAGAGCCATTATCGCCCATCTCCTGAAGGGACAATGGAAACAGTAACCTCACTGATGACTTTGTGTGAATGCATGTCAAAACAGGGAATGGGAGAGATAATAAAAAGACAAAGCTTTCCAAGAGTTACAAAGGATAGGAAGTTGTGGAGAGCCATGATTGCCCAGGTTTTGGAAGTAAAAAAAAAAAACAGTAGCAGTATTGATAATCCTAACTGTAAAGAAAAGAGCCCAGCCCCAACAAAAAAATGGATCAGTTGTTATTAACAATAATAACATAACAAAAATATTTAAATGTCTAAACAACTTTTTAGATAAAAAGCATTTTAAGTTGGAAAAGGCCATTAGGATTGATGCAATACAACATCCGAATAATTAACTGCAAAATTTTAAAACCTAACCCCAATTCCTCTTTCATTCACATTATTCATAACTATTTTAATAGTAACCTTCTACTTTGAGTGGCTCACGAGCTTTGTACTGGGTGAACTCTACTAAAAAAAGAAAAATTAATAAAAGTGACTATAGCTATTTATGTTCTTGCCAAATACATTTTTAAAAAATTCAATGGAAATGATACATAAATCATCAATATCTGTCTATATCTCTGAGATGAGGTATCACGTACACTATTTACATTATTCGGACAATTGTCCTCATCTTTGTCGCCATATTTATTACAATGTTTCAGCCATTGAATGCTCCGGCCTTCTTCAGATGGTTGGAATGTCGAACTGAACGCTTTATTTCGCTCACTGGGGTAGACTGTTCTAGTTCCACGTGCCATGTCTAATGAATGTCAGTTATCTCCTGTTAATTCCCCTCTCCAAGTTCTCCACTGCCTTAACCAGGTGGAGAACTTGGAGAGGGGACTTGATGGCCACCCTACCAGTCATGTGACAGCTCGACCTGCCATCTGCAAACTGGACGCCACTTTGTGGAAGACCATGTAACTTCCTCAAAGATACATGGCACTGTGAATAAAGGCGTTTGTTAGATCCAGTGACAGGACCCAGAGAGTTGTGAGTTCAATACCTGGTTAAGGCAGTGGAGAACTTGGAGAGGGGAATTAACAGGAAATAATTGATAACTGACATCCATGAGACATGGCACGTGGAACTAGAACAGTCTTACCCCAATGAGTGAAATAAAAGGTTCAGTTTGACATTCTAACCATCTGAAGAAGGACAAAGCATACAACGGCTGAAACATTGTAATAAATATGACAAGAAAGATGAGGACAATAGTCCGAATAATATAAATGCATTAAACATATCTTTGCCATTCTTGCATCAACTGAGACACAAAATTGAGAATGCATTTATTGAAAATGAATAAAAGCTTAAAGATAAGCTACATAAAAGTTTGTGTTACAATGCCAACATCTACTACAATATGGTATCAAGACATGACCTCTCAAGAAGACCCTCACCTCTCACATCCCATGCCCTCAGGATCATCGAGGAGATATCAAAACTTGTGTCCAATCAAGAGCTTTGCTGGCTGGGTCACATTCTTCATTGACTTGACCACCCTACCAGAGTCATGTAATAGCTCGACCCGCCATCTGCAAACTGGAGATCACTTTGCGGAAGGTCATGTAACTGCTGGAGGGACATCTTCTGCCAGGAATTCCAGCAGATCAATTTGGTTCTAGAGCAGGGGTCAGCAACTAACAGCAAGCATGCCACACATGGCACACCAAACAATTTCCAATGGCATGCAGCCACAGATGACATCATGATGTCCGAACCAATAACTATTACAATGCAAAGAAGATATAGCTCGCTATTTACATTATTCGAACTATTGGCCTCATCTTTGTTGCCATATTTATCAAATTTTGGTTGCTGTATACTTCGGCCGTCCTCAAGGTCACATGGTACAGTGAATAAAGGCGTTAGTTATATCCAGTGACAGGACCTAAATAGTATGAGTTCAATACCTGGTTAAGGCAGTGGAGAACTTGGATAGGGGAATTAACAGGAGATAACTAATAACTGACATCCATTAGACATGGCATGTGGAACTAGAACAGTCTACCCCAGCAAGTGAAATAAAGGGTTCAGTTTGACATTCCAACTACCTGAAGAAGGCCAGAGAGTACAACAGCTGAAACGTGATAAATATGGCAACAAAGATGAGGACAATAGTCCGAATAATGTAAATATTGTACATAATACCTTATCTCAGAAATATAGACAGATACTGAAGATATAGCTGTTTCAAAACTGCTCACTCATTGGGCTCCCATTAATAATAAAAACTTTAAAAAAAACTTTTAAAAACAGTTTATTTCTATTAATCTGGTTTACATAATATTGTATATATTACTATATAAAATATATTGTAGAACAGGTATATTAACCTTGACTTGTATAAAAATACATATGCTGTTAATACATTGAATGATTTTAAAACCCTAAGTCAGCACATAGATTGCCAACCCTTGTTCGAGAGGAAGTTCCAACATATTGTCAAGATCATGAGAGCTGAAGGGACAAGGTGGATCTCATGGGCTCAATGCCTTCAGAGCATGAGATTTAGCAGTAGCAGCATACATATACATTCATAAGGCATGAATCTATCCACCCTACATAGCAAAAATTTGAATAGTTATATTAACCAGTCTAAGAGAAAGAAAACTCTAAACTCTTAGCCATGGAGTAGGCAACAGGAAAATCCAATAACCTTCCCAAGAATACCCATGCATTTACAGAAAATGAAGACAAGGAAAATGTGGAGAGCCATGATCAATGCTATATCCTAAAGAGATATAGCATTTAGAAAGTGAACAAAAAAGATATGTCTGCTAATATCAAACGTTTTTCTTTCTTTCTTGCTTGCTTTTTCTGTCTTTCTTTCTTGCTTGCTTTTTCTGTCTTTCTTTCTTGCTTGTTTTTTCTGTCTGTCTTTCTTTCTTGCTTTTTCTGTCTGTCTTTCTTTCTTGCTTTTTCTGTCTGTCTTTCTTTCTTGCTTTTTCTGTCTGTCTTTCTTTCTTGCTTTTTCTGTCTGTCTTTCTTTCTTGCTTTTTCTGTCTGTCTTTCTTTCTTGCTTTTTCTGTCTGTCTTTCTTTCTTGCTTTTTCTGTCTGTCTTTCTTTCTTGCTTTTTCTGTCTTTCTTTCTTGCTTGCTTTTTCTGTCTTTCTTTCTTGCTTGCTTTTTCTGTCTGTCTTTCTTTCTTGCTTTTTCTGTCTGTCTTTCTTTCTTGCTTTTTCTGTCTGTCTTTCTTTCTTGCTTTTTCTGTCTGTCTTTCTTTCTTGCTTTTTCTGTCTGTCTTTCTTTCTTGCTTTTTCTGTCTGTCTTTCTTTCTTGCTTTTTCTGTCTGTCTTTCTTTCTTGCTTTTTCTGTCTGTCTTTCTTTCTTGCTTTTTCTGTCTTTCTTTCTTTCTTGCTTTTTCTGTCTTTCTTTCTTTCTTGCTTTTTCTGTCTTTCTTTCTTTCTTGCTTTTTCTGTCTGTCTTTCTTTCTTGCTTTTTCTGTCTTTCTTTCTTTCTTGCTTTTTCTGTCTGTCTTTCTTTCTTGCTTTTTCTGTCTGTCTTTCTTTCTTGCTTTTTCTGTCTGTCTTTCTTTCTTGCTTTTTCTGTCTTTCTTTCTTTCTTGCTTTTTCTGTCTTTCTTTCTTTCTTGCTTTTTCTGTCTTTCTTTCTTTCTTGCTTTTTCTGTCTTTCTTTCTTTCTTGCTTTTTCTGTCTTTCTTTCTTTCTTGCTTTTTCTGTCTTTCTTTCTTTCTTGCTTTTTCTGTCTTTCTTTCTTTCTTGCTTTTTCTGTCTTTCTTTCTTTCTTGCTTTTTCTGTCTTTCTTTCTTTCTTGCTTTTTCTGTCTTTCTTTCTTTCTTGCTTTTTCTGTCTTTCTTTCTTTCTTGCTTTTTCTGTCTTTCTTTCTTTCTTGCTTTTTCTGTCTTTCTTTCTTTCTTGCTTTTTCTGTCTTTCTTTCTTTCTTGCTTTTTCTGTCTTTCTTTCTTTCTTGCTTTTTCTGTCTTTCTTTCTTTCTTGCTTTTTCTGTCTTTCTTTCTTTCTTGCTTTTTCTGTCTTTCTTTCTTTCTTGCTTTTTCTGTCTTTCTTTCTTTCTTGCTTTTTCTGTCTTTCTTTCTTTCTTGCTTTTTCTGTCTTTCTTTCTTTCTTGCTTTTTCTGTCTTTCTTTCTTTCTTGCTTTTTCTGTCTTTCTTTCTTTCTTGCTTTTTCTGTCTTTCTTTCTTTCTTGCTTTTTCTGTCTTTCTTTCTTTCTTGCTTTTTCTGTCTTTCTTTCTTTCTTGCTTTTTCTGTCTTTCTTTCTTTCTTGCTTTTTCTGTCTTTCTTTCTTTCTTGCTTTTTCTGTCTTTCTTTCTTTCTTGCTTTTTCTGTCTTTCTTTCTTTCTTGCTTTTTCTGTCTTTCTTTCTTTCTTTCTTGCTTTTCCCTGCTTGCTTTCTTTCTTTCTTGCTTTTCCCTGCTTGCTTTCTTTCTTTCTTGCTTTTCCCTGCTTGCTTTCTTTCTTTCTTGCTTTTCCCTGCTTGCTTTCTTTCTTTCTTGCTTTTCCCTGCTTGCTTTCTTTCTTTCTTGCTTTCTTTCTTTCTTGCTTTCTTTCTTTCCCTGCTTTCTTTCTTTCCCTGCTTTCTTTCTTTCCCTGCTTGCTTTATTTTGTGCTTTTTTCTTTCCCTGCTTGCTTTATTTTGTGCTTTTTTCTTTCATGCTTTCTTTTTTTCACTTCCTTTTGTTCCAGTTCTGGTCACTATTCATATCTGGAAATTACAGAAATCCTTCAAAATTAGCAATAGTTTTCAGGGCTTCTTTATGCAGTATCAGTAAATGCCGAAGACCCATTAACAGCATTTTCCATTAAGACATTCTATTATCAGTTAAAAGAATAATGCATCAGAACTAAAATAGAATCTAATGAACTTTTTATATTTGAAAACTAGAAACTATGAAAAATTTTAACTTTTATCTTACAAGAAAAAAAATTAACAGCACTACATGGTGTCAGATTTTATTATGCAAGTCTGTTTTCAAAATAAAATTATTAACCAATAGAAATTGGGAACATTTTCAAGATATAATTATATTAATATAAGTTTCTACTGAACTTAAAGTGGGGAGTACAAAAAAATGACTTCCTCTGTCAGATTTTATTATGCAAGTCAATGTTTTCAGAATAAAATTGGTATTAACCAACTGATGTTGAAAAAGCTTTCAAGATGTATCTGCATTAAATATGAATGTTTCTACTGGACACAAAGTAGGGGTTCGGTTTTCTATAGTTATTAATAAATAAATTGATCCCCCAGTATTATTTCATGACATCATATTTTACAATGAAAGTGTTTTCGCAATAAAATTCCTATTAACCAAATGAATGTTTCTACTGGATATAAAGTAGGGGATCGGTTTCATATTTTTATTAAGTAATAAAATGACCCCCCCCCCAGTATTATCACATAATGCCAGATTTTCTTATGCAAATCAATGTCTTCACAATGAAATTGGTATTAACCAACTGATGGTGGGAAAATTTTCAATATATACTCAGGCTATATCCAGGTTGTATGGAGGTCAGTGGTAGAATCTAACAGTCAAGATTTGGCATTGAATGTCAACAGTGTCATACAAAAGATCCTTCATACTGGATCAAAGTCAGATGGTATTAAATTATTCTAAGTTAGATGGAAACTGTAGGAATAAACAGTGGTTCTTTGTGTCCCCTAATATATGCACAACCAAAACCCCTATGATGACACATGTAAACATCAACTGGAAGAAATGTCTGGATTCTATGGGGTGTCCTGACACCTAGTTAGTTAGACTAGCTATCACCCAAGGCTAAAGAGCCTAATTGCTATTTAATCCATAGTTAGTGGGAAATCCAAAGGATTTGTGCCAAGGACATTTATATAAAAGGGAACACAATAGACTAGGCCACAACTTGAACTTGGCATGCCAAATCCACTTTCCAAGTTGATAACCATTACAATATATGCACATATTTCAAAGAAATACTGTTTGTGATTAGACCAAATGAAAGCAGCAATCAACAAAAGCCATCCAGAATTATTTAGAGAAATTGTGTAACATTCCATGGCAATAATTCTACATTGCTTCATGTCTAGGTAGCATAAAGTTTAACAACTTTGAAAAAGAAATCGCCAAGCAGAGTTTGAATTTCAGTTGTGTACATTCGACCCACATTTTTGCACAAATGTCCTTGACAAAGGTATGAATCTGTCATTTTGTTTAAATATTGTCCATGCAGTACAATGCCCAAGAGCCACTCAAGGTAGAAGGTTACTGAATGTGATTGTTTTAAGGGCATAAAACGAAGAGGATTGATTTGTTTTGTTATGGCTTAACAACCCTTTGTGTGTTATTAAAAGTCAGAACATATTTCACATTGATAAGCAAAAGAACAAATAGGAAACATTTATCAATATGACATGTTTCTTTTTTTTTATTAAATCTTCGTCAGGGAATGAGATATGGAGAAAAAGAAATTCTGGTATTTTTATTTTTGTGCTCTTTGATTTTAATTTGTTAATCATGTTTCACATGCACTTGACTTGTTAAGCAATATTAGTATAATTTGTAGCATTTCAAATTCAAGGAAGTTGAAGTGCCAAGAAATTAATGGATTCCAAACCTACTCAAAAAACATTTACCATAATACGCATTTTTTTCTAAGAAATAACAAGCAAAATTAAGGGTGCGTATTATGCATAACCACAAAAAAAATCTTTAAAAAATTGTCATTTCATAGGTCAATTTCAGTTGTGAAATGACCACTCACCACAAACATATAACAATTTGACACTAACATTCTGTGATTGGAACCCCCATAAGGGTGTCAAATACAATCATATGTACCTAACAATACTTACAAATTTAAAATAAAATAAAAATTATCATAAAACTAAATTAGAATTATATTCTATGTTTAAAACCATTTTTTTTTAATAAGAGTAGGAAATGCTGACCATAATGAAATTGGAGAGGTACAATTTATAGAGTTTGATTACCAAACAAGGGTTGGATATTATGCGTTAGTAGAAGCATTTTCCCACACATTCAGCACAATTTTTAGAAGTGTATATTATGGATGAAGGTGCACTATACATGGGGAATTATGGTAAGTATATAATAATTTTAGTTTGTCTATATGGGAGTCAGATGATAATATATATATAATCTTGAGTGTGTATATGTATAATAGTTTGTTTTTGTTTTTTTAAGCAACATATCAACTCCTTATGGGTCATTTAATGCTAAAATTTAATTTTCTTGGGAGCATTAGTAATTTCTTTTACAAAAATGTATTGCTGGCAATCTTTTTACTGTGAAAATGTATTGCTGGTATTTTTACTATAAAAATCCATTTTTATACTTTTATAGTGTTTTGGCCCTGGTTTAGGGTTTAACTATTTCCACATACCTAGGACCTTAACAGATATTACCACCCCAGGTCAAGGTGGACCTAGGAACAACAGCAATTAAGATGTGGTTCCACACTCTCAGAGGCCTTGCTGCTGGATGTGATTTATCATCATGCCTAGGACAGATTTCAAGTAGATATTAAGTTCAGCTGTTTTTCACATGTTGATTTGGGAATGTCTTTACGTACATATAGTTTGCTTTAGATAAACATACGTTGCATTCTTTAAGAATAAAGGTTGATGTAATATAATGTTTTTGACATGTGTTTATGGTTGGTAAAATATTTATTAGTAACTTCTTGAAAATTATGGTCTTTTTTATTTAGGGGTGTAAAATAAAATTCTGTATTCATATTTCACATTGTGCGAGGTTGCTTACAGTACCTCATGCATCCTGGGTAAGACAATAAAACTACATCTGGCAACAAGTCCTCTGATTGGGAGGTTTTGAGAAGTGTGGAACCACCTCTTAATAGCTGGTGATCCCAGGTCCATCCTGACCCAGGATAGTAGCATCTGCTAGGGTCCCAGCAATGGGCAAATAGTTAACCCCCTAAATGGGGTTAAAACACTATGAAAATGTAAAAAAGGGTTTTAATATCAGCAATACATTTTGGAAAAATATTACCAGCAATGAATTTTTCAAGAAAAAAATTATTACCAGCAATGAATTTTTCAAGAAAAAAATTATTACCAGCAATGAATTTTTCAAGAAAAAAAATTATTACCAGCAATGAATTTTTCAAGAAAAAAAATTATTACCAGCAATGAATTTTTCAAGAAAAAAAATTATTACCAGCAATGAATTTTTCAAGAAAATAAATTATTACCAACAAAACATCTTTGAAAGAAAAAGAATATATCTGCAATACAAAAAAAATATTTCCAGAAATAAAAATCTTCAGTATCTGTCTATATTTCTGTGATGAGGTATTATGTACCCTATTTACATTATTCGAACTATTGTCCTCATCTTTGTTGCCATATTTATCACAGCGTTTCAGCCATTTTACACTCTGGCCTTCTTCAGGTGGTTGGAATGTCGAACTGAACCCTTTATTTCGTTCACTTGGGTAGACTTAAGGACTTAAGAACACATGGAACAGTGGATTGGTTAGATTCAGTAACAGATCTACCAAAGAGTTGTGAGTTCAATACCTGGTTAAGGCAGTGGAGAATTTGGAGAGGGCAATTAACAGGAGGTAACTGATAACTGACATCCATTAGACATGGCCCATGGAACTAGAACAGTCTACTCCAGCAAGCAAAATAAATGGTTTAGTTTGACATTCCAACCACCTGAAGAAGGCTGGAGCATACAATGGCCAAAATGTTGTGATTAATAGTGAATAAAAATCTTGTCTGCATTAAGTAAACCATTGAGGTTGATATGCTGTAAACCAAACCAAACCAAACCAAACCAAACAGTACCTCATGTTTCCAAGCCATCTATCTAAGTACAGACGAGGATTGATGATGATTAACTTCGGAATGGAGTAGGAAGAGTTCCATATTATGAGGGTATGTAGGATAGATATTAGTTAACCTGGGATTTGAAGAGGTTCAGTTTTTAGTGTTTGTGGAAGCATTCTCTTGGAAGTCTGTCTCCACAAGTGACAGTTCTGGGGAAACAGCCGCCTAAGTGGATCTCCAACCTTATAAAAAGAATACAAAGGGAATGAGGATGATTTGACATTGTCTGTGACATAGTGAGTTTTATCTCTAAATGGTCTGAATTGGGAGAACTAAGTAATGTTGCTTGTTTGAGCATTTGCCAAAGCTATAGTGATAGAGTAGCAAAAGCAACCCCACCAACAACTATGGGTTAAATAGCAGAATAGCTCTCTAGCTATGGTGGGCAACCAATCTAGGAGAAGGAAAATTCAAGACTGCACATAGCCTTGGTGAGGTGTATATTATGCAGTCATTGAAAGGATCATGGCGTTCACAGCTAATTGTGGCATGAGGTTGTTAACTCTGTGATCTTGACTGAAGTTAAAAAAATGTTTCTTTGGTGACCTGACAAAAATTTGCTGTAACTTGGTTGCAGTGTTTTGACTGATCTTTTAATGTGCATATTTGATTGCAAGATATTGCACTTTGGAATACCATTTGTTTCAGTCTTTAAGAATTCTCTTAAGGAAAAAATTCTTAATAAAAGGGAAAAAAAAAGTTCTAGAAGAATAGACTTACGAAGCTACCTGAAAGGTAGCAGTCATTCATGGAAGACAATGGTATGCACACACACTCACATGCATACAATCACTCACACACACATACACACTTCATCACACACATACAATCACTTATACACACGCTCAAAACATACATACTCAATCACATACACACATTCACTCATACACATTCAAATACACACACACACACATACAAATGCTTACACACTCATACTCTCATTCACATATACACACACAAAGGCATACACTCACACACTCAAATGCATATACACTGCCTCACATACTCTTTCACAAAAGCATATACACTCACTCACCTACACACACACTCAAATGTATATACACTCACATACACACACACACTCAAATTCATATGCATACGCTTTCATACGCATTCATGCACACATCCAAGAGAGAAACGAAGATATGCATATAATCTGTAGGACCATACTTGACATTTTTATGACATGCATAAATATATACAGTGGGGGGGGAATTGTTGTGAGGAGTGGAGGGGAGTGTGATGGGAAAGGAGCGTGTACATCTTCATTCTTTTCTTTTCTCCTAGTTTTGATTTCATCCTTCACTCTTTGCATGCAAGGCTCAACTGACTTAGGAAGGTGTCTATAAAATCTGCCATAAATTTCAAGCCAGGCTGTAAAATATAGTGTCGCTCATGGTCTCTAGGCATGGATCAGGCAATGGAAGGAATGAAAAATAATCCTGCAAGTCTCCAGGAGAGGAACAAAAAGATGAGAAAGTACAGGGATTGTGCCACAAGGAACGCTTTCGGAAACCCTTCTGATTTTGCACCAACCTTCTTCTTCCTTCCTGAATTCTTTCTTTGATAGAATAATTTTTCTTACATCTTCATCTGTTTCCTCTATTTCTTCTGCCATTTGATTTATTTTTCTCATTTTCCTTTTCTTCAATTTTTTATTTCTTTTTTTTTTTCTCTCATTCATAATTCCAATGTCCTTCATTTTCCTTTTCCTCCATTTTTTTTTTCTCTCATTCATAATTCCAATGTCCTTCATTTTCCTCTTCTTCAATCTTTTATTTCTCTCGTTCATAATTCCAATATCCTTCATTTTCCTTTTCCTCCATCTTTTTTTTCTCTCATTCATAATTCCAATGTCCTTCATTTTCCTTTTCCTCCATCTTTTTTTCTCTCGTTCATAATTCCAATGTCCTTCATTTTCCTCTTCTTCAATCTTTTATTTCTCTCATTCATAATTCCAATATCCTTCATTTTCCTTTTCCTCCATCTTTTATTTCTCTCATTCATAATTCCAATGTCCTTCATTTTCCTTTTCCTCCATCTTTTTTTTTCTCTCATTCATAATTCCAATATCCTTCATTTTCCTTTTCCTCCATCTTTTATTTCTCTCATTCATAATTCCAATGTCCTTCATTTTCTTTTTCTTCACTCCTTTATTTTTTTCTGTTGGTCATAATTCCATCTGTTATTTTCTTATGTTTTTGTTTTTCCTTCATCGCTGTTGTAACCTAGAAAAGGTTAGTGAATGAGGAATAACCAAAGTGGAGGTTGAAAATGAAATGGTAATCTTTATAACATCAACAAAATACAATACTCGCCAGTGGTGTGAACTATTTAGACAGCATATAACCCCCACTTACAATAGTGTCCAGCATATTTATGAGGATTGGGACATGCCTATTAGTTTTCATAGGTATGGTATATAACAATTACTTTTTTTTCTGACTTTTAAAAACTTTTAAATGCCTTTTCCTTTAATTTTCTTCCTTGAAATTCACAATCTTCTTCCAATATTCTTTATCTCTTCTTGTACAAAAGCATTGCACCTGTTAGATTTACCCCCAACTACTCTGTCAAAACACTTTCTAGGTATCATTTCCTAGGACTATAGAAGGAAGGACACAAGTTTCCACTTTCTCTTTTCATTCTAGAATGCAGTTGATAGAAGTTTTGTCGTTTTCCCTTTTAGAGGACAGTCACCATGCTATGTGTGTATCTCTTGTATTCATTTACTCAACCATACAAGCACATTACTGCTAATGTTTAATTTTTTTTTTCTGCTGTGTACACACGAGTGTATTTTCCCTCTTTTGTGAATCATATTAATCGTTATATAAAAATACACGTTGAAAGTTATCCCTTCTGAAAATGTTGAATAATAATACCTTATTGTATGCAGAGCTAAGGAGACTAGAAATCCTAATTCGCTCCACAAGAACTCATTCTAGAATATCTAAACTGTCAGTTGTCTACAACTGCTTTCTCAGATCAACCGTTAAAAATGGCTTCCATCAAATGAACCCTGTAGTATTTAGCAAGGACCATACTTCAAGCTTTGGGTTCTGGTACTACACAATCACAAACAAAGAACTCTACCAAATAACAGAAACCACATCACTTGAGGACTTTTGCCAGCAACAGCAATTAAATGGATAGCACATGTAACTCGAATAATGTCATTATCAATATGCTGACATTCCACACTACATCAAACAAAAGATTAGGAAGGAAGCCTATTCAATACTGGAAATAGCAATACCAGTTTGTGGACTTCAGATATACTGTCTACTTGGTCATTGATGGTTGAATACTGATATTCATCAGGTTTCTTCCTCTTTTATGTCTTCCATATTTATTCATGACAGATTTTTCTAAGTGCTTTTGAAGGTCAAGTGACACCAAGCCTATTTTAGCATCGCTGTCTCTTTCTCAAGATCTGAAATTGCACTGAAATATTCTTTGTTTTTTGTTTTTTTTTTGGGGGGGGGGCGTTTTCTTTTTTAGATTATTATTTATTTGAGTTTTTCTTGCATGACATTGGCACTGACCCCATTACTCTTAATCTTATTGGTATAGTTCGCCCATTGTTCAGTTCGCTCTCCTCCCTGGCTTTTTGAACAGGAGTAGGGGTTCATCCCTTTTCTGATAGGATTACGTTTCCAGTTCCTTCAATTTGTTACTTCTAATGGCTCCGATTTTATTTTGTAATTATTTTTTTCCTCTCCCAATAGGAATAGATATCTTTGCCTATCATCTGGTTCACACTCCTCCCAGGTCTTTTGAACAGGAGTAGAGGTTCGTCTAATATCTACTTCAACTCTATACTTAATGTCTCTGCCTAAACTCAAGAATTTTACTTTTTTTTTTTTTTTCTTTTCTTCAATAGGAGTAGATATGTTCACCTATCATCTGATTCACATTTCTCTCTGGCATTTTGAACAGGATTAGAGGTTTATCCCTTATCTCTTGTTTAAGATTGAGTTTCCAGTTGCTTCTAAAGTTTACTTTCACTCTGTGTAGTCCCTTGTGTCTTAGTGGCATTACCAGCTTGCTTAGGAGGAATTGATGACAAAAGATTAAAACATTGTAGACTGACAGTAGTCTCTTCCATAAATTGTCACTCTACAATGTCAGTAAGTATTACTAATCCTTTCCTTTTAAGTTTTTGTTTGATTTGTCACTTATAATTATGCTAGATTTTCTGCTATGGATATGATTGTGAATAATGATGGTTTCAAATAGTGGAAATAATTTTAAGTGACTCGTCAATTTTCAAGACCTCAGACAGTAAGCAATTTCTGCAGGATTGCTCTGCCTAAGATAGTTATTCTTTGTAACATTGTTATGCTGGTTGTGATTCTGATGTTGTCAAGGTGATTCTGGAAATTCTTTGAAATTTGGAAATGAACCAAATGCTCCAGTGAATACTTGCACAATTTTATGTACATTCCACATTCTCCCTGCATTTGTCCTCGACTCGGATACATTGACAATTTTTTAAAACTTTTTTTCTTTTACTTGTGATGTAGTGATCTTCAAGCACACTGCATTTATCAACAGCCACAAGAACTTTTACGGTCAGTATCATGTCTGGTCTAATGTGTTCAATAAGTCTGACAGTTTGAAGCCATCACCATGTTGATTTCAATAATAATGATAATATTTAATAATCAATTCCAAAAAAGTTCAAGTGACTTATCTGGTTGATCAACCTAAGAGTTTTACATCAAAACATCTGGCCTCGATTAGCATTTCAATGTGAAACTCTTGAGTTGATCAATCAGATAAGTCACTTGAACTTTTCTAGAATTGGACCAAAGAGATGGATGTCTGATGGTGCTATGTCTGGTAATGAAAACCCAAAGTGGAGCCATGAAAGCGGATAGCAGTCAACACTGACAATTTTTCAGTAACTCCAGCAGCCAGGCCGGCCCTAAATGTAATGCCCTATATTTCTTTGGATCTTGTTGGTATAGGCAAAAGGTGTGGGCCCATGTAGTCTGGACAGAGCATGGCCTTCATATACCATTGCCAAGGCCTTCACCCTAGGGAGGAGACTCTAGTTTCATCATCAAAGGACTGAATTTTGACCAAACAGGGCATTACCTTTATTTTGTGAGATAAATGGCTGCCAACTATTATACAACTGAAAAACACATGAAAATTATGAAAATTTAACAATTTTTTCAGACCAGAAGAATTTCCACCAAAAAGCACTCAGTAGAGAACTAGAGCTATGATACTTAATAAATCAAAAGTTCAAGTGACTTATTTGGTTGATCGACTGCAGAGTTTTACGTCAAAACACCTGGCCCTGATTAGCATTTCAATACAAAACTCTTGAGTTGGTCAAATAGGTAAGTTACTTGAACTTTTCTGGAATTGATTATTGAATATTATCATTATTACTGAAATGATTGTTTTAAACACTGGATATAATTGAAACATTTAGCACTCTGCATCATCTATTAGGTTGGTGCAAAAATAATGTCGTTTTCTCACATATGTGAGAAAACGACATTATTTTTGCACCAACCTAATATAAATATTACTTCCCCCTTTTACTGTATATGGAATCCCCTCAAAATAGTCTTTTATGCATTAGTTCTATATATTTGAAATTTCAGTAGCCTGGCTCTCAATTTTAGTGTAGATTGTTTTAGTTGTATGCCATTATATTTATTAAAGCTCTTGGTGTCCGTTGGATTTTAAACCATCCCACCTTGAGTAGATCTAATTTTTTTTTTCACTATTAGCTTGTATCCTGCATTGTGTTGCTATTGATTTTGTGATGATCAGTGATTTTTATGTATGAGCCTGGTCTTAGGTTTATTGTCAGGAATTGTGAAATCAGTGCACTCTCAATGCATTTTCTTCTAAATGAATTAGGGTTGAAACTGAGTGAGCAATAACTAGCCAATACTAGATGAGATATCTCTAGATATGGGATGGAAACAATCTACCACCGTGCAACAAAAGAAATAAGATAAAAAAAAGAAAATGGAACAACAAGGAGACTGCAGTCAGTTTCTTCTGGCTTGTAATAAAGTTCCCTAATCCATTTCCTTCAATCAACAAAGTAGGATAGGTCAAACAACCCAACAACATATGTCTTCTGTTCATTACGACAGTTGCACTTCTCTTTGTCAACTTTTAAGCACTTTTTATAGCTTGAGTGACAGTTCAAATTTGCATAGGTTAAGAGATTCTCATGAAAGTCTATCTGACTCGGAGATCTATTTCTCTTTTTTTAAGTATACGACTTGTAAAGCCACCATTTTCTTATTGAGAACATTTTACATGCAAGGCATGTCCAAATTCGTTTTCGTGCCTGAGGTAAGCCATTTTCTCTGGTGTTACATTTTTCATTTTGTCTTCCTCGAGGGATTTAAATCTGTTTTAATTATTCTACAGGTGTTCCCTGAAGTAAAAAAAAAAATAAAAATAAAAATAAAAAGGTTAAGAAACATTGGTTTAAATAAAATATATTTTAAAATTTTATATCCACTAGAAATCCTAGAGGGAACATTGGCACCCCTCCCAAAATAGGGTAGTTTAGCCTTGTTTTGCAGTAATAATAATAATAGAAAATAATTAAAAACATTTTTTGCTATTATTATTACTATTATTTCTATTATTATTGCTATTACTGTGCCATAAATACAGTGGATAAAGGCGCTGGTTAGATCCAGTGACAGGATCCAAAGAGTGTGAGTTCAATACCTGGTTAAGGCAGTGGAGAACTTTCAGAGGGAAAATTAGCAGGAGATAACTGATAACTGACATCCATCAAACATGGCAAGTGGAACTAGAACAGTCTACCCCAGTGATCGAAATAAAGGGTTCAGTTCGAAATTCCAACCACATGAGGTAGGCCGGAGCATACAACGGCCAAAACATTGTGACAAATATGGCGACAGAGATGAGGACAATAGTCCGACTAATGTAAATACTGTACATAATACCTCATCTCAGAAATATAGACAGATTATTACGTCATTATTTTTGCATCAATCTAATATTATTGCTATTACTATTATTATTATTATTATTTTTATTTTCTTTGCTTTCTGGCGTTTACACATTTCTTTCCGGGTCCCACCCAGGGACCTAAGGTTAGAAATGGCATCATGACACTTTTCACTGACAAAAAAAAAAAAAAAAAAAAAAAATTACATAGATAGAGCCCTTCGTAAAGTGTGGGCTGTACTTGTCAGAACAATTTTTTGTATCTCCTTGAGGCATGGGCTTCCAGGAATCCCTGCAATTAGTCTACTGCAATCTTTTCCAACCAGTCCTAGGGCTCCAACTACAACAGGGATTGTTGATGTTCCCATATGCCACATTTTCGAGACCTCTATTTCAAGGTCCTTGTATTTTGACAGCTTTTTGAATATCTTCAAAGATACATTGCAGTCAGCAGGGACTGCCATATCAATAAGGAGGCACCGTTTTTGTTTGTGGTCTTTAATAACAATATCTGGTCGGTTGGCCTTGATTGTTCTGTCAGTGTGAATTGTGTAGTCCCATAGAATTGTAACAGGTCCTATCTCCGTAACTGGGTCTGGGTGGTGTTGGTACCAGTTTCTTTCAATTTTCTTCCCGTAGAAGTTGCAGATTTTCCAGTGCAGATATTGGCCCACTCTGTCATGTCGGGTTTTATATTCAGTGGGTGCCAACATCGTGCAACCTGATACAAGATGATCAATCGTTTCTGGATAATTATCACAGAATCTGCATTTTGGGCTGACACAATATTTTAGTATATGTGCTTGATAATTCCTAGTTAGCAAGTATTGGTCCTGCGCAGCAAGGATAAAACCTTCAGTTTCCGCTTTCAACCCTGCACTGCGTAGCCACTGATGGGTACGGGTTTTGTCTACATCAGCTTGGTTGATACGGGCAGAGTATTGGCCATGAAGCGGTTTATCTTGCCATCGCTTCTGTATCTGGTCGGTTGCATTCGTCTTTGCTGTCTTTTTCAAGTATTTTGCAGTTTCAGCCGGTGTATTGTGCTGTAGTTGCATCTCTACGCCCATTTGAAGCTCCAGTTTGAATTTGTTGGCTTCTTTCATTACGGAGTAAAGACGCTTACTACTTTCATGTTCCTTGACGCATACCATCATCCAGTCTTCTGTAGTTTCCAAGTATTTTTGGAGGCCAATTGTTGTAGTTTTGTAGGACAGTTCTAGTTGAACTAATCCTCTGCCTCCTTCGGATCTGGGCACATACAGACGATCAACATCAGCTTTGGGATGATGCATGCGGTAGCAAGTGAGAAGCTTTCTCGTTTTGGCGTCCATTCGCTTAATTTCAGCTATGGTCCAGTTAAGGACATTAAAGCTGTAATGCACCACTGGGACAGCCAATGTGTTTATAGCTGATATTCTATTTTTTGAGTTTAGTTCAGTATTTAGTATCAGACGTACACGCCTGTAGTACTCTTTTCTTATTTTTTCTTTCATTTGGGGGTGTTGTATGCCATCTCCTTCGCTAATTCCTAGGTACTTATAAGCTTCTTCATGCTCCAATTCCCTAATCTTTGTGACAAAATCTAAATCTATTGAGGGTGTTTCTGTAATTCTACCTTTCTTGAATGTTACTTTTGCACATTTATCTAATCCGAAGTCCATACCTATGTCGTCACTAAAGTATTTTACAATATTATTATATTATTGTACAATATTGAGGAGGCCTTTCAACTCATTGTCGTCTTTGGCAAAGAGTTTGAGATCATCCATGTATAGTAGGTGATTGAAAATTTTCTTATTTATTTTGTAACCATAGCTACTGTTGTTCAGTTCATGTGTAAGAGGGGTTAAGGATAAACAAAACAGAAGGGGTGACAGAGAGTCTCCTTGAAAAATTCCACGTCGGATATTCAGACGGTTGGATATAGCAGTGCCCCCGGTGTGCCTAAGGTATAGTTTTGTGTTCCACATCCCCATGCTGTGCTTAAGAAAGTTTAATACCACAGGGGAGACTTTGTACATTTCCAAAGCCTTAAGGATCCAAGAATGTGGAACACTATCAAAGGCTTTACGATAATCAATCCACGCTGCACTGAGATTTCTGCGTCGTCTCCTGCAATTTTATTATTATTATTATTATTGCTATTATTATTGTAATTATTATTATTATTATTGCTATTGTTATTATTATTACGATTACTACTGATATCATTTCTATTATATGTACTATTATTAGTATTATTATTATTACTGTTATTATTCAAACAAAGACACCATAAGTGAATACCCAAATGTAAATCTAAAATGAAACTTGTTAAGAAACAAAAATCAAAGTTCCCTAATCTGTTTTCTCGAACTTTCAACCAAAAGAACAGCATGAGTGAAACAATCCAAGGTAAGCCATTTTCTCTAGTGTTACAATGACCAACTAAGTTTTATAGTGGCACTCCCCCATATTTAAAAAGTTTTCCTTTCTCACATTTCTCAGTGCTAGACCCTATAGGCCCCCAACTTATTTGAGTCTTGGGGCATTGTAGTCAGTTTATTCTGGGTTGCAATAAGGATCCATAATCTGTTTCTACAAACCTTCAACCAACAGAGTAGCATAAGTCAAACAATCTAACAAAATGTCTCCTGTTTGCTAAAACAGTAGCATTTCTCTCTGTCGCCTCTTTAAGTAATTTTTATAGATTGAGTGACAGTTCAAATTTGCATAGGTTAAAAGAGATTCTCACAAAAATCTATCCAACACAGAGATCTAGCTTTTTTTTAAATATACAACTGCAAATTTTTTACTATTATTATTACTATCATTGCTATTATTATTACTATTACTGTTATTATTCAAAAAAAGACACCATAAGTGAATAACAAAATGTAAATCGGTTAGGTTGGTGTAAAAATAATGATGTAATAATGTCGTTTTTTGACGTATTTTTTAACGTCAGAAAACGACATTATTACGTCATTATTTTTGCACCAACCAAACTTATTAAGAAACAATAATGAAAGTTCCCAAATCTGTTTCCTCCAACTTTCAAACAAAAGAACAGTGTAAGTCAAACAATTCAAGTTTTATAGTGTCCCCCCCCCCAAAAAAAAAAAAGTTTTATTATAATTTAGTGATCTGGTCAATGACTAAAAAGGTAAACATAAGGGCTTACCAGCAAGAAGTTAAAAAATGCTTTGAAGTAACTTCAGTCGGGAGTTGCTGGATTTTTGCAGTATAGTTTGTCAGTCAGTGAATGGTGGTAAACAAACAGCTCTCAAGCAGATTTCTACAGCAACTGACTTTGCCAGCCAACTCGCTTAGTTTTGACGACAACCAACAAATATGAATAACTGGATGAATGATCTCCCACTTGTATGATCATGTGAGCCAGAAATCGGAAGTTTCATTCATAAAAGTTGATTCTCTTAACAAGTTTACAGTATCTTTTGAACATCCAGTTTTGTCTGCTGCTCTTACTACACCTGTGGGGTTTTTTTTTTCCATCTCTTGTTCTTGTTGAATTTCTTGTGCTTCACTAATTTCAAGAAAGTTGTACCTTTTCCTGATTTTGGTCATGATTCAATTCCCATTATCAAGTTTTATTGTCTGTACCAATTTCTTTCTTTTAAATGTTGTCATAGCACATTTTTTTTCTAAGCCAAATTCCATGGTGAGTTTGTGGGAAGTTCTGTTGTCCAAAAGTTTTATATTATATCCAAACATCCAAATTCCAAACAATAATAAAATAAACATAAAGAGTGTCACGGATAAATTATCTAAATTTTGCAAAAATGAAAATAACTGACATCTCATTTTAACAGATATATTTACTAAAATTACATAAAAATAGCTTAAAATACTATGTGGAAAATTGTGAAAATGGCCTACCTCGGAAACGTCCACAAATCTGTGCATTGTGCAAACTCCGATTGCTCAACGGTAAAAAGAACCAAAATGCCAGGCAGTCTCAGACAGTTAGTGTGAAATCTCGTTGTCTCGTCATTCACATGCAAATTATGATCGGTCCTCGGCTGTATAAAGCAGGCGCGTTTTTGTTTCTGAGCACTGAGTTTTTGCTCGTGAGAAGGTTGGACATGTGACACTATTTTGTTGGTTACCCTCCTCGCGTTTCCTGTCTGCTATTATCAGTTGAATCGTTGCTTTACCACCTAATATACTAAAGAGTAAATTATTTAATAAAATCACTACTGGCTTCAACCACAGCCCCTAGATGACTTTGAAATTTCTTGCAACTTTTCTGGATGATCTCTTTGTTTAAGTTTGTGATTGCTGACATAATCCTTGCCCTTAGTTCATCTTTGGCATTACAAGGAGTTTTGTTGGTCTCACAACTGTGCTCCACATATAATAATCAAGGGGGTTGCAATTTGGGGAGTTAGGTGGCAAAATCTAACAGGTGATGTGATTGCAGAAATTGCTTGACAACCATGACTGGG
Organism: Acanthosepion lycidas; assembly: GCA_963932145.1. Classification (NCBI taxonomy): domain Eukaryota; kingdom Metazoa; phylum Mollusca; class Cephalopoda; order Sepiida; family Sepiidae; genus Acanthosepion; species Acanthosepion lycidas. The sequence continues at coordinate 36,355,434 of OZ010575.1, read as the reverse complement.
TTCTGCTTGTGTGGTATGGTGCAGAATCCTGCTGCCAGACATCAGCTCTTCCAGCAGCCACCTGCTTGACTCAGGACAGCACAACCTCCTCAAAGCACTTAATGTAGGCCACAGTGGGAAGGGATCACTCCAAACACCTTCATAATCACCATTAGATTCATCCAACTCTTTCCGAATCCTTTGCACCTGACACCCAAGTACTCATACTGGAGCTTCTGGTGTGAATGCCAAGCAGTACAGCATGCCGTTTCCAAATTTCTAGCAGAGTGAATTGCGTCATGGTGCTCTTTTTCTCACAGAGGGTGCCCCAACTGACCCTACTATACTGTGCAATCAACAAAAAGAAAAATGCCCAGGCACAATATTAAAAATATAAAATGGCGACAATTTATGCATTGCACACTGTAAGTATGCCAGTTAAATCACTTGTATTTACAAATATATGAACATGAATTTAAAAGTATCAAAAAAGAATAAAAAAATAGTCTTTAGTCAAGATAGTCTTTGGATAGTTGGTCTAAAGGAAATGCTGGCATTGAGAAAAAACTTTTATCTTCAATGAAGTTTCACTTATAGTGAAAGCTGTTGCTGCTGGAGATAATTTATTTGAAGTTGCTGACTTTTTTTTTTTTTTTTTTTTTTTCAGCACACACTGGGGGCAGGTGAGGAAAACCACATCTTTTCTTCTGTTTGAATGGCTTAGTTAGTTGCAGCTTTGCCCCATGAAAGTAAGAAATTTTTCCTGAAAGTAGGCTTGAGAAAAATAAGGTTTAATTTTTCTCTGATTGGTCAAATGTGTCATATGATGATGTTAATTTCTAAACAATAGATACTTTGATTTTAAACAGTATGCTTTGTATTGTTGAATCTTTTTGGCATGTTTGTAAATATTGTGTCTGTGAGGAACAAGAAGACTTACTTCCCACAAAGCAAATTTGCTTGGCGTGTCAGTTCCTGTTAAGAGATCGTGGGCAGACGTGCAGGGGGGAAAAAATTTAAAAATTAAAACAAAAAAAGACTAAGAATTCAAACCAGCTTGAATTTATAAAACTGGAAGTCTCGGGCGAACGAGAAGTAAGTGTCGTATGCAAATTGTAGTTGCCCCTGACATGGGCATAAATAGGAGGAAGACAAGAGGGCGCATTGTTGCCATGATGGTGTACATGCATACTAACAAGACTAGAGAATAAGACAACTCAGTTGGTATACCGGAGGACTGGACAAAAGCAAGCACTTTAATCCATTTCAGTCATCGCAAACAACAGGTGAACTGAGTTACCCACAGTGTTATTAGGTAGAAAATAAAGTTTGGGCATGTTCTAATATGTTATGTATGTAGGTATGTGACTGTGTTGAGAATAGGGTTTAATTTCCTATAAGTTTACCACTGGTTTTCTTCATTTATTTCTTGACTTCATATCTTCTTATTTATTATTAATTCATTAGTTAGCAAGACTGTTAGGCCCTGCCTATGCCTAATAAATAATGGACTATTTTGTTTTGATCACGTGGAAAGAAAGGGAAAGACAATTCTTGGTTTTGGTGGAAAAATGAGAGAAAGAAAAGGGAAATAGAATGAAAGAATCACATTTAGCTGATAAGAACAGATACTACACTTTGATCTTAGCTGAAAGGCCAAGAAGATATTCACTAACCACCCCACCCGGTCGGATGTGGCACAAGGCAGAGTTTATTGTGGGGTATCCGAGCCCATAGGCTCGGCCAAAAATTCCCCATTGACTCCGTAAAAAACGAGGTCGGGTAGCTGACTACCACCCCAGATGAGACTCTGCTCTTTGGCATAGCCTCATCTGGGTTCCTCTCTGCCCGGCAAGCACACCAGGAAGTAAATTCCACAGTGAATCATAGTTATCTTCCAAGCATAGCTTAGATGTGGCACAAGGCCGATAGTATGGGGCACCTAGTGGGGATTGAACTCACTACTCAGTTGTAATTGTTCTAGAGAAACAAGCTTACTAACCATTACACCACCTCAAGGTGCCCTGAAAGGCTGAGAAGCAACTATATTTTCTTGCCACCCCACAATGGTAGGATGTTTAATGTGGAATGTATCCGGGCCTAGTCCAAAAATACCCCAGCCCCTGCAGCCATTGGCATCAGTATTACTATCAATCCCCACTCTTTAGTGCAATAGGGGAGGTATTAATACAGCTGTTTCCCAAGATCAGGCAAGTCTCAATAATATTTTCAGTTGTGTGTCTGTCTGCAGACACACACAACTGAGTTGCACTCTATCCAAAGACACACACACAACTGAGAGATGAAATGTAGTTTATCTGCCCGAAGGCAGATGCAACATTTTGATCTCTTATATACCATACCTATGAACACTAATGGATATGTCCCAATCCTCATAAGTACGTTGGGAACTATTGTAAGTGGGGGTAATATTCTGTCTAAGTAGTCCACCACTAGCAGTAGTTTACCTACTTCATGTTGCTGGTGAGTATTGTATTTTGTTGATCTTATAAAGATTACCATTTCATTTCCAACCTCTGTTTTGGTTATTCCTTATTCAGTAACCTTTTCTAGGTTACAACATAATCCCAGCCAAAAACATGAGAAATTTGGTGACCATGATAAAAGTGCCATTTTTTAGACACAGTATTGAACAATAGAAAATCAGTAAGGCAATCACAAAAAACGTTTTCATAAACGAAATAGCATCGTCTGTTGAATTATTTCAAAATTATTATTATTAAAAAAATGTTTGATAAGGTGGGGATTTGATAATAATAATAACAATGGTATGATTAGCCATTTTTGGACTTCTCAAATTCACTGCTATCAATCTTGCTTGTACTGATGGAAGTTTGTCTCCCAACCTTTTATTTAAAGTTGTGTGGAAAGTCAATATTTTCATTATATGTTTATTTTCCCTTCTTTTAAGATGTGTTATCCATTTTAGTTGCTGCAACTGTTTGAATGAGGGGTAGGAGGAGAAGGGAGGGAAAGAAGGAAGAGGAGGAAAAGATGAAGGAAGGAGGAAGAGGAGGAGATGAAGGAAGTGGAGCAGGGAAAGGAGAATAATAATAACCACAATGAAAGTGAGGAAAAATGTAAGCAAAAAAGAAGCAAAATGAATGTATGTAAATTATAATAACTAATTGTAATAACAATAGTAAAAATAATAATAATGATCATAATAAAACAAAGCTAACCACCCAGACATTGTTATTATATATTATTTTTTTTGATATGGCAGTCCCTGCAGACTGCAATGTATCTTTTGAAGATCTTCAAAAAGCTATCAAAATACAAAGACCTTGAAATCAAAGTCTCAAAAATGTGGCACATGGGAACATCAACAATCCCTGTTGTAGTTGAAGCCCTCAGATTGGTTGGTAAAGATTCCAGTAGATTCATTGAAGGGATTCCTGGAAGCCCATGCCTTAAAGAAATACAAAAAATTGTTCTCACGAGTAGAGCCCACACCTTATAGACCTTTATCTATGTAAAATATGTGTGTGTGTGTGTTTTTGTTTTTTTTTAATTGGTGAGTAGAAAATGTCAGGATGCCATTTCTGACCTTAGGGTACCTGCGAGGGAACCAGAAAGAAATGTGTACACACCAGAAACCATAAGAAAAAAAACAATCATAATAATTATAATAGTAAGATCCTTCACCTGTCTCTAATGGCTTCTGGTCTTAACTGTTTGTAGACGTACAACTACTGGCTACAGTGCTCTTTCACTACTTCTGTTCATAAACAAAGATGCACGGTGTGTCAGGTCCTAGGAGACATGAATAACTGACTATGGCTAGGCAACTGTCAAGCAATCTTGTGGTACTGAATGAGATCTTTACCACAGCCATTCACCACAACATTATAACATTTTTTACCTCAGTTTAGACGTTAACTCTTTGCCCATAACTGGGATCCTAACAGGTGCTTCCACCCTGGGTCAGGATGGACCTGGAAATACCAGCAATTAAGAAACCACCTGATCAGAAGCCTTGCTGCTGGACGTAGTTTATCGTCATACCCAGGACGAAAAGGTTTTTTTAGGGTTTTATAGTTGTTTCTTTGATATATCGAACTATTCATGTAAAATATACTTTTCTTCATGAACAGTGAGAAAGATAAAAAGAAAAAGATTTAGGAATTAAAAAAAGTAGAAAAACAGAAGAAAATGAACAATACAAAAAGAAAAAAAGGTGAGCAGAAAAAAGGAAAGAAAAGAAAGGTGAACAGAAAAAAGGAAAGAAAGAAAGGTGAAAAGAAAGAAGGAAAGAAAGAAAAGTGAACAGAAAGAAAGAAGGAAAGAAAGAAAGGTGAAAAGAAAGAAGGAAAGAAAGAAAAGTGAACAGAAAGAAAGAAGGAAAGAAAGAAAAGTGAACAGAAAGAAAGAAGGAAAGAAAGAAAGGTGAACAGAAGGAAAGAAAGAAAAATGAACAGAAGGAAAGAAAGAAAGGTGAACAGAAAGAAAGAAGGAAAGAAAGAAAGGTGAACAGAAAGAAAGAAGGAAAGAAAGAAAGGTGAACAGAAAGAAAGAAGGAAAGAAAGAAAGGTGAACAGAAAGAAAGAAGGAAAGAAAGAAAGGTGAACAGAAAGAAAGAAGGAAAGAAAGAAAGGTGAAAAGAAAGAAGGAAAGAAAGAAAAGTGAACAGAAAGAAAGAAGGAAAGAAAGAAAAGTGAACAGAAAGAAAGAAGGAAAGAAAGGTGAACAGAAAGAAGGAAAGGAAAGAAAGGTGAAAAGAAAGAAGAGTGAACAGAAAGAAAGAAGGAAAGAAAGGTGAACAGAAAAAAGGAAAGGAAAGAAGGAAAGTAAAGAAAGGTGAACGGAAAGAAGGAAAGGAAAATCTCTAATAAAAGTAAAAGGATAAACAAAGACAAAAGCAGTGAGAAATTGAGAAAAACGAGGAAACATGAAACTAAATTAAGAAAGAAAGAGAAACATTTCTCAAAAAGGATAAAGAAAAAAATAAAATTCTAGAAAATGAGGAAAGGATAGAAACAAAGAAAACTAGAACGAAAAATAAAGAACTATTTACTTTATTGTATTTGATTCGTGTGAATTCCTTGATCTTGATAAACTGTAATTAACATCATCTCATTAAGAGTCAAGAAGAGGCAAATGGGGAAAATAAAAGAAAATATGAAAAAAAAAAAAAAAGACATCCATTTTGAGTATCCATTTATCTATCTATACATACACATTACCTGACATCTTATCTCTTTCTTTTCTTCTTGCCCACCTTTCTTTGGTTTGGGATATAAATAGATTACCTTGGTAACAGCTTTACAGTACCCTAGAAGTACAGGGTGGTGTTGTAGATATATAGAGAGAAGAGTGAATGAAGGAGAGAATAATTAGAGAGCAATATTAAGTATTTAAGCTAGAGGGAATACATCAGATAAGAGAGCTTCAGTAAGTGTTTTAGAAGAGAAACAATAAGAAATGATTAAAGCTGTGAGTAAGTAGGTCATCATGAAGAGCTAGCGTAAGTATAGTAGTTTTTAATACTAAAGTTCACCCCCCCATACAAGGCTCAAGAGCCAATCACTGTATCAAATTACTGAATGACATGAAGATAGAATACAGTGAATACAAGGGAGATAGATAATGGCTGACCCTTGCTTTGAACAGGTTGAGATTGTAGTGCTCAGGGAACCATCTATGTAGGAGTCTATTCAACAAAATAGCATTTCTTGGGAAAAAGCTGTCTCGATGGAACTTCCTCCTTACAACTGGAATACAGAGGAAATGTAGGTGAGACAGCTGCATGGCCATAGCATGGAGAGTCAAGCTGTAAAGGTCTGAACTGGTGGATCTGAAGAATGCAGCACATCTGAACATTTGCATTGGAAATAGTGATAGAGCAGTAACAGCCATGCAACATTCCCTCTGTGGAGAAAGAAGTGGCAGGATGGAAAATATCATACCCCACAAGACGGTATAAATGATTTTGAACTCTATCAAAACTGTAAAAGTGAGGATTGAACAACCCCAGACCAGATATGGCAGCAATAGCTCTATTTTAGGTGTAATCTGACTATTAAAGATGGTAGTAGGTCAGAGAGTTGAAGACAAAGGTTCAAAAAGGCAAAATGTTGAACAAAGAAAAAATGAACATCATGATTTTAAAAACTCTGTTCAAATAATCAATTAAGCTATTCTAAATGTTTTATTGCTTAGCTTTGGCATCATACTGCTCTCTATTAATCAGCACAGAGATCCTTCCCTGCCCTCCATTAGAATGTCTGATGTTCAACTTCTCGAGAGCAACTCTCTGCGTCTGCAGAGTAGATCTGGAGGATCGATTCCGGGGAGAAAAATTTCCTGGTGCGGCACAGGGAGCCAACTTTCCTTGTGGTGGATGAAGCAATTGACTCAATGTATTTGTTCCATCTCAGGTCGGCCATCAACGTGAGACTGATCTCAGTCTGATCTCAGTCTCACGTTGATGGCCGACCTGAGATGGAACAAATACATTGAGTCAATTGCTTCGTCCACCACAAGGAAAGTTGGCTCCCTGTGCCACGCCAGGAAATTTTTCTCCCCAGAATCGATCCTCCAGATCTACAAATCAATAATTCGTCCTTCCATGGAGTATTGCTGCCATATATGGTCTGGAGCCCCTTCTGTTTGCCTTGGGGTTCTTGATAGGCTCTGGAGGTGGATATGCAATATAATTGGCCCTGCTCTGGCAACTCATCTACAGTCATTTTCTCACAGATGCATCATCGCCTCTCTCTGTCTGTTTTAATACTTTCATGGCAATTGCTCCGATGAGCTGCTTTCACTGGTTCCCAGACTTCATGAATTCAAGTGCCCTACGAAGCTGGCATCCCGCTCTCACCACTTCACTGTCAAAACTCCTAAATGTAGCTGTCTCTTCTACTCCAAAAGCTTCATGTCTCACACCTCTCGCCTGTGGAACTCCCTTCCCTATTCCAGTTTCCCTGAGAGCTATAATCTCCAACTATTCAAATGTAATGTCAATCGACATCTCCAGTTACCTTGATCTATCCACTATCCTTCTCCTCATCCTTTCCTCTATCACTCCTATCTGATCTTGCGCCAAATTTTCTGTAACCCCTTGCATCCTAGTGGCTTCCTGCCTTGCTTGGGGTGAAATGCTTAAAAAAAAAAAAAAAAATTAAAACTGATTAAGCCTCCATATTAATGGCTTGATATGAAGGGGGATATTATGTTCTATTTTTTTACCAAACTTATTGAGTCTTTATATATATATATATTAGGGACTATAAATAAGTGATTACCTCCCAATTCAATTTATTTACTAAATTCAATTATTCTTTCAAGTTTTAAATCATCATAATTTGGATCTATATTCAATATTTATTCTATTCAGCACTTTGTCTGTCCATCATTTTGTCTTTCTGCACATGAATAAAGATGGCAGAAAGAGTCAGGTACTTCCTGGTTTGGTAGAATGAAGGGAATCATTTTTCAGCCTGAGGTCTAGAGTGAATTTGAGTCCCAATAGACATTCAAAGCATGGAGTCTCCAGCCCGGATATGGTAGTAATACTGCCATTTTAGGTATAATCTGACTCTTGTAAAGATAATGCATTGCAGAAGTCAAGTAGTTTCTGGATTGGTAGAATGCACCAAACATATTTCTATTTGTGTTCCAATAGACATTCAAAGCATAGTCTCATTGAGTGGCAACCATTTTGAGTGCAGAAAACTCAGGGTCTGCTTGACAATAAAATGATACTAGCTTGACTACTGAGGTATTGAAAGTTAGAAGACTGTTTTGTTTTTGGATTGAGCTGTTAGATTTAGATCAGAGGAGAGATCAGCTGCCAGAAACATTTTGATTTTTGGAATATTTGCTAATGATCTGAAAATTTTGCAAAGCAAATTATTAAAAGAAAAATGGTAGTAAAAATGTAAGACCAGGAAAAGAGATTTAAGGGGAGGCCTGTATTGATCTCTTCTTGGTTTCAGAAAACTGGCCATTCATTACTTTATCCAAGAGTAAAGATCTGGCTATATTTCTGAGATGAGGTATGTTCGTTATTCTGACTATTTATTACGTTTCGGCCTTATTTCGCTCACTGGGGTAGACTGTTAATGGAAGTCAGTTATCTCCTGTTAATTTCCCTCTGAAAGTTCTCCACTGCCTTAACCGGGTATTGAACTCACACTCGTTGGGTCCTGTCACTGGATCTAACCAATGCCTTTATCCACTGTGCCATGTGTCCTTGAGGACATCTGGGTATGAATTTCTGGGTATTATAAACCTGATGTCTTCAGCAACCATTTTTACCAGTGCTCATATTGCAATTTTTTGCTGTTATCATTTCATATTTTTACCAGTGCTCATATTGCAACTCTGAGAGAATTACAAATCCTACCAGGATTCATTATTGGCGGCCACAATCTTAACTATAAAAGATATGCAGATGACACACTGTTGACACAGAAAGGAAACTACAAAACCTCCAACAGAAGGTAATGAAGGAAAGCAAGAAGAAAGGACTAAGCAAAAACTAGAAGACAGAATGCATGGTTATCAGCAAAAGGGTGAGCCCAAAATGCAAATTACAGTTCAGAGATACTAAAATCAAGCCAGTACAGAAATTTAGATATCTGGGAATTGTTCTAACAGAGGACGGAAAGTTTGACACTGAGATGTATTCCAAAAGCTAAGCAGAGTATTAAGAGACAGGAAAATTTCATTAGAAACAAAGAAAAGACTACTAAACTGTTATGTGATATCTGTCCCCCTGTATGGTAATCTTCTCAAAGATGAAGAGACTTGAAGCAACAGAAACGTGGTTCTACATAAAGATGCTGAGGATACCATGAACTGAACATGACAAGATTTTTGAGGGAATAGAAATGAAGAGGAAGCTTATACTTAACATCAGGAAGAGGCAGCTGAAATTTCTGGGGCATGTAATGAGGAAGGAGGGCTTGGAAAATCTGATACTCACAGGGCGGAAAGAGGGACAGAGGATAGCAGTCTGATGGGCTTGAGAAAATGGATAGCAGAATAGGGTTTGGGAGAATTAACAAAAAGACAAAGCTTAAGTGCAACAAGGGACAGGAGGGAGTGGAGGACCATGATTGCCTAAACCACCAAGTTCATAGTCTACCAAACTTTTGTAATCTCAATTCTCCTGTACACCAATGAGCCTTGTGTACTCTATCAAAATGACATCTGCAAACTTGAAAGATTTGATCAAATGAAACTGTCAAATGCTGTGGAACATGTGGCAGGACTGGATCGCAAACAATGAAGTTCTCTTCCGCACAAAGATGAAGAGCCTAGAAACCATCATGACTCATCACCGTCTTTGATGGGCCAGACACCATGCCCAAATGCCAGACATCTGCCTACCCAAACAAATCTTCTCAGGGCTGGCATCTCCCAAGTGACCATGCAGAGCTATGATTCAATGTTCGGCTCCAAAACACCTTGCTAAGGACAGAAATCGATCTGGTCAATTGGGAGACGGAAGCTTCAGAAAGAACCACTTGAAGAAGTGTGGTCCATGAAAACACAACAGCCTTCCAAAACACAAGATAAATAGAAAAGATGAAAAGAACCCCCCAAAAAAAGCCAGAGCTCTCCATCCCATGAACCCTCCTAGCCTATGATGTGGTGGCTGTGGGCATCTCTTCAAATCCAATATAGGACTTACTTCACACAGAATGAAATGTCAATGAGCACCCCAATAATTAGCAACTAGATCTACCAATGACAAAATGACATACATAAAGTTAAGAGCCAGATTTTATGCAGTGTTATTTGGATTGCAAAAAAGGAGTTTTAGTTTTTAATGGTAAAAGATTTGCATAAGAGAGAGAAGTTTGTTTTAGAGAAAGAAAGATTTGTATAGGAGAGAGAGAGAGAGGCTTGTTTTAGAGAAAGAAAGATTTGTATAGGAGAGAGGTTTGTTTTAGAGAAAGAAAGATTTGTATAGGAGAGAGAGAGGCTTGTTTTAGAGAAAGAAAGATTTGTATAGGAGAGAGGCTTGTTTTAGAGAAAGAAAGATTTGTATAGGAGAGAGAGAGAGGCTTGTTTTAGAGAAAGAAAGATTTGTATAGGGGAGAGAGAGAGGCTTGTTTTAGAGAAAGAAAGATTTGTATAGGAGAGAGAGAGAGAGAGGCTTGTTTTAGAGAAAGAAAGATTTGTATAGGAGAGAGAGAGAGAGAGGCTTGTTTTAGAGAAAGAAAGATTTGTATAGGAGAGAGAGAGAGGCTTGTTTTAGAGAAAGAAAGATTTGTATAGGAGAGAGAGAGGCTTTTTTTTTTTTTTAGAGAAAGAAGGATTTGTATAGGAGAGAGGCTTGTTTGAGATAGACAAAGATTTGTATAGAAGAAAGTAGACGTACATAAAATTGAGAGTTGGATTCCATCCAATGTTAATTTGATTGTAAGAAAGGAGTTTTAATCTTCCTCTCTAAGTTCTTAAAATGAATTTCCAAAAACCTTCTTTATCCAACTTTCCACAATGTCACATTTTTTAAATTATTTTTAAAGATTTTTAAGATATATCCAATGTTTTTTTTCAGAAAGCTATGAAGCCCCAAACCCATTAACAGCTGAAATTGATGCTACATAGGAGATAGTGACATACTTGATGAGAACCAGTTACTAACGAGAGAAAGAAGAAAGCAGAAAATGGGTAATTAAAGAAAGCGTTTTTAGTGACAATATTCAAAGACTATAATGAGGAAGGTATTTGAAGATAAAGAGAT
>OZ010575.1:36299729-36334729 GCA_963932145.1 Acanthosepion lycidas | reverse complement strand
CATATCCAAAAATTTACTAAAAGCCTTAATCATTTCATCCACAGTTGACTAAAATAGACCATGGTTCTATAGAAAAATAGCGAGTCAGTGATGGTATGCAAGCTATGCTTCTTACCTAATTTATCCCTACAAATTGAAACAGAAATCAAATTATTTTTCCAAAATACACAATGTCATTTTCTCCTCTCTTTCTGATAAATGACTATATAAAAGTTAAATGATTCTCTAATCTTTTACTGATTGCTTTTGTGCTAATAACCTTGTAAAAAGTAGAAATTTCTCTCTTTTCACCACAACTAAAGGTTAAATAGCAGTATAGACCAATCTCATAGCTTTGGGTGGCAACCCATCTAATAGTAGAGAATCACTGTATTCAAAATCATGGAGAGGGAGACTAGAAACCATTCCACTATCTTTCTGCAGAATGTCATAGCAATTTACTGATAATGATACAATGAAATCTGTGGAGAGTCATGCTGATATATATCTTGAAAGGACATGGCATCTAAAAACAAAATACCTTACCATAACAATAACTCTCTGAACTCAAAATGAAAATCCATATAAAAGAATTGAAATTAAAACTGGGCAATACCAGGTTACCTTATTATATAAGTGAATGTTTGTGCACCTGTGATGTACATATATGTTTAAGTGCATGTGTGCATATGCTTCATATTTTTTGTTAAAAAAAAAAAAAGAAATCTTCATCTAAGTCAATAAAACCCAGTCACCATATAATATAAAAAGAAAAAAAAAATAGCCAATGAATGAAAGAAGAATTGAAAAATGAAAGGAAGGTATGAAAGATTTACTGAAATATATATATATATATATATATATATATATATATATACATATACAAGGATATTACACCAAAAACATGTGAAAATCCCTACACAATTGCAGTTGTGTTTCAATGCATCTCATCAGGTGATTGTAAATTATTGGCAAATGAATGATTTAGCTGGATTTAAAAGCAAAATACAAACTCTTTTTATGAAAAAAAACAAAAAAGGGATTATAAAGTTTGTGGGCTTTACTCTGATCGACCAATCAAATATGAATAGCGTTAAATTTAAACTAAGCAAAGAAACAAAAATTAAAAATTATTTTTTTTATAAAAAATAATTTTTAATTTTTGCTTCTTTGCTTAGTTTAAATATATTTGTAGATTGGCAGCTGATGGCAACCGGACATAAAGTTGATACATATGGTTACATAAATTATACAAACCAGAAAAATTCAGTCTCCTAAGAAATGAAAGTTGGGTGTTGAGGTAATTTAACAAAATGCTAAACAAGTTAAATGCTTTGTGAATTTCGTACATAAAAATTTTTTTGTAGTTGACAAATAAATAGCTTCTTTAAGAAACTAGTAAATGATTTAAATATATAGAATTGTTTGGTAAATTAATATGCAACTGTTAAATAAAGAGCCTTCATATAAGATGTTAAGAATACTGACCAATCGATGTAAAATTTTAAATTAAATGTTACGCATGTTGGAATTGTACTCTATTCATTCTCATTGTAATTGGATATATATATATATATATATTAGCTTAAAAGCCACCCTATCGGACAACATTTAAGCTAGCTCCTGCAGAAGGCTCTTGAATGGGCCTTCATCACAATAAGTAGGGAGGAGTAGATGTAATAGAAAACAATAAACTACGGAAGAACTCAAAATTGATTGCTGCATTTAAGTATTGTATTAATATTTAAGCCTACCTTTTAAAAGTTCAATAATAATAGTTTTGCCACCATTTAATTTAAAGACAATTTGATGTATGTAGGTCCTTACTTTCCATACAAACAATTATTTTTATTTCCTGGGTGACTTTCACTGGATTTTGCAATTAATTTTGATTATTCTCAAATTTATTTCCAACTTATAAAAATTGCTATCATAAAAGAATTTCTGAAAACAATTGCAGAGATGAAAACCTCTGAATCCAAAATTTCAGCAATACAATTCCAGATCCAGCCAAGATTGTTTTTTAATTTGATCACAGAGCCTGATTCCAAAATGGTATAATACGTTGGACTAGGGCCTGTAGGAGTAAAGTTGAAAAGGTGTGACACAGTGATACACTGACATTCATATTTATTATATATAATTACTATAAGTATTATATTTAATGTCGGAGTAGACGTCCCTGTTTTTTAAATAGAGTAACTGACATCTACCAGCCTGGATTTTTTGAGTCATTAATAAAGAACAATATCCAGGTTCAAAACTATATTCCCCTTATGGAGAGGAAACCCTCATATTGCCAGGTGTGCTTTTAGAGTGGTCAGAGTTGATGATCTTCCCTAAGACAGCAAGTTATAAAAATTGTTATTTAAAAAGAACACCAAAAACAATGGATCACTGGGAAACCAAAATTTCAGGATCCGACCTGGAATATTTTACATTTGATCATTTGAGTTGGCCTGATTCCAAAATGATATATGTTAGACTAGGGCCTCTAGGAGTAAAGCTGAAAAGGTGTGACATACTAATATTTGCATTTATCAAAACATTATATAGGGGAAACCCTCATATATCCTAGTGTGCTTTTAGGGGGGTCAGAGATGGTGATCAAACCTTTGATAGCAAGGCTAAATTATCCATATGAAGGAAAGCACTTCTCTTGTTAAAATTTTTCAAAGCCCTTATCTACTAATTTTATTTTCATATCAGAAATTCACTGACGAGGTGGAAATAATTTTTCAGGTGACTCATTTCATCCTCTGGGTTCTTTGCTTTCTCTTTTAATTAAAATACCATTTTTTAAATCAAAATTATGATCAGACTTATTGAAAATGATGGTCATTAGGGTGAGCAGCTAATGCATGTAATGCAATTTATTAGGTTGGTGCAAAAATAATGACGTAATAATGTCGTTTTTTGACGTAACGTCAAAAAACGACATTATTACATCATTATTTTTGCACCAACCTAATACTAAAACAAAAGTGTATAGAAAGCGCTTTAATTGCTAGATAATCCACAGTAAATTTGTGTCCAGGTTCTTACAATATTTTGTCTTTTTTTGGTAGATCTTCCATTATCAGAATGTGGGATAGTTAATAATTTGATAAAGACAGAAACAAAACAAAAATAAATGAAATTGGCTAGATCATATATCCAAACACATATCTAAAAAAAAAAAAAAAAAAAAAAATTTATAAAATTCATATTTCAGCATCTCGTCTCCTTTGGGTGCATATATACTTATATAAATATAAACATCACTTTAGTCTGATGAAGTCCTAATGTATAAAACAGAGCACATGATTTTTTTTTTTTTTTTTTTACAATTTCTCATTAAATTTGTTCTGATATATAAAAATTTATATACCTTTTTCACCATACATACCCAAAATGTAATCAAGGTTTTTATTAAATTTCCTGTAATTTTATTGTAATTGTTTTCAATGAAATTTTTTTTTTTTTTTTGTTGTGACCAATTTTTTTTGTATAATTTTTATAACATTTGGGAATGATCGAAATTAATTACGAAACCCAATGAAAGTCACTCATGAAATAAAAATAAAGTTCAACAATAATGTTTGTACAGAAAGTAAGGACCTACATACATCAAATTGTCTTTAAATTAAGTGGCAGCAGAAGAATTATCGCTGAACTTTTAAAAGGTAAGCTTAAACATTAATGCAATACTTAAATGCAGCAATCAGTTTTTAGTTCTTCTGTAGTTTATTGTTGTTGCCTATCACTTCTACTCCTCCCTACCTATTGTGATGAGCCCTCTGCAGGAGCTAGCTTAAATGCTGTCTGATAATGCAGCTTTTAAGCTAACATATATATATATATATATATATATATATATATATAGTTGCATGAATAGTAGCTTGTAACCCTGGGTTTCATGCTATGGTGATCATCAGACAAACATCAAACAAGATTTTGTCTGGTGATCACAAAAGCATGAAAACCAGGGTTACAAAATCCTATCCATGCATCTGAATATGTTAATTCTATCATGGATATCGATCACTTTCCACCAAGTACTGTGCATATGAAAAATCTTCTCTTCATCTGTGAGGCTGTTGTCCAGTATACACCACCATCTAGCAGGACTGATATTGCATAACAGACCAGTACTGTTTTCTTTTTTGTTAATTAAATTTTCCTGTTTCTTAATGCTTTGCTGCACTTTTAGAAAGCATCTTTTGTTATCCCAATGCACATTTCAGATTTCAGTGTCGCATATCCCATCCTCTGTTAAATGCCCCCCCCCCCACCCGATATTCAATTTTTGTAATTGCTTGATTTTGGTGTCTCCAATTTGTAATTTTTGTCTTGGACTTTTATTTATGCTTATAACTATACATTCTGTCTTTTTACAATTGACGTTTACTCCTTTCTCCTGCCTTTTCTTTATTTCTTCTGCAGGAGTTCCTGTAGTTTGCTATCTGCGTCTGCTATCAGCACTGTGTCATCTACATATCTTATTAAGATTTTGACCGCCAATAATTGAATCCTGGTAGGACTTCTAATTCTATCAGGATTGCGTCACTGTAATGGTTGAATAAGTTTTGGTGAAAAACACGTTCATGTCTTATGCTCATTTCTATTTGAATGTATTTACTGAATTCATTTTCTTTCCATATGCAGTTTTAAGTTTTCCTAATAATGGAAACATCATACCTCATGAAATGCTTTTGCCTAATCTATAGAACATAGATATTTTTCTTCTTTTTAAAATGGTTTCACCCCCATGAAAGGCAGTAACACCACTAAAACACAAGGGGTTACAGGGTGTGGAAGAATTAGGAACAGAAACATTAATAATGAGCAGGAAGTGGAAAGAGTAATCAGGAAAACATTTGAGAGTAGGTTGATACTAACATGGTATTGTCTGAAAAAAAAAACATTATTAAAGCCAAAATTGCTGTAATCAAAGATGGCTAAAAACTTATAGTCCACTGTGTGAATAAACATGTCAATGACTGACAGTGCTCAATTCAGGGAAGAGCTTTGTAATATTAGTAGTAGTAGTTATTGTTTACAAATTTGCACTTATCTTCCAAGAGTGCACAACCAAATTTGTTTTATTTATATATATATATATATATATATATATATAGATACACATAGTGAGCCAGACAAACCTACCTAGGTTTCACCTAAACGTATCGTCAGGGAAAGTATGGAGCCATACTTTCCCTGACGATCCGTTTAGATGAAACCTAGGTAGGTTTGTCTGGCTCACTAGGTGTATCTAGGTCTGCTCTATGATTGTATTGAGCTCTTATGTTAGTTAGTTTTATACTCATATCGGGGTTTTTTCTTTGGGCTTCAGACCTGCATCTGTGCGATTTGTTCGACAGTAGTTCATGTTTGTAGCTCTTTCTTTTTTTAAAACCTTTTTTTCCTCGAGATTGATTTGATTATTTGCAAATCAATAATTTGAGGGTTTTTCAAAATGAGTCTATCTATCTATATCTATCTATCTATATCTATCTATCTATATCTATCTATCTATATCTATCTATCTATATCTATCTATCTATATCTATCTATCTATATCTATCTATCTATATCTATCTATCTATATCTATCTATCTATATCTATCTATCTATATCTATCTATCTATATCTATCTATCTATATCTATCTATCTATATCTATCTATCTATATCTATCTATCTATATCTATCTATCTATATCTATCTATCTATATCTATCTATCTATATCTATCTATCTATATCTATCTATCTATATCTATCTATCTATATCTATCTATATCTATATCTATCTATATCTATATCTATATCTATCTATATCTATATCTATCTATATCTATATCTATTTATCTATATCTATCTATCTATCTATATATAATGACAATACTGAACTGCAACAGTCTGTTTTATACTTGAATTCAAATGTTCTGGACATCATTCATTTCTCTTCTATATTTATATACACTCTATGCCTGATATCAAGCACTTTTACCCATAAATATATATTAATGTATATTTGGGCAGCAACCTTTCTTTTAAACATCTTTCGTTAAATATGACAGACAAGGAAAAATTTAATTAAATTTTTATATAGTTTTTTCCTGTGTTCTTACATTTTTCCATTTGGTTGGGGTAAGGGAGTACAAAAATTGTCTATTGTCCAAAGTTCTTTCAGCCAATTCTTTAGCCATTCAAGGAGATTTGTTTCGGGTGTTAATTTGTCTTCACGTTCTGACAAACAAAAACATCAACATATTTTACTGCAACCAGATGCACAATAATTATAAGCAGGTCAAGTTTGCTATAGAAAGAATCGTTAAACACCATATTTCTGGTGTAATTCCTGAAAAACAAGTATGCTTTTAACATGTGATGGAAAACGGCAAACTTTGTTGTCACTAATCAAATATAACCCCATCAAATCTAAATCCAATATAGTGAATTAATTTCACTGTCCAGTACAGTTTACAAGAATGTGTTTCTTGTCACAAATTAATTACCTATATTGGACATACTACGACATCCTTGAGTAGATATCATTTATCAGATCAAAGTGCTATCAAAAACATCTATGTATTCACAATTTACCAGAACCCTTAAGAAAAACTCATGTCAAAAAGACTAAAATTCTATACAAATTACATTACTGGAAGCATCTCACTATAAGTGAGGTCCTGTACGTTAAACATCTCTCTCCCATATCTATGTTCCTGAGACGTGGTATTGTAATTATTTACATTGTTCGGACTGTTGTCCTCATCTTTATTGACATATTCACAATGTTTAGACTTTTTTCAGGTGATTGGAATATGGCAGTAGAGATGAGGACAACTGTCTGAATGATGTAAATAATTTCTTTCCCACTATCAACCTCACCTTATTTAATGGTGGGAATAGAGTTTTTAAAGTTTTAAAAAAAACATTGAAAGACACTTCCTGGAATTCCAGCCACACTCAACACATGACAACTTAGAATAAACACTCCTAATAGTAATTAAAACAAAAAAAAGCATCTTAAACAACCAGAAATTAACAATGCCTAAAACAAGCCGCCCTCGAAAATGGGTAAAAGTGGCTGAAAGCACTTGGGATAATATGGACAATTTCTGTTCCCCTTTACTCCCAATCAAATGGGAGACTGCTGCTGCAAAAAGAAAATATATAGGAGGCATGGTGGAGTAATGGTTAGCAGGAATCGGAGAGCTGAGTTCGAATTCCTATTGAATCCATTACATTCATTTACATGCTAATACCCTTCAGAAAGGTAATGAATCCTCTTCTCCCTCCAGCTATGGGTAAATAGCAGGACAGACTGAGTTCTATAGCCTTGGATGGCAACTGCTCTAGGAGAAGGATAACTCTGTATTTAAAACCTTTGGAGGGTCATTTGGGGACCTTGTGGCACATAGTGAACCAGAACTTTGTATTTGGCCCTTCCGAAACGTGTGGATAATTCTGCACAAAACCTTCACCAATATAATCAAATTTCATGTGCTGGTGTCGGGCTGTCGGTTCCTAGGAACTGCTCTGTTTGACCCTCATACATCAAATTCAACATGAAAGTCGAGTATATATAAATATAAACGTGAACATTGAATTCGACACTCAGAGGCGACAGACTGTTTCATGCTAGACACAATGAGTCGCCTCTGAGTGTTGACGTCAATGTTCACTTTTATATTTATATACACTGTATCCCTGATATTGAACACTTTATTCTATAAATATAGCACACCTTAAAACTATATTTCTTCATATTAAACTGAAAAGCTCACATAAACATTTGTCTGATAATAAAGGAAAGAAAAACTTGAAGAGAGAATCAATGAAGGTAATCTAAATTCAGAAATGAGATTTTGACAAAAGAAAAAGAGAAAGAAGAAAACTTGAAAGAGAAAAAAATTTAAGGGAAAAAAGAGAAAGAGAAGAAAATGGAATTTAGAAAGCAGGAAAATGCAAAAAAAAAGTGAGAAAAATATTTTGAAAGGCATGAGGAAAAAGATGGCGAGGATTGGTTGAAGAGAAAACGAATACAAAGATGAAGAAAAGAGATTGTCAGAGTAGAGTTTTATAAATGGCTTCCGCTGAAAAGGAGAAAACTTTAAAAAAGGAAAAACAGAATAATTCAGGTAGAATAAAGTATAAAATAGTCAGAAAAATAGAGAAAGGAATTAAATAAGATATAAAAAAAAATATAAAAACAAGTTAAATCAAAGAAAATAAAAAAGAAAAGAAACTAGGAAGAATTTTTAAAATACAACATAAAAAAAAGAAAAAGAGCAACATAAATAAAAGGAAAGATTGGATAGAAAGTGTCTAATATATAAAGAGAATGTTGGACTTGGATTAGTTTTGTCACTCATATAAGCCAATTCAGTGCCTTTTAACTTTTTTTTATCTCTCAAAAAGAAGAGTTATTCTCACAAACAGATCTTTTTTGAGTTTTCAAATATTGAAAAAGGATCTTTTATTTTTATTTTTTTTAATTCGCATCCCTAAGCACGTACATCTCATAAGATTAGAACTCTTGTATAGTTTGTGGTTCAATCCAAGATACCATATAGATGAGATATTTCTATGGATTTTCATTATTTTAAGTACAGCTGATATCCAAATCCACTTACTCTTATCATGGTATTCGTGCCAGAACCTCCACTACAAACATTTCAGAGTGTTTGGGTGTCAAGGTAAATTGCAAGAAATGAAAACCTTTCATACTTGCTCCCAGTATTTAACAAAGCAAAAACAAAAAAAGAACAGTAGTCTGAATATTTAATGTAAATATTTCTTTAAAATTTTATGAACATTATTTGGTTAATAATTTTATTGTTGAAAACATTAACTTACAGAATAAAATCTAACATAATTTAATAATATTGAAATGGTTTAGTTTATTACTTTATAACAATAAATTTATGTCCAGTAGAAATTCACATTAATATTTAATACAATTATATTTTCCCATCATCAGTTGGCTAATACCAGTTTTAATGTAAAAACATTGATTTATATAATAGAATCTGACATAACATCTATATATAAAATTCTATGACTTCCATTAGTCTATACATCCCACCCTCTAAAATAGCCATACATTACACAATCAAAACCAAATTCTGGGGAGAAGTGCAAACAGGTAAGGGCATAGAAAGTTCAGCTGGTTTTACAAGGGTGCACAGCTTAGTATAATAAATTTTTATTAAATTCTTTTGGAAAATTAAAGGTTTTATCTAACATACAAGATACACCCACTACTTTAAAAACAGTTTAATGATTAAAATAACAAATACTTATTTTATAAAAATATAGTATTGTTTTTTGCATATATTTTTAAGTTTTTATATATACAAGAATCCAGTTTCCAAAAACTATAAACAAATCACAAACACTTCAAAAAGTTGGAATTTGGCTCCAGAAATAAGTATTTATGCATGGCCAGTTGTATGTTGCATGCTCAAGAGTAAGAAATCCTAAGAATTTATTCTTCACTGTTAAAATGAAAATTAAAGAAATTATTAACTGCAAAGTTGGGTTTTTGTCAAAGTATTTTTCCAAACAAATCAGTTTATTCAAATTTCATCTATTAGTTTTTGAAATTGAATAGAGTTTATAAATCTCAAAAAAAAATGTTAGCGATGACTTTAACACTACTAAACATTGTGAGGATTTCAATACGCATCAGCATGTTGCAAAGAAATTCTAGTCATGAAAATTCCCAGTCAGCATACAACTATTAATAAGGTTATGGATTGATCCTGCCCTGTGAAATTATCTCTAATTTTGCACTAATTTACTCCAATGAACTTCTGCTGTTTGATTTTTAAATTTACTTGTTATCAATCCTTAATTTGTAAATGTTCAGGCTTTTAATCTATTGTGCACATCACCAGAGGAACAACTTTTCTCTTCATTCTTTTGTTCTTATTACAAAAAATGATTTTAAAAGCCTGTTGGATACACTTCTATTTATTAAACTCTTTTATAATTATAATTTACAATTATTATAAATCTTTTAGCGAAGAATTATGAAGGATTTACAAGACTGGCTTTCAGTTCAGCTATTAAGACAAGCTGTTTTGCAAAACATTTCCGTATTCTAGTTCTTTAGATATCTTAGCAATTTGGATGGAGAGTTCTTCCGATATTTTCTTCTTTCAAGTAGGATTTCCAAAAAATAATGTCGTTTTCTCACACATGTTACTATGTGAGAAAACGACATTATTTTTGCACCAGCCTAATATAAACAGATGGAAATTCCCATTTACAGTATTTTATAAGTTCTCTTTTTTAATATCATGTCCTGTCAGGTCATCAGGTCAGAAACAATCATGACTCACTAAAAAAATTCCTTTTATTTATTATCTGTGAATTTCTAGGTCTTTTCAAAGACAATGACATGGCTTCCTGAGACATTCTCTATATTTTGATTTTAGAGTTGTCTTTCTTTTAGACTGGTTTTCAACCAACACTAGAGAGGCTAGTCTACCCTATTATTTATCCCATTGTTAAGGGCTCATGTCCCTTCAGTATGTAGGTGGATATGATTCTCCACAGATTTAGAAACAAAAGGCACATTTGAATAATATTAATAATAATAATAATTCTAGTTGGAGTTGGAGCCCTCAAATTGATTGGAAAAGAGGTTTGATAGACTTACTGAAAGGATTCCTTGTAGAACATGCCTTAAAGGAATACAAAAAATTGTACTCACAAGTACAGCTCACATTTTATGAAGAGCTAAAGTAAAATGTGTGTGTTTTTTTTGTTTTTTTACAAAAAATGATCATTGGAAAGATGTCGAAAATCCATTTCTGACCTTAGGTTTCTGGTTGGAGATAAGGATAATAGCAAGTGTCAAATTATTGACTTTGCTCTCCTATACCATACAAGAGTGGACTTCAAAGAAATTGCATAGATAGAAAAATAGCAGGATCTGGTTCAGGAGTTGAAGAAGTTATAGGACATGACTGCTCCTGTAATAATAACAGACCATAGGTCCCTGGTTGGGGTCCAGAAGGAAATATATATACAACAGAAATCTTAGGAAATAATAATAATAATAATAATAATAATAATCTGAAGTAGATTAATAATAATTTGTCACTGGAAAGTGTCATGATGCCATTTCTAACCTTAGGTCCCTGGGCGGGACCCGGAAAGAAATGTGTAAACGACAGAAATCAAAGAAATTAATAATAATAATAATAATAATAATTTTTTTTTTTTTTTTTTTTTAACATACGTGTGTTATCACTTGTGATACCCTGTCTTCATCAGCCGCTGACCAGGGGTGATATCACGGTTTCGGTGGCTATGGCAGGACCACCACCCCTGGTGCCACCAGCAGCATTTGCCACCAGGCAGGGTATGAAGATAAGCTAATTGATCGTTCCTTTAAGTAAATTCTGAAGTGAAAGTTTCCTGAACACGTTTGCCGTTATTTTGCAAATATTTCACTTGCGCATGTTAGGTCGTGATGTTGCGCACATTTTATTTGCTTGTTTTGATCTCGACCAAATAATAATAATCTGAAGTAGATTATTATTAATAATAATAATAATAATCTGAAGTAGATTATTATTATTATTAATAATAATAATAATAATAATCTGAAGTAGATTAATAATAATAATAATAATAATAATCTGAAGTAGATTAATAATAATAATAATAATAATAATAATCTGAAGTAGATTAATAATAATAATAATCTGAAGTAGATTAATAATAATAATAATCTGAAGTAGATTAATAATAATAATAATCTGAAGTAGATTAATAATAATAATAATCTGAAGTAGATTAATAATAATAATAATCTGAAGTAGATTAATAATAATAATAATCTGAAGTAGATTAATAATAATAATATAATAATCTGAAGTAGATTAATAATAATAATATAATAATCTGAAGTAGATTAATAATAATAATAATCTGAAGTAGATTAATAATAATAATAATCTGAAGTAGATTAATAATAATAATATAATAATCTGAAGTAGATTAATAATAATAATAATCTGAAGTAGATTAATAATAATAATATAATAATCTGAAGTAGATTAATAATAATAATATAATAATCTGAAGTAGATTAATAATAATAATAATCAATTGGGAAGTGTGCTGTAAGTTTGGCTTCAGTGTAAAAGAAGTGGTATGAACATTAGACAGAGGCAGGAGTAGAAAACGGCAGTCACAAGATATTATGGGATATCTCTGTCTAGACCTATCATGTCATTGAAACACAAAGCCCCAACACAACAGTGGACTCCAAAGTAACTGCAAAGATAGAAAAATAGCAGGATCTGGTTAGGGAGCTGAAGAAGTGACATGACTGTTGAAGTAATTCCTCTAATAATGGGAGCACTTGGAACACCATCTAGGAAACTGAAAAAGGCACTTAGGGAGAACTGGAAATGAGACCAAGATTGTAGAGCTCCAGAAAACTGCCAGCATTTACTGTGTGAGGATTCCCTAAATGTTCTTGAATTGTGAGAAGTCTTATTGCCTTGAGAACAGAATTTTGACTGACTATGTCATAGGGCAACACCAATATAATAATACTGATAAGATCATGGAATCATAGACAATATTTAGATGAGCAGATGAAATAGGCTTTGGAGTAAAGGTCTGTAAAAATAAAAATGCTTTTGATACATCCTTAGATAATGAAAATACTAATACTAATATTACAACTACTACTCCCTTTATATGCAGTGTCCTTTTATGATATAGATGATTATGGCCCTCCATATCTTTCTATTCTTTGTAGCTCCTAATGAGTTTTGTCTTTTTGTTATTTCTCCAAAACTCTGGTCTAATATCCATTTACTCAAGCCTATCAAGTATGTTACATGCTACTTTCCTCTGACCCTCTTTCCCTTCAATCTGTCTTGTGAGTATTAGATTTTCCAAGCCCTCTTTTCTCATTATGTGCCCCAGAAATTTCAACTGCCTCTTTCTGATGTTAAGTATAAGTTTCCATTTTGTTTCCATTCTTTCCAAAACATCATGGTTGCTCAAATGTTCGGCCCATGGTATCCTAAGCATCCTTCTGGAGAACCACATTTCTCTTGCTTCGAGTCTCTTCATCTTTGAGGTGACTGTCCAGCATTTGCTGCCATACAGGAGAACAGATATCATGTAACAGTTCAGTAATCTTTTCTTTGTTTCCAACAAGATTTTTCTGTCTACTGATACTCTGCTTAGCTTTTGGACTGCATCTTTGCCTGTCCCAATATGTCTTCGGATCTCAGCATTACATTTTCTGTCCTCTGTTAGAACACTTCCCAGATATTTAAATTTCTGTACCTACTTGATTTTCATATCCCCGACCTGTAATTTGCATTTTCGGCTCATCCTTTTACTAATGACCATGCATTGTGTCTTCTTGTGGTTTATGCTTAATAGTAATAATAATAATAATAATAAAAGCCCTCATGTTAAATCAGGCGTGGCTATCATGGTTTCTGATCTTAACTGATTGGAGGTGCTAACATGTACAGGTTTTGTCTCGGTGAATCTTAGAGCTATAGTAAATATTTTATTCCATACCACAGGTTTCCTTGTCAGTTGTTTGACCCTAACCTAGGGGGGCTGTGGTACTGTTCATGAGTAAGATCTTTCATCATGGCCAGGTGTTGAGTTTTTTTTTTTTTAATTTGAAGGAGCAGCAGGGCACCAAGATAATTTGGCAGTTAGAACTAGATACATAGAAACATCCTCAATTGAAGACCTGAGTAGACAGGTTACTCAAACTGAAGATGTTGGTTGTACTGCTTTCTCAATAATAATGCAGAAATCTTTCAATTAATGTGCATTCAATTAAGGTGTTTTGATTAGGGCACTAAAATTTTTTATACCAAAATTTGATTAGTACCTACATAATAGTCAATTAGTGCAGTAAAACATTCTTCAGTTTAACCATAGTAATTAAAAATTGATTTTTTTATAGTTACCAATTAAGAATATTCTAAAATTAAAAAATGGAAAATGAGTAACTACAGGGTGTCCATAAAGTTTGTGTGCACTTTAAAAAATTTATAACTTTATTTGTATTTGCGATGTATGTATTCCTCGCAACACAGAAATTATCATGTAAAGATTTCTTGTTTCATGATTAAAGACAGCAAGAAATGCACTGTGGTATATATCTATCTATCTATCTATCTATCTATCTATATATATATATATATATATATATATATATATATATATATATATTAGGTTGGTGCAAAAATAATTTCGTTTTCTCACATAGTAACATATCTTAGAAAACAAAATTATTTTTGCACCAACCTAATATATATATATATATATATATATATAAACTTCACACCTTTATTAACCCCACCCATCTTTGTATGCAATGGTCAAAATCTGCAGGCAAAATATATAAAAAAATAACTACAGGCAAAAAACTTCAAAATCGTCAGCGATGTATTTCAAAATTTGCAGGTTATAGGGAACAAGTCTTATTAGTTCTCGAAGTTATCACTTGGTGATGGTAACAGGCCTTTCAGTTGTAAACAAAGATGGAAAATATGATACATTGCCACGTGCGTGAGAAAGTAGCGGTGGGAAATCTATTGTTTTTGTTGTTTTGATTAATATATCTATATTTAGTATATATTTATTTATGCCATATGTACATATTTATAGTATTAGGTTGGTGCAAAAATAATGACGTAATAGTGTCATTTTTTGACATTAAAAAATGTCAAAAAACGACATTATTACGCGATTATTTTTGTACCAACCTAATATTTACTTTGTGATTATAACTAGTAGTTTTTACTATAGCAGTTTTATAAGTAAAAAATAATTCCTTCTCATCTAAGAACAATTGGCTTTAATGGACCAGCCCATCCCCCTAAGAGTCCATTGATGAGACGTTTGTCCATATTAAGAAACAATTACTGATGTCTCTGTAAGAGTAAATCCTTCATCCTTCCTCTCTTCAATCAGTTCAAGTGTCTGATAAAGCAAAATGCTTTGCTTGTAAATTCTCTTTCAACATCTCTGTGAACTCATTAGGAGCTTTATTCATGTGTAAATATAGTGCCTTTACTGATGGTTCTCTAAGAGTGTTAAATAGAATTTGTTTATATTTCGGAGTTGAGGTATTGCAACTATTTATACTATTTACATTGTTCGGACTGATGATCTCATCTTTGTTGTCATATTCACAATGTTTTGGACGCTGTACACTCCTCCCTTCTTCAGATGATATATGTTAGAACTAGAACAATCTACCCGCATGAACCAGATAAAAGGCTTTGGTTTGAAATTCCAACGTATAAGAAAGCCGGAGCATACAATGACCGAAACATTCATCATGGATAGAAGCATTGGTAGAATCAATGCAGTGATTTGAACCAAAGATTTACGAGTTCAATACCTGGCCACAGCAGAGGTGAACAAAAACTTGGACAGTTGAGTTACTAAAGTATTAGGTTGGTGCAAAAATAATGACGTAATAATGTCGTTTTTTGACGTTAAAAAATGACATTATTACGTCATTATTTTTGCACCAACCTAATAAATTAACTGAAACTGAGGTATCCAGAAATGGCATGGCATGTAGAACTAGAACAATCTACCCCAGTGTACTAAATAAAGGGTTTGGTTCATAATTTCAACGTATAGCAACTGGACTTTACAATGGCTGAAATGTTGTGAATATGATAGTAAAGATGAGGAGAATAGCTCCAGATTATTATTACAGCCCATAATTCTATTTCATTTAGTGACACTATGAAAAGCCAGAAATACTTAACAAGATAATAGTTGGATGTCATTTTCAAGATCAACTACCAGTTTTACTTTATCGAACCTGTTGGACTTATTATTAAGCCAGGAGTAAATAGTTATGTCATCAGCATTTTTATTTGTTTATTGTCTATTACTCTAAAGCTTATTTCATGCATACATTTAAATAAAAGCTATTACTAAACTATATTGTTATTATTACAGGGACCCTTCAATTAGTGTAGCTAATGTGTACATTAAAAGATACGCACTAATAAAAAACTTATTAATCGAATATAATAACTTATACGAAATGATATAAGTTGTACCTCAAATTTTTGTCTCCTTCACAATTAATTTCTAATTTGTGTACTTTTTAATTAAAATATAGGTTCATTTGAGAAGATGTGATAAAAATGCTATGAATTAACGTTTATTAATCTGATTTTCTATGAAAAACTTATTTAGAGTGGTTTGCTGCATGGTATTCTTCTGTTCTTCATATAATTAGCGGTACTGAGAAATTGCCCCTTCAAATTTTCTAAACATCTCATCATCATTAGTATTTTAACCTAAACATCTTATTTATAATCTTTCCACGGTAAATGCATACATCTTTTATATTTTGATATTTCTTAATAAATACAAGTTTCTGTATCTAATTAAATCGTTCATTTTTTTTCACAAAAGCTCAGAAATTTCCTTTTAAGACCTTTAAAATAAACATGAAAAAAATCAAAATGTCTGGGAGATATGAGCTTGTAGTCGATGTTTTATCCAATGATTGTACTGGATTCTCTCTCAGACAAGGGTGTGTTCTGCTTTCTCTGCGACCCAACGAGCTCTCCTTGAATTGACGGGAAGTCTTGGTGCCAAGCCTGAAGGGATGAGTTGTAGGTCTCTGCATCGGTGTAGGAATGTCAGATGGTTCGATATTCATGCCAGTTTCTGGTAGTTTCTGCCTTATTTAAAGGGGTTATCAGAGAAAATACAAAGGATCTGCAGTCCATATAACATCAGGACAACCTTCAAAAGCTTGACGACACTTCGCAGATATCTCTCCCTAGTGAGACCCCACCATAGAGGAGAACATGACTAAAGACTGTGTGTACGCTATCCCGTGCAGCTGCAGAAAGAAATATAAAGGGGAGACAGGCCGCTCCCTTAAGGTAAGGCTTCAAGAACACCAGAAAGCTGTAACGCAAGGGGAAGTAGAAAAATCAGGCGTGGCTGACCACATATGGAGAGAGAAGGGAGATCACCGCCCTCTGTGGGATCATGTTGAGATCATAGACAGGGAACACCATTGGAAAATCCATAAACTTAAGGAATCAGCACATATGTTAGGCCACAAAAATCTCCTGAGCAAACCAAGCATAGAAATAATTAAAATATATTAACCAGCAATAAGGAGTGCCAGAGAAAAGCAATGATAACAACAAAGTTGCAATATGAGCTCTGGTAAAAACATGCAATGATAACAGCAAAAATTGCAATATGAGCACTGGTAAAAATGGTTGCTGAAGACATTAGGTTTATAATACCCAGAAATTCATACCCAGATGTCCTCAAGGCACAGTGGATAAAGGTGTTGGTTAGATCCAGTGACAGGACCCAAAGAGTGTGAGTTCAATACCCGGTTAAGGCAGTGGAGAACTTTCAGAGGGAAAATTAGCAGGAGATAACTGATAACTGACATCCATCAAACATGGCACGTGGAACTAGAACAGTCTACCCCAGTGAGCGAAATAAAGGGTTCAGTTCGAAATTCCAACTACCTGAAGAAGGCCAGAGCATACAACGGCCGAAACGCTGTGATAAATATGGCGACAAAGATGAGGACAATAATGTAAATAATGAACTGAAAGGCCTGGTACCATCACCTAGTGGTCACTTTAAGTACTAATAAGACTTGTTCCCCTAAGCCTGCAAATTTTGAAATACATCGCTGATGATTTTGAAGTTTTTTTTTTGCCTGCAGATTTTGTCCTTTGCATCCAAAGTGAATTGATAGGGGGATCCGTAGATGAGAGGTTTGTATATACATATATACACACACAACAGTGCCTTTCTTGTTGCCTTTCATCATGAAACAAGAAATCTGATACTTGATAATTTCTGTTTTGCGATGAATACATATTTTAAAATAATAGACAAAACTCTCGTCAACTGAGTAATGCAGAGGGGGGGTCTATTAAAGCCAATTATCCATAGACGGGAAAGGATTATTTTTTAGTTATAAAATTGCTATAGTAGTCATGATTATAATATAAATACTATGAACATGCATTAGGGTGGTGCAAAAATAATGTCGTTTTCTGACGTACTTTTTTTAACGTCAAAAACGACATTATTTTTGCACCAACCTAATATGTATGGCATAAATAAATATATACTTAATATAGATATATTAGTTAAAACAACAAAAATAATAGATTTCTCACAGCTACTTTCTCACACATTCTCTAATGTATCGTATATTATATGCTGTACATCCATCTTTTTTCACAATTGAAAAGCCCACCACTGCCACGAGGTAGTCACTTTGAGGATTAATATTATTTGTACTGCTAAGCCCGCAAAGTTTGAAATACATTGCTGATGATTTGGAATTTTTTTTTTTTTTTTCCTGCAGATTTTTTATTTTGCCTGCAGACTTTGTCCCTTGCATCCAAAGTCCATTGATGGGGGAGGGGGTCTGTAGATGAGAGGTTTGAGTGTATTTTATATCTACCCAAAATATTGACATTTTTTTCAAATTAAAAACCATTTCTGTCTCTTTAACAGCATTATATTTTCTTATGAGAACATCTTGACATCCATAGTTCACTAGCTGTGATGAAATTATGAGCACTAATAATAATCAGGAAGTAGACTGTATTTTATACAGACTATTAAAATCTGTTAAAATCTGTTCTGCCATCCACACATGAATAAAAAGTGTCTCTCTGGTCATGAATAAGTTTGGCTATTTATCGAGTGTGCAAGCAAGAGTTAATCAAGATAGAATTTAAACTGAATGCTTCTTGTTCTTTACTGAAGACAACTGACTAATAAATTTTCATTTAGTATTGAATTAATCAGTGTTCTCCATGTTAATTTGATGCAGGATTTAATTTTCCTTATAGAACTAATTCCCTGGGTGTAAAACCCAAGTACATCAAGTTTGAGTTATAGCTGCACACGAAAAGAACAAATCTTGACATTTTCGAAACCCAATGGAGCTTTCTGCAAAGATTATAAAAAAAAAAGACAAAAAAGGGTAGAAAATAAAAATACTAGAATAATAAAATGTAGGACGGAAAAAATAAATAGAAAAATTCTTACCAGGGGAGAAAAGGTAAAAATAAAAAAAGGAATAAAGAGAAAAAGGAATAAAGAAAAAAGGTAAAATAAAATGCTAGTTTCAGCTTGTCAATGGGAAACAAAAAAAAAGGGGTTTAAAAAAAATGTGATGAATGGAAATAAAGACAAAAAAAGATAAAGTAAAGAACATTGAAAAGTAAAAAGGGAAAAAATGGAGAGGGAAAGAATAAAAAGGAATTGAGGAGAATTGGAGTAAAAGAATGATGAATAGGAGGAGGATGATGAGCATGATGATGATGATGATGATGAAAATTGGGGGGGTAAAAGGATGATGAATAGGATGATGATGATGAAAATTGTGGGTAAAAGAATGATGAATAGGAGGATGATGATGAAAATTGGGGGGGGGGGAATGATGAATAGGAGGATGATGATGATTAAAATTGGGGGGGGAAATGATGAATAGGAGGATGACGATGATGAAAATTGGGGGGGGAATGATGAATAGGAGGATGATGATGATGAAAATTGGGGGGAAAAGAATGATGAATAGGAGGATGATGATGATGAAAATTGGGGGGAAAAGAATGATGAATAGGAGGATGATGATGATGAAAATTGTGGATAAAGAATGATGAATAGGATGATTATGATGAAAATTGGGGGTAAGACAATGAACAGGATGATGATGATGTCACTGGCGATGAATAGGATGATAATGATTAAAATTGTGGGTAAATGAATGATGAATAGGATGATGATGATGAAAATTGGGGGTAAAAGAATGATGAATAGGATGATGATGATTAAAATTGTGGGTAAATGAATGATGAATAGGATGATGATGATGATGAAAATTGGGGGTAAAAGAATGATGAATAGGATGATGATGATGAAAATTGGGGGTAAGACAATGAACAGGATGATGATGTCAACAACAATGATGATGATGACGACACTGGCAATGAATAGGATGATGATGACTAAAATTGGGGATAAAACAGTGATGAATTGGATGATGATGAAGATGATGAAAACAATGACAACAATGATGACGATAAAGATTGAGGGTATAACAATGATGAATGAGATGATGACAACAACGATGATGAAAATAGGGGTTAAAACGATCATGATGATGATAACAATGATGATAATGATGGCAACATCAATGCCACCATAACTGATGATGCAATTGTGAAGAATGGAAAGAAAATGGTTCAAGCATAGAAGCAAACAAAGAGGTGGCTGAAAAAAAAAAAAAAAAATGAAGTGTGTGTGTGTGTGTGTGTGTATATATATATATATATATATATATATATATATATGTGTGTGTGTGTGTCAGAGAAGAAGAGGATGAAGAAGAAGATGGTTGCTATGTCACAAGGATGATAATGAAGAAAGGGAATGAAACACAAAAATAAAAGGAAACCAAAAGTTAAATTAAAAAAAAAAAAAGGAAAATAGTTGAGAAGAAGAAAGAGAAAGAAATAGAAAAAAATTCTTCCTGAAAGACTCAAGTCTGCCTCAAGAGAAATGTTATTGGAATTCAACATGGTGGATTTTTCCCTGTAGAAATAAAGAGTTCTCTTCATAGGTTGCTCGCAGACACTTAGACGACAACCAGTGCCTTATGGGAGATATGCATCAAAACTAGAAGCAGAAGTGGGAAGTTGTCAGGAACTTTAGGTGACTACAAAAATTTTTTCTTATGATAAAGAAGAAATGTCTGTTCAAAGACACAATTTGCTAATATTCCCAGTGTGTGAATTTCAAGTGTCACCAATTTCACAGGTTAGATTTCATTTTTGGGGATTTTAAATCCATACTGAAGAGTAACATCAAAACAAAGTCTAGGATTCTTGGATATTATTTCAGCATCCAGTGGTATAACCATATCTCTGTCATTTCGAGTACAGAGTGCAATGGGTAAATTTTCACCATTTTATATTTCTAATTTCATGCATGCACATTGTTTTTGATTTTGTCAACTGCACAGTATAGTAGGGTCAGTTGGGTGCACTCTTTGAGAATAAGAGTACCATGGTGTAATTCACTCTGCCAGAAATTTGGAAACGGCATACTGTACTGATTTTCATTTGTGCTGGAAGCTCTAACATGAACATTTCAGAGTGTTTGGGTGTCAACCTGTGGACAGTTCAGAAAGAATTGGATGAGTCTAATGGTGATTATGAAGTTATGGTAACTCAGAAAATTCCCTCTGATCATTCTGATGGGAAAAGAACTCCAGAATTTATTGGTGAAGGCCTCAGACACAATACAGAGACCTAAATCAAGTGCTTTGACGAGTGCTGTCCTAGGTCAAGTGAATGGCTGCTGGAAGACCCTATGTTTGGCAACAGGACTCTGCACCATGCCACTCAAGCAGGAAAACCCCATAATTGCTATCAGACAATTTCTGCAACCACATCACCTCTAAGTCTAGCTACCTAACTCCCCAGACTGCAAACTCCTTGATTATGTAGGTTGCAGTTGGGCAAGAGAGCAACAAAACTCCTTGTAACACCAAAGATGAACTGAGGGCAAGGATTATGGCAGCATTCACTTAAAACTAGAAGAGTTGCAGGAGAGTCTGAAGTCATATGGAGGCTGTGGTTGTAGCCAATGGTGATTTTATTGAATAAATTTCGTCTATAGTATTTAAAGATATTTTTGTGTAATTTTGGTAAATATATGTTTAAATGAGATATCATTTTCATTTTTGCATAATTTAGACGACAATTTATCTGTTGCACCCTGTATCTTCATCTGTGAGCAGATTACCCAGCATTCACTGCTATGCAGGTGATTAGATATCACATAGCAGTTCACCACTCTTTTCTTTGTTTCTAACAATATTTTCCTATGGTTCAAGATGTTCCACACTACTTCAAACAAAAGGTTAGGATGGTAACTCCTATCAGTAATGTGTTATGATCCAGAATGATGATGATACTTCAGCATTCTAAAAACCTTTCTCCCAGTGATGATTGATGATAAGGATATTTTATTATCCTGGAATTTAAGATAAAAATTTATGTCCTGGGTATGACGATAAACTACTAGGTTGGTGCAAAAATAATGACGCAATAATGTCGTTTTTTGACGTCAAAAAACGACATTATTGCGTCATTATTTTTGCACCAACCTAATACATCCGCGTCCTGGGTATGGCGATAAACTACACCCAACAGCAAGGTCTCAGATAATGTTTTTGGAAGGGTAATGATGCCAGCTATATGTTTTTGAAACAATAATGTTGCCAGCTATACGTTTTTTTGTTAAAAATAATGTTGCCAGCTATGCGTTTTTGAAACAATAATGTTGCCAGCTATGCGTTTTTGAAAACATAATGTTGCCAGCTATGCATTTTTGAAACCATAATGTTGCCAGCTATAGGTTTTTGAAACAATAATGTTGCCAGCTATACGTTTTTTATTCCATACAAAATAGGGATTTAAAATTCATATAAACTTGATTTGGCATTAAATAACCCACAGTGGTTGATATGCCATAAAACCCAAACAAACAAACAAATCTTCCTCATCATATCATTTTTCTTCATATTCTTCTTCCTCATCATATCATTTTTCTTCATATTCTTCTTCCTCATCATATCATTTTTCTTCTTCATATTATTCTTTCGCATCATTTTTCTTCTTCATGCTCTTCTTCCTCATCATATCATTTTTCTTCTTCATGTTCTTCTTCCTCATCATATCATTTTTCTTCATATTCTTCTTCCTCATCATATCATTTTCTTCTTCATATTCTTCTTCCTCATCATATCATTTTTCTTCTTCATGTTCTTCTTCCTCATCATATCATTTTTCTTCTTCATGTTCTTCTTCCTCATCATATCATTTTTCTTCATATTCTTCTTCCTCATCATATCATTTTCTTCTTCATATTCTTCTTCCTCATCATATCATTTTTCTTCTTCATGTTCTTCTTCCTCATCATATCATTTTTCTTCATATTCTTCTTCCTCATCATATCATTTTCTTCTTCATATTCTTCTTCCTCATCATATCATTTTTCTTCTTCATGTTCTTCTTCCTCATCATATCATTTTTCTTCTTCATATTCTTCTTCCTCATCATATCATTTTTCTTCTTCATGTTCTTCTTCCTCATCATATCATTTTTCTTCTTCATGTTCTTCTTCCTCATCATATCATTTTTCTTCCTCATATTCTTCTTCCTCATATCATTTTTCTTCTTCATATTGTTCTTCCTCATCATATTTTTCTTTTTCATATTCTTCTTCCTCAAATCATTTTTCTTCTTCATATTCTTCTTCCTCAAATCATTTTTCTTCTTCATATTCTTCTTCCTCAAATCATTTTTCTTCTTCATATTCTTCTTCCTCATATCATTTTAATTCTTCATATTCTTCTTCCTCATATCATTTTTCTTCTTCATATTCTTCTTCCTCATATCATTTTTTTCTTCATATTCTTCTTTCTCATCATATCATTTTTCTTCATATTCTTCTTTCTCATCATATCATTTTTCTTCATATTCTTCTTTATCATATCATTTTTCTTCATATTCTTCTTCCTCATCATATTTTTCTTCTTCATATTCTTCTTCCTCATCATATTTTTCTTCTTCATATTCTTCTTCCTCATCATATTTTTCTTCATATTCTTCTTCCTCATATCATTTTTCTTCTTCATATTCTTCTTCCTCATATCATTTTTCTTCTTCATATTCTTCTTCCTCATATCATTTTTCTTCTTCATATTCTTCTTCCTCATATCATTTTTCTTCTTCATATTCTTCTTCCTCATATCATTTTTCTTCTTCATATTCTTCTTCCTCATATCATTTTTCTTCTTCATATTCTTCTTCCTCATCATATTTTTCTTCTTCATATTCTTCTTCCTCATCATATTTTTCTTCTTCATATTCTTCTTCCTCATCATATTTTTCTTTTTCATATTCTTCTTCCTCATCATATTTTTCTTTCTTCATATTCTTCTTCCTCATCATATCATTTTTCTTCTTCCTATCTTCTTCCTCATATTCTTCTTCCTCATCATATTTTTCTTCTTCATATTTTTCTTTCTCATCATATCATTTTTCTTCTTTATATTCTTCTTCCTCATCATTTTCTTTTTCATTTTCTTTTTTTCATGTTTCTTTTTTCTTCTTATTCTTCTTCTTGATAACATTCTTTTTCTTCTTCATGTTTTTCTTCCACATTATATTCTTTTTCATATTATTTTCTTCATTGTTGTTTCTTTCAAAATTTTTTTCATCATGTTCTTTTTATTTTTCATATTCCTTTTTTTCATCATGTTCTTTTTCATATTCCAATTCCTTTTGTTCTTTTTATTCTTATTATTCATTTTCTTCATCATCTGCTTGAGTATCTTCATCATTATCATTCTTCTTTCTTCTCACTTTCTTTTTCTTCTTCATATTCTTCTACTCTATCATGTCTTTTTTCCTTTATATTTTCTTCATCATATTCTTTTCCTTTTTCATATTCTTCTTCCTCATCATTCACTTTTACTTCTTTATATATTTTCATCTTATTCTTTTTTTTCTTCATATTCTTTTTCTTCCTGATCATATTTTTTCTTATTATTATTCTTTTTCCTCATCAACAGCTTGATCCATTTCTGTATCATATTCTTCTTCTTCCTTTCTTCTCAACATTTTCTTCTTCATATTCTTGTTCCTAATCACTTTCTTTTTTCTTCTTTTTTCTTCTTTACATTCTTCTTTCTCCTTACTTTAATCTTCTTTATCATCTTTCTTTTTATCATGTTCTTATTCTTTTACTTTTCTTCTTAATCTTTTTATGGAACTTCATTTTTTCATTTGTATTGTTCCTTCATTCTTTCAATTCTCCTTCATCTAGTTTTGTTTTCATTTCTGTTTTACTCTCCTCTTCATTTGCCTGCTTTTCATTTTCACCTAATGGCTTTATAGCACTTACGTTCAATTATATTTTTTTCTTTTTCATTTCTTCCTTCTTTTTTTTTTTTTTATGTTGACTGACGTTTCAATAATTGTTGAAAAACTTGAAAGAAAATTTAGCTGGAGAGCTGACTAAATGAGAAAGTAAAGACTGAGAAAAATAGCTAGAAGAAGAAAAGAAAAATGAACAAGAAGAAAGAATAAAAAAGAAGAAAAATGCAGAGGGAAAGAGAGAGATAGACAGAGAGAAAGAGTGATGAAAATAGATAAGTACAAAAAGGGTGAAAGAAGAGAAGACCAATGAGTGAGACGAAAGATGGGGAGACATTGAAAGAGTAAAAAAGAAAAATAAAGTAAAACGAAAGAAAAAAGAGAAATATTAAGAAAACTTACAAAGATGAAGATAAAAAAAAAATTGATAGAAAAAGGAGAGAGTGAAAGAGAGAGAGAGAGATGAAGATTAAAGAGAAACGGGAAAAAGCAAAAAATGAAGGAAAAAAAGAAAGAGAAATATAAAGAAAAATGACAAAAATGAAGTGAAAAAGAAAGAAAATTGATAGAAAAAGGAGAGAGTGAAAGAGAGAGAGAGAGAGAGATGAAGATTAAAGAGAAACGGGAAAAAGCAAAAAATGAAGGAAAAAAAGAAAGAGAAATATAAAGAAAAATGACAAAAATGAAGTGAAAAAAAAGAAAATTGATAGAAAAAGAAGATAAAGAGAAGAAATAGTATATGCATAACTATATTTCTCCCTTACTGTTTCTCTCGCTCTTCCTCTCTCTATATATATATACATGGGTGTGTATGTGTTTCCATATAAGTAAAATGATTCTGAGAGAGAAAGAGAAAGAAAGAGAAATGACAAAATAGTATAAAGAATGCGTATAAAATTTCTACCAGCAGTTTGTTGCAATATTTTATCAAAACCCCAAAGAACGAAAAATCTGTTTTTATATATATATATATATATATATATATATATATAATACACAACAAGAGTGAAGAAAAAAACATCTCAGACCAAGTAAAATGCTTGAATACCATCCAAGTCTGTCAAATGAAAATAGTGGAAAGGATGGAAGACATCTGATGCCAATAGAACACGAGATGGAAGGACAGAAAAGATAAAAAAAACAAAACAAAAACAAAGAAAAGGATTTTTTTTTTTTTTTTTTTGAATTTTGATTGCCAAAAATAGATAAAAAATATTCTGTAGATTGCCAAGAGAAAGAAACCATTCTTGAAACATGAAATGTTTTTATCGAATATAAACAAAACAAACATAACAGATCAAATCATATTCTAACATACATACATATATATATATATATATATATATATATATATATATATATATATCGTTTGCTTAGACTGGCATGAGGCTTCAACAGTGGAAACTGAACTAACTAGTAATGCTTTTTTTGATAACTTATGAAACAGATGAAGCTGAGTGATCATTTCTATATATATAGTCTAAAATTTATGTATTTAGGCAGCAAATTCTCTTTTAGACATGTCTGATTGAATAAATTACAGACATTATGTCTGTTAATTTTTGACAAAAATCGTTCATACTCATGAATAACCTTCTGTGTATTGATGTTAAAGGATGAGAGAAATGTGCTATAACTGCTTAAATTTCTTTTATTTTCATTTCCCAAATACTTTCGATCTTCTTCCAAGATCATCTTCAAAAGTGCAAGTAGTACAAAACTATATGTTGTTCAAGGGTACAAGTATTTATACAGAGCTGTGCGTTGCTATTCATTACCATAAATTTTCAATATGCTTTTAAATGCAAAACGGTTGACAATGTGCTGAGCGATCATTAGAACATGAAAAAATTATCCATTATGGAATTTTTTCTCTCTATGTAAGAATGTCACAGTCACATGCGCATTAAAGCCTGAAAAAAACTGTTTCTTTACAGGCATTTCAGAACATTACTGCAGTATTCATAGTTGATTCTGTTCAGTGCCGGATTTAATGTTTTTTGTTTTATATAGTCATCCCCAGACACTGTTTCACTGTATCACAGCTCATCAGTGTGGCTAGACATGTGATTGCTTGAAGCTGAGATCAAAACCCGACTGATCTGACAACATTTGAAAACTCTCACCCTTAAGCCATCAGTGCACACTATGGAGAAAGGGAATTTTTAATGCGTTATATACAGGATATAAGCATTACCGACTACCAGAGGGCTCAATTCATAGCAAAGAGCTTTATGTCATTAATTGGCAGTAGCCGACAAATTCCCTTTCTTCCAAAGTGCTCAACCTACAAAAGAGAGAGAAACAGGGGCACGGTGGAGTAATGAATAGTGGCTCAGATTGAGGAAACGGAGAGCTGAGTTCAAATTCTAGTCAAGTTCATTAAATTCACTTATGTGCTATTACCCTTGGAAAGGTATGAATCCATGTTTTCTCCCCCCAGATATGAGTAAATAGTAGGACAGGAAGAGTCCTATAGCTCTGGATGGTCAGCAGTCATGGAGGAGGAGAGCACTGAGTTAAAAGCGGGTAGAACTGAGTTGCTTGACCCTTATACATAAAAAATGACTGAAGATTTCAGCATATATATTATGTGTGTAAAATAAACAACTAATGGAGTCTGCTAAAGAGGTACACCAGAGAAAGAGAACTCAAGAGCCTTACTATGTGATAATAAATTCCTAGTGAACTGTGACCAGCCACAACTAAAATCTATCTTGCATAAACTTACCATTCATCTATGCTTAGAATATTGCTGCCACATATGATCCAATGCCCCTGCTATTTACCTTGAGCGCCATGATAAGCTCCAAAGTAGAATCAGCAATATTATTGGTCCTGATCTGGTGGCTCAGCTTCAGTCATTTTCCCACTGATGTAAGGTTGCCTTTCTGCATCTTTTCCATAAATACTTTCATGGTAATAGTTCGGATGAGCTTTTCACTATGGTACGTAGAGTTGTCTTTTTTTAATTTAAGAGCAGCACTAGACTGGCATCAAGATCTCATCAATTTACAGTTGAGCTGGCTAGATGTAGCAGTAAGTTCTATGTTAACAGTTTCTTCTTTCGCACTTCTTGCTTGTGGAACTGCCTTCTAGCTCCCTGCTTTCCTACCAACTATAATTTGCAAAAGTCTAAATGCAATTTCAATCTCTACCTATTGTCCACCTGATTACTCTCTTTCTGCCCATCATTAATGTTTCTCTTCCTAATTCTTCTATATCCTGGTGAAACGGAAGCCATATTGTTTGTCTGAAAGAAGGTTGTGCAAAATAAGATGCTTAGCCAATTCAACATTGAGTACAGCCTCAAGTACTATATTGAAAAGTGGTAAGAGGCAAATGTGATAAAAATCTGGATAGTCAGATACAGTTAATTTTTGTGCTATTGATAATTATTTATTGGTCATATGAGGTTCAATTAAGCTATTATTGGACAAATGAATATATATATATATATATATATATATATATATATGTGTGTGTGTGTGTGTATAGTAAAGGTAATAAATGCGTTGGTATATAATCCAAGTGGATCCTAGTAATACAAAATAAAACTGATCCACAAAAAGAGCTCAATATATTTATTATAACAGAGGCAATAATTAGTATTACATTACAAAATCCCAAATTACCTCATATGGGGGATAGATCTATTTCAACCGCTGAAAACTTTGTCAGCCTTATTCAATCCCTGAGTTTGTGTTAGAATTAGAAATTTAACTGTGACAGCCATCAAAAAATTAATACAGTTGAAATAGATCTATACGCCATATGAGGTAATTTGGGATTTTCTTATGTAATACTATATATATAATGCAGTTGAGCTATTATTGGATAATATATATATATATATATATATATATATATATATATATATATATATGAATAAATATGAAAGTGGACATTGAAGTCAACACCCAGAGGCAAACAGTCTGTGTTAAATGCAATCATCAGGCCATGTGTTTTAAATTTTTTTATTATTTTTTATTGTTTTTTTTTATGTTTATCCCTGCATATGTGGTTTGTTAATTTTATTTATTTAGTATAACTAATTATTTACTTAGTTTATTTACTTATTTATTTGTTTGGATTAATTTATTTTACTTGTTTTTGTTTGTTTTATTTATCTATTTATTCTTGTTTGTTTTCAGTTTTCGATTTTTAAGTAATTTAGTTAAAATTTGTTTATATGTCTGCAATCTGAGATCAGTTCTGATTGTTTATTTAGTAGATTGTTTTGGTCTGAGAAGGTAATTATTGCTACTTTTTCCTCCAGGCAGAGTTTGTAGTTTTTGGATTGATTGTCATAGGACGGTGTTCTTTTCCTTATTTGCCATATTTTTGTTGCAATTTGGTTTTTCTTTTTAATCTCCTAGATATGTTTAGAAAGCATAGTGCAGTTCACACACACACACATATATATATATATATATATATATATATATATATATATATATATATATAATATATGTACAGGGTACAATGGATAAATTGTCACTATTTTATATTTTTAATTTCATGCATGCATATTGTTTATTTTGATTTTGTCGTCAGCACAAAATAGTAGAGTCATTTGGACACCATCTGTGAGCAAAAGAGCAATGAACATTTCAGAGTGTTTGGATGTCAATCTGAAGACAGCGCAGAGGATTCAGAAATAGTTGGATGAGTCTAATGGTGATTACAAAAGTGTTTGGAGTGATCACTCGTAATGGTGACATTATACCTCCATTCATCTTCCTACTCAACACAGCACCTATATCAAGTGCCTTAAGGAGTTAGTGATGCCCTGGATCAAGAGGGTGCCTGCTGGAAGAACCTACATCTGGCAACAGGACTCTGCACCCTGCCACACAAGCAGGAGAAACAAGTCATGGCTGTCAGACAATATCTGTGACCAGATCTTCTCTGACACTGGCCACCTAACTCCCAAGACTGCAACCCCCTTAATTATTATATGTGGGGTGCAGTTGAGTGAGAGACCAAAAAACTCCTTGTAACACCAAAGATAAATTAAAGGGAAGGATTATGGCAGCATTCACCAACTTAAACAAGGAGACTGTCTATTAAGAGTTGTAAGAGATGCCAGAGCCATCTGGAGGCAGAGGTTGAAGCCTATGGCAATTTTATTGAATAAATTTACCCTTTAGTATTTCAAGATATTTTTGTGTAATATTGGTAAATATATCTGTTAAAATGAGATCTCAGTGTTATTTTCATTTTTGCATAATTTAGATGATAATTTAACCATCATGCCCTATATATATATATATATATATATATATATATATATATATATATAATGTAATAATATTGGGTTGGCAAAAATGCATCCAATTTGGTGAAAAATATAGTACTAAAAAGAAATACAAAACTATTATTCAACATAACTGTTTTTGTTTTCATGTTATGTTAATGTGGAAGCAACTTATAAATTCCCCGTCCATAAAATCATGATTAATTTCAAACTAAATTGGGTTTCTTGAGCATTTTAAAAAATCTTTCAAAAAGTTTTGCTAGTCATGAAAATGGTTACAAAGTGGGCCAAATAGATTTGCTGAAGCAGAAACATGTAAAATAACTCTTTCTTATGTGTCATCCATTTAAAATGCAACCTGGTTTTATCATACAACAGAATTTTTGTGATTGTTTGACAACTGCATCATCCATACTTTAAAGTTGAATACAATCTGACATTATGTGCGTTTGTGTGATTAATGGATTTTTTTAATCCAACATTAAACAAAAAAAATAAGGACTAACCATCAACTGTAAGATGACAGTGTATAGTTGTTAGCAAGATGGACAGCTCAAGATTCAAGCTACAAATTGGAGATGTCACAATCAAGCAAGTACAAAAATGTAACTATCAAAAATTATCTGTCTATATTTCTGAGATGAGTTATTGTAATTATTTACAATATTTACATTATTCAGGATGTTGACCTCATCTTCATTGCATTATTCACAAGGTTCCAGCCATTGTATGCTCTGGCCTTCTTCAGCTGATTGGAATTTTGAACTGAACATCATTCCATCATGGGGTTCCCCAAGGACACGTGGTCCATTGGCTGAATCCAGTGACTTGACTCAAAGAATTATGAGTTCAATAGCTGGCTCCAGCAATGGTGAACAAAAACTTGGAGAGTTGAGTTAAAGGGAGATAACTGAGACATCTGGAAGAGTTATAGCATGTGGAAGTAGAACAATCTACCTCAGTGAATGAAGTAAAGGGTTCAGTTCAAAATTCCAATCACCTGAATGAGGTTGGAGTGTGCAACAGCTGAAATGTTGTA
The DNA here is from genome assembly GCA_963932145.1 of Acanthosepion lycidas. NCBI lineage: Eukaryota > Metazoa > Mollusca > Cephalopoda > Sepiida > Sepiidae > Acanthosepion > Acanthosepion lycidas. The sequence continues at coordinate 36,303,465 of OZ010575.1, read as the reverse complement.
AATATTGCAACAAAGCAATGTAAATAGTGTAAATATCAAAGAAGTGTTATAATAGACAACAGTAAATGTGACACAGAAATCCAAAGATACTGTTATATACCGTACCTATGAACACTAATGGGTATGTCACAGTCCTCATAAATATGTTAGACACTATTGTAAGTGGGGTTAATATGCTGTCTAAGTAGTCCACCACTAGAAGAGGTTTACCCGTTTCATGCTGTTGATGAGTATTATATTTTGTTAATGTTATAAAGATTACTATTTCATATCCAACCTCCATTTTGGCTATTTCTTATTCAGTAACCTTTTCTCTGGAATAGAGAGGGATATTTCCAAACAGCTAGACAAAGTGTTAGGAAACAAACAAATTCTGTTAGAAACAAAGAAAATAGTGCCGGGCTCCTATATAATACCATAGCTATATGGTTGTAAATGCTGGACAAAATCTTCACAGATGAAGAGGAGACATAAGACAAAAGTTGCTACTCTATAAGAAGATACTGAGAATACCATGGATAAAGTATGTCAGCTATAATGAATTTTTAAGGAAAATGGGAACAAAAATCACTTGTAGTTAGAATCATAAAGAGATGATTGTTAATTCTGTGGGGCATAATGAAGAAAGTGGGTTTGGTGAATTTGAAACTCACAGGATGACAGAACATGAAGTGGGAGAGATGGCAAAAAGGCAAAGATTGCTTAAAGCTATAAGGAATAGGAAGTAGAACTTTGAGATATATATATGTGTATGTGTGTGTGTGAAAAATATTAGAATAATCAAGAACCTATACTGGCAGCAAACAACCTGCATACAGATAGGTTACAAAAGATACATTGGGATAGAGAGGGATGTTTAAAAAAGATAGACAAAGTAATAAGAAATAAACAAGAAGAGATTGCAATATGAGCACTGGTAAAAAATGGTTGCTGAAGATATTAGATTTATAATACCCAGAAATTCATACAGATATCCTCAAGGACACATGGTATAGTGGATAAAGGTGTTAGATCCAATGACAGGACCCAAAGTGTGAGTTCAATACCTGGTTAAGGCGATGGAGAACTTGGAGAGGGGAATTAACAGGAGACAACTGCTGACATCCATTAGACATGGCACGTGGAACTAGAGCAAAATAAAGGGTTCAGTTCGACATTCCAACAACCTGAAAAAGGCTGGAGCGCACAACATCCGAAACATAATATGGCAACAAAGATGAGGACGATAGTCCTAATAATGTAAATAGTGTACGTAATACCTCAGCTCAGAAATATAGCCAAATCATAAATAGATTATTGTTAATTTTGTGAGGCATAATGAAGAAAGTGGGTTTGGTGAATTTGAAACTCACAGGATGACAGAACATGAAGTGGGAGAGATGGCAAAAAGGCAAAGATTGCTTAGAGCTATAAGGAATAGGAAGTAGAACTTTGAGATATATATATATATGTGTGTGTGTGTGTGTGTGTGAAAAATATTAGAATAATCAAGAACCTATACTGGCAGCAAATGGCCTGGATACAGATAGAAAATGAGTTCAGCAAATATACAAAAATAGAAAGAGATTTAAGATAAGGATGTCTTCTCACTGGATTTATTCAACCTATACGGCAAGGTGATTCTGAGAAAACTAGAAGTTCTGCCAAGATTCATTATTGGCAGCCACAATTTTAATATATATTAAGATATGCAGATGACACAGTGTTGATAGCAGACACAGAAAGGAAGCTACACAAACTCCTACAGAAAGTATTGAACATCTGCAGCAAGGAGACAGAATGCATTGTTGTTAGCAACAGGATGAGTCCAAAGTGTTATTTGCAAATCGAAGTAACCAAAATCGAACAGGTGCAAAAAACTTAAATATCTGTAAAGTGTTTTAACAGAAGACAGAAAGTGCGATACTGAGATCTGAAGATGTATTAGGATAGCCAAGGAAGCATTCCATAAACTAAGTCCTAAGAATTCAGAAAATTTTGCTAGAAACAAGGAAAAGAATACTGTTAGGTTGGTGCAAAAATAATGACGTAATAATGTCGTTTTTTGACGTATTTTTAACGTCAAAAAACGACATTATTACGTCATTATTTTTGCACCAACCTAATAAAATGCTATGCAATATCCATCCTCCTGTATGGCAGTGAATGCTGGACGATCTCCTCAAAAATGAAGAGGAGACTTGAAGCAAGACAAACGTAGTTCTACAGAAGGATGCTGAGGATACTGTTGACCGAACATGTGGGTAACAACAAAGTTTTGGAGAAAATGGAAATAAAAAGAAAACTAATATTTAACATCAAGAAGAGAGTTGAGATTTCTGGGGCATGTAATATATGTACTAATCAAATTCACCGCAAGCAAAAGTAGTAAAGCCACTAAGACACAAGATGCTACTGGGTGTGGAAGAATTAGAAAACTGTAATACAACAAAGCAGAGAACCGGAAGAGAGTTCCACAAGCAAGAATTGTGAGAAAAAGAAACGGTTAACATAGAATTTATGGCTACATGGAGCCAATTCAACTGTATATCAATGAAACTACATTGACAGTTTAGTACAGTGCTTAAATTCTAGTACATAAAAGTGCTTTTTAAAACAAACAGAACGAATGTCATGGGAAAAGCCATCCTTTTTTCACTTTGTCCTTTTGCTGGCCCATTTGTCCATGTTTGCCAAAAATCCATTAAATCTTTAGAGATTATTTTATGTTTTGGATACATAACCTAGCAGATATGTGTTTTGGGAAATTCTGAATAGGTTGGTGTGATTTAAAGGCAAAAATATAACCTTCATTGGTTATGACACTTTTTGTAGTCAAGCGGCAAAAGCACACTCTGTCTTATTGTGGGCATGTTTATCCATGTTTGCCAAAAAGACAGTTCAAAAGCAACAATATTTACTCACTTCCATTTATTGAGAAAGTAAATTATATCACTTAGCATCTTCCATAATTTACCTTGACTTTCAGTTAGCCTGATATATAAAAAACTAACAACATTTATACATGTTGCAAAATAAAATCCTTATGTTTGCCTTGATAAAGTCCACCAGAGGATGAAATGTGTTAGCTAATATAAGTTTTCCTCTTGTCTTTTCATATATAGGGTTTATTAAAAATACTTTTACAAACTTTGGGGGAGAGTTCCTAAAAACAAAACAAAGTTTGGATGACTTCCCTGCCTTTGGTCTGGAAATGCAAACTGATACAGCCATGCAGCCTCACATCCATTACCATTCATGTGGGTGTATGTAAAAATCATATCTGTCTGCTCACAATCTGAATATCCTGCCATTGTTAAACAGAACACTACTCTGTTAACTTACTACTACATTTGTTAAACGTTGAAGACAGTCTAACCACAAATGTACACGAATGACAAATGTAACCTAGTCTATATGGCAACACACGCCATCTACTGTAAACTTTCTTTAAACTTAATAACTCAAAAATGAAGGATTTATAGACATATGCTTATATGGATTTTTGTCATTGTTTTGGTGTGAGGAACCTGCCTACAAAGTTTGTAAAAGTATTTTTGATATACCCTGTGTGTATATATATATATATATATATATATATAGAGAGAGAGAGATATAGAGAGGAAGATATCTATATATATATATAGATATATATATATATATATAGAGAGAGAGAGAGAGAGGTATATATATATATATAGAGAGAGAGAGAGAGGTATATATATATATATATAGAGAGAGAGAGAGGTATATATAT
>OZ010575.1:36287229-36294729 GCA_963932145.1 Acanthosepion lycidas | reverse complement strand
ACAATAGCTATTTATATTAAAATGAGCAAAATTACATTTCATCTGTAGCTGAGGGCATACAATTGTGTTCAAAGTATATTTAGCTGAAGCCATAAAAGTGTTCAAATTATTTACATTTCAGCATTGAATAACGCACAGAGGTTGATATGCCGCTAAACAGAAATCAACCAACCAACTTTTGCAAGAAAAAAAAGAAAGAAAATGCTGCTGTAGTTTCGACAATGCTTTTTTGCTTTTCATTGGCAATCATGTACTGGCAAGCTCCTTTGAGTAGCACTCTTCTAGAGTATTTGCCTGTCACCAATATGGAGGCCGGGGAGCTTGCCTCACCACCAGAAAATCATTCCTGCCCCACTGTGAAACTGATGTGAAAAATTTTAGTGTGCAATTTCTGACTTGCAACCTTCCTGACCTAAAGCCTCAAAAACACTGATGACTGACCTGAACATTTGACACTAATGTTTACCAAAGATTTGGAAAAATATTTGGAAATTTCCTTTCATTGGCTTAAAACTAGATTGGATTTCATAAAGACATCAGATGAAAAAAATGTTTAAAATATTGTTAATACAGTAATAATAATAATGGCTGGTCGCTCGTGACTGATTATGCCTGTCTACTAGAGCAGCTAGCGATTTCCTATTGCCGATGCCTGCTAAAGATCATTTATGCTGAGCAAAACTTAGTTACAGTTTCTAGGAGAGAGCGCATTATCTTTGTGTGATCAACAGTCTGAAAAAGGCCAGTACACTGAAACACTTGGTCATGAAGTCATGTGACTTCATGCTAACACAACCATCATTGGCTCCAAAATAGTTTTGTCTACCCAGTTTTACTCATAAGACCCTTGGGTCAACCCATGTTAGGTTTTCTGACACTTTCCAAGGGTGCCACATCCTGGGAAATTCTGGTAAATCACCTTTCTGAAAAATCAACCATGTTGTGATCCAAACATGGATCTCATGATCAGAAAGTGAACATTCTAACCATTCAGCCATGTGTCCATATAATAATACAGTAGGACCCTCACTTATCCATGGAATTACCAAGCATGGTCTCATCTATCCACAGTAGGCCTTACAGCAAAATTTTAATGTTCAAAACTTTCATCAGTTAAAAGTAATTTTTATTTTGAAACTTGAAATAAAAACAATTTAAGTGTCCTCAAAGTTATCAAATTCTGAAGGAAAGAGCTCGGAATAATTAAAAGGAGTTTTGTTCATGAAATATTTTCAGCATATTCATTTCATTTTTATACTTGGCTTGCTGTGTGTGTCATATATATTTCTCAGCAGTGTAGGTGGTAATTGCATTCTTTTCTGTCAGTCAGAAAGATTAAGATACTTTACAGTTTAAAGTAAATATTGACTTTATAACAAACCAATCTGTCTTATAATTAATGAAAATTAATTTTTTTCAATTGAAAATTCTGTTTTTTTTTTTTGTTTTTTTTTGAGAAAAATTTAACACTTAAAATATTTAATTAACTTTTTAAAGGTCTCTCCCTTTGGACTAGTATACTTATCTTAGTTTTTATACTCACAACAATTCGGACATTCTGACTGTAACAACTAAAATGAAAAATCAAATAACCATTCCTCATTTTAGAAACTTTGACATGAATTACAATATTAAACCATATGCTCCATTTTCTACTTTGGGGACAGCAACCATTAATGGGTGGAATTCCATAAATAATATCAGATTTTTATTCTAATTTTTGGAAATTCTATGACAAAGTAGAAAAATTATTTTTTGCATGACACATTTTATCTTTTAAGATTCCATCAGACAAAAGTGATATTTGCATTGATACAAATGTACATACACATAATGGAGAGAAGACACTGAAATTTTAAACTTTATTTTTTTTTTTATATTTCGTATATAATCTAGCCAATTTCATTTAGTTTCTTTTATTTTATTTTTATCCCTTTTGTTAAATATCTCACACTGGCATAATAGAAGATCTGCCAAGAAAGATTAAATGGTGTAAGAAACTCTACTGTGGACGATTTACTTTCTACAAAGTTTTGTCTTATTAAATTGCTATCTCTTTTAATTAAAGTAGCCATTTTTAAATTAAAATTATGGTCAGTCACTGTGGTGAGTAATTTAACGTGTTGTTATGTAACATATCCTTTTTGTGTTCATATAATCATTTATTTTAATTCCTTGATGGTTTAGGTTTGGTTTATTTTGTTTTACAGCATATCAACCTCAATGGGTAATTTAATGCCAACAACATTTTTAGGATATATTCATATGAATAGAATATGTATTCTTTGGTTTAGATTGGTTTGGTTTATTTTGTTTTACGGCATATCAACCTCAATGGGTAATTTAATGCCAACAACATTTTTAGGATATATTCATATGAATAGAATATGTATTCTTTGGTTTAGATTGGTTTGGTCTATTTTGTTTTACGACATATCAACCTCAATGGTTAATGCCGAAAATTTGTTTTATTGCTGGTAATATTTGGTTTTGTCAAAAATCTGTTTCTGATAATATTTTTCCTTCAAAATTGTATTGCTGGTCATAATTTTTTTCAAAAAAGTATTGCTGGTAATAATTAACTATTTGCCCATAGCTGGGACCCTAACAGGTGCTACCACCCTGAGCCAGCAACTAAGAGGTAGTTTTACGCTCCTCAAAACCTCCTGATCAGAGGCCTTGCTGCTGGACACAGTTTATTTTCTTACCCAGGATGTGGATGTAGTTTAACATCTTACGCAGGACATAATTCCTTGAGGTTTCTCTTAGGTATTTCTTGATTTTCCTAAAATTGTTCTGATATATATAAATTATGTATCTTTTTTCCAATTGTAATTTTTATAATACCCAATTTTATGGTAGGCATTAATAAGTTAAAATAAGGTGACTATTTCTCCTACAAAAATTTGGGGGCATACCTACCTATGGGAGATCTTGTGGATAATAGGTGCTGTAAGTCATCTGGTGTTAGTTGCAAAATTAGAAAATAAATGTCATTTTTATGCACTCTGATGTTATTCTTTAAAAAAAAAAAGATGGAGTTAATTTTTTCCATTCAGCACTCTTTTCTTTGTTTATGGAATTTTCTTGTTTCTTAATACCTTTTTTAGTTTTTCGAAGGCATCTTTCACTATTCCATTGTCCCCTAAGATGTGCATGGTGTTAGCAAGATCATCTCAATAGATCAATTACGACTGAGTAGTGAGTCTGATTCTAACTGGGTGCTTCATACTTTCAGCCTTGTGCCACATCTAAGCTACACTTATAAAATCATCTCATGAGCACCTTGATGTGGTATAATAATTAGCAAGCTTGTCTCACTAGAACAATTACAACTGAGTAGTGAGTTGGATTTTCACTGAGCGCCCTATAATTTCAGCCTTGTGCCACATCTAAGCTATGCTTAGAAAATTCCCCCACCAGAATTTTTGCATCACATTTTCCATCTTCAGATATAACACTCTGTAGTGATAAATCAATGTCTAATTAGTATAGTTAAGGCATAGACTATATAAATACCCAAGCAGTAAGAGTAGAACAGATCTTGGTATATATTATGGGACTTTACCCATAATAACATAATGGACTATTCCATACGTAATAAACACTGTGCCTCAAGAGGAAGCAGAGAGTTCAGTCTGAAGTCGGGCGACCGGCTGATCGGTTGAACTCTCTGCCTTCGGGCGGGGAGGAACCCAAAGGAGGCTACGCCGAAGGTGGAGTCTCTTTTGGGGTGGAACCCATTTATACGGGTTCAAAGGGCATATTTTTGCCCGAGCCCACGGGCCCGGAAACCCCACGTTAAACCCGCCTTGTGCCACATGATGCCCTCATGGGGGGGGTGACTAAATACCGTTCAGTCTGAAGTCAGGCGACCGGCTGATCGACTGATCGGTTGAACTCTCTGCCTACAGGCGGGGAGTAACCGGAAGGAGGCTACGCCGAAGGGCGGAGTCTCTTTTGGGGAGGTAAACCGACCCTGGACCCATGTATACAGGTTCAAAGGGCATATTTTTGCCCAAGCCCATGGGCTTGAAAACCCCACGTTAAACCGGCTTTGTGCCACATGATGCCCTCATGGGGGGGGGGGGTGACTAAATACCATTCAGCCTGAAGTCGGGTGACCAGCTGATCAGTTGAACTCTCTGCCTTCAGGCAGTGAGGAACCCGAACGAGGCTTCCATGTCTAAGTCATTTGATATTTTAAACTGGATGCTAAATTCCTTAATCTTTAAGAAGGAGTGGATAATCCTTTCCTTTTTGCTTTCTTCAAGGAATTTAAACCAGTTATTATCGGCTCCTCACATTAAAATAGTTACTTCATAAATCCCTTTAAATATATGGCTAATCTTCTTTAGGAATGATAAATGAAAATTTCATATTTTCAAATTTTTTGATTAATTTTTCCTTATTGAAATTTAAAGCACACCCAAGAGTTCTTCTCAGAGATTTTCTGAGTAGTTGAGCAATGCTCTGGTGGATTTTCTGGGATTTTTTTAATATATATTTCATGATTTTTTTTAATCATTCCTATATTTCTGCTTTTATTATTACTGGGATAGTAGTTGTGTGTAAATTCTTGCAATTTCTATTTCCAAACAATTATTTTATTATTAACATTATTATTATTATTATTATATTACGATTTTATGAATGAAAAAATGTTGAAAAATACTGCATTGATAAATATGAAGGAAAGTACTCTTTATAAAAGGGAATTAAATTTTATTATGAGATGCTCTGTTTCACAATAAAAATATTTTTCAGATAACCTGTTCTTATCAAAGCAAATAGCTATTATTTTCTACAAATAACACAAGTTGACGCACATATAATTGCTCAAATATGAAACCACATTATTCCATACTCTGAATCTGGTTTCAGTAATATCTTCAAGAATCAATTGACTACAAGCTCCTCTTTGTCCTGTTTTATTCCCAGTTATCTACTGTATTCAAAATGAGGCGTAATAATTGCACAAGTTCTTTTGGTGTAGTAATACAGGGTGACATGGTGGAGTAATGGATAGTGGCTCGGATTGAGGAATCGGAGAGCCGAGTTCGAATTCTAGTCAAATCCATTATATACACTTACATACTAATAACCTTGGGAAAGGTATGAATTCTCTACTTCTCCCCCCAGCTATGGGTAAATAGCGGGACAGACCGGGTTCTATAGCCTTGGATGACAACTGGTCTGCCACAGATAGAAATGGCAACCTACTGAGGGGAAAAAAAATCTGTCTTGTCAATCATGAATCAAAAGATACATGATCGCCTAAGCGTGTATCACACATGGTACATAACTGACTGACTGAATAGAGGGTGTGCACCAAAAAATTACATTTGTAGTCTAATAATATAGACAATTCTTGTTGAAATGATCACAATTAACCTAATTAAGTTGACTGTGCTGACTTATCCCAGTGACAATCTTCCAGGAAGATGGATTGAACATGCCAATGATAACGACAATGTGCTGTTGAAATGGCCACCATGTTCAGTTCACCTGACTTGACACTGTGGTTTCTTTCTATGCGGCTACATGAAAGCACAGGTCTATATCCTACCCTCTTGCTACAAGCCTAGAGGAACTTAAGCATAGAATCACTGAGGTGCTGGAAAATGTTACACAAGACATGCAACATTGTGTTTGGCAGGAGCTGGACTACCGACTTGACATGTGTCATGTCAGAGGTGATGCACATATTGAATATTTGTAAAGCTTTGTGAAATTGCTTATAAAATCTACATCCCTTCAAATATCTTGATAAATCTTTTATTGTTCAACATGGAGCCTAATTTCATTTGCCTGGGACATGTCGTTACTCAGATATTCATATTTTAAATGATGTCACTTTTGGAGAACACCATGCATAATAAATAAGAAACTAGAAATAATTGTTTTTTTAAAATTTCTTTCCAATCTTACTATAGACTGCACACTCTAGATCAGGGGTCGGCAACCTTTTGCAAACTATATGCCGACTTAGGGTTTTAAAATCATTCAGTTTGCCAATAGCATACTTATTTTTATACATGTCAAGGTCAATATACCTGTTCTACAGTATATTTCATATAGTAATATGGAGTATATATTAAAGTTGAAACAGCTAAATATCTTTTTTTGCATTATAGTAGTTATTGGTTCAGACTTTGTGATGTCATTTGTGGCTGTGTGCCATTGGAAATTACTTGGCGTACGAAGTGTAAGTGTTTATATAAGGTAATTGGGGGTGCCATGATATTTTAATAGAGTGCACAAAGATCTGTTGGAACTGCACAGCAACATTGACATATTTGGAAAGGATATTACAATAGTCAAGAACCTATATAGGCAGCAAAGGGTCTGCATACATATAGAAAATGAGTTCAGCAGATATAAAAAAAATATAAAGGGGTGTAAGACAAGGATATGTCTTCTCACCAGATTTATTTAATCTATATAGTGAGGCGATTCTGAAAGAATGAGAAGTCCTACCAGGCGTCCACAGTCTTAACAAAATGAGATTTCATCATTTTAAGAAATCACTTAGTATGAACATGTTTTGTTTTGGCTTTCATAGGGGGGATCAATTTATAATTTTTATATAGCAAACTCTACCCCCTCTTAATTTTTATAAAATTTGATAAAAAATATACATTTTTTAATATTAGTGATCTGGAGTGGATAATTTGTAGTATATGAAAAAAATGGAATTTTTTTTTAAAAAATTGAAAAAAAAAATTGATTATTTATGATTGCAGAGCCTACAATACAACTCCCCTGATTTCTTTCAAAACATGGAATAATATTATTCCTGAAAATCGGAGACTGTGTCAATTGAATCAGGCAACTTGTGATAAGAGAAACCATATGAAAGAGTTTGAATCAGCTAATTCTGTTTAAATGTGGAGAAAATACATGATTTTTTTTTTTTTTTTTTTTTTTTTTTACTACATTTTATGTTTTTTTCTTCTTCTTCTACCTTGTCATAAAATAAAATCTTCATGTTACCCATTGCTTGATGAGTTATGAAGTCTTATCTTTTCTATCAGAGAAGTTAAGAAAAATATTTTTTTTATGGAGGATCTTATCCCTTATCTTTCTTGCTATATTTTTTGTTTCACTTGAAGAACTGCAAATGACTTCTTATCATCATTAGTGCCTTAACACAGCACACGGCAAGACAAAATATGACAAAAATGTCTGCCTGGTATTATTCTAAAGAAAAATATCTTTAAACTAACCTTGTGATATGGGGGACATGAGAAACAAAGAAGATTTGAGAAGAATAGGAACTTCAAAGAAAATGCAGATAACAATCAGAAAAAGCTGGAATCCGAGAGACACATAATGAGTTTTGGGTCGGGTTGGTGGATTTTACGACATATCAATTCTTGTTGGATTACTCAATATGGAAATATTTTTATTGCTATTATTTTTTTTTTTTTATTATTATACACGACTATATAGATAACTTTCTTTTGGAGTTTATACTTCAGCCTGTAAGTAAACCTT
>OZ010575.1:36179729-36282229 GCA_963932145.1 Acanthosepion lycidas | reverse complement strand
TTATTTTGAAAAATACAAAAATGTGGCACAAGGCCAAAAGGAGTGATAGGGGCAGGCTCGTCTTCAATCTGTCTTATCTTAAATGTAGCTAGGGCCGCTTACTGACCCAAACATACCACAGTATTTCTTACACCAAAACAAAACATTCTTACTTAACATTCTTACTACATCCATAAAAATAAAAGAATATAAATTAAGACAGAAGATAATGACTGACATTGCATTTAGATTTTTGAAGATGGAAATCAGGAAGAAGAAAAGTGCGAGAGAAGAAACTGTTAACAGAGAACATACGGTTACATCTAGCCATTTCAACTGAAATATGATGAGACATTGCCACCAATCTAGTACTGCATTTAAATTCATAGTCTGTATACCATAGTTCGTCAAAACAATTACCATAAAAATATTTATAGAAAACATACAGGGAATCTACATTACAGTTGTGTGCAAGTGAGTGAAGACTAATTGCCAGCTCAGAACCAATAATATTGCAGGTTTCTTTTGATTTCTTTTGATGAGCTTCAAGTATTTAAAAGATTTTGTGGACCACCCAAAATGTTGGAAAGACAAAATTAAAAATAAGTCACCAACTTCCCTTTGATCACAGCAGAAATATAGCAAAAGTTTTGAAAATGAATTAATAGAATCACTTGAAAAGTACTATTAAGAAGTCCTTCAAGTAGGCAAGAATCAATGTGAAACGTGAGGTTTGACCATTGAAAGAAGAAAATTATTTCATAAAAGAGTTTTTATTTTTTTAGCTTTTCACCCCAAGCAAGGTGGGAGTGCCACTAACACACAAGGGGTTACAGAGGATTGAGAGCAAGAGTAAAGAGCTCTGAAAGGATTCATCCTTTCCCCTTTCACACCCCTTTACTCTTGGATGGGGATGGGAAAGAATGGGAAATAGATCAAGGCATCTGGAGATGTCGATTGACATTGCATTTGAATAGTTGGAGATTATAGCTATTAGGTAAGCAAGTAAGAGGAAGGGAGTTCCACAGACGGGAAGTGAAAGACATGAAGCTATTGGAGTAGAAGAGACAGCTACATTTAACCGTTTCGACAGTGAAAGGGTGAGACTGAGAAACCGACCTAGCAGCATGTTTAAATTTGTGTGGTTAATGTGAAATTATTTGTAGAAAAGACAGTGAGACAACAGCAAAACAGCGACTGTAAATGAGATGCTAGAATTGACAGTGAAAATGCAGCTGAGACTGGATTGACTGCTGAAATGGAAATTTGTCACTTCATTAAAATTGTTCTTGATTGTTTGTTTGCCGAAATAAATGACAGAATTTCTCACAAGATTTACATTCATGGTTTCAATGGTAGCGCCCTCTTTGGCAAAACACCCAATCCTTTTTGCGAGCAGTGTCTTAACAGACCAATCTTTGCATGGCACTCTCTTCTGTACATGTGACAGATGAAGCTGAAATGCAGAATGATGGTCCGACATTGCTCTCACTCTGCTTACTTCATTGGTCTTCTGATCACCAACAGTTAGTTTTGCCTTTTCCCAACCTTCATGGATCTCTTTGAACAGTATGGCATCAACCACTGCATTCGTCTACTAGCTTTTCCCAGCTGCGAGTGTCAGATCCCTCTTGCAAATATCCTTGAAACGTAGTGTAGGTTGGCGTACTGGATGGTGTCCCTTGGCCAGTTTACCATATATAATGTCTTTTGTTATATGACCATTATTCATTTCATGTACATAACCCAGCCATTGAAGACAATGTTAACAAAGGAGAAGATGTCTACCCAAGATTTTACTAGTTCCAGCACAACAGTGATGCCGAGTACACATTGTAGGCAGCAAAATATTGTTTCTGCAGATTTCCAGGCTGGAAGTCTACAAAAAAAATTTCTGGTTTAACAAAAAGCTATCCAGATATTTATTCATGGACCAGAGAATTACCAATGATAGAATGTTTAGGGAAAGAATACAAAGCTGATTTTTTTCAAACCAACATTTACAATATATTTGTTAGCATTTATAATTTCATATAGTGCAAATGTTTCCCCAAAGAATTGATTCTCTGATTTTGTTAATAACTGGGTTTTCTGTTGCTAGGTGCTAAAAGTTCTTTGGTGATTTCAAAGTAATTCTTACTTCATTAAGCCTTTGTGAATTGGCAATATTATGTATTAAAAGAGATGTAATAAAATTAAAATTTAATGATTTATATGATGCATTTGCTGCAACAAAAGCATAAAATAGATATTGTAGAATCTGACTTCTATATTTCATGATCTTCACATGCAAAGTTCTAAAATCTTTTGCAAGCTAAGCACATTCGGATCCAAACTAAGTTGCAGGAACTGACATATTCTGATTGGTCCAATAATGCCAAGGTCATATTTATGCCTACACATAAGATTTCAAACCAGAAAACTGCCAAAATTAAGATAACTTGTTCTTGAGCCTATCACATGATTAACAAGTAAATAAATATGATACACTAGCACATCTTCCAATGAGCAGCATGACAACAATGTAATCGCCTACTAAAAACTATGTCACACATACGGAGGTTAAAAGTTACCCATTAACATAATCTCAGCTTCCAGAACATTCACTCACTCAGTCGTTCACAAAGCAGCTTTTGTTTATTCTTGCAAGGAAATTAACATCTAATTACTCAACTTTACCAGTGAGAATCACATTGCCTAACGAGTCCATGACACTCAATTATCTGAAATTTTAAAGTTACTTTGTTAACATAAAAACAAACTTTCAGAATTCACTCACTCATATCATACAGGATTTCATTTACCACACAGCAAAGTTCTCAACCACCGAACATTATTATTACATAGCAAAAGTTCTCAATTACAGAACATTATTTCATCCAGGATTTATTTACTTCTTGACAATGTTACGATCAAAGAAAGACAACTTTATTACAACTAAGTTTTTCCCAATTTACACTGGAAATTTATATTTCAGAAACACTGTTTAATTATCTCATAAACAGAATTATTCTTTCACTGACTCTGTCACCACAATTACAACAAATCTTTCTTCAAGTAAACTCACACACCACATCTCCAAACCCCAAAATAAGTGTTCACACACACAATTAGAATAATAAGCATCACAAATATTCCACTTACAAATCTTTACTCATTTCAGTTATAATGCATTGTATCTTTTATGCTATATAAATCAAAATATTGTTTGTTATTCAAAAAATGTTTTTGTATTATTTCTCATTCATGTTTATTGTTTTGCATTTTGTTAAGGAGCAAATTTAAATGTGTGAGAATAGTTAAGTTTAACACACAGCCTAATTCAATCTACAACTGATAACCAATGTTAATTAAATACACTTCAATATTATTGTAGAAATAAACAGCAAATTTTCTCATTTATGAAATTTACATTCATGGTTTTGATATACAAAATATTGTTTCTGTATATTTCCAAGAAGGAAATCTCCAATAAAAATTTTCTGTATCTGTCTATATTTCTGAGATGAGGTATTATGTACACTATTTACATTATTCAGACTATTGTCCTCATCTTTGTCACCATATTTATTACTATTAATAAATATGGCAACAAAGATGAGGACAATAGTCTGAATAATGTAAATACTGTAAAAAATTTTCTGGCCTAAAAAATCCAGATAGTATTGATGAACCAGAGAACTTACAAATGAATACAAACTGATTTTCCTTAACCAAAGTTTACAATATATTTGTTAGTATTTATAATTTCATAATCTGAAGGAATTACTCAGATTGTTGTAGGAACTAAATGAGAATAGTAGCAATAAGGTGGAAACAAAATGGAGTCTTCCTAATATTCTACAGCGCATGCTTACATTTCATTTTCTTGTCCAAAAAAGAATTTTAGTGTAGTATCAGCTAATCTTTATTTTTTTTTAAAAAGTAATTGATAGTATCACTTGAAAAGTGCTGTCAAGAAGCCCTTAAAGTAGGCAAAAATTAATGTGAAAAATGGTGTTTGACCAGTGTTCGAAAAATCCTTCAAAAAGCTGATGCTGGATTGACACCATGAAAAATGTTATTGATCGATTGGTTGCTGAAATAAATGGCAGATTTTCTCATGTACAAGAATTTGATATGTAAAATATTGTTTCTGTATATTTCCAAGATCAAAATTAACAAGAAAAATTTTCTGGCCAAAAAAATCCAGATCGTATTGGTGGACCAAAAAACTTACAAATGAATACAAACCGATTTTCCCAAACCAAAGTTTACAATATATTTGTTAACATTTATAATTTCATATAATGCAAATGTTTCCCCAAAGAATTGTGCGTCCTGGGTATGATGATAAACTACATCCGCGTCCTGGGTATGACGATAAACTACATCCGCCTCGTGGTTAAGAGGATAAACTACGTCCAACAGCAAGGCCTCTGATCAGGAGGTTTTGAGGAGCATGGAACCACCTCGTAATCACTGGTGTTCCTAGGTCCACCCTTACTTGTAGTGGTAGCACCTGTTAGGGTTCCAGCTATGGGCAAATAGTTAACCCTGAAACTGAGGTAAAAAGCATTATAAAAGTGTAAAAATAGGTTTTAATACCAGAAATACATTTTTAAAAATTATTACCAGAAATAAATTTTTGAAGAAAAAAAATTATTACCAGCAATATGTTTTTGAAAATAATATTACCAGCTACACATTTTTGAAAAAAAATATTACCAGAAATAAATTTTTTGACAAAACAAAATATTACCAGGAAAAAAAAGTTGTCGGAATTAAATAACCCATTGAGGTTGATATGCTATAAAACAAAACAAACCAAACCAAACCAAACCAAACCAAACCAAACCAAAGAATTGCTTTGCTGATTTTGTTAATAACTGGGCTTTTTGTTGTTAAATGTAAAAATTTTGTCAGTAATCTCAAATTAATTCATACCTTATCAACCCAAGTACAGCTTCATGTGTTGGCAATATTAATTATTGAAAGAAACATAATAAAATTAAAATTTGAGAATTTAAATGATGCATTTTCTGCAATGAAAACATAAAATATATATTATTGTAGGTATCCATCAGTTTCGGGAGAAATATTCTAGGATTCTTAGCTAATCCCTGTTGTAGACACCTGCTCATGCACATTTGTGTTTCTTCACAATCTGCAATTTATACTTTATATTTTATAGGTGGACATTAGTCTCTAATGGGAGTGGGGGCATCATCTAGCACAGTCAATAGTTTGAACAAGATCATTAAGTTCAAATCCTCAGTTATGGTGACTTATGACTTCTTGCTAATATAACTATGAAAGCTTCCAAACAGTTTTCCCTACCCAAGGCTTTAGTCATCCTATGGTATGGTTGATTTGATTGATTTGCTTGTTTCATGGCACATTAACTCCTTGTGGGTCATTTAATGCTGAAATTTAATTTTCTTGCCTGCTTTGAAGTAATAAAATATGATATGTTATTCTGCTTTCACAGTTGAATACATGGTAGATGATACTCAGCTTTTGTACATATACATGTTTCCATGGACATAATTACTAGAGGCAGTTATATGTGTGTATTCTGGTCATTTTACTTTAGAAATGTTGATAATTTTACTATATAAAAAATTTATTGCTGGTATTTTTACTATAAAAATGTTTTGGGGTTTCCTATTTGTCGATAACTGGTACCCTAACAGGTGCTACCATTCTGGGTCAGGGTAGTCCTGAGAAAACATCAATTAAGAGTTGGTGCCACACTTCTCAAAACCTCCAATCTTCCAGTCAGTGGCCTTGCTGCCGGATCCATGGTATGGTTTTCACATACTTCTAAACAGAGCCACATACTCGGATCATCATCTCAGGCCAATATTATCAAGAGGTCATTGATTGTTTGATTGCAGAAATAAACAGCAGATTTTCTCCCTTGCAAATTATTGTTTCTGCTAAAATGGAAATCTCCAAGGAAACTAACAATTAACTATCCAGACAATATTGATAGATGGAAGAACTTAAGAATATAAAATATAGAAATTTAAGGGAAAGAATACAAAAGGATTTTCCTGAACTAAAGTTTGCAATAGACGCATTGACATTTATCGTTCTGGTATGAATGTAAACGACATCTGGCAGCAAGGCCTCTGATCAGTAGGTATTGAGGAGCATGGAACCACCTCTTAATTGCTGTTGTTCCCAGATACACCCTGACCTGAGCCAGTAGCAAATGTTAGGGCCCCAGCTATAGGTAAATATTTAACCCCTAAACTGGAGTCAAAACGCTATAAAAGTATTAATAAAAATGATAGTGAAAATACCAGCAATACATTTTAATGGTAATAAAAATTACCAGCAATACATTTCTGTAAGGAAAAAAAATATTACCAGAAATACATTTTTTTTTAAGTACCAATTTGTAACAAAAATAATTACCACCAATTTATTTTTGTAACAAAAAAAATTAGCAGCAATACATTTTTGTAAAAGAAATTACTAATGCTCCTATGAAAATGAAATTTAGGCATTAAATGACCCATGAAGAGTTGATATGCCACTAAAAAAAACAAACCAAATTAACTTAATTTCATATAGTAAATATGTTTTCCCAAATTGAAGAATGTCTTTGTTGATTTTGTGATAAGCTCTGTTGCTAATTGGGAAAAGCTCTTCAATAAACTGAAATTAATTCTTACCTCAATGATTCAAGAATGTCTTAGTGACTTGGCATAAGGGAATATTGAAAGAGATATCAGTCAGTCAGCCAGTTGTGTGCCATATGTGATACGCTTATAGGCGATCATATATCTTTCAATATATGACTGACGAGGCAGATCTTTTTCCCGCAATAGGTTGCCATTTCTTTCTGCGGTAGGCCAGTTGCCATCCAAGGCTATAGAACCTGGTCTGTCCTGCTATTTGCCTATAGGATTCATACCTTTCCCAAGGGTATTAGCACATAAGTGAATGTAATGGATTTGACTGGAATTCAAACTCACCTCTCTGATTCCTCAATCCAAGCTGCTATCCATTACTGCACTGTGCCTACCTGGTTAGAATTACTATTAGTAAAAAAAAAAAAATATCAGAGATCCTCATTGCCATCTAGGCTATAGAATCCAGTCTGTCCTGCTATTTACCCATATCTGAGGGGAGAAGAAGAGGATTCATACCTTTCCCAAGGGTATTAGCACATAAGTGAATGTAATGAATTCAACTGGAATTCGAACTCAGCTCCCAAGCTGCTATTATTCCACCATGTCTCCTTAAGATTTATTTAACCAAAATGTTAATAATTTAACTGTTGTCTTTGCAGTAGCAAAAGCACAACTGGATTTTATTTCATAGAAAAATGTAACATAATGCTAGAAAGCTGATTCAGAGAGTGAACTCATCTTCCGTAAATCACTGCTCTGTAGAACCGACTCCCAAGAGGATGTTTTCCTGATTACTACAATCTTAACTGCTTCAAGTCTAGGGTTAAACATTATCTTCCCCCTCTATCCATACAAACTGCCTTTAATGTAACACTCTACCTCGAGACGCCCTTGGTCCTCGTACAGGGTGAAACTTACTCTAAGAAAAAGAATGTCACCAAATTCATAAACCAATGTTTTAACTCACTAGAACATCAGTTGGCAACCTTGTACTGACAATGCTGACTTAGGGTTTTAAAATCATTCAATGTGCCAACGGCATACATGTTTTTATACAAGTCAAGGTCAATATACCTGTTCTACAATATATTTTATGTAGTAATATATACTATAGTATATTGATTTTCCAAGCATAACTTAGATGTGGCACAAAGCCGAAAGTATGGGGTACCCAGTGAGGATCGAACTCACTACTCAGTCGTAATTGTTCTAGCAAGACAAACTTGTTAACCATTACGCTACCTCGAGGTGCCCAATGATTTTCTAAGCATAGCTTAGATGTGGCACAAGCCCGAAAGTATGGGGCACCCAGTGAGGATCGAACTCACTACTCAGTCGTACTTGTTCTAAGGAGACAAGCTTGCTAACCATTATACCACCTCGAGGTGCCCAAACTTATATACTTTATTAAAATTGAAACAGCTAAATATCTTCTTTGCGCTTTAGTAGTTATTGGTTTGGACTTCGTGATGTCATTTGCGGCTGTGTGCCTTTGGAAATTGCTTGGCGTGCCACGTGTGGCATGCGTGCCATAGGTGCCGACCCTTGCACTAGACTATTGTTTTGTAGGGACAGGGAATGTTTACTTGAACTCGATAATAACAGGACAATCACTGAATCAGTACTAAAAATAAGAACAGTGCGTCCATAGGAATGGGCGTTATCTCTGTCATTGTTCTGTAGCTGTTAAATTAAGTTCTCCCCTCTCATAACTTGGTAGGTTCTTGCTAGCTAGCAACAGTATATTTTTCTCCCCCACGGTTCTTAATGGATTCAACCTCTCAGCTCCATAAACTGTTGGGGTGAAATATGCTGCCGCTAACAAGAACCTACCAAGTTTTGAGGGGGAGAACTTAATCTAACAGCAACAGAACAATATAACAGATATAACAATCGGAAGTGGAACGGGAACAGTCTACCCACGTAGATTAAATAAAGAGTTCAGTTCAGAATTCCCCGTAGGAAGTCGATATGCACCTGATGAAGGCCTGGAGAGCACAATGACTGAATCGTTGTGATAACATTAATAACAACAAAGATGAAGACAATACTCCGAATGCAAATAGAGGAAATAAATATTAAACATGGATTTCGAAACTGGAATTAAGACAGAAGTTTATTCTTCATTTTTACAACATTACTTTCGCTATAGGATATGGATAAATAAAAAAAAATTCTCAATAAATTTCAATAACATATCATAAAACATTTTGGTTATAGGACACGGAAGAACTTAGTAAAACAGTGCAAATCTATGGAGGATCTATTCGGGACGGATATTTTGTTATGGACATGTAATTTTTTTTCTTTGTTTGTTTTAATCATTTCACCCAAAGCAAGGCGATAATGCCACTAAGACGTAAGAGGTTACTGGGAGTGAAAGAAAATGAGAAGGCTTTGATGAGGAAAAATAAACTGGTTTCAGGAAAAAGAAGATCGCGATTGACATTGCATGTAAATTTTTGAAGACGTAAGTGGCACAGAAAGAAGAAAATATTTGAATAGAGCTTACAGTTGCATGTATTTAGTTCAACAGTAAAACGTTGAGACCTAACTGCCAATCTAGTAGTACGCTTGAATTCCTGCAGTCGAGGCACCAAGGAGGAAAGCTCATCAGAACAATTGCCATGAAAATATTTGTGGAGAAGACAGAGGCAGTGACTGAAGTCGAGATGCCATGCTGGGACCGATTACCTTACAAAACTTTCTTTGGATTTTGACGAAGAATGTAGATATATCACAAAATTACTTATTATTTCTATGAAATTTGGTGAAAGGGTTCACTATACATGAAAGAATCTATAAAACAGAAGGTGTCTGTGTGGGTGTGTTGCGGATGTGTGTGATGTGTGTTGGAGAGGAATAGAAGGTTTGAATTATCAGAAGGCTTAAAATTGTGTGTGTTCAATAATCTTCCATCCACAACAATTAATACAAGACAGAGAAATAATAATTCAAAATCATCTTGTTTCAAAACGTAACAAGTGAATTTATTAGTGTTTGATATACATGCATGAATACTGAGTGAAAAGGTTAGACAGAGTTGTGTCTCTTAGATTAGGTAATATTTGTACCTAAGTTCATAAAGTGAAAGTAATTATTACTGTAGTTTAGAAGAATAAAGTTTCTTTAGCATGTTTGGAATTGTGTCTTGTACAAGTTGGTAAAAGTTCAGAAGAGATTTCAGAGTTCGTACTTGCGTGAATGTTGATAATGGTCTTTAACGTCTGACTGTGTTAGTTGAGACGGGAGTTCTTGAAGATTACATCTTGGCAAATGAGACGCGAGAAAGATGAATGAAAAGAAACACGAGGGAGTTTACACGTGTTCTGTTTATATATGGTCGTGTATCACGTGGGAGGCTCCGAGCATATTGAGCGGGAAAACAGATTTGTCGCGTGCAGGCGGTTTGATTGGTCGGAACTGACCAATCAGCGAGCTAGATTGAAGGTGATTAACCAATGAATGCTTGTTATATATTTGTAAGATGGTGATGGTGAAAATTACAACAGGAATAGAAATACTAACAAAAATTTTTTGTTTAGTTTCTTGTATATAGTTTTGTATTCATTGTAAATATTCATTGGGGTTTTTAGATGTTATTTTATTCCCCTCCCCCACAGACAATGATTTGTATATATGGGGACTAGTTAGAACTTCATAGAGTCTCTGAGGAATTCTGGTGGGTGTAGTAAGAATGGTATGTAATGGATGTGTCGTTTTGGTGAAAGGAACATTGTTTGTATGTTTGGGTCAGTGATTGTGGCTAGCTAAGTTTTAAATTTAAGACAGAAGATGATCATCCTTACCCCCTTTCCCCATTTTTTGGCCTTGTGCCACATTTGTACATTTGTACAATAAATAATTACAACAGGAATAGTGCATTTCCTAGCAGGGGTTAACTGGCTTGTTGTGGAAGAGTCCACAGGTGTATGCTATTTACGCATGTCCACATTTCTCGACCGATTTCGATGAAATTATACACACATGTTGTAAATTTACTGAGAGAGGTCAAGACCAACTTTTCAATCTCCAGCAATACACACCCACAACTACACCCCGCCCGACTTTGTTAGAAAAATAGATAAAACTGAAGGTGGGTACGACTTTTTACAAAAACCAAGGCATGGTTACACGCGAACAAAATTTTTACTGGATGAGCTGATGTTCTTTGCACTTAATGCAAAACATCAGCTCACGTTACGAGGTTTATGTGGAGTCCTTGATAGTTTTCCGGCAACATAGGCTTCACATGAAAAATTGCAAAAAGAAAACTGTGAAAAAATCTGGTTTTTGTACAACTTAAAAACTTAAATAAAGTCCTCATTTTTATCTGGTTTTCTTCAAACATGTCGCAAATAATTTGCATTCATGTAAGAAATAAAAGTGTGGCTTATTTCTGCTCGCTTCCCCGCATATAACGAAAAACCACGAAAAGCTGTTCAAAAAGCCCGAAAACGTTTCGGCCATAACTCCCTGGTTTTTCATCCGATGCTTCCCAAATTTGCTATGTAAATTACATATGACACACAAATTATCTTATGTGAATGTTTGGTTTAGATTATTTCAGTTAACTAGACAAAATCTGCGACAAACTAGGTCCAAAATCGGCAGAGAAAGAAGAGATAACTGAGGTAACTAGAGTGGTCTGGCGATTCATGAGAATGTTCCCTGGCCAGCGGAAGATGTTCGCGGAAATAAACTACCAGGCCATGCATGTTGACTTTAGAGTGCCTTCTAAGTAGAGAAAGGTAACCAGGAATCGATAAATCAGAGGAAAGGATAAATAGTCTTGTAGAGAACTAGAATGGCTGGAGACTTTTCGAAAAGGAACGATTCTACACCGCAGAAGTTTGTACAAATACCTGAGGGGAATTTTTGTTCCTGTCCCGAGTGTACGCGCTCGGGTCCCCACCTAAAAATAGACCTTGTGTCACATCTCGTCCTAGTGGGGGGAATAAAGTAAATACTTACTAGCAGTTGGAGAATCTGATTGAACACGCTCCTCTTACAACCAATTTGGCTTCCACCGCAAAGATTAACCTGAAACTCAAATCCTGTACTTAAATAGCCTTGTCAGATCGAGCATTTAATGAATGGTGTCAATCCCGTTCAAAAAATATTTAAATTGTTTGCTGTATACGACCACTTTCCAAGATCAATGGTTAAAAATGCCTTTGAGCGAGTGAAACCTGTGGGTCTTTGTGAAGACCATAATTCTTTGAATTATGGCACTACAAAATCACAAAAAAAAACTTTACCAAATAACAAAAACCACATCACTTTGGAAGTTTCAGTAACAACTAAAATGGATATCATATATAACACGAAGAGAAAATAATATCATAATCAAAATGTTGACGTTCCAGACTATTTCAAATAAAAGGTTAGGAAGGAAACCGCCATTAATACTGGAAAGAGCGATAACAGTTACTGGCCGTGAGAAACCTATTTTCCTGAAAAACGTTTTAAGAGAAAAATTTTATAATGTCAACCAACAGTAGTACTGGCTTCTCGGACAATGAATGCCGAATGTTTCTTTATGAAGAAACGGCTAATATCATTACCATTTCTCATTTCTTTCTGTTTTCCCTTCGTTTTTATCTCCTCTTAATTTATTCATTTTCCTATAGATTTCTTTCTTGCTTGCTACTCCCTTCTTCATTTCAGGTTCCTTCCTACATGATAAGTGTTTCTTTTTCATTATACGTATCCCACTTTCTTTAAAAATGCCTTTTTTTTTCGCATACATATATATCTACCCCTTTTCCTTTTTTTTTTGTTTATTATTTTTTAAACAGGAAGAAAAAAATAAACGTATCCTAGATATTTTCCCCCATACAACCCATTATACAAATAAATTACTAAAAAAAAATGACAAAGACTTTACAGTAAAGTAAGAAATTGGTCTTTGCAATATTAAGTTATACTTTGCCAAGACATGTTTTGTCTTATGAAGCAAAGAATACTAAAAAAAAACTTGGCTAATTGAACAGGCTTGATTTACCATTGTTTCTTCATTCATTTCCCTAATACGCATCTCCCCCAGCCAGACCTTCTTACTCACACAAAAGTGGGAAATTTTGGGCAGCTTAATTACGTCGTCGAAAAACTCTAAGAAGACTTTCCTCGTTGCAATATCGGAGGTAGTTAAATTATTCAGAAACGTAAATTGCAATTAACAGCTGCTGCTTCAGTTACCCTATCAGCAGAAGCATTATTGCATTCCGGTGTTCCTGCTTTGTGTTCTACTTTCTCGGTATCACGAGTTGGCTTTATTCGTTGTTAAAGACAGAAACCGATCAACTCAAAAAGCTGGACGAAGTTTGCTAATCTTCACTCAAATGCTCGAAATTTATAACTCTTTACAGTGAATTTCGTACCTGTAAGCC
The DNA here is from genome assembly GCA_963932145.1 of Acanthosepion lycidas. Classification (NCBI taxonomy): domain Eukaryota; kingdom Metazoa; phylum Mollusca; class Cephalopoda; order Sepiida; family Sepiidae; genus Acanthosepion; species Acanthosepion lycidas. Next base: position 36,269,232 of record OZ010575.1, on the reverse strand, counting down.
TTTCAGTGCCTGATAGATTGCATTGCATCTCAGGGATTTTTTTTTTAATGTGTTTTTTTTTTTATTAGATATATTATTATATATATTATTAGTTTACGTTAAAACAAAGCCTGTAATCCGGTTCATACTCCTCCTTGGTCTTTTGAACAGGAGTAAAGCTTTGTTTCCTTTTTAGGATTGTGTTTCCGATTCCTTCAACTGTGTACTTCTGACGGCTCCGCCTGAACTCTAAAATTTTATTCTGCAATTATTTTTTCCTCTCCCAATAAAAGTACATAGGTTTGCCTAGGACCAGGTTCCCATACCTCCCAGGTCTTTTGGGTCTTTTAAACTGAAACAAGGTTCATCCCTTGTTTCTTCATTAGGATTGGGTTTCTAGTCACTTCCAAAGTTTACTTCAACTCTATACTTCCAATGTCTCCGCCTGAACTCTGAAATTTTATTCACTAATTAAATCTTTAAATTTTCAAATATAAAATTAGCTATCTTTCCCGTTATCTTGACCTTTCTTACCCTAATTCAACTCCACACAGTAACACTCTAACTTCAGTGGCCCTTGGGCCTTGTATTGGGTGAACATTATTAAAAAGAATTTTATAAAGTGCATACTTCTGATTGGAACCGCTTGTCAAAATGCGTCTTATTCACTGAAACATTTTCTGTGACTTTTCTCTGTATATATTATTTTGAGTCGTAAATAATTTTCGCTTTTGTTAGTTTTATTCTTCATAAAAGAATTGATCGCGTTTCTCTGTGTATGCATGTCTCAGTTGGGGAATCAAATTGGTACTTACCACTTCAAGCACGCCTCCATATTCCTGATCAATTAGAAATTGTGCCTGCGTTTGCTTCATTCTTATGGAAGAGTGTGCATTGCTGGTGAACCGGAATTGGACAATAAACTGCCAAGAGGATTCGCATGGTGTGTAGTTTGGAAGATGGAAAAAAATTGTAGCTAAGGGAAGGTACACAAGTCGATACCCGATCAGTATCGGCTGGGTCACCGCGGAGATGGGGTATGATGTTGAAAGACAGGAAACAGCTCATGAACCTCGGCTAGAAACATCACTGATGATGTGTACCAAAGAATCCAGTTGATGCGAAAAAGTACAATTCATTTTTATTCAAAAATATATATCCGCTGTTATCTATAAGGACTTTTTGCCACTTACTGGGCATTTCTTCGATACCTTTTGAGAAAAATACTGCAGATAGTGAATTCATTTCTACGAATTCATGAATCTGGTATTTATTACAGAAAGGTGTTCCCTATAGTGGCGTTAGATTTCGGGCTTAAAATGTACAAGTGATTTAGCCACAACAAGAAGGTTAATGGAGGTTGATAATGACGAAGGAACATACGGGTATTTTTAACAAAACATAAGGAATTTATTTACGAATTTACACGCTTGAAGTTGTGTCAGTAAATCGTTTCAGCAAAATAAATCAGAAATTTTTAAAGTCCGTAGTTTCAATAAATTGTCATGAAGAGAAAATGTTCATACAACAAATTAAATGATCTACAGTGTAACCCGGATATAAGAGAAATTTTATCTGGTCCCAAATTAGAGCCTGTGTTAATGTAAACAAAATAGACCAAACCCGGATATAAGAGACTTTCCCGGTCCCGACAACTCTCTTATATCCGGGTTACACTGTAATGCAAAATAATATCAAATAATGTTTAAATCCAAGGTAAGTGTTCATTGTTCACAGAAGGAATATATGGTTGCATACATTCAAAAGTAGAGGAAGAGAGTAAGTTTAAAATATTTAGCTTTCTAGGATTGTTGGAATAAATTTCTTTGAAGTGTCAAGTGCTTGGTTAAAAGCTGATAATCGGCGAGTAATTTCACACTGGCGAAAATTTAAAGTTGAAATGCTTGAATAAAAATGATACCTGTCACATGACTTCAGGCACTCTTCTCTGGTTAAATTTTTATTTTTTTCTCATTTTATATTAAAAAGGATTTTGCATAATCTCGCTATTTTCCTTGCAAGTAACATCTCTTTATCAGTCACATGATTGGGTGTGGTTGTAGGGGTTGCCGTGCAGTTTAGCACCTGGCTAGCTCCTTCCTTAAGTCTCGGTCGCATACCAATATCTGAGTCTCTGTGAAGGCTCTTTTAGTCTACTCAGTAATATTTTCAGTCCATTTTCTTCTACTATCTGCCTTTTCTTCTTTTGTCTAAGGTGGTAGTTGGTAGGATGGCAGTGGAAAGTTTTTTGGCTTTTTATGGTGTGGGTCTTCAGGATTAAAATAAACAGTTGGTTTACCAAAACCAAGAAGATTAATGGAGGATGATAATAACATGGGTAATTTTAACCAAACAAGATAAGGAATTTATGTATGAATTTACATGCTTGAAGTTGTGTCAGTGGCTCATTCCGGGAAAATAAATCAGAAATTTTTAAAGTCCATAGTTTTAACAAATTGTCATGAAGAGAAAATGTTCATACAACAAATCTGACACAAACTAAGGTAAGAGTTCATTGTTCACAGAAGAAATATATGGCTGCATCCATTCAAAACCAGAAAAAGAAAGAAAGTTTGAAATATTTAGCTTTCTAGGATTGTTGGAATAAATTTCTTTGAAGTGTCAAGTGCTTGGTCAAGGTTGATATTGTGGCCTTGTTAGGGCCAGACTTAACGACACAAGAGAGGAAATGGGTTAAATCTATTAACGGAAAACAATAATACAAAGATATACAAACGAGAGTGTTACATCAAGAATGTTTGGTCCGACTGTCAGAGCCGACTGCTGGAAACTTCACTCTCCAAAAGGCAGTACCTGCTCCTATTTATAGCTGGGAGAGTCCATGCATGCATGGGTAAATAATCATAATAGCCGATAATATAATTGGCGAGTAATTTGACACTGGCAAGAATCTGAATGCTGGACGCGTAAACAGAAATAAAAACTCGCATGATTTCAGACACTTTTCTCTTGTTGATTTAATTTTTCCCCATCTTATATCAAAAAGGATTTCGCATAGGCTCGTTAGACTTTTCTAGGCTCGACGGTTAATTTCTGTGAAGAGGAGGTTTACATTGGTCCAAAGGAAATTGCACATAGAGTCGCGAATTTGTTTTCATCTTTTTTCTCATCTTGCTGGTCCTTCTTTGTAAAGTCAAGAAATTTCATCGGTCCAAAGAAAATTTCACATAAGCTCGCGAATTTTGTCTTTTTCCTCGGTTCGCCCCAATTTGAAAGTGAGTGCGTAAAGGCAGTTGTTATTATTTCGTACTCACCATACCACTTATCAAAGCGTTTTGCATCAATAAAAAAAAAACCGTTGGCTCAAGGCCAGGACAATATGGTAGGTGAGCTAAAACAGACAAACAATGATTTTTTTTCCTGCGTTGTTCTTGCTGTGCATGTGGCCTTGCATTGTCATGGAGACAAACATTTTTCTTATTGACGTTCAACTAAAACGTTTATGGACACATTGCAGCTGCTTGACGTATAAATATGCATTTAGTGTTCCATTGCGTTTTAAGAATACTAAATGACCCTGGCACAGGATCTTACTTTTTCTTCGATGGAGCGGGGTTTTTGGGGGTCGGTTGTGGATATTTGTCCTTGTCAGTCTCCTGCCTTTTGCAAACATTGTCGTATTTTACCAATTTGTCAAAACCTTTTGTGATATACTTAAGGAATGCTTTGTTAGAATGATTCATCTGTCACTGCAATTAATTCCCTAAATTGGTGATTAATTATAATAATTTTATGGGTGACATTAGGCGTTTCCTTATAAGGAAACATTCTGCATTCAATGAGCGAACAGTAGCGTTGCTATCGGTTAAAATTTATGAAATCTTTCTCTTAAAACAGTTTTTCAGAAAAAATGTTTCTCAGTTACATTACCTGTTATCGCCCTTTCTAAACTTTTATTTAAAGTAGTGGGAAAGTCAACTTTTTTTAGTGCGTCATTATTTTCTCTTCGAGTTACAACTCAGCCCAATACATGCATACATGTATATGTATATATAATGTATGTATATATATATATATATGTGTATATGTATGTATATTTGTATGTATATATATATAATATGTGTATATGTATGTATATTTGTATATATATATATATAATGTGTATATGTATGTATATTTGTATATATATATATATAATGTGTATATGTATGTATATTTGTATATATATATATATAATGTGTATGTATGTATATTTGTATATATATATATATATAATGTGTATGTATGTATGTATATATATATATATATATATGTGAGTATATATATATATGTGAGTATATATATATATGTGAGTATATATATATATGTGAGTATATATATATATGTGAGTATATATATATATGTGAGTATATATATATATGTGAGTATATATATATATATGTGAGTATATATATATATGTGAGTATATATATATATGTGAGTATATATATATATGAGTATATATATATATGTGAGTATATATGTATATATATATATGTGAGTATATATGTATATATATATATGTGAGTATATATATATATATATGTGAGTATATATATATATGTGAGTATATATATATATATATGTGAGTATATATATATATATATATGTGAGTATATATATATATATATATATGTGAGTATATATATATGTGAGTATATATATATATCGTGTGTATATATATATATAATGTGTATGTATATATATATATATATCGTGTGTATATATATATATAATGTGTATGTATATATATATATATATCGTGTGTATATATATATATAATGTGTATGTATATATATATATATATCGTGTGTATATATATATATAATGTGTATGTATATATATATATATATCGTGTGTATATATATATATAATGTGTATGTATATATATATATATATCGTGTGTATATATATATATAATGTGTATGTATATATATATATATATATATATATATATGTGTGGGTATATATATATATATATATATATATGTGTGTATATATATATATATATATCGTGTGTATATATATGTATGTATATATGTATGTGTATGTATATATATTTGTGAGTATATATGTATATATATATATATATGTGTGTATATATATATATATATCGTGTGTATATATATATATGTATATATGTATGTGTATGTATATATATTTGTGAGTATATATGTATATATATATATATATGTATGTATATATATATATATGTGAGCATGTATGTATATATGTGTATGTATGTATAAATATATGTGAGTATATATGTATATATATATATATATGTGTGCGTGTGTGTGTTTATATATATAATGTGTGTATATATATATGTGAATATATATGTATATATATAATGTGTGTATATAAATATATAATGGGTATATATGTATATATATGTGTATATATATATATATATATATTATGTGTGTGTATATATATAATGTGTTTATTTATGTGTATATATAGATATATAATGTGTGCATATATATATATATATCGATAGAAGATCAAATATAGTTAAGTATGGATAGGAATCCGATAAAATGATAGGATAACGAACAAGTAGAAAACAGATCTCAATCAAATATATTTCACTTTATTAAAGTTTCGTCGCGGATCTTAATAGAAATGATCAAAAATGATAAAAACGAAAGAGACGGAAATTTGTGCAAACTTTAGTAAGACGCAGCAGGATTTTTTCAGAAATTGTTTAGGTTTGATTTTTCAGTAAAGCACATCTTGCGTTTATGTTGTATATATCTTTATTGAGTTTTATGTATTAGAAGGACATAAGTTATATTCATGAATAATGAATGTAGAAAAATGATGAAGTAATAGTTTTTAAACGTGTGTTAATAATAGTTGGTAGTATTGCAATAAATATGTTTCCATAATCTTTTCCCTTTGCAACGTTCTTTTTTTAATAAGGTTGGCATTGGTGAAATTATAAGTTGTCTCACGTCGTTGCGGTGTAAGACGAGGGAATTTGAATGTCTGTCTAATCGCACGTCTCTTTTATGTTCCTGCTTTCAGATCACGTGATATCTCCCCAACGTGCATGTTATTGCACTGTAGATATTTGATTTGATAATCTCTGGCATTTGAATTGGTTTTTGTTTTATTTTTCTTCCTGATTATATCTCCTATAGTCTTGGAGGTGGTGGTAACGAGCAGGATTATAACCCTTTAAAGTGGCTTTAAGAGAAAGATTTTATAAATTTCAACCGAAAACAGCAAGGGCTGCTCTGTCAATAAATGCCAAACGTTTCCTTGTAGCGAACCAACTAATATTATCATTCTTATTACTAAAATAACTTTTAGCCTTTTGCCATACTGAGATATTTTTAGTAAATAATGACAGGGTATAACAGGTTTTAGCCTTTTGCCATACTGAGTTTAGTAAGTAATGATAAGGTATAACAACGAGTCAGCTTCCCGTAGTTTTACAACTCAAAGCCTTAGAAAGACAAAACATAAAGTAAGTTTACTTACAGAACTTGTTTGGCAATAGATGACCATTATAGATGAATCAGTGATCCATAAAATTACCCTGATTTTTTTTTCTTTCTTTTTCATCTTCTTTTCTTTCCATCTTTATTTTACTTCTCGTCTTAACGTTTTTCCATATTTTTCGTCTTCTTTCTTTTGGCCAACCTCCCACCAGACGATGACCAAAGAAAAACATCCAAGTGAGACAGAAGGCCATTTCGGAATTAACCCTCCCCCCACCCATCTTTCCCCACTCCCAACGCCACAACCAGTCTAAATAATGGGGAAAAGAAGGGAAACAAACATCAATAGGGCTGAAAGGAAAGCCTTTTCCTGACTCCAAGAAACTCACGTAAGAGTCGGAATGTTCAGCATCATTGGTCGCTGTGTGAATTGAATGAATGATTCTGCTGTAATTGTCCTTCTTTGTCTACTCTTGGGAACCGAAAAGAAACATTGTCAAAACCAATTGTAAAGAATAACACGCTTTTTATGGCAGCCCATTGATTTTTGATGACAGTAAATACTTCTTCAGATGAAATAACCAGCACAAAAGATACATTTATTTATTTATTTGGTAGCCACGTTCCACAGTACAGACATCAGGCTGCCCACAGCTATGATGAATGAAGCCCCAAGGAATGTAGGGCTTCTTAGAATATCTGGACTTTATAAATGGGCTCCTCATTTGATACTGACCAGTGAAATTATTGACATTCTTCCATAAGGATATTACAGATTTTACAAGTATTTCCCTGAAGAGAGAAAGAAAATGGCATAGAATTTAGTCTTGTAGCAGAGACGTTCTTTGTAAATTTTATACCATTTCATAAAACGCATGATATTGCAAGCACTTTCTTTTCTTAGTAATGTCAGCAAATAAATGTATTTCTTTGTATGAATTTAGCTTACGGCCATATCACAATGAAACACCGTCAGTTATGTGTCATGCAGGATACACGCTTAGGTGATACATGGCTGACGAGGCAGATTTTTCCCGCTGTAGGCTGCCATTTCTTTCTGCGGTAGACCATTTGCTATAGAACCCGATCTGTCCTGTTATTTACCCATATATGGGGGGAGAAGAAGTGGATTCATACCTTTCCCAAGGGTATTAGCACGTAAGTGAATGTAATGGATTCGACTGGAATTCGAACTCGGTTCTCCGATTTCCTCAATCCAAGCCGCTTTCCATTACTCCACAGTGCCTCTTCCAGCCATGAGTATTGGCCCATGCACTTAAATATTACCTCTTTCACCAAAATACCACATTTATATTTGTCTTTCAAAAAAAAATGTGTGTGTGTGAAAGAGAGAGAGAAATCTTTTCGCCATTTTCTTATATACAGTTTTTCGCAAAGTCATCTAACAGCCGTTAGCTGACATTATTTAATAAGCAAATAAAAATGTCAGTATCTGCCTATAACGATTTTGTGTAATGAGCTTTCATCACGATCATTGTCTTCTTTAATCGCATCATAATATTTAGTATCTTACTAAAACAAAAATGCATTGATTTGTGAATGAGCAAATAGGAAACGTTTATAAGTTTTACAAGTTTCGCTTTTAAGCTTCTTCAGCATTCTCCACCCTTCAGTCTCTCTCCCACAGGCGGGACGTGGAAAGCCTCTCGCTGTTCTAACGCTACTTCAACGAGTTGGTGCATAATTATCAGACGTTTTTGTGGACGTGTTATTTGTTAATAAAAATTGCTGTTTTCTTTACTTTTTTTTTAATAAAAATATTATTTTATTTTCAGGTTATAAAAAATGCGTGTCGATAATCATGCTCATTTAAAATGTTATTGTTGAATTGTTATGTTTTTTTTGTTTTTTTTTTTCATAATAAATATTGTTTAAAAACGCCCTATAATTATGCACCAACCCAATATATTCCCTGGTCCCGCTAATTCAAATTTTCACAGCAAGAACACGCCCTGCCACTTACATAGTAGCAAACCAACCACATTCCCTCCGGTGAGAAATAAGTCCCATTCGAATGGCTTCTTCCCGCGAACCACTGCTCTTTGGAATCGACTCCCAAGAGGATGCTTCCCAGACCACTACAATCTTAACCTGTTCAAGGCTAAGTTTAACTATTATCTTCCACTCGTATACACACAGATGGTCTCCTAATGTAGCCCTCTACCTTGAGTGCCCCCGGGACTTGTAAAGAGTAAACCTTACTTAAAAAAAAAAAAAAAAAAAAAAGGAATTATCGTGGAGAAAATATTGATATTTTTGATTTGTTAATGTGTTCTGTGAGTATCAAATTTTCCAAGCCCTCTTTCCTCATTATGTGCCCCAGATATTTCAACTGTCCCTTCGTATAATTGTTCGTTTTGCTGTCAATCATTAGAACTTCGTTTTTTCTCACATGTTCGGTCCATGGAATTCTCTGCAAGAAATATAGAATCAGGAATCTATCTTATTTAACCCTACCAAATTGTATTACTCTATGGCGCTGGGTATGGAAATGGTATATTTTAATACTAGAGTTTGCCCAGTACAAAGCTCGAGAGCCACCTAAGGCAGATGGTTATTGAATGATGTGTGGAATATGAATGTAAGTGTGGGAAGCAAGAAGTGGATATTATGAGGATAAGAAGGACAGATAACGACTGACCGTTGACTTGAAGAGGTTAAGATTATTGTATTCGGGTAAGCATCCTCGTGGGAGCTTGTTTCACAAAGTAGCAGTTTTTGAGAAAAGGCTGCGTAAATGGTATTTTCTCTTTACAACTAGAATACGGGGGAAATGAAAGTGATTCGACTTTGTGGCAGTAGCATGGCGTGTACTCTCTGCAAAGGTCTGAACTGGTGCATCTAAAGAACGGAGATCATCTGAACATCTGCCATGGAAATAACAATATAGTAGCAACAATCTAGATCACCGGTGGGCAACCATTGGTACGTGTGCCAAACATGGCACGCCGATGACTTGTTTATGGCACCCGAAACTTATTCACGAGATTCCTTTTTTGATTTACTTTTATTCTTTCTCCTCTTTCATGTATATAGTTATCTCGTGTATTTTTATTTTCAGCTCTTTACAGATCGTGCATAATCACGATCCTCATCTAAAAAACGACGTCATTCAAATGAAGAAGACATTAGAGAATTTAAAGTATACGGGGCTGAAAAATTTGACATGATTAAGAAAGACAAAGTCTTACGGTATTTTGTTCTTCGAAACTATCATTTGTGGGACTTTTTTTCTGCAAAGAGAAATTTTGAAAGTGTTCAAAAGAACATAATGGATAAAAATGAGGCGGAACAAAGAGAATTTCTCTTGAACAAAAACAGGCCCGATGCTTTTATGGATTTTATTTCAGGTAGGTCCAGTTTCAACTTAGTTGCTGTCAGAGATTTGTGTGGTTTTGTCACGCCCTCTCAAAAAAGTTGCCCATTCCTGGTCTAGATTATATGAAGAAAATATTTACAGAAATTATTTTCTTGGGACGTCGTCACATGAGGGAGAAAGTCAAAGCCTGGATTCCAAATATACACCCCCATTTAGTCAAAGCAATGGACAGCCACTATACAGAGGGAGGCATAGCAGGTGACGCCCAACGGTACCTCAACCGTGGTACCAAAACAGACTGCCCGACACCATCACATACTATGCACGCAAACCACAACGATCGAATCAACCAAGGAAACTGCTAGCCACTACGAAGAACAGGCGGGAAGCTGGCCCACTCGAAGACGTAAACAAAAGCCACCACCCCAAAATCCGTCCCCGATCAAAACTAAAATCGGACAGGCAGAGATGACAACCGAAATCGGGAAACCGATATATGCATAATCTACACAATGGGTCACGCTTGTTTCCAACCCTTGTTGATTTGGGCTGTGGGACTGGCCGTTTGTCGGTATATGCCCTGCCCGCCATTAGTATGGTTGATGCTAAACCACAGGAGAGTGTCTCTCTGCGCCTTCTTGGCCTTACGTCTTGAAGTGGAACAAGTACAATGAATAGTTGCATCTGCTGCAAGGAAAGTTGGCTCATTGTGTAGTGCCATGTTTTTTTCTTGCCAGAGACAATCCTACATATCTACAAATCTACCATTTGTTCGTGCATTGAGTACTATTGCCATATAGTCTGGAGACCCAGCTGTTCATCTCGAAGTTCTTGACAAAATCCAAAGAAGAATCTGCAATTTAATCGATGCTGACTTGGCATCTCGGCTGCAGTCACATTCTCACATACGTGATGTGGCTTCCCTCTATCTTTTCTACAAATATTTCCACGCCTGCTCTTCAGTCAAGCTTTTTTTCCTGGTGTCCCGCCTGCATAAATTTAAGCGTGCTACTTGTTGTGGCCAGAAATAAAGACACAAGAGAGGAATTGAGTTAAACAAATATATTAACAGAAACAGTAATACAAACATATACAAACGAGAGTGTTACAGCAAGAATGTTCGGTCCGACTGTCAGAGCTGACTGCTGGAAACTTCCCTCTCTAAAAGGCAGTACCTGCTCCTATTTGTAGCTGGGAAACTCCATGCGTCCGTGGGTAAATTACCATAACACTACTAGACTGGCATTTCGGTCCCACCCCTTTACAGTTGAAAGAGTGTTGATATGTTGAGTGTTTCCGCATGCGTGTATTGTAATAAGGACAAACACATACGTAGGGAAAAATACTGGTATATTCGAAGAAGTATTTACAACAGAGAGATTAGTAGTCAAACGAACGCAGGTTAGTCAGTCACAATAAGTAAGAGTATAAAGTCCAACAGTATCTTCCGGTAGAGAGACGGAAGTGTGATGGTCACCTGATCCCCCCCCCCAGAACTCTACAGAACCGTCCTATTAGTAGTAGAGAGATCAGTCCATTCTGATGAGAAGGTGGGTGCGCCCCAACAAAGAGTTAAATGTAACCGCCACTTCTACTCAAACAGCTTCTTTTTTTTCACACTTCCAGTCCGTGAAATTCCCTTCCGTTTACTTGCTTCCCCGATAACTATAATTTTCGAAAATTTAAATGTAACGTCAGTCGCCATCGTCTAATATTTTGAAATCCGTTCATCTTTTATCCGTTCCTCATATACACAGTTTTTCTCCCACTTTTACTCGATGTAACCCCCTGCGAACTAATGGCACTCTCGCCTTGCTTGGAGTGAAATGCTTAAAAAAATACGAACTGTTCTGACGAACGTGTCTATTTTGCCGCTTTCGCTACCAAGGATATCGGCGTAGCAGGTTTGCTATGACCACCATTTTGGGTGATTTGGTAACGTTAGACACATGCTTTGTTTCAGACAGTTTAGTTTTTGAAAATGTCTGGATGTTGTGCTATTGTTCTCACAGAAGGGTGTTTCTTCTTGCTGGTGTTGGCTTTGATGTCGTATGCAAGGTCGTATGTAAATGTCTCGTGTTTTGAAGCTGGAATGATCGCCGCTGTGTATGTTGTAAAACCAGACGCGAGCGTGCGTCTGAATTCAACCGTTGTGTTCTGAGTGTTAATAGAATATGAGTCGCGTGAGTTTATTGCCGAGGATGCTTTGACCGTTCAGAAACCACGCCGCTCCTAGCGGTAACAAAGCTCGATCAACATTGAGCAACAATATCGCACAATGAAAAATGCTCTCTACATGCTGTGCGAAGGCAGAAACTGCGAGTGGACCGACATTCTCGAATCTGTTCTTTCTTCCATGAATGTCACCGTCAACAGCGCCACTAGTGCATCACCTCACTATATCATTACTGGTCGACGACATCGGTTTGCTCAAACTACCCAATAAGAAACAAACCACAGCCCCGCACACATGCAAATTAACGCCGAAACAGAGGTTCGCCAACGCGTTGCTTTGTCTAACAATGGTTGGTTGGTTGGTTGGGTTTTATGGCATATCAACCACTGTCTAACAATGAAGCCGACCACAAACTGGAGTTCAAATTGAAACAACTCATGTACAAGGACCCAATATAAGTTGGCGACAAAATACTACGTGACCATCCTCAATCAGCGATTGCTAGCTCGTCTCACCTTCCTTAGGTTTATACCTTAGAGTTTACCAAAGCTAAAGATAGGGTTATTCAGGTTAGAAACGAAAATGGCGAAACTGGCAAGGATCCACCACGCACAGGTAGGCTGCCTTACACCGCGACCAAAACACTTGTTTTGCATCAACCCAACCTCTACACTATGCCACACCCATCAGCCCACCCAGGAATTATCGTCTCCACTTCCGTCTGGGGTGCATAACACAAAACTCCAGATCTAACAATATTCTCCAAATACCACCTGAATACAAAAGAAAATAAATTCCGAAAAGGTCAACACGGGGGCGGGGATTAATCCTAGCTTATTTCAGGGATTTCCTTATGCGATAATCCCCTTTATCGCCACCACATACTCGCATGCACTCAACTCATACGGATCAGAATGAAATCTGGGAAAGCTGTTAAATTACTTAATCAAAATCTCTTTCTGATTCACAAATACATTTCACCGGACCTGTCGGCAACATGTGAGCGCTAAGAAAGGAAAACACAAAGTCAAAAGTCGTCTTCTGCACAGGGGCCCCGCAGCATCACATCCGGCCCACAAAACAAATCTCTGCAAAAATCCAAAAATGCATTAACCAATCACTAACATTCCCCACTCCAAGAAAAAAGTATGTCCCCGGGAGCCTGTACCTGTTGAACCAAAGATATAAAAACGGCACTACTCGTCGACAACAGGCACTTCGGCTTCAACACTTCGGCCCCTCTACACGACTGCCAAACCATCAACACATCAACGGTGTCGATTTCAACCATGAAGAAAGGTAACCATCGAATGATACCCACTTGCTTTCACCAATCCGCTTCAAGCATCTCTCCAGACACCAATTGTGACCTCGGTCAACCAACCCAAGAAATCGGTAAACTCCCAGCAATACCGTCAACACGCTTACACCTAATCGCTTTTCTTACAAACTTGCAACTAAAGAACCACATATGAATAATTTTTGCCACCTTTCACACAATTATGTAGATATTCTGAATTTTGACCAATACACGTTGTTGAAATCTTACTTTTTGTTTGTTCTTTCCCTTGCAATCAAACTCTCGTTATAACAGAAATTACGATATAATAGCAACAGTCTAGATCAATGTTTCTCACACTTTTAAAGCAACGGCACACCGAGGAACAAATGAAAATATCACGGCACACTTAGCAGAATTTTTAAAGGGTATACATTTAAATGTTATGAAATAAAACCATGGACTTTATTTCAATGTTTCTATTAAACTATTTGTGCAGCTTATTTAATGCAAAAACTATCCTTGTTTTATGGGGTTTTGTTTTGTTTTTGTTTTTGCGATTTCTTCAATGTTTGGTCGAATGTGCGATAAGCGGACCCCCATTTATTCAGCAGACCGTAGTCTTTTTCGCTACTTATTTTTTATGTTATTTTATGGTTGACAAGACTAATTCCCATAAATAAGAAGTAGAAAATTGCAATAAAACTGATAAGACCTTTTTAGCTAATGTAGGATATTTCTTTTGTATTGAAATCGAAAAATGTATTAGTAGGTATCGCCGAATGTTTTATTTTGAGCACTTGATCACTAGAAATGGTGACCAATTCTTCTTCACATGAGTCCAATATTAACATTACTATTTCAACACATGCATATATATATATATATATATATATATATATATATATATATATATAATATAATATAAATTTCCAAGAGGATAGAATCCAGGTAGAACTCAATGTCCAGGACAGAGTAAGAATATAATAAAAAGGCTCAAACACTAATATTCCATGGTTATAACTTATTACATTGGAATCATAATTACGATCCAATTCATCAGACCTACAAATTCAAAAAGCAATTTTTGAATTTGTAGGTCTGATGAATTGTATCGTAATTACGATTCCAATGTATTAAATTATAACCATGGAATATTAGTGTTTGAGCCTTTTTATTATATATATATATATATATATATATATATATATATATATATATTTCATACAAACAAAAACAGACTATCATTATTGCCATGCCCGTGTATTGTTTAATATATTGCAATGTTATTGTCATCTTTGATCATGGCTTATGTAAGCCGAAAGCTTAGACAGGATTAAAGAACATGTATCAGTATGGTGATTTTCTTTCGTCTTTCAATGATAATGTTATTAAGCTTATCAGACGATATGAAAGGAATTTGCACAAAATAAATAGAGAAAAAGTGTATATATTATTTAATGAAACATGCATCAATATATTTCAAAACTATATAGTTGATGAACAAATAAGAGGCTTTCTTAGAAGTCTCAATACTAAGCAAATAGAACATAATACTGCTTCAACTAATCTCAAACATATTAATCTCCTATGTCGTAAACAAAATGAAAATATACTAAAAAAAAATTAGTAAATACTAATATATCTACAAAAGATCACAGCAAAAAAAATTAAGTTAATCATAATGATGAACATATCATTTTAGTTTATGGCTGATTTCAGAATGATTCTTCTGTGCGGAACTATTATGTACGAACATACATACATACATACAAATACAAATCACATACAACGCCAAGCATTCATTGGTTAATTAATCACCATTACGTTATTATAGGCAATTTACAAATCGCAGCAATGCGACAATTTTGTAATCGCTCCATTTTTATGTAGTCATTTTTGTGGGCTTTTGGGAGAAACGGATCACAGAAGCTTTCTTAAGTCTCCCCAAAGCCTGCTCGCTGATTGGTCGATGTCAACCAATCAGATCGTCTGCACGTGAAGAATAATTCTTCCTGCGCAGCGATCTGGAGCCTACAGTCACTTATTTAAGCAAGAATTTTCTAACTCTTTTTAGTGAGATTTCAGCTGCCAAACGAATGCACGACAGTTGAAACCATGTGCCAACCTTCTCACTCACACACACACACACACACACACACCACTCACATGCTGAACATACCTTGTATATACTCACATAATCTTTTCTTACACAGCAAAAGCTCACAAGTACAAACATTACAAGAGACTCTCATGAACATTCTTCCAGTGAACACTAAAATAACAGATAAAGAGAGACAACTCTTGTTTTATTCAGCCTTTTCTTACTTAAATGTATGCTTTCCTTCACATCGTTGTTTGATATTGTACATCTTGTTTAATACATATTTTATGTGTAACAATGTCTTTTGCTTATCCTTTTCTACATCAGCCCTGTTTCCTTATCTAAAGTTAAATTAATGTGGTGAAGTCCGCCACACTTCTGTCGAGCTTCAAGAGTAACCACGTACTCCATGATCACATAAAGTTTAAAAAAACTCAACAAGAACCAGATCAACCAACTAAAATCAAAGCTTAATAAACTCATTAATGCTGATATTAGGTTGGTGCAAAAATAATGTCGTTTTCTCACATAGTAACATATGTGAGAAAACGACATTATTTTTGCACCAACCTAATATATATATATATATATATATGGGGTTATGCCATGACAATATTTTCGAATTACACTAAATAAGCATCGGCACGACGGTTGAGAATCGATAGTCTAGATTATATGTGGAAATTATTTTTAGAAATTAACAGATATTTTCTTGGGGCATCGTCAGACGTATGGCATTCATTAGAGTTGAAAAGGTTAAGAATACCATTTCATTTTTGTCTTTATTATAAATATCCTCGTCACAAAACGAAGCGTTATTAAAAATCTAAAAACAAGTAAAAAAAAAAAAAAAGAAAAGAAAGAAATTATAAACAATGACAATGAAAGAAACAAGAACATTGCAATGCCACAAAATTTGATGCCTCAGCTGACAAAAGCAATCTTAATAAAATAATAATTAAATTATGAAGAATAGCAATAATAAAGACACAATAAAACTAATTACAATAAGAAGGAAAGAAAATCTAATTTTAATTATAGAAACCACAATGGCGTCAATAACTGTTTAATAATGACGATAATGACAAAACACTAAACAGTTCCAAGTTGTTTCCAAGAAACGTTTAAACCAGAGTGCGTATCTTATTCTACGGATGAAAACTTTCCATCCTAAGAAGAAAAAAATGTTTATAATCATAATAAAATGAAAATGGAGAGTAGTAGCAATAACAACGGCATCGACCAAAACAACTGAAATAATTATAGCAAATGCTCAATGACTTCCTGATTCATTCTGATGTTTTAACAGCCTCCTTCTTAAAGCCATTTTTTTCTACGTGACTACAACCGAACCAACAATCGATATTCTTTCTTTCTCTTTCTGTCGTCTTTCCCTTTAAAGCTTTCGTCTGATTCACTTCTCCACGTTACACATTTCAAATTGTTTTCTCTTGTTATTGATGTCATAGCAATGTATTCATAAATTGTCGCCATCGCTTTTTCTCTCGTATTTCTTTTTATTTTGCCTTAAAACACTTCTAACGATAATGAAATGGCTACTTTAGCTCGTTTACTCAAATGTTTCTTTTGTCGGGGAGAAGATGATGGTTTTGTGGGGTTTGTTTTTTTTTAATATTTATTTTCGTGGTTTGTTATTTTTGTCATTTTTTTTTTAAAGTCTAGTTGTCGGAAGGAGGAAAAGTATTTAAATTAAAGAAATGTGTTCATTTGCTTTTTGGTCTCATTTTGTTTTGTTTTAAAAACGGTAAAGAATAAAGAAAAATGAGAAGAAAACAGAATAAGAACGGAATAATAATAAGAAGAAGAAGAAATAGAAGAAGAAGAAATAGAAGAAGATAAAGAAGAAGGAATAGAAGAAGACAAAGAAAAAGAATAAAAGAAAAAAATAGAAGATAAAGAAGAAGAAATAGAAGAAGAAAAAGAAGAAGAAGAAGAAATAAGAACAAGCGGAAAAGAATGATGAGAAAAGAATAAAAAAGGAGCACCAAAAAAAATAAGGCGATAATAATAAAAAGAAAAGAATAGGAAAAAAAGAAGGAAAAAATAAGAACAAGAATACACAGAAGAAGGCTGAAAAGAATAATAAATAAATAAAAAAAGAAGAATACGAAAAAAGGATAAGAACAAGAATTAGTAAGAATAAAGAAGAATAAGATAATAATAATAAAAAAATAAGAAGAAGAAGAAGGAACAAGAAGAAAAGAGTAACAAAAAAGAATAAGAACAAGAATTAGTAAAAAAAAAAAAGAATAAAGTACACAAAAAAGAATAAGAAGATGAAAATAAGAAGAACAAGAAGAAAAGAATATAAAGAAAATAAGAATAATAGAAAAGAATAAGAAGAAAAGGACAAGGACAAAAAGAATTATTAGAAAAGAATAAGATGATGATGATGGTGATGATGATGATGATAATAATAATAAGAAGAAGAATGGGGAGAAAATAAGAAAAAGATTTTAAAAAAAGAACAACATAATAATAATAATAATAGCAAGAAGAAGGAGGAGGAATAAGAAAGAGAAAAAGGGAATATGAAATAGAAAAGGTTAAAGAAAAAGGCTGTTAATTTATAAAGAAGAAATAGTAAAAAAAAATGGTAGAATAATAATCTGAACGTAGAGTAAGAAGTAAAGAAAAAAGTAACAAGAAAAAACAATCGAAAAGAGAAAAGGTTGTAAGAAAGGAAAAATAGAGGGAAAAGGATAAAATGGAAAAAGTCAGATAATAAAAGGAGTGAGATAAAAAAAAAAAAGAGAACACGATTCTACTGAAAGAAGATATAAATAAATAAAAAACTGAAAATATAAAAGAAAAAAACAAGAAAACTCTAGGAACGTCAAAAAAAACTCAAGTCAAGGAACTGCTTTTTATTTCTTGTGGTTTAAAAATCAAAAAATAGGTAGAAAAGGAAAAACAAATCTCGATTTTTAATCGATGTTACGCGGCTTTATTTTTTATTTTTTGATTGTGTGGTTTATGACAAACACTTTGCTTGTTGGCAAAGCCTAAATAACCGAAACTTCAACGAAAGTTACAAATATGAGGTGGACATTTTCAAAACGAACCACAACTTTTTTTGGCATTTACAGTTGTAATCCTTTTATTTATTTATTTGTGCCTGTATTCGTGCATGCTGATGAATGTCTGTAGTCATTTAAAATTTCCTCAGAACAAATATGTCGTGACAGTCAATATATTGAATCTAAAAGTCTTACTAAAAATTTATATGCAAGCTCATCAGACAAGCAAATCGATTTGGTGACCAAGTCAACGATTTCTAGCCTTACATTTTTTTTCTTTGTTAATGACCTTGTCGTATCCCGTTGGCACTCCCACATTTTTAAAAAAAATACAACCGGAAGAAAAAGCTTGACCAGCGTCGTTGTAAGACTAATTCAAAGCAACGTAGAAAACAGCGTTCCGCGGTCATGATGACGTGGATCAAAGTGTCCATCTCCACTTTGAGTGTGCGGTATTGTGGCGCTTGTCGGACGAATGGAGATGAATGAATTCTTACGGTGTTTGAGTGAATGGGTCGCGAATCAGATCAGCTATTTTTAGTACAGTGTAACTCGGATATAAGAGAGATTTTTATCTGGTCCCAAATTAGAGCCATACTTACCTAAACAAAATAGACCAAACCTGGATATAAAAGAAACCCGGATATAAGAGACTCCTTCTCTGGTCCCGACAACTCTCTTATATCCGGGTTACACTGTATATTGACGACATACATCACCCCACCTATCCTTCGGCCTTGTGCCACAATTGTTTTCTTTATGCAATAAATAATAATATGACGTGGATCAAAGTGTAGTATCTGTTACAACCGGCCCACGACTACAGCCATCAGCAGCAATTCCAGCTCGCAATTGGCGGGCGCTCCAGCCATCATCGCCAGCGGCAACGACATGCATTATAACTGACCTTTTCAGGACAACGCTCTTCTACAAAACTACAAAACTGTCCTTCTCATGACAATGCTCAAGGCCTGAAACTCCAGCAAGTATACATTACCCTTCCTCACACATACACACACCAACTTATATGCTTCCCTGGCACTCTTGGCAGGAAAGTTTAAAATAAAATTAGATGAAACCCCGGGGAGCCATCCCTCCAGGTAATATCTCTCATTCAGAAGAGGACTGGGTTTATTGTATGGTGCCTAAGGTATCACTAAAAGGGAAAATGTCGAGGGGGCTTCAGCAAGTTATCCACGGTATTGAACTCACTTTAAACTGACCTTTTCGGTGGCGACGTGGGCGCACTGAAAAATACATATACATTTTTTTTTTTTTTTTTTTTTTTATAAAAATGCTTACAAAATCTGTTAATAGATTATTTATTGTCAACCAAGTGTTGACTCATGAAGAAATCTTTAAAAAAAAAAAAAAAAAGAGTGGACATTAAACATCTTAACTAAATCAAATGGCGAAGTGTGTCCTTTGGAATGGTTGACAAAACATAGTTAATAAGTTCTAACTTTATAAATTTCATTTTAGTTGGCTCATATATTATTATAATTTAGTATTTTTGTTTATAAATTTAAAAAAAAATGTTTTTCATATTATAAACTGGTAAGTGATAAACATTGGATTCTATTAGTTGGTTCAAATTTTTAAAATGTAAATATAAAATTATTATTGTCTATATTTCTGAGATGAGGTATTATGTACAGTATTTACACTAGTCGGACTATTGTCCTCAAATGGAGCATGTACAATTATGCATAAATGTAAGTTTGGGAAATTTTTAATGCAAACTGAGTGTGGGTGTTACACTGCAAATTAACCAACATGTATATATGGCATAAATAAATATATACTTAATATAGATATATTAATCAAGACAACAAAAACAATAGATTTCCCACCGCTACTTTCTCACGCACGTGGCAATGTATCATATTTTCCATCTTTGTTTACAACTGAAAGGCCTTTCTATATTTCTTAGATGAGGTATTATGTACATTATTTACATTATTCGGACTATGGTCCTCATCTTGGTCGCCATATTTGTCACAACGTTTCAGTCGTTGTACGCTCCGGCCTTCTTCAGGTGGTTGGAATTTCACATATGCTAGGCCACAAAAATCTCCTGAGCCGACCAAGCACAGAAATAAATACAATATGGGAATCAGTAATAAGGAGTGCCAGAGAAAAGCAATGATAACAAAGTTGCAATATGAGCTCTGGTAAAAATATGGAATGATAACAGCAAAATTGCAATATGAGCACTGGTAAAAAAGGTTGCTGAAAACATTAGGTTTATAATACCCAGAAATTCATACCCAGATGTCCTCAAGGACACATGGCACAGTGGATAAAGGCGTTGGTTAGATCCAGTGACAGACCGAAAGAGTGTGAGTTCAATACCCAGTGGATAACTTTCAGAGGGAAATCCAGTTCAGTTCGAAATTCCAACCACCTACGTCCGAAACGTTGAGACAAATATGGCGACAAAGACTAATGTAAATACTGTACAAAATTATTATAATACTAGCTTAAGCGGCATTTAAGTTATCTCCTGCTAAGGGCTTTCGATTGGGCCTTCATCATAATAGATAGAACTAGATAGGCAATAATAAACTACAGCACAACTCAAAACTGATCGCTGCATTTAAGAATTGCATTAATATTTAAGCTTACCTTTTAAAAATTCAACGATAATTCTTCTGCCGCCACTTAATTTAAAAACGATTTGATGAATGTAGGTCCTTACTTTCCGTACAAGCAATTATTTTTATTTCATGCGTGACTTTCGCCGGATTTCGCAATTAATTTCAATTATTTCCAAGCTATAAAAATTATCGTACAAAAAAATTCGTTGCAAAAAATCACGCAAAAAAATCGCCGAAAACAATCGCAGTAATGAAAATTTGGGAATCCAAAATTTCAGGATTGGGGGTCTGGATCCGACCCGGAATGTTTTTTTTTTTATTTGTTCACAGTGTCGGCCTGATTCCAAAATTGTATTATGTTGGGCTACAGCATCTGGGAATAAAGAGGGGAAAAATGTTACAAAATCACACTGACATTCCCATTTACATGGCACGTGGAACTAGAACAGTCTACCCCAGTGAGCGAAATAAAGGGTTCAGTTCGAAATTCCAACCACCTGGAGAAGGCCGGAGCGTACAACGGCCGAAACGTTGTGATAAATATGGCGACAAAGATGAGGAGAGTAGTCCGAATAATGTAAATAATGTATTTAATATTTTTGTTGTAAATTTTGAAGAAGAAAGAAAATGTATAAATTCACTTCCATATCCTTAGGGTTTTTATTAAAATTCTAAGCATCGCTTTTTGAAACAATAAACGTTGGCGAGGAAGTGAAGGTAGTATACAATAATAGCGGTGTCAAAAAAAGGGAAAAAGCGTCCTTTTGATACACCGTGTTTTTTTTTTGTTTTTGTTTTTTTTTTTTTTGCAGGCACATAAGCATATGATTTTCTGGACATTATATAATATGTCACATCCTTTTTTTTTTTTTTAGTTGCGAGACACATTGCGGCTGTTTTGCTTTGGAGGCGTTAAAATTTGCAAGTTATTTCTTGCCCCAGTTAACAACTGATCGAATATCCTTTTCGAGAACAGTTTCCAGGTTTACTTTGTCGAACCTGTCGGTCTTGCTACTAAACAAGATAAACTTAATGTCTCAAGCACTATTTCTTTTTACCAGAGCTCATATCGCAATTTTGTTGTCAGTGCATTTCTCTAGCACTCCGTATTATTGGTTCTTATACTGCATTCATTTCTATGCTTGCCTGCCTTAGAGGAGATATTAGGTTGATGCAAAAACAATGTCGTTTTCTCACATATGTTACTATGTGAGAAAACGACCTTATTCTTGCACCAACCTAATAATTGTGGCCTAGCATATGAAGAAGGCCGGTGCGTACAATGGCCGAAACGTCGTGAATTGGGAACGAATGGAATCAGGAAGGTTGTTGATGAAGTTACCTTTGCCAGTTTTTGATATTTATTTTATACTTTCACATATATTATTGTTATCAGAAATATTTTACATTATTTACATAATTCATATTCATATTTTTTTTAAGTTTTTCACCCCAAGCAAGGCAGGAGTGCGACAAGCACGCAAGGGGTTGCAGAGATTGAGAGCAAGAGTAAACAGGAGTGAAAGATGAAAGGAGGAAGAGAAGGACAGGGAATAGATCAAGGAATCTGGAGATGTCGATTGACATTTTATTTGAATAGTTGGAGATTATAGCTATCAGGGAATCAAATAAGAGGAAGGGAGTTCCACAGACGGGAAGTGCAAGACATGAAGCTATTGGAGTAGAAGAGACGACTACATTTAACCGTTTCGGCACTGAAAGGATGGGACTGGGATGCCAACCTAGTAGCACGTTTAAATTCATGCAGTTTGGGAACTAGCGAAAGTAGCTCGTCGGGGTAGTTATTTGTAGAAAAGACAGAGAGAAGCAACGGCACGTCTGTGAGAGAGCGACTATAAACGAGATGTCAGATCAGGACCAACTACATTGCATATCTCTATCTGATTTTTGTCGAGGGCCTTAAGACGAACAGCAGGGTCTCCAGACCATATATGACAGCAGTGTTCCATGTAAGGGCGAATGATTGATTTATAAATTTGGAGGAAGGAATCGGGGGAGAAAAACTTTTCATTGCCATATTCACATTTCGGCCGATGTACTCTCCGACCCTCTTCAGGTGATTATAATTTCGAACTGAACTCGTCTACCAGGGTAGTTCTACGTGCCATGTCTCTTCCGGATGTTTCACTTACCTCTCTTTAACTCAACACTCCAAGTTTTTGTTCCTCACTGCAGCAGTATTGAACTCACAACTCTTTGGGTCAAGTCGCTTTTATCCACTGGATAATGTCTCTTTGAAGACATCAGTGTATGAATTTTTGGGACTTATAAACTTAATGTCTCAGTAACTATTTTACCAGAGCTCATATTGCAATTTTTGTTATTATTGCTTTTCTTTAGCACTCCATATTACTGGTTCCCATATTGGATTCATTTCCATGCTTGGCCGGCTCAGGAGATTTTTGTGATGAAATGGAGAATTTACTCCGTAGTATTACAAGTCATATCACAGAAAGAAGCTGGATAAGTGTTGCCCGTATCAAACTTCGTATGTCCGTATTTTCCGCAGGAACAATTTGTGTTGCTTTTTTATTATTTTTAATTTTTATTTAATTTATTTTATACAATGTTTTCGTGTTATTGTTTCATTTTATTTTATTTAAAATTTTCATTATTATTATTATTTATTTTATTTTTTATTTATAATAATAATAATAATATTCCTACACTTGTGTAAATGGTTGTCAGAATTTACTAAGAGTTACAAAGAACAGGAAATTTTGGAGTACCATGATCGTCCACGTCCTAGAGAGACCTGTCATATAAAAGAAGAATTTTCAAGTATTGTGTCTTTACTTAAATCGCGCGCTTAAATCGTGTTGCAAAGTATTGGAAGTGTTACGTCATTTTGCTTTATTACATTTTTGAAGATTGTAGGTGGCAGAAAACCCAGAAATCGGAAGGCAGTTCCACAAGCGAGAGAAAACATACGGTTGCATGTAGGCAGTTCAACGGTAAAATGGTGAGACCTAGTTGCCAATCGAGTAGCACGCTTTAATTCAAGGCATCCAGGAGGAAAGCTCGCCAGAAGAATTGCCATGAAAATATTTTTAGAAAAAAAAAAAAAAAAAAAAAAAAACCAAAGCCACGTTACGTTGTCAAGATGCCGTGTCAGGACTGATTAAATTGCAGACTCTTCCTTGAATTTTGTCAAGTATCTCGAGATATATCGTAAGAGCGTCAGAACAGATATGGCAGCAATATTCAATCCACGGACGAATGGTAGATTTATAAATATGCAAGATGGATTCTAACGAGAAAAAATTGTTTTGCACGATGCAGTGACCAACATTCTTAGCAGTAGGCCTAGCAATTCGTTCAATGTTATCATTCCTCTTCATGTCATTTGATAACATGAGCCTAAGAAAGCGCAAAGAGCTGCTCTCCTGGAGGTTAGCATCAGCCATGCTGATGGCAACAAAAAAAAGGTACTGCGATTGTTTTCAGCAATTCTTTACGTGATTTTTTTGCGATGAATTTTTTTTGTACGATAACAGTTTTTTTTTTTGTTTTCTTTTTTTTTTAACTTGGAAATAAATTTTGGAATAATCGAAATTAATTGCGAAATCCAGCGAAAGTCACCCATGAAATAAAAATAATTGTTTGTAGGGAAAGTAAATCGTTTTTAAATTAAGTGGCGACAGAAGAATTATCGTTGAACTTTTAAAAGGTAAGCTCAGATATTAATGCATTTCTTAATTGCAGCTATCAATTTTGAGTTCTTTTGGAGTCTATTTTTACCTATAGCATCTACTCCTCCTTACTTATTGCGATGAAGGCTCAATCAAGAGCCCTCCGCATGAGCTAACTTAAATGCCGTCCGATAGAACGGCTTTTAAGCTTATATATATATATATATATAAGTGAACATTGAAGTCAACACAGAGTCGACAGACATGCTAGACCAATCGTCAGGCCGCCTGACGATTGCGTCTAGCATGAAACAGCCTGTCACCTCTGAGTGTTGACTTCTTTGTTCACTTTTATATTTATATTTACACACGCTCTATCTCTGATATTGAGTACTTTATCCCATAAATATAGCACATCTTAAAACTATATTTCTTCATTCATATATATATATATATATATATATATATATATATATATATATCAGTAATTTCATTTCATACTGGTGGAGTCGTAGCGGGAGGAAAACGGGAAAAAAAGTGAATTTAGAATAGTAATTATTAGGAACAGGGGGGAAAAGAACAGGAGTCTGTCGTTTCTTTTCCCTGATGAAAATGCTTCAGTGTTATAAGTCTTCTAAAAATTGGAAAACGAAATAACAGAGGAATATTTTGTCTGCGACAAATGATTTTTCGTCAGCATTATTTAATCCTTGACAGAACCAATTTATTTTCCTGTTAGGCTCTCTTTTCAGAGGAACAAAATTAAAAACAAAATTTAATTTTTTCTATTTTTTTTTAAATTTCTCCATGGCTAATAATTCAATACTAATTTGCATATTTCTAATGGACATGACAATGGTATTGCCAGTTGGCCTTCCGTTGTGTGTGTGTTGAATATGCTTTAAATATTCGTGTATTCATCTATTTGCGCCTATTTAAATACGCATGATGTGAGTTAATGTGTATATTCGTGTGTGAATAGTTTTTTAACGAATTCGTCAGTATGTGTGTGATTGCGTGTGTTCTGGTTCGTATGAATTCTATAATGTTTCTTTTTCTGTATGGCTTCAAATGTATGTATGTGTGTATAAATCCATTACGTGTTCTTAATTTCTGTAGTGTGTCTTTGTTTGTGTTTGTATATGTGAGTTCATGTGTGCAGGCGTATTTATGTGTGCGTGTGACTTCATGCGCTTTTTTTGTGAACGATTTTTAACGAATTTGTGCTTGTTAGTTTATGTGTGTGGGGGCGGGGGAATATGCGAATGCATTCGTGTTTCTGTTTTAGTGTGTGTCTGCGGTTGTGTGAGTTAAAAAATGTATCTGCACAAGTTCATCATAGTCATTGTGTACATCCCTAAGTTCTGAGGCGGGCTTTTATGCATATGTGCTTGTATGTGTGAGCCCATGTATGTGTGCGCATTTAGGTATGTGTGCGACTCCATGCGTGCCTGTGCGTTTGCGAATGCGTGTATGTTTTAACAAATGCGCGCGAGTTTATGGTTCTGTGTGGGTAGTTATATGTGTATTTGTTTGCACATATTCATGTTATGTGTGCGTACGTGTTCGTGTGTCTGTGGGTGTTTGTGTGTGTGCGCATCTGTATCCGTTCGGATGTAGGGGTATCTACATAGGTCCATATGTGTATTTTTGTGTGTGAATTCACCTCTGCGTATGCATATTTGAACGAACTCATATTTGTGTGCGTGTGCGTTTGCGTGTGCGTAATTGCATGTGTGTATTTAATCTCTGTATACATATTTGCGTCTGTGTGTGCGTATTTGCTTGCATCTGTGTATCTATGTGTGTGTATTTATGTGCGTGTGTGCATTTAATCTCTATGTGCATATTTGAGTCCGTGTGTGCATATTCACGTGCGTGTGTGTACCTACGTGTGTATTTGTGTGCATGTGTGTATTTAATCTCTACGTGCATATTTGTGTCTGTGTGTACGTATTTGTGTGCGTGTGTGTGTGTATCTATGTGTGTGCATGTGTGTATTTAATCGCTATGTCCATATTTCTGCCTGTGTGTGCATCTGTGTGTTTGTGTGTGTGTATTTGTATGCGTGTGTTTTTGACTCCTCCTCTTCCTCCTCCTCTTCTCCAATTTCTGCTCTTGTCTTTCTTAATGTGTGCTTGTTAGCCTCTTTTGTTTACCAATCTTCTAATTTTATGCCTGTTCATGCATGACCATATTTACATTCATGTTCACTCATCCTTACAAATTATTTTCTTCCTTTTCTATCATCTTCTCTTCTTCTCTGTGATCCATTACCGCACCCCACTCTTTTTTTTTTCATCTGTCGCGGGTGCGTGTTCAAATCAAGCCGTAGTCTGAGAAAGTAAAATTAAAACATCTAAGAACGGTTTAAACAGCGAACGGAAAGTGCGACACCGACAACCGAACGTGCATTTGCATATCGAAAATTGCCTTCCAAAAACTATGCAAGGTATAAAGAAACAGGAAAACTTTCATTACAAACAAAGAAAAGACTACTGAACTGTCATGTAATATCGGTCCTCCTATATGGCAGTGACGTGCAGAGGTTTGGAGATGCCTGGGACCAACTCCTTGATTGTATGCCCCTAAAACTCAAGTGGTTCTGGGAGGATACTCCAGTTTCGCTTATTGTTGTAGCATACGGACGATAATGGGTATATCCCCGTTCACATAAATACAGTAGTAAATACTGTATGTTGGTGTGCAGTTGGAGATTCATTGTGGAATTCACTTGACTCTCTTCTAGCAGTTCACTACTTTTTATATACGCCGCTGGCGAATTTTATGTGTTCTTCTTGTCCTAAGTATTATCATTCCTTACCAACCTTCGTGCGATTATTCCATACAGTAACCTTCCTTAGGTTGCAAAATTTATCAAAGCACGGATCCACATAAAACCAACTTGTGAGACTGCAGGGCGCTTGTACAAAGAAGTTAACAGAAATAATTTAAAATTTCAAAAAATTAATTTTTATTTCACATTTTGATTGGATACCCTCCTGATATGGATGCCCGGGAGCGTCGCAGCTTCTGCCACCCACTTCTGCATATTGCTGCCTATATGGCAGTGAATGCTGGACCAACTCCGCTATGGGTAAATAGCAGGAGTTCCTATAGATTTGGGTGGCAACCGGCCTAGGAGAAGGACAATTCTGAATTCAAAACTTCCAGTTATGGGTTAAATAGCCTCACCAAATCACAATTGTCTAAGAAGGACAATTCTGAATTGAAAACTTCCAATTATGTGTTAAATAGCCTCACCAACTCACAATTGTCTAAGAAGGACAATTCTGAATTGAAAACTTCCAATTATGTGTTAAATAGCCTCACCAACTCACAATTGTCTAAGAAGGACAATTCTGAATTCAAAACTTCCAATTATGGGTTAAATAGCCTCACCAACTCAAAATTGTCTAAGAAGGACAATTCTGAATTCAAAATTTCCAATTATGTGTTAAATAGCCTCACCAACTCACAATTGTCTAAGAAGGACAATTCTGAATTCAGAACTTCCAATTATGTGTTAAATAGCCTCACCAACTCACAATTGTCTAAGAAGGACAATTCTGAATTCAAAACATCCAATTATTGGTTAAATAGCCTCACCAGCCTTGTCTGGGGGCGCATTTTCGGAATGAAAATTTGCTCGCGCCTCACCAAATTTTATGTAAGCACATTAAAAAAAATAAAAACAAAGTGATAAAAGGAGATAAAAAAAAGACAAAAACAAAAAGATTAAAGGGAGATAACCGCGGATTCAAAGTCAGAACATCATTATTGATAACTCTCTTCTCCAATTTATGGACCCTAGTTACTATATTCTTAATAGTTGATATAATGCAAAAATATCCCAATGATAAAATCGATCAATAGTTATTTATAACTATTTGTACTGGGACTCATGCATGCAGTTACAAGTAATCCATAATAATATTTTAAATTTATAATCATATTTATTTTTTGGCATATTTTCAAATTGTTTCTAAATCTTTGATTGTTTTCCAATCACCCCGCCTCACCTGCTATCCTCTTCTGCCGCACGGCACCGTTTTGGAACCACTGCTCTAGCGAGTGAGGAAACCCTAGATTATATTTGAACTACTGACTTTTTATACCTGGTATTTTTTTAACAAAGGACAGAAAATTATGGAGAACCATGATCGTCAATGTCAAAATTTCTGAGCGCGTGAGTTCATGTATGTGTACATGTTTATATATGCGTGTGACTTCATGAACACATATATGCGGTTTTTGCGAATTTTTTTAACGACTTCATGTGTGTGTGTGTGAGCTTATGTGCGTGGAGCGGGGCGCATATATGCAAGAATTCATGTTTCTCTTTGTGAGTGTGTGCGCATTTGGGTGAGTTTAAAAACGTCTGTGCATAATTCCAGAAAAAATACGAGAGATAACAAAAAGGCAAGCCTTGTTGAACATCTTTGAGATATCTAGAGCCAGGAACAGAGTATTCAGGAGAAGAGATTGAAGAGTTTAGATTAGTTTCACAGAGCTAGGATGTCTGGAGAACGTTCCAAAAGAGGGAGATATATATTATTTGTCTTATTTTAAATCATTTTCTTTCTATTGATATGTATTATTATTATTATTAGTAGTAGTAGTAGTAGTAGTAGTAGTAGTAATAGTACTTTATTTTATTTTGTTTTATATTATTTTATTTTATTTTATCACAGCATATTTTGTTCTTGATATCATTAGTTTTAGTTACTTTAGTAATATTATTATCAATTACTCTTGATTTTAGGAAGAAAATAGAGTTATCCCCCTTGACTTTCCAACGCCCATTTTTTGTTTACTTACGTTTTCAAAACTAGCGTATCTCTAATTTATAATTGATATTTCTTATTTCCAATCTTAAATGTTAATCTGAGCTTAAATTCAAATTCAAAATTAAACTACAATTCATTTAAATATTTGAACTCCAATAATATTCCACCACAACAATAATAGATCTCGCGAGAACCATAAAATTTTAAAAAAACAAACAAAAAAAAAACGGCGTCAACTCAAATATAAATAAAAATAAATATAATATTTCCAGCACTTGAAGATTGCTTCGGCATGAAACTCGGAGTTGTGTAATTAATGTAAGATATTATGTATATTTCTAAATATATATAAATTATAATATATATATATATATATATATATATATATATATATATATTATCATTGTGCAGGTATGCAGAAAATAGAAAAGAACACGTTGGGTGCATAATCCGGGGTTCCTTAGTATTTTTGTTTTTATTTTTAAGAAGACAGTGCTCCATACAGAAGTAGAGCTTATATTATAATAATATTTTTTGTTTAAAGATATGATTCCTTCGCTACATAAGAGTTCTCATGTTTTTTGGATGATTTCGGCTCTCGTTTTTGAAACATGAGAACTCTTATGTAGCGAAGGAATCATATTTTTAAACAAAAAATATTATTATAATTATATTATATATATATATATATATATATATATATATATATATATAAGAAATATAGTCTTAACGTGTGCTATATTTATGGGATAAAGTGCTCAATATCAGAGATAGAGCGTGTGTAAATATAAAAGTGAACATTGAAGTCAACACTTAGAGGCGACACGCACTTTGATGCTAGATGCAATTGTCTGGCCACCGATTGGCCTAACGATTGCATCTAGCATGAAACAGACTGTCGCCTCTAAATATTGACTTCAATGTTCTCTTATATATATATATATATATATATATATATATATAAATTCCCAAGAGGATAGAATCCAAGTAGAACTCAATGTCCAGGACAGAGTGAGAATATAGTATAAAGGGCTCAAACCCTAATATTCAATGGTTATAATTTATTACATGGAATAAATTACAACTCTTCTTTTAATAATGTGTATGACTGTCATTCTCGCAAGGACTTCGTTTTCCACCTCTTCTTTTATAATTTTTAATAATAATATTTGCCATATATTGTGCATTAACATGCATTTCACAAACAGGTGTGCATATTACATGTGTGCATGTATGCATTTTTAGGAACAGAAATGTATGTTTTTGCATGTCAAATCTCTTATTGTAAAACAAATTTTAATCTTCCTCTTTCTCCCTTCGCCATTTTTATTATTTCTCCTTTCTTACCGCCGTAAAGTTGCTTCCCTCTGCCTTTTCTATAAATACTTTCATGGTTCGAATGAACTCTCCACTATGGTACCTAGACTTTCTGAATTTAAGCACTGTTCTAGATTGGCAGCAAGGTCTCATCAATTCACAGTTGAATTAACTAGATGTAACGGCAAGTTCTAAGCTAACAGTTTCTTTTCTCGCACTTCTCACTTGTGGACCTTTCTTCCGGTTTCATGTTTTTCAGTCAACTTTGATCTTAAATTTAAATGCAGTGTCGATAGCTGTCTACTGTCTCCTTGATTTTTTTCTTTTATTATTCTCGATCCTTAACGATGTTTCTTTCTCTACTTAGTAGCACCTTATGGCTTAGTGGCTTTACTGATTTGCATGAGGTGATATGGTTAAATGTATATAATTTAGCTCTTGAAAATATATTTTCAATTGAGCACTGTTGAATGATAAGCTAATTCTAAAAACAACAGCCATTTGCGTTAATGCGAAACTCTTCAGTAAAATGAATGGTGCACTTGTTTGGCATTTCTTAAAACAATACGCTAGATTTAGCTAACTTATTATTTCGAGTGAAGATAGCTCAGTGGTAGAAACTCTGACTGACACCAAATCGGCTGGGTTTCAATCCTGGCTTGAGGCATTCGGATGTCTTGTTGTACTGAGGAGCTGTCATACAGCGAAACAGTACTATCTGCGAATGACATATATATATATATATAATATGTCATTTTCAAGCCAGGACTGAAACCCAACCTATTTGGCGTCAGTCAGAGTTTCTACCACTGAGCTATCATCACTCGGCAGAGAGAAACAGTTAATTCTAGTGCATTGTTTTTACGAATGTAAAAAACGACAATCAGTCAGAGTCCTCAAATTCATCTTACTTTGCATTAGCGTAGGCGACTGTTGTTTATAGCCTGTCAGCCTATTACATATATATATATATATATATAGATAGATATAGACATCTGATGATCTTTGTTCTCATATACTTTCTATCTCTGTTTCCTTATCCTGCTGTTTGCAGTATCTCTTTATTTCACACACACACTCTCATTCTGCATGCTTATTTATCTTCCTATCTCTCTTTTAAGCCTCTCCTTCTCTTTCTTGTCACTGTCCTGGGTAAGACGATAAACTACGTCCAGCAGCAAGGCCATTGAACAGGAGGTTTTGAGGAGCATGGAACAACCTCTTAATTACTGGTGTTCCCAGGTCCCCCCTGACCCGAGGTGGTAGCACCTGAGGGGTCCCCTCTATGGGCAAATAGTTAACACCCAAACTTGGGTCAAAATACTATGAAAGTAAATATAGGTTTTATTACGAGAAACACTTTGTAAAAAAGTTTTAACCAGCAATAATTTTTTGAAGAAAAAATTATTATCAGCAATACTTTAAAAAATATATATTACCAGCAATACAAAGAGCTATACATTTTTTGAAGGAAAAATATTCACAGAAATAGATTTTTTAAGAAAAACACATTACCAGCAATACATTTCTGGAAAAAATACATTTTCTAAAAAACAATATTGCCAGCAATGAAAATTTTGTCAGCATTAAATAACCCATTTAGGTTGATATGCCGTAAAACAAAATAAACCAAACCAATCTAAACCAAAGAATACATATTCTATTCATACGAATCTATCCTAAAAATGTTGTCGGCATTAAATAACCCATTTAGGTTGATATGCCGTAAAACAAAATAAACCAAACCAATCTAAACCAAAGAATACATATTCTATTCATACGAATCTATCCTAAAAATGTTGTCGGCATTAAATTACCCATTGAGGTTGATATGCCGTAAAACAAAATAAACCAAACCAATCTAAACCAAAGAATACATATTCTATTCATACAAATCTATCCTAAAAATGTTGTCGGCATTAAATTACCCATTGAGGTTGATATGCCGTAAAACAAAATAAACCAAACCAATCTAAACCAAAGAATACATATTCTATTCATACAAATCTATCCTAAAAATGTTGTCGGCATTAAATTACCCATTGAGGTTGATATGCCGTAAAACAAAATAAACCAACCCCAACTCTTTCTTGTCACCCCTCCCCAAAATTGTATATCTTGTCTTTAACTTATTTTTCCTTATTTCTTTTCTTTATTTCAGTTTCAAAAATTACAGTTTACACAATAATCTAAAAATATAATAAAAAAAATTTCTATTTTATTCTCTAAGAAAACCAAATATTTTTGTCTATTCATTCATTTTACTACTATAATCTTCAACGTTAAAACAATTTTGGTATTAAATGACCCATAAAGGACTAATCTGAGGTCAATTCTCTTTCTTTGTATTTCTCTCTCTACTTCTCTTTAGCAATTACGTCCTAAGTTTTGTTACTATGTCATTTAAATTCTTCAAGATGACAGAGGGTATTTGGCTAATTTATGCATTTCTTTAAATGTTGAGAAAGAAGGATATTGTTCTTGGCCAATCTAAATTTAAGCCATTTTGATATAAGCCTCGCCCTTTCCCTCCGTCTCCCCTTTTCTCCATCTCTCCTTTCCTCCATTTCCCCTTTTCTCCGTCTTCCCTCTTCTCCATTTCCCCTTTTCTCTCACTCCCCTTTTCTCCTTCTCCTCTTTCCTCCATCTTCCCTTTTCTCTATCTACCTTTTTCTCTGTCTCCCCTTTCCTCTATCTCCCCTTTTCGCTCTCTCTCTCTCCTCTTTTCCTCGTCTCCTGTTTTCTCTGTCTCCCCTTTTCCTCCATCTCTCCTTTCATCCATCTCCCCTTTTCTCTGTCTCCCCTTCCCTCCATTTCCCCTTTTCTCTCTCTCCCCTTTTATTCATCTCCCCTTTTCTTTTTCTTCCATTTCCTCCATCTCCCATTATCTCTCTCCCCTTTCTTCCATCTCCTCTTTTCTCTGTCTCCCTTTTTCTCTGTCTCCTCTTTTCTCTGTCTCCCCTTTTCTCCATTTCCCCTTTTCTCTCACTCCCTTTTTCTCCTTCTCCTCTTTCCTCCATCTTCCCTTTTCTCTATCTACCTTTTTCTCTGTCTCCCCTTTCCTCTATCTCCCCTTTTCGCTCTCTCTCTCTCCTCTTTTCCTCGTCTCCCGTTTTCTCTGTCTCCCCTTTTCCTCCATCTCTCCTTTCCTCTGTCTCCTCTTTTCTTAGTCTCCCCTTCCCTCCATTTCCCTTTTTCTCTCTCTCCCATTTTCTTCATCTCCCCTTTTCTTTTTCTTCCATTTCCTCCATCTCCCATTATCTCTCTCCCCTTTCTTCCATCTCCTCTTTTCTCCGTCTCCCTTTTTCTCTGTCTCCTCTTTTCTCCGTCTCCCCTTTTCTCCATTTCCCCTTTCCTCCATCTCTCCTTTCCTCCCTTTCCCCATCCCTCCATCTCCTCTTTTCTCCATCTCCCCTTTTCTATACCTCCCATTTTTTTTCTCATTGTCTCTCATCAAAGCCCTTACAATTGGATTATTTTTTATTTCAAATTGAATTTATGGGAATCATTCCTGGAAGTATGGAGAAGTGAAAAAATATTGCAAACTTTGTTTCATTTCTATTCTTTTTTCTTCCTCATCATTCCAGTCTTTTGTCAATGATTAAATTCTAAAGACGCTTATATATATGAATAACGATAAGACAGTGTAATACTAATAATAATGAAAGAAAGAATATGCCATTAAGAAAGCAACAATAATATGATTGAGCTAAACTAGTAATGAAAAAGTGCATCAGTAAAACTACGATACAACAATAAGATGGGATAAAACTAACAAAATAATAATGAAAATGCTTCATCTAAAAAGCAACAATAATAAGATGAAGCTAAACTAGTAATAAAATAATATTAGTAAAAATGCTTCACCTAACAAGCAACAATAATAAGATGAAGCTAAACTAGTAATAAAATAATATTAGTAAAAATGCTTCACCTAACAAGCAACAATAATAAGATGAAGCTAAACTAGTAATAAAATAATATTAGTAAAAATGCTTCACCTAACAAGCAACAATAATAAGATGAAGCTAAACTAGTAATAAAATAATAATAGTAAAAATGCTTTATCTGAAAAAACAATAATATGTTGGAGATAAACTAGTAATAATAATAATAATAATATAAATGCTTTATCTAAAAGTGAATAATAATAAGATGAAAATAATAATACTAAAATGCTTCATCTATAAACCAACCATGAGATCAATCTAAACTAGTATTAAGATAATAATAGTAAAAATACTTCAAGTAAAAAGCAACGATAATAAAATATGAGGTTTTGAAGTTCCACAGAGTTTATAATTTGAAGAACTCAACTCAATTGAAGTTCCACAGTGTTTGGGATTTGAAATTTTTTGAATTGGAATTTTGGCCCAAATCGGACTTTCACCTGGAATTGGACTGAATCAGAGTTAAAGTAAGGTTTTGAAGTTCCATGGAGCAAATTGAGGAGCTCAAAGTTATTTCTTCAAAATTATCACTGCTGTTTTCTAAGCTAGACCAGTGATCCCTTTAGCTTTGGGATGGGGTAGATTGTCCTAGTTCCATGTGCCATACCTCTTCCGGATGTCTCAATTATTTCACTTTAACTCAAGTCTCCAAATATCGGATCTTGCTCCAAATCTTCTGTAACACCTTGCATCCTAGTGGCTTCCCGCCTTGCTTGGGGTGAAATACTTAAAAAAAAAAAAGTTTTAGTTCACCACTGCCATTGCCTGATATTGAACTCACAACTCTTTGGGTCTAATCACTGGATGTAACCAACGACTTTATCCACTCGGATCCCAGCAACAACTGAAACACTGTGAATATGGTAATGAAGATGAGGATAACAGTGTGAATAATGTAAATAATGTAAGAAAATATGCTTCTTCTAAAAAGCAACAATAATATGGTTATGCTAGACTAGTAATAAAATAATAATAGTAAAATATTTACTATTATAGTGATTTTCCAAGCATAGCCCAGATGTGGCACAAGGCCGAAAGTATGGGGCACCCAGTAAGGATTGAACTCACTATTCAGTCATTATTGTTCTAGTGAGACAAGCTTGCTAACCATTACACCACCTCAAGGTACCCAATTCACTATTAGGGAAAGATAGCTAATCGAAACCCAACATTATCAATAATGAATAAAATAATCATAATGAAAATGTTTTATCAAAGAGACAACAAAAGTAAGACACTAGTAATAAATGTTTAATCAAAATTTCAACAATAAGACACACTCTCTGTGCCTTTTTTTATAAATACTTTCATGGTAATTGTTTGGATGAGCTCTTTGCTAGACCTTTTGAATTTAAGCACAGTACATGACTGATGTAGAGCTCTCATCAATTTACAGTTGAGCTGGCCAGATGTAATCGTAAATTCTATGCTAACAGTTTCATTTCTTGCACTTCTCACTTGTGTAAATCCCTTCCAGCTCCATGCATTCCAGCCAACTCTAATCTCCAAAAACTTAAATGAAATATCAATCTCTCTATTGTCCTCCTCACTACTTTTCTTCTCTTCCCAATGATTATCAATGTTTCTGTTCCTAGTTCTTACACAGCTTGTAACCCCACAGTGGGGTCATAGTGGCTTTACTGCCTTGCACGGAGTGAAATTGATTAAATAAAATAAAAAGTCAAACGAATAATAAAATAATTAAAATAAAAATGTTTCATCTAAAAAGTAAAATCATTAAGATGTAGTCAGACGAGTAGTAAAATAATTAGTAGTGAAAATACTTCATTTAAAACTTTCAAAATATAAGCTTACATATTTTATAGTGCATATATATATATATATATATATATATATATATATATATTTTTATATATATATATATATATATATATATATATATATATTAAATTAATTGATTTAAAATATGTTTTTTTGCTACAAAGTTCTAACCATGTTTCAAAAATGGAAGCTGAAAGCTTCGAATTTAATTTTGTAATTTTATATATATATATATATATATAAATTTTATGTGTCATTTATTCTCACTTTTAAGAGCAAATTCTTGAAACTGCAAAGAGAATTTAATTCCATTTTGCTTGTGTGCCAGTCAAACATTTGTATCATAATTTCAATCGCTTTAATAAGGAGTCTCCCAACTTTTTCTCCTTCTGCACCCACCGCTGTGTTTTTAATTTAAATTTCTGATGGGGGACTGTGTGTGCATAAATGCATTTAAATGCATCTGTGTGTGTGTGTGTGCTATTGAATGAATGCCATTTAAATTTCAGTCATTTTAATCTGTCTTTTTCTCTTTCCCAAGTCTCTCAATTACTTCCTCTGTTGCAAGCTGCCAGCTCTCTCTTTCAATCTTCGTTTTGCTTTTAATTTTAATGATGTTTTAAATATCAGTTGGCATGCACATAATAGCGTTCATTTGTTTCTCTCTGTGTGTGGACAACATTTCCTAACTTAATTTTTAATATTTTGATACAAGTCTTTCCGTCTTTTTCTTTCTCTCTCTCTGTTTTCTTCCCATTTCCACTTTTTTCTCTCTATTTCTTTTCATTTACTTCCTTCTCTTTGCTTTCTATTTTCTTTCCTCTTTTTTTCACTCTATCTTTATTTCTTTCTTTTCTTTCTCTCTTTTCCTCTTTATGTTCTTTCCATTCTCTTTCTTGCTTTCTTTTATTTCCATTATTTTATTTTTTTCTCCTTTTCTCTCTCTCTCTCTTTATTCACTTACTTTCCATCTTTTCCTTTCTATCTCTCTACTTGTTTTCACTCTCTTTCTTTCTCTCCCTCTTTTTTCTACCTCTCTATTTTCTTTCCATTCTCTTTCATTATTTTTCCTCATTTCTGTCTCTTTCTATTTTTACTCCATTCTCTTTCATTCTTTTCTTCATTTCTCTCTCTTTCTATATTATTTCCTTTCCCTTTCATTCTTTTCTTCATTTCTATCTCTTTCTATATTATTTCCTTTCTCTTTCATTCTTTTCTTCATTTCTCTCTCTTTCTATATT
This sequence comes from Acanthosepion lycidas, assembly GCA_963932145.1. Classification (NCBI taxonomy): domain Eukaryota; kingdom Metazoa; phylum Mollusca; class Cephalopoda; order Sepiida; family Sepiidae; genus Acanthosepion; species Acanthosepion lycidas. The sequence goes on along the minus strand of OZ010575.1, from coordinate 36,231,528 downwards.
ATTTCCTTTCTCTTTCATTCTTTTCTTCATTTCTCTCTCTCTTTCTATATTATTTCCTTTCTCTTTCATTCTTTTCTTCATTTCTCTCTCTCTTTCTATATTATTTCCTTTCTCTTTCATTCTTTTCTTCATTTCTCTCTCTTTCTATATTATTTCCTTTCTCTTTCATTCTTTTCTTCATTTCTCTCTCTTTATTTCCTTTCTTATTTCCTTTCTCTTTCATTCTTTTTTTTCATTTCTCTCTCTTTCTATATTATTTCCTTTCTCTTTCATTCTTTTCTTCATTTCTCTCTCTCTTTCTATATTATTTCCTTTCTCTTTCATTCTTTTCTTCATTTCTCTCTCTCTTTCTATATTATTTCCTTTCCCTTTCATTCTTTTCTTCATTTCTCTCTTTTTCTATATTATTTCCTTTCTCTTTCATTCTTTTCTTCATTTCTCTCTCTTTCTATATTATTTCCTTTCTCTTTCATTCTTTTCTTCATTTCTCTCTCTTTCTATATTATTTCCTTTCTCTTTCATTCTTTTCTTCATTTCTCTCTCTTTCTATATTATTTCCTTTCTCTTTCATTCTTTTCTTCATTTCTCTCTCTTTCTATATTATTTCCTTTATCTTTCATTCTTTTCTTCATTTCTATCTCTTTCTATATTATTTCCTTTCTCTTTCATTCTTTTCTTCATTTCTCTCTCTTTCTATATTATTTCCTTTCTCTTTCATTCTTTTCTTCATTTCTCTCTCTTTCTATATTATTTCCTTTCCCTTTCATTCTTTTCTTCATTTCTCTCTTTTTCTATATTATTTCCTTTCTCTTTCATTCTTTTCTTCATTTCTCTCTCTTTCTATATTATTTCCTTTCTCTTTCATTCTTTTCTTCATTTCTCTCTCTTTCTATATTATTTCCTTTCTCTTTCATTCTTTTCTTCATTTCTCTCTCTTTCTATATTATTAGGTTGGTGCAAAAATAATTTCGTTTTCTAACATATGTTACTATGTGAGAAAACGAAATTATTTTTGCACCAACCTAATATTTCCTTTCTCTTTCATTCTTTTCTTCATTTCTCTCTCTTTCTATATTATTTCCTTTCTCTTTCATTCTTTTCTTCATTTCTCTCTCTCTTTCTATATTATTTCCTTTCTCTTTCATTCTTTTCTTCATTTCTCTCTCTCTTTCTATATTATTTCCTTTCCCTTTCATTCTTTTCTTCATTTCTCTCTTTTTCTATATTATTTCCTTTCTCTTTCATTCTTTTCTTCATTTCTCTCTCTTTCTATATTATTTCCTTTCTCTTTCATTCTTTTCTTCATTTCTCTCTCTTTCTATATTATTTCCTTTCTCTTTCATTCTTTTCTTCATTTCTCTCTCTTTCTATATTATTTCCTTTCTCTTTCATTCTTTTCTTCATTTCTCTCTCTTTCTATATTATTTCCTTTATCTTTCATTCTTTTCTTCATTTCTATCTCTTTCTATATTATTTCCTTTCTCTTTCATTCTTTTCTTCATTTCTCTCTCTTTCTATATTATTTCCTTTCTCTTTCATTCTTTTCTTCATTTCTCTCTCTTTCTATATTATTTCCTTTCCCTTTCATTCTTTTCTTCATTTCTCTCTTTTTCTATATTATTTCCTTTCTCTTTCATTCTTTTCTTCATTTCTCTCTCTCTTTCTATATTATTTCCTTTCTCTTTCATTCTTTTCTTCATTTCTCTCTCTTTCTATATTATTTCCTTTCTCTTTCATTCTTTTCTTCATTTCTCTCTCTTTCTATATTATTAGGTTGGTGCAAAAATAATTTCGTTTTCTAACATATGTTACTATGTGAGAAAACGAAATTATTTTTGCACCAACCTAATATTTCCTTTCTCTTTCATTCTTTTCTTCATTTCTCTCTCTTTCTATATTATTTCCTTTCTCTTTCATTCTTTTCTTCATTTCTCTCTCTTTCTATATTATTTCCTTTCTCTTTCATTCTTTTCTTCATTTCTCTCTCTCTTTCTATATTATTTCCTTTCTCTTTCATTCTTTTCTTCATTTCTCTCTCTCTTTCTATATTATTTCCTTTCTCTTTCATTCTTTTCTTCATTTCTCTCTCTTTCTATATTATTTCCTTTCTCTTTCATTCTTTTCTTCATTTCTCTCTCTTTCTATATTATTTCCTTTCTCTTTCATTCTTTTCTTCATTTCTCTCTCTTTCTATATTATTTCCTTTCTCTTTCATTCTTTTCTTCATTTCTCTCTCTCTTTCTATATTATTTCCTTTCTCTTTCATTCTTTTCTTCATTTCTCTCTCTTTCTATATTATTTCCTTTCTCTTTCATTCTTTTCTTCATTTCTCTCTCTTTCTATATTATTTCCTTTCTCTTTCATTCTTTTCTTCATTTCTATCTCTTTCTATTTTCTTTACATTTTCTTTCATTGTTTTCTTTTCATTCTCTTTCCTTTTTTCTTGTCATTCTTTCCCTCTCTCTCTTTTACTATTTCTTTCAATTCTATTTCCTTCATTCCATCTTTTTCTCCCTATATTTTTTCCATTTTCCATTCCTCCTTTCTTTTTATCTCTCTTTTTCTTTCCATTCTCTTTCTTTTTTTTTTCTTTCTTTTTATTTTCCTTACATTTTCTTTCCTTCTTCCTATCTTTTTTTAATTTAAAAATCATTTCTTGCCACATTTGTGCAAGTGGGGAAAAGGAAAGTGGGGTACTGAACAGTGGAAATTGGCATCCTCTTTGCTCGTTTACCATTGCACTGATTGCAAGCCAATTTTTCTAACAGTGAGATGTGTTCCTCATATTTAGTAGGGACCAAACAAAATGTTTTCTTTATTAATATTTTTGCCATTGCATTTAATCTCACTGCCAATTTTGGGATTCAGCTGCAGATTATATCAGACATTTTTTTTTTATGTTCTGAGGTAGTAGGAGATGGAGGACGGTCCTGGGCGGGGGCGATGTTGTTGTTGTGGTGGGTTAGGAGAATCAGAGCTGGTTTGGATTTTCTCCTGATTTGAAAGGATCTCTGTGTCTTTAGAGACTGGATGGCCGTTTAGTAGTTTGATTCAGGAAGTAACGAGATTGGCTGAATTATGAATACATCAGTCAGTCATTTTAGAATGTCTGTCTTAGTTGGGTTTTCAGTCTCTCTTGCTCTATCTCTTTCTACTTGTCACCCTTTTCTTCTTTCTTTCCTTCTTTCTTTCTTTCTTCATTACTTTTTCTTTTATTGAATCTCTTTCTTTTCTATTTGTCTTTCTGGCTTTCTCTTTCACTTCACTCTTCTTCATTTTTTTCTTTTTAAGCCAATCACCATTTTGTGGAGAAATCTCATTTCTACTTGTCACCCTTCTTTCTTTCTTTCTTTCTTTCTTATTGAATCTCTTTCTTTTCTATTTTCCCCTTCTGTCTTTATTTCTCTTTCTCTCTCCCCTCTGTCCTCCCCACTTCATCATGTTATTATTTTATCCAAATCAGCAACTTTTGTAAAATCTCTCTTCTACATGTCATTCTTTCTTCCTTTCTTCATTACTTTTTCTCTCTCCTTTTATGCCAATCACCCTTTCTTTCTTTCTTTCTTTCTTTCTTTCTTTCTTTCATCATTACTTTTTTAATTGAATCTCTTTCTTTTCTTTCTTTCTTTCTTTCTTTCTTTCATCATTACTTTTTTAATTGAATCTCTTTCTTTTCTTTTTTTCCCTCTCTTTCCTCCTCTCTTTATCACTATTCTTTTATGCAAATCACTATCTTTTGTGAAATCTCTCTTCTACTTATCATTCTTTTTTTCTTCATTACTTTTTCTTGTATTGAATCTCTTTCTTTTCTTTTGGTCTTTCTGTCTTGCTGTCTCTCTCTATTTCTTTCTTCATCACATTTTCCTTTTACACAATTCCCCATTTTAATGGAAAATCTCACGTCTACTTGTCACCCTTTCTTTCTTTCTTTCTTTCTTTCTTTCTTTTCCTCATTACTTTTTTTTATTGAATCTCTTTCATTTTTTATTTTCCCACCCGCTCTGTCTTTGTTTCTCTCACTCTCTCCTTTTTCCTTCTCTCTTCATCACTTTATCCTTTTAAGCAATGCGCCATCTTTGGCAAAATCCCTCCCTTACTTGTTGTTCTATCTTTCTTTTTCTCTCTTTCCCTCTCCTATTCTCTTTATTATTATTTTTATCAGAATCATCATCTTTTACTGAAAGTCTCTTCTACTTGTCTCTCTCTCTCTCTCTCTCTCTGTCTTTTCCCTTATATTTCTGTCTCATTTTTCTTTCTCAGTTGTTTTCATATCCTCACTCTTCCACAGTCCTAAGGAGTCTTTATCTTTAAGCCTTAACCTTACCAAATTAGTAATGGATACCAGCCTCTCCATATACTAAATCAAAAAAAAACTATGGTCCATAATTAAGAGAGACATAAATGAGAATAGAGGACAATATTCAAGCAAAGAAGCTCTTAGGGAAGTCGCAAAAAATGTTTCAAGAAATGTTAATGTTAAAACAATAGAAAAGTAAACAGAAACAATGAATGAAAGACTGATGAAGGTTGTAAAATGTCAAGAAACATTAAAAATAATAAAAATGGAAACAAAACAGACACTTATACTTAACATCAGGAATAGACCATTGAAATTTCTAGGGCACATATCGAGGTAAGAGGGCTTGGAAAATTTGATACTCACAGGACAGACCAAAGGCAACAGAGACAGAGCAAAACTATGCATAACTTACCTGGCAAGTTTGAGTGAATGGATGATAGAGAAGAGTTCAGGAAAGATGTTAAAAAGATAAAATTAATTGAGAGCTACAAAGGACAGGAAGTTGTCAAAATCCTGAAGGAACACAAAACATAGAAGAAGATGATATGGGCTATTGTCTTAATCAGATATATGTTTCTATGGCCTATATGTTTTAGATTTATTTATAAATAAAAAAAGGTATATTGCTCTTAGTTTGTTTGCATAATAAATGCTAAAAATCCAGATAAAAGCCTTATTAGAAAATATCAATATTTTATAATAAAGATGGATAGTATAAACTCAGACTCTCTCTCTCTCTCTCTCTATATATATATATATATATATATATATATATATATAGTCATCTACAGACAGGCTGTTTCGCTTTATCACAGCTCGTCAGTGTGACTATACATCCGATTGCTTCAAACCGGGATCAAAACCCAACTGATTTGGCATTAGTCAGAGATTCCATCCCCAAGCTATTGTTGCATGGCAGAGGGGAATGGAAATTTTAATGTTTTCACTTTGCAAAAGGTGTCAGTAGCTAGGAGAGCTCAATTCGAAGAGAAGAGCATTGCATTAGCAGCAGCAGCAATCACTGTTTATAAAATCACCCCTTTTATATATAAACCGTAGTGTACATGTGTCTGTCTGCTCATCCGTTTTTCAATCTTGATAAATCATAAACAGTCTGAAGTAACAGGTAGTAACCACTGTAGTTACATACTATTAAAAATTAAATAAATAACTCATTTAAAGTTAAATATTGAACAGTGTGAAAGGTTTAAAAATAATTCTTTATTAAAGATCTAACTTTAATTTTGATTTTTGTTGCAACTGCAATTGATATTCTTTAATCAAAACATAATTAAAGCTTAAGTGGGGCATGGTACATTGCTCATATGTTTGTTTTTTCTTTTTCTAGCATGCATATTGTGACGTATTTGAAATATTACATAGTTCAAGTTGCCTAACATCTTTTAAGAGTGACTTTATGTTAAGGAATCATAAAGAATGGTGATTTTAAAAGAAAATAAAAATTGTGCACAAAAGAAATGTAAAAAAACTACAGAGATCAGTTGCATATAGAAAGAAAGATTATGTCGGATGAAGGTGTTGGATAAAGATTAAATTATTTTATTATTTCTAAATTCTTATAACACTTATGTACATAGGATGCTGAAGGTAAAAGACCAAATGCCCAAAACCCTCTGCAGGATCGAGCTTAAAGTCTGCCTGTAGGGCAGTTTCTAGGCTAGTATACAGGGTGTAATGTATAAATTGTATAAATAACACTGGCATCTCATTTTAACAAATATATTTACCAAAATTACCTTGAAATACTAAAAAGTAAATTTATTCAATAAAATTGCCATTGGCCTAAACCACAACCACCAGACAACTTCAGAATCACCTGCAACTCTTCTGGATGCTTTCCTTGTTTAAGTTGGTGAATGCTGCCATAATCTTTGCCTTCAGTTCATCTTTGGTCTTACAAGTTTTGATGGTCTCTCACTCAGCTGCGCCCACACATAATAATCAAGGGGGTTGCAATCTGGGGAGTTAGGTGGCCAGATGTAAGGAGTGATGTGGTTGCAGAAATTGCCTGACAGCCATAACTGGATTCTCTTTCTTGTGTGGCATGGTGCAGAGTCCTATTACCAGATATAGGGTCTTCCAGCAACCACTCTCTTGGCCCAGAGCAGCACTACTTCTTCAAGGTACAATGTAGGCCTCTGTGTTGAGCTTTGTCGGAAGATGAATGGAGGCATAACATTGCCATCATTAACAATCACTCCTTTTGGGCCAATTTAAAAAATGAACAAAGGTTACCTCAAGCTTTAGTGTACTTCTCATCAATGGAATATGAAGGGAATGTGGGTGGTTTATTATAATTTGAGTGGTATGGCAGCTCCTTGCCATGAAGGTTTGAATTGGCAGGACCAGAGAATGTATTTCATCTAAGCACTTTCTGTGCAAGTAGCAAAAGAATGAGAGGCTTGCCACATCCTGCCTGTGGGAAGAGTTTAAAGAGTGGAGAATAATTTGACATCCACAAAGGCTCGAAGACGCTTTTGAACTCTGTCAAGACTGGAAAGACAGGTCTGGGCAGCTCCCACCCAAATGTGACAGCAGTACTTCATTTTCAGGCTGATCTGGCTCTTGCAAAGATAGAGGATAGCAGGAGGAGCAAGGTGCTTACTGAAGCAATACAGGGAGCCATTCATTTTACCTGCATCTTTAGAAATGGATGGTATGTATGAGTTCCACTTGCGGTCAGGCCGAATATTCTCTCAAGGGACATCTGTTTATCATGACTGGTGGTATTTCAAGGTCCAAATGGCAGTGATGGAATTATACTAGTAAATTCTGTAGGTAAAAACAGCAAAAACCATTAATAGTTCATTTGTGTCGTATTGTATGAGTGTAAAGATCAAGAAGTGAAGTTCTTGGGGTTATGCTGGAAAGAAACGAAGGGAACGGGAATTATTCACTATTTTGTGATAGGATGAAGGAATATAGATTATCAGTGAGAAGTTTGCAATGTTTTTGTCTATAGGAAACGGGTTGTAGGGTGAAAAATTATTCATCAGTCACAAGTCTCTGTGGATGCATCTCTTAAAGCATTAAACCACCTTGAAGGGACATGACTGGTAGTATTTTGGTACATAACAGCAGTGATGCAATCTAACTAGTAAATTCTGGAGTTAAAATAGCAAAAGCCATTAATGGTTCATCCGTGTGGTGTTGTATGAGCAAGAAATGAAGTTCTTGGTGTTATGCAGGAAAGATAACTGTTTACCCGAGATTTGAAGAGGTCAAGACTGTAGAGATTGGGAGAACATCCTGCTGGGAGTTTGTTCCTCAAAGAAGCCATTCTTAGGAAAAAGCTGTCTGAATAAAACTTACTTCTTACTGATGGAATACAAAGGGAAGATTCACCCTTTCGTACGTGGCATGAAATGTCCCAGTTGTCAGGGGTGGTGGGATGAAGCAGTGTAATTCATCCAATCACTTCCCATAGAAGTAACAATAGAGCATTGAGAGACTCACCACATCCTCTTTGTGAGAGAGGTTTGAGGGTAGAAAATTATTAATCTCCAACAAGGACTCAGAGATTCTTTTGAATATGACAACAATACTCTATTTTCAGCCTGATTTGGCTCTTGTAAAGGTAGAGGCTAGCATGAGGAGTCAGGTGCTTACTGAAGCGGCACACGAAGTCAATAATTTTACCAGTTTTTTATTTTCATTCCTGACTCCAAATTTTCAGTGATAAAATGCATCTAATTTTCTTTAGATCTTTCCTCTAAATTCCCACTAACCAAACATTTTATATTTTATGGCTTGGTTTGTTTTGTTTGACGGCATATTAACCTCACTGGGTTATTTAATGCCGACAAAATTTTTATTACTGGGAAAATTTTTTTTCCAAAAATGTATTGCTGGTAATATGTTTTTCGTCAAAGGTCTATTTCTGGGAATATTTTAACTTCAAAAATCTATTTTTGCGAATATTTTTTCATCAAAAATCTATTTTTGGGAATATTTTTCTTCAAAAATCAATTTCTGGGAATATTCTTTCTTCAAAAATCTATTTTTGCGAATATTTTTTCTTCCAAAATCTATTTCTGGGAATATGTTTTCTTCAAAAATCAATTTCTGGGAATATTTTTTCTTCAAAAATCAATTTCTGGGAATATTATTTCTTCAAAAATCTATTTCTGGGAATATTTTTTCTTCAAAAATGTATTGCTGGTAATATGTTTTCTTCAAAAATCAATTTCGGGAATATTTTTTCTTCAAAAAATATATTTCTGGGAATATTTTTTCTTCAAAAATCTATTTCTGGGAATATTTTTTCTTCAAAAATCTATTTTTGGGAATATTTTTTCTTCAAAAATCTATTTCTGAGAATATTTTTCTTCAGAAATCTATTTTTGCGAATATTTTTTCTTCAGAAATTTATTTTTGGGAATATATTTTCTTCAGGACTCTATTTTTGGGAATATTTTTCTTCAGGAATCTATTTTTCGGAATATTTTTCTTCAAAAATCGATTTTTGGGAATATTTTTTCTTCAAAAATCTATTTTTGGGTATATTTTTTCTTCAAAAATCTATTTCTGGGAATATTTTTTCTTCAAAAATCAATTTCTGGGAATAATTTTTCTGCAAAAATCAATTTCTGGGAATATTTTTTCTACAAAAATCTATTTTTGGGAATATTTTTTCTTCAAAAATCTATTTCTGGGAATACTTTTTCTTCAAAAATCTATTTCTGGGAATATTTATTCTTCAAAAATCTATTTTTGGGAATATTTTTCTTCAAAAATCTATTATTGGGAATATTTTTTCTTCAAAAATGTATTGCTGATAATATGTTTTTCTTCAGAAGACTATTTCTGGGAATATTTTTTCTTCAAACATCTATTTCTGAGAATATTTTTTCTACAAAAATCTATATTTGGGGATATTTTTTCTTACAAAAAATTTATTTCTGGCAAAATTTTTTCTTCAAAAATCAATTTCTGGGAATATTTTTTCTTCAAAAATCTATTTTTACGAATAATTTTCTTCAAAAATACGTTTTTGCGAATATTTCTTCTTCAAAAATCTATTACTGGGAATATTTTTTCTTCAAAAATCTATTTCTGGGAATATTTTGTCTTCAAAAATCTATTTTTGCAAATATTTTTTCTTCAAAAATCAATTTCTGGGAATATTATTTCTTCAAAAATCTATTTCTGGGAATATTTTTTCTTCAAAAATCTATTTTTGCAGAATATTTTTTCTTCAAAGATCTATTTTTGCGAATATTTTTCTTCAAAAATCTATTTTTGCGAATAATTTGTCTTCAAAAATCTATTTTTGCGAATATTTTTTCTTCAAAAATCAATTTTTGGGAATATTTTTCTTCAAAAATCTATTTTTGGGAATATATTTTCTTCAAAAATCTATTTCTGGGAATATTCTTTCTTCAAAAATCTATTTTTGCGAATATTTTTTCTTCCAAAATCTATTTCTGGGAATATTTTTTCTTCAAAAATCTATTTCAGGGAATATTTTTTTTCAAAAATATATTTTTGGGAATATTTTTCTTCAAAAATCTATTTTTGCAAATATTTTTTCTTCAAAAATCTATTTTTGGGAATATTTTTTCTTCAAAAATCTATTTCTGGGAATATTTTTTCTTCAAAAATCTATTTCTGGGAATATTCTTTCTTCAAAAATCTATTTTTGCGAATATTTTTTTTTCCAAAATCTATTTCTGGGAATATTTTTTCTTCAAAAATCTATTTCAGGGAATATTTTTTTTCAAAAATCTATTTTTGGGAATATTTTTCTTCAAAAATGTATTTTTGCAAATATTTATTCTTCAAAAATCTATTTTTGGGAATATTTTTTCTTCAAAAATCTATTTCTGGGAATATTTTTTCTACAAAAATCTATTTCTGGGAATATTTTTTCTTCAAAAATCAATTTCTGGGAATATTTTTTCTGCAAAAATCAATTTCTGGGAATATTTTTTCTACAAAAATCTATTTTTGGGAATATTTTTTCTTCAAAAATCTATATTTGGGTATATTTTTTCTTCAAAAATCTATTTTTGGGAATATTTTTTCTTCAGAAATCTATTTTTGGGAATATTTTTTCTTCAAAAATCTATATTTGGGTATATTTTTTCTTCAAAAATCAATTTCTGGGTATATTTTTTCTTCAAAAATCTATTTCTGGGAATATTTTTTCTACAAAAATCTATTTTTGGGAATATTTTTTCTTCAAAAATCTATTTCTGGGAATACTTTTTCTTCAAAAATCTATTTCTGGGAATATTTATTCTTCAAAAATCTATTTTTGGGAATATTTATTCTTCAAAAATCTATTTTTGGGAATATTTTTCTTCAAAAATCTATTATTGCGAATATTTTTCTTCAAAAATTTATTTTTGCGAATATTTTGTCTTCAAAAATCTATTTTTGCGAATATTTTTTCTTCAAAAATCAATTTCTGGGAATATTTTTTCTTCAAAAATCTATTTTTGCGAATATTTTTCTTCCTAGATCTATTTCTGGGAATATTTTTCTTCAAAAATCAATTTCTGGGAATATTATTTCTTCAAAAATCTATTTCTGGGAATATTTTTTCTTCAAAAATCTATTTCTGGGAATATTTTTTCTTCAAAAATCTATTTCTGGGAATATTTTTTCTTCAAAAATCAATTTCTGGGAATATTTTTTCTGCAAAAATCAATTTCTGGGAATATTTTTTCTTCAAAAATCTATTTTTGGGAATATTTTGTCTTCAAAAATCTATTTCTGGGAATACTTTTTCTTCAAAAATTTATTTCTGGGAATATTTATTCTTCAAAAATCTATTTTTGGGAATATTTTTCTTCAAAAATCTATTTTTGGGAATATTTTTCTTCAAAAATCTATTATTGGGAATATTTCTTCTTCAAAAATGTATTGCTGATAATATGTTTTTCTTCAGAAAACTATTTCTGGGAATATTTTTTCTTCAAAAATCTATATTTGGGTATATTTTTTCTTCAAAAATCTATTTTTGGGAATATTTTTTCTTCAGAAATCTATTTTTGGGAATATTTTTTCTTCAAAAATCTATATTTGGGTATATTTTTTCTTCAAAAATCAATTTCTGGGTATATTTTTTCTTCAAAAATCTATTTCTGGGAATATTTTTTCTACAAAAATCTATTTTTGGGAATATTTTTTCTTCAAAAATCTATTTCTGGGAATACTTTTTCTTCAAAAATCTATTTCTGGGAATATTTATTCTTCAAAAATCTATTTTTGGGAATATTTATTCTTCAAAAATCTATTTTTGGGAATATTTTTCTTCAAAAATCTATTATTGCGAATATTTTTCTTCAAAAATTTATTTTTGCGAATATTTTGTCTTCAAAAATCTATTTTTGCGAATATTTTTTCTTCAAAAATCAATTTCTGGGAATATTTTTTCTTCAAAAATCTATTTTTGCGAATATTTTTCTTCCTAGATCTATTTCTGGGAATATTTTTCTTCAAAAATCAATTTCTGGGAATATTATTTCTTCAAAAATCTATTTCTGGGAATATTTTTTCTTCAAAAATCTATTTCAGGGAATATTTTTTTTCAAAAATGTATATTTGGGTATATTTTTCTTTAAAAATCTATTTTTGCAAATATTTATTCTTCAAAAATCTATTTTTGGGAATATTTTTTCTTCAAAAATCTATTTCTGGGAATATTTTTTCTTCAAAAATCTATTTCTGGGAATATTTTTTCTTCAAAAATCAATTTCTGGGAATATTTTTTCTGCAAAAATCAATTTCTGGGAATATTTTTTCTTCAAAAATCTATTTTTGGGAATATTTTGTCTTCAAAAATCTATTTCTGGGAATACTTTTTCTTCAAAAATTTATTTCTGGGAATATTTATTCTTCAAAAATCTATTTTTGGGAATATTTTTCTTCAAAAATCTATTTTTGGGAATATTTTTCTTCAAAAATCTATTATTGGGAATATTTCTTCTTCAAAAATGTATTGCTGATAATATGTTTTTCTTCAGAAAACTATTTCTGGGAATATTTTTTCTTCAAACATCAATTTCTGAGAATATTTTTTCTACAAAAATCTATATTTGGTGATATTTTTTCTTACAAAAAATTTATTTCTGGCAAAATTTTTCTTCAAAACTCAATTTCTGGGAATATTTTTTCTGCAAAAATCTATTTTTGGGAATATTTTTTCTTCAAAAATCTATATTTGGGTATATTTTTTCTTCAAAAATCTATTTCTGGGAATATTTTTTCTTCAAAAATCTATTTTTGCGGAATATTTTTTCTTCAAAAATCTATTTTTGCGGAATATTTTTTCTTCAAAAATCTATTTTTGGGAATATTTTTCTTCAAAACTTTATTTTTGCGAATATTTTGTCTTCAAAAATCTATTTTTGCGAATATTTTTTCTTCAAAAATCTATTTCTGGGAATATTCTTTCTTCAAAAATCTATTTTTGCAAATATTTTTTCTTCAAAAATCTATTTTTGGGAATATTTTTTCTTCAAAAATCTATTTTTGGGAATATTTTTTATTCAAAAATCTATTTCTGGGAATATTTTTTCTTCAAAAATCTATTTCTGGGAATATTTTTTCTTCAAAAATCAATTTCTGGGAATATTTTTTCTTCAAAAATCTATTTTTGCGAATATTTTTCTTCCTAGATCTATTTCTGGGAATATTTTTTCTTCAAAAATCAATTTCTGGGAATATTTTTTCTTCAAAAATCTATTTTTGCGAATATTTTTCTTCCTAGATCTATTTCTGGGAATATTTTTCTTCAAAAATCAATTTCTGGGAATATTATTTCTTCAAAAATCTATTTCTGGGAATATTTTTTCTTCAAAAATCTATTTCAGGGAATATTTTTTTTCAAAAATGTATATTTGGGTATATTTTTCTTCAAAAATCTATTTTTGCAAATATTTATTCTTCAAAAATCTATTTTTGGGAATATTTTTTCTTCAAAAATCTATTTCTGGGAATATTTTTTCTTCAAAAATCTATTTCTGGGAATATTTTTTCTTCAAAAATCAATTTCTGGGAATATTTTTTCTGCAAAAATCAATTTCTGGGAATATTTTTTCTTCAAAAATCTATTTTTGGGAATATTTTTTCTTCAAAAATCTATTTCTGGGAATACTTTTTCTTCAAAAATCTATATTTGGTGATATTTTTTCTTACAAAAAATTTATTTCTGGCAAAATTTTTCTTCAAAAATCAATTTCTGGGAATATTTTTTCTGCAAAAATCTATTTTTGGGAATACTTTTTCTTCAAAAATCTATATTTGGGTATATTTTTTCTTCAAAAATCTATTTCTGGGAATATTTTTTCTTCAAAAATCTATTTTTGCGGAATATTTTTTCTTCAAAAATCTATTTTTGCGGAATATTTTTTCTTCAAAAATCTATTTTTGGGAATATTTTTCTTCAAAACTTTATTTTTGAGAATATTTTGTCTTCAAAAATCTATTTTTGCGAATATTTTTTCTTCAAGAATCTATTTCTGGGAATATACTTTCTTCAAAAATCTATTTTTGCAAATATTTTTTCTTCAAAAATCTATTTTTGGGAATATTTTTTCTTCAAAAATCTATTTCTGGGAATATTTTTTCTTCAAAAATCAATTTCTAGGAATATTTTTTCTTCAAAAATCTATTTTTGCGAATATTTTTCTTCCTAGATCTATTTCTGGGAATATTTTTCTTCAAAACATTATTTTTGCGAATATTTTGTCTTCAAAAATCTATTTTTGCAAATATTTTTTCTTCAAAAATCTATTTCTGGGAATATACTTTCGTCAAAAATCTATTTTTGCAAATATTTTTTCTTCAAAAATCTATTTTTGGGAATATTTTTTCTTCAAAAATCTATTTCTGGGAATATTTTTTCTTCAAAAATCTATTTTTGGGAATATTTTTTCTTCAAAAGTCTATTTCTGGGAATATTTTTTCTTCAAAAATCTATTTCTGGGAATATTTTTTCTTCAAAAATCTATTTTTGCGAATATTTTTCTTCCTAGATCTATTTCTGGGAATATTTTTCTTCAAAAATCAATTTCTGGGAATATTATTTCTTCAAAAATCTATTTCTGGGAATATTTTTTCTTCAAAAATCTATTTTTGCGGAATATTTTTTCTTCAAAAATCTATTTCAGGGCATATTTTTTTTCAAAAATCTATTTTTGGGTATATTTTTTCTTCAAAAATCTATTTCTAGGAATATTTTTTTCTTCAAAAGTCTATTTCTGGGAATATTTTTTCTTCAAAAATCTATTTTTGGGAATATTTTTCTTCAAAAATCTATTTTTAGGAATAATTTTCTTCAAAAAGCTATTTTTGGGAATATTTTTTCTTCAAAAATCACTTTCTGGGAATATTTTTTCTTCAAAAATCTATTTTTGTGAATATTTTTCTTCCTAGATCTATTTCTGGGAATATTTTTTCTTCAAAAATCAATTTCTGGGAATATTTTTTCTTCAAAAATCTATTTCTGGGAATATTTTTTCTTCAAAAATCTATTTTTGCGGAATATTTTTTCTTCAAAAATCTATTTCAGGGCATATTTTTTTTCAAAAATCTATTTTTGGGTATATTTTTTCTTCAAAAATCTATTTCTAGGAATATTTTTTCTTCAAAAGTCTATTTCTGGGAATATTTTTTCTTCAATAATCTATTTTTGGGAATATTTTTCTTCAAAAATCTATTTCTGGGAATATTCTTTCTTCAAAAATCTATTTTTGCAAATATTTTTTCTTCAAAAATCTATTTTTGGGAATATTTTTTCTTCAAAAATCTATTTCTGGGAATATTTTTTCTTCAAAAATCAATTTCTGGGAATATTTTTTCTTCAAAAATCTATTTTTGCGAATATTTTTCTTCCTAGATCTATTTCAGGGCATATTTTTTCTTCAAAAATCTATTTCTAGGAATATTTTTTCTTCAAAAGTCTATTTCTGGGAATATTTTTTCTTCAAAAATCTATTTTTGGGAATATTTTTCTTCAAAAATCTATTTCTGGGAATATTTTTTCTTCAAAAATCTATTTCTGGGAATATTTTTTCTTCAAAAATCTATTTTTGCAAATATTTTTCCTTCAAAAATCTATTTTTGTGAATAATTTTCTTCAAAAATCTATTTTTGGGAATATTTTTTCTTCAAAAATCTATTTCTGGGAATATTTTTCTTCAATAATCTATTTTTGGGCATATTTTTTCTTCAAAAATCTATTTTTGGGAATATTTTTCTTCAAAAATCTATTTTGGGGAATAATCTTCTTCAAAAATCTATTTTTGGGAATATTTTTTATTCAAAAATCTCTTTCTGGGAATATTTTTCCTTCAAATATCTATTTTTGGGAATATTTTTCTTAAAAAATCTATTTTTGGGAATATTTTTCTTCAAAAATCTATTTTTGGGAATATTTTCTCTTCAAAAATCAATTTCTGGGAATATTATTTTTTCAAAAATCTATGTCTGGGAATATTTTTTCTTCAAAAATGTATTGCTGGTAATATGTTCTCTTCAAAAATCAATTTCTGGGAATATTTTGTCAAAAATCTATTTTTGGGCATATTTTTCTTCAAAAATCTATTTTTGGGAATAACTTTTTCAAAAATCTATTTTTGGGCATATTTTTTCTTCAAAAATCTTTTTTTGGGAATATTTTTCTTCAAAAATCTATTTTTGGGAAGATTTTTCTTAAAAAATCTATTTTTGGGAATATTTTGCTTCAAAAATCTATTTTTGGGATTACTTTATCTTCAAAAATCTATTTCTGGGAATATTTTTTCTTCAAAAATCTATTTTTGGGAATATTTCTCTTCAAAACTCTATTTTTAGGAATAAATTTCTTCAAAAAGCTATTTTTGGGAATATTTTTTCTTCAAAAATCACTTTCTGGGAATATTTTTTCTTCAAAAATCTATTTTTGGGAATATTTTTCTTCAAAAATCTATTTTTGGGAATATTTTTTCTTCAAAAATCTATTTTTGGGAATATTTCTTCTTCAAAAATCTATTTCTGGGAATATTTTTTCTTGAAAAATCTATTTCTGGGAATATTTTTTCTTCAAAAATCTATTTTTGCAAATATTTTTTCTTCAAAAATCTATTTTTGCGAATAATTTTCTTCAAAAATACGTTTTTGCGAATATTTCTTCTTCAAAAATCTATTTCTGGGAATATTTTTTCTTCAAAAATCTATTTCTGGGAATATTTTGTCTTCAAAAATCTATTTTTGCAAATATTTTTTCTTCAAAAATCTATTTTTGTGAATAATTTTCTTCAAAAATCTATTTTTGGGAATATTTTTTCTTCAAAAATCTCTTTCTGGGAATATTTTTCCTTCAAAAATCTATTTTTGGGAATATTTTTCTTCAAAAATCTATTTTTGGGAATAATTTTTTCAAAAATCTATTTTTGGGCATATTTTTTCTTCAAAAATCTTTTTTTGGGAATATTTTTCTTCAAAAATCTATTTTTGGGAAGATTTTTCTTCAAAAATCTATTTTTGGGAATATTTTGCTTCAAAAATCTATTTTTGGGAATATTTTATCTTCAAAAATCTATTTCTGGGAATATTTTTTCTGCAAAAATCTATTTTTGGGAATAATTTTTTTCAAAAATCTATTTCTGGGAATATTTTTTCTACAAAAATCAATTTCTGTGAATATTTTTTCGGCAAAATTCTATTTTTGGGAATATTTTTTCTTCAAAAATCTATTTCTGGGAATATTTTTTCTTCAAAAATCTATTTCTGGGAATATTTTTTCTTCCAAAATGTATTGCTGGTAATATGTTTTCTTCAAAAATCAATTTCTGGGAATATTATTTCTTCAAAAATCTATTTCTGGGAATATTTTTTCTTCAAAAATGTATTGCTGGTAATATGTTTTCTTCAAAAATCAATTTCGGGAATATTTTTTCTTCAAAAAATATATTTTTGGGAATATTTTTTCTTCAAAAATCTATTTCTGAGAATATTTTTCTTCAAAAATCTATTTTTGCGAATATTTTTTCTTCAGAAATTTATTTTTGGGAATATATTTTCTTCAGGACTCTATTTTTGGGAATATTTTTTCTTCAAAAATCTATTTTTGCGGAATATTTTTTCTTCAAAAATCTATTTTTGCGGAATATTTTTTCTTCAAAAATCTATTTTTGGGAATATTTTTCTTCAAAAATTTATTTTTGCGAATATTTTGTCTTCAAAAATCAATTTCTGGGAATATTTTTTCTACAAAATCTATTTTTAGGAATATTTTTTCTTCAAAAATCTATTTCTGGGAATACTTTTTCTTCAAAAATCTATTTCTGGGAATATTTATTCTTCAAAAATCTATTTTTGGGAATATTTTTCTTCAAAAATCTATTATTGGGAATATTTTTTCTTCAAAAATGTATTGCTGATAATATGTTTTTCAGAAAACTATTTCTGGGAATATTTTTTCTTCAAACATCAATTTCTGAGAATATTTTTTCTACAAAAATCTATATTTGGGGATATTTTTTCTTACAAAAAATTTATTTCTGGCAAAATTTTTTCTTCAAAAATCAATTTCTGGGAATATTTTTTCTGCAAAAATCTATTTTTGGGAATATTTTTTCTTCAAAAATCTATATTTGGGTATATTTTTTCTTCAAAAATCTATTTCTGGGAATATTTTTCTTCAATAATCTATTTTTGGGAATATTTTTTCTTCAAAAATCTATTTTTGGGAATATTTTTCTTCAAAAATCTATTTTTGGGAATAATTTTCTTCAAATATCTATTTTTGGGAATATTTTTCTTAAAAAATCTATTTTCGGGAATATTTTTCTTCAAAAATCTATTTCTGGGAATATTTTCTCTTCAAAAATCAATTTCTGGGAATATTATTTTTTCAAAAACCTATTTCTGGGAATATTTTTTCTTCAAAAATGTATTGCTGGTAATATGTTCTCTTCAAAAATCAATTTCTGGGAATATTTTTTCTTCAAAAATCTGTTTTTGGAATATTTTTTCTTCAAAAATCTATTTTTAGGAATATTTTTCTTCAAAAATCTATTTTTGGGAATATTTCTTCTTCAAAAGTCGATTTCTGGGAATATTTTTTCTTCAAAAATCTATTTTTGCAAATATTTTTTCTTCAAAAATCTATTTTTACGAATAATTTTCTTCAAAAATCCGTTTTTGCGAATATTTCTTCTTCAAAAATCTATTTCTAGGAATATTTTTTCTTCAAAAATCTATTTCTGGGAATATTTTTTCTTCAAAAATCTATTTTTGCAAATATTTTTTCTTCAAAAATCTATTTTTGTGAATAATTTTCTTCAAAAATCTATTTTTGGGAATATTTTTTCTTCAAAAATCTATTTCTGGGAATATTTTTCTTCAAAAATCTATTTTTGGGCATATTTTTTCTTCAAAAATCTTTTTTTGGGAATATTTTTCTTCAAAAATCTATTTTTGGGAAGATTTTTCTTAAAAAATCTATTTTAGGGAATATTTTGCTTCAAAAATCTATTTTGGGGAATATTTTATCTTCAAAAATCAATTTCTGGGAATATTATTTTTTCAAAAATCTATTTCTGGGAATATTTTTTCTTCAAAAATGTATTGCTGGTAATATGTTCTCTTCAAAAATCTATTTCTGGGAATATTTTTCTTCAAAAATCTATTTTTGCGAATATTTCTTCTTCAAAAATCTATTTCTGGGAATATTTTTTCTTCAAAAATCTATTTTTGTGAATAATTTTTCTTCAAAAATCTATTTTTGCGAATATTTTTCTTCAAAAATCTATTTTTCGGAATAATTTTCTCCAAAAATCTATTTTTGGGAATATTTTTTCTTCAAAAATCTATTTTTGGGAATATTTTCTCTTCAAAAATCAATTTCTGGGAATAATATTTTTTCAAAAATCTATTTCTTGGAATATTTTTACTTCAAAAATGTATTGCTGGTAATATGTTCTCTTCAAAAATCAATTTCTGGGAATATTTTTTCTTCAAAAATCTGTTTTTGGAATAGTTTTTCTTCAAAAATCTATTTTTAGGAATATTTTTCTTCAAAAATCTATTTTTGGGAATATTTCTTCTTCAAAAGTCGATTTCTGGGAATATTTTTTCTTCAAAAATCTATTTTTGCAAATATTTTTTCTTCAAAAATCTATTTTTACGAATAATTTTCTTCAAAAATCCGTTTTTGCGAATATTTCTTCTTCAAAAATCTATTTCTAGGAATATTTTTTCTTCAAAAATCTATTTCTGGGAATATTTTTTCTTCAAAAATCTTTTTTTGCAAATATTTTTTATTCAAAAATCTATTTTTACGAATAATTTTCTTCAAAAATCCGTTTTTGCGAATATTTCTTCTTCAAAAATCTATTTCTAGGAATATTTTTTCTTCAAAAATCAATTTCTGGGAATATTTTTTCTACAAAAATCTATTTTTGCAAATATTTTTTCTTCAAAAATCTATTTTTGCGAATAATTTTCTTCAAAAATCTATTTTTGGGAATATTTTTTCTTCAAAAATCTCTTTCTGGGAATATTTTTCCTTCAAAAATCTATTTTTGGGCATATTTTTTCTTCAAAAATCTTTTTTTGGGAATATTTTTTCTTCAAAAATCTTTTTTTGGGAATATTTTTCTTCAAAAATCTATTTTTGGAATATTCTTTCTTCAAAAATCTATTTTTAGGAATATTTTTCTTCAAAAATCTATTTCTGGGAATATTTTTTCTTCAAAAATCTATTTTTGGGAATATTTTTCTTCAAAAATCTATTTTTGGGAATATTTTCTCTTCAAAAATCAATTTCTGGGAATAATATTTTTTCAAAAATCTATTTCTGGGAATATTTTTCCTTCAAAAATGTATTGCTGGTAATATGTTCTCTTCAAAAATCAATTTCTGGGAATATTTTTTCTTCAAAAATCTGTTTTTGGAATATTTTTTCTTCAAAAATCTATTTTTAGGAATATTTTTCTTCAAAAATCTATTTTTGGGAATATTTCTTCTTCAAAAGTCGATTTCTGGGAATATTTTTTCTTCAAAAATCTATTTTTGCAAATATTTTTTCTTCAAAAATCTATTTTTACGAATAATTTTCTTCAAAAATCCGTTTTTGCGAATATTTCTTCTTCAAAAATCTATTTCTAGGAATATTTTTTCTTCAAAAATCTATTTCTGGGAATATTTTTTCTTCAAAAATCTATTTTTGCAAATATTTTTTCTTCAAAAATCTATTTTTGCGAATAATTATCTTCAAAAATCTATTTTTGGGAATATTTTTTCTTCAAAAATCTCTGGGAATATTTTTCCTTCAAAAATCTATTTTTGGGCATATTTTTTCTTCAAAAATCTTTTTTTGGGAATATTTTTCTGCAAAAATCTATTTTTGGGAATAATTTTTTTCAAAAATCTATTTTTGGGAATATTTTTTCTACAAAAATCAATTTCTGGGAATTTTTTTTTCTGCAAAAATCTATTTTTGGGAATATTTTTTCTTCAAAAATCTATATTTGGGTATATTTTTTCTTCAAAAATCAATATCTGGGAATATTTTTTCTTCAAAAATCGATTTCTGGGAATATTTTTTCTTCAAAAATCTATTTTTGCAAATATTTTTACTTCAAAAATCTATTTTTGGGAATATTTTTTCTTCAAAAATCTATTTTTGGGAATATTTTTTATTCAAAAATCTATTTCTGGGAATATTTTTTCTTCAAAAATCTATTTCTGGGAATATTTTTTCTTCAAAAATCAATTTCTGGGAATATTTTTTCTTCAAAAATCTATTTTTGCGAATATTTTTCTTCCTAGATCTATTTCTGGGAATATTTTTTCTTCAAAAATCAATTTCTGGGAATATTTTTTCTTCAAAAATCTATTTTTGCGAATATTTTTCTTCCTAGATCTATTTCTGGGAATATTTTTCTTCAAAAATCAATTTCTGGGAATATTATTTCTTCAAAAATCTATTTCTGGGAATATTTTTTCTTCAAAAATCTATTTCAGGGAATATTTTTTTTCAAAAATGTATATTTGGGTATATTTTTCTTCAAAAATCTATTTTTGCAAATATTTATTCTTCAAAAATCTATTTTTGGGAATATTTTTTCTTCAAAAATCTATTTCTGGGAATATTTTTTCTTCAAAAATCTATTTCTGGGAATATTTTTTCTTCAAAAATCAATTTCTGGGAATATTTTTTCTTCAAAAGTCTATTTCTGGGAATATTTTTTCTTCAAAAATCTATTTTTGGGAATATTTTTTCTTCAAAAATCTATTTCTGGGAATACTTTTTCTTCAAAAATCTATATTTGGTGATATTTTGTCTTACAAAAAATTTATTTCTGGCAAAATTTTTCTTCAAAAATCAATTTCTGGGAATATTTTTTCTGCAAAAATCTATTTTTGGGAATACTTTTTCTTCAAAAATCTATATTTGGGTATATTTTTTCTTCAAAAATCTATTTCTGGGAATATTTTTTCTTCAAAAATCTATTTTTGCGGAATATTTTTTCTTCAAAAATCTATTTTTGCGGAATATTTTTTCTTCAAAAATCTATTTTTGGGAATATTTTTCTTCAAAACTTTATTTTTGAGAATATTTTGTCTTCAAAAATCTATTTTTGCGAATATTTTTTCTTCAAGAATCTATTTCTGGGAATATACTTTCTTCAAAAATCTATTTTTGCAAATATTTTTTCTTCAAAAATCTATTTTTGGGAATATTTTTTCTTCAAAAATCTATTTCTGGGAATATTTTTTCATCAAAAATCAATTTCTAGGAATATTTTTTCTTCAAAAATCTATTTTTGCGAATATTTTTCTTCCTAGATCTATTTCTGGGAATATTTTTCTTCAAAAATCTATTTTTGGGAATATTTTTCTTCAAAACATTATTTTTGCGAATATTTTGTCTTCAAAAATCTATTTTTGCGAATATTTTTTCTTCAAAAATCTATTTCTGGGAATATACTTTCGTCAAAAATCTATTTTTGCAAATATTTTTTCTTCAAAAATCTATTTTTGGGAATATTTTTTCTTCAAAAATCTATTTCTGGGAATATTTTTTCTTCAAAAATCTATTTTTGGGAATATTTTTTCTTCAAAAGTCTATTTCTGGGAATATTTTTTCTTCAAAAATCTATTTCTGGGAATATTTTTTCTTCAAAAATCTATTTTTGCGAATTTTTTTCTTCCTAGATCTATTTCTGGGAATATTTTTCTTCAAAAATCAATTTCTGGGAATATTATTTCTTCAAAAATCTATTTCTGGGAATATTTTTTCTTCAAAAATCTATTTTTGCGGAATATTTTTTCTTCAAAAATCTATTTCAGGGCATATTTTTTTTCAAAAATCTATTTTTGGGTATATTTTTTCTTCAAAAATCTATTTCTAGGAATATTTTTTTCTTCAAAAGTCTATTTCTGGGAATATTTTTTCTTCAAAAATCTATTTTTGGGAATATTTTTCTTCAAAAATCTATTTTTAGGAATAATTTTCTTCAAAAAGCTATTTTTGGGAATATTTTTTCTTCAAAAATCACTTTCTGGGAATATTTTTTCTTCAAAAATCTATTTTTGGGAATATTTTTCTTCAAAAATCTATTTCTGGGAATATTTTTTCTTCAAAAATCTATTTCTGGGAATATTTTTTCTTCAAAAATCTATTGTTGCAAATATTTTTCCTTCAAAAATCTATTTTTGTGAATAATTTTCTTCAAAAATCTATTTTTGGGAATATTTTTTCTTCAAAAATCAATTTTTGGGAATATTTTTTCTTCAAAAATCTATTTCTGGGAATATTTTTTTTTCAAAAATCAATTTCTGGGAATATTTTTTCTTCAAAAATCTATTTTTGCGAATATTTTTCTTCCTAGATCTATTTCAGGGCATATTTTTTCTTCAAAAATCTATTTTTAGGAATATTTTTTCTTCAAAAGTCTATTTCTGGGAATATTTTTTCTTCAAAAATCTATTTTTGGGAATATTTTTCTTCAAAAATCTATTTTTAGGAATAATTTTCTTCAAAAAGCTATTTTTGGGAATATTTTTTCTTCAAAAATCACTTTCTGGGAATATTTTTTCTTCAAAAATCTATTTTTGTGAATATTTTTCTTCCTAGATCTATTTCTGGGAATATTTTTTCTTCAAAAATCAATTTCTGGGAATATTTTTTCTTCAAAAATCTATTTCTGGGAATATTTTTTCTTCAAAAATCTATTTTTGCGGAATATTTTTTCTTCAAAAATCTATTTCAGGGCATATTTTTTTTCAAAAATCTATTTTTGGGTATATTTTTTCTTCAAAAATCTATTTCTAGGAATATTTTTTCTTCAAAAGTCTATTTCTGGGAATATTTTTTCTTCAATAATCTATTTTTGGGAATATTTTTCTTCAAAAATCTATTTCTGGGAATATTCTTTCTTCAAAAATCTATTTTTGCAAATATTTTTTCTTCAAAAATCTATTTTTGGGAATATTTTTTCTTCAAAAATCTATTTCTGGGAATATTTTTTCTTCAAAAATCAATTTCTGGGAATATTTTTTCTTCAAAAATCTATTTTTGCGAATATTTTTCTTCCTAGATCTATTTCAGGGCATATTTTTTCTTCAAAAATCTATTTCTAGGAATATTTTTTCTTCAAAAGTCTATTTCTGGGAATATTTTTTCTTCAAAAATCTATTTTTGGGAATATTTTTCTTCAAAAATCTATTTCTGGGAATATTTTTTCTTCAAAAATCTATTTCTGGGAATATTTTTTCTTCAAAAATCAATTTCTGGGAATATTTTTTCTGCAAAAATCAATTTCTGGGAATATTTTTTCTTCAAAAATCTATTTCTGGGAATATTTTTTCTTCAAAAATCAATTTCTGGGAATATTTTTTCTGCAAAAATCAATTTCTGGGAATATTTTTTCTTCAAAAATCTATTTTTGGGAATATTTTTTCTTCAAAAATCTATTTCTGGGAATACTTTTTCTTCAAAAATCTATATTTGGTGATATTTTTTCTTACAAAAAATTTATTTCTGGCAAAATTTTTCTTCAAAAATCAATTTCTGGGAATATTTTTTCTGCAAAAATCTATTTTTGGGAATACTTTTTCTTCAAAAATCTATATTTGGGTATATTTTTTCTTCAAAAATCTATTTCTGGGAATATTTTTTCTTCAAAAATCTATTTTTGCGGAATATTTTTTCTTCAAAAATCTATTTTTGCGGAATATTTTTTCTTCAAAAATCTATTTTTGGGAATATTTTTCTTCAAAACTTTATTTTTGAGAATATTTTGTCTTCAAAAATCTATTTTTGCGAATATTTTTTCTTCAAGAATCTATTTCTGGGAATATACTTTCTTCAAAAATCTATTTTTGCAAATATTTTTTCTTCAAAAATCTATTTTTGGGAATATTTTTTCTTCAAAAATCTATTTCTGGGAATATTTTTTCTTCAAAAATCAATTTCTAGGAATATTTTTTCTTCAAAAATCTATTTTTGCGAATATTTTTCTTCCTAGATCTATTTCTGGGAATATTTTTCTTCAAAAATCTATTTTTGGGAATATTTTTCTTCAAAACATTATTTTTGCGAATATTTTGTCTTCAAAAATCTATTTTTGCGAATATTTTTTCTTCAAAAATCTATTTCTGGGAATATACTTTCGTCAAAAATCTATTTTTGCAAATATTTTTTCTTCAAAAATCTATTTTTGGGAATATTTTTTCTTCAAAAATCTATTTCTGGGAATATTTTTTCTTCAAAAATCTATTTTTGGGAATATTTTTTCTTCAAAAGTCTATTTCTGGGAATATTTTTTCTTCAAAAATCTATTTCTGGGAATATTTTTTCTTCAAAAATCTATTTTTGCGAATTTTTTTCTTCCTAGATCTATTTCTGGGAATATTTTTCTTCAAAAATCAATTTCTGGGAATATTATTTCTTCAAAAATCTATTTCTGGGAATATTTTTTCTTCAAAAATCTATTTTTGCGGAATATTTTTTCTTCAAAAATCTATTTCAGGGCATATTTTTTTTCAAAAATCTATTTTTGGGTATATTTTTTCTTCAAAAATCTATTTCTAGGAATATTTTTTTCTTCAAAAGTCTATTTCTGGGAATATTTTTTCTTCAAAAATCTATTTTTGGGAATATTTTTCTTCAAAAATCTATTTTTAGGAATAATTTTCTTCAAAAAGCTATTTTTGGGAATATTTTTTCTTCAAAAATCACTTTCTGGGAATATTTTTTCTTCAAAAATCTATTTTTGGGAATATTTTTCTTCAAAAATCTATTTCTGGGAATATTTTTTCTTCAAAAATCTATTTCTGGGAATATTTTTTCTTCAAAAATCTATTGTTGCAAATATTTTTCCTTCAAAAATCTATTTTTGTGAATAATTTTCTTCAAAAATCTATTTTTGGGAATATTTTTTCTTCAAAAATCAATTTTTGGGAATATTTTTTCTTCAAAAATCTATTTCTGGGAATATTTTTTCTTCAAAAATCAATTTCTGGGAATATTTTTTCTTCAAAAATCTATTTTTGCGAATATTTTTCTTCCTAGATCTATTTCAGGGCATATTTTTTCTTCAAAAATCTATTTTTAGGAATATTTTTTCTTCAAAAGTCTATTTCTGGGAATATTTTTTCTTCAAAAATCTATTTTTGGGAATATTTTTCTTCAAAAATCTATTTTTAGGAATAATTTTCTTCAAAAAGCTATTTTTGGGAATATTTTTTCTTCAAAAATCACTTTCTGGGAATATTTTTTCTTCAAAAATCTATTTTTGTGAATATTTTTCTTCCTAGATCTATTTCTGGGAATATTTTTTCTTCAAAAATCAATTTCTGGGAATATTTTTTCTTCAAAAATCTATTTCTGGGAATATTTTTTCTTCAAAAATCTATTTTTGCGGAATATTTTTTCTTCAAAAATCTATTTCAGGGCATATTTTTTTTCAAAAATCTATTTTTGGGTATATTTTTTCTTCAAAAATCTATTTCTAGGAATATTTTTTCTTCAAAAGTCTATTTCTGGGAATATTTTTTCTTCAATAATCTATTTTTGGGAATATTTTTCTTCAAAAATCTATTTCTGGGAATATTCTTTCTTCAAAAATCTATTTTTGCAAATATTTTTTCTTCAAAAATCTATTTTTGGGAATATTTTTTCTTCAAAAATCTATTTCTGGGAATATTTTTTCTTCAAAAATCAATTTCTGGGAATATTTTTTCTTCAAAAATCTATTTTTGCGAATATTTTTCTTCCTAGATCTATTTCAGGGCATATTTTTTCTTCAAAAATCTATTTCTAGGAATATTTTTTCTTCAAAAGTCTATTTCTGGGAATATTTTTTCTTCAAAAATCTATTTTTGGGAATATTTTTCTTCAAAAATCTATTTCTGGGAATATTTTTTCTTCAAAAATCTATTTCTGGGAATATTTTTTCTTCAGAAATCTATTTTTGCAAATATTTTTCCTTCCAAAATCTATTTTTGCGAATAATTTTCTTCAAAAATCTATTTTTGGGAATATTTTTTCTTCAAAATTCTATTTTGTGGAATATTTTTCTTGAAAAATTTATTTTTGCGAATATTTTTTCTTCAAAAATCTGTTTTTGGGAATATTTTTCTTCAAAAATCAATTTCTGGGATAATTTTTTCTTCAAAAATCTATTTCTGTGATTATTTTTTCTTCAAAAATCTTTTTCTGGGAATATTTTTTCTTCAAAAATCTATTTCTGGGAATATTTTTTCTTCAAAAATCTATTTCTGGGAATATGTTTTCTTCAAAAATCTATTTCTGGGAATATTTTTTCTTCAAAAATCTATTTTTGGGAATATTTTTCTTCAAAAATCTATTTTTGGCAATATTTTTCTTCAAAAAACTATTTCTGTGAATGTTTTTTCTTCAAAAATCTGTTTTTGGGTATATTTTTTCTTCAAAAATCTATTTCTGGGAATATTTTTTCTTCAAAAATCTATTTTTGCGAATATTTTTCTTCCTAGATCTATTTCTGGGAATATTTTTTCTTCAAAAATCTATTTTTGGGAATATTTTTCTTCAAAAATCTATTTTTGGGTATAATTTTTCTTCAAAAATCTATTTCTGAGAATATTTTTCTTCAAAATTCTATTTTTGGGAATATATTTTCCTCAAAAATCTATTTTTGGGAATATTTTTCTTCACAAATCTATTTTTGGGAATATTTATTCTTCAAAAATCTATTTCTGGGAATATTTTTTCTTCAAAAATCGATTTCTGGGAATATTTTTTCTTCAAAAATCTATTTTTGCAAATATTTTTTCTTCAAAAATCCATTTTTGCGAATAATTTTCTTCAAATATCTGTTTTTGCGATTATTTCTTCATCAAAAATCTATTTCTGGGAATATTTTTTCTTCAAAAATCTATTTCTGGGAATATTTTTTCTTCAGAAATCTATTTTTGCAAATATTTTTCCTTCCAAAATCTATTTTTGCCAATAATTTTCTTCAAAAATCTATTTTTGGTAATATTTTTTCTTCAAAATTCTATTTTGGGGAATATTTTTCTTCAAAAATTTATTTTTGCGAATATTTTTTCTTCAAAAATCTGTTTTTGGGAATATTTTTCTTCAAAAATCTATTTCTGGGAATATTTTTTCTTCAAAAATCAATTTCTGGGAATATTTTTTCTACAAAAATCTATTTTTGCGAATATTTTTTCCTTAAAAATCTGTTTCTGGGAATATTTTTTCTTCAAAAATCAATTTCTGGGAATATTTTTTCTTCAAAAATCTATTTCTGTGATTATTTTTTCTTCAAAAATCTATTTCTGGGAATATTTTTTCTTCAAAAATATATTGCTGGTAATACGGTTTTCTTCAAAAGTCTATTTCTGGGAATATTTTTTCTGCAAAAATCTATTACTGGGAAATAACAAAACGACAAAACTTATTAAGTCTTACAAGGGACAAGAAGGGATGGATGGCCATGATCGCCTACATCCTGAAGAGAGATGGCGGATAAAAGAAAACTTCTTATCACATTTTATATATGGTTATGAGCAAAAACAAGGTTTTGGAGAGAATGGAAACAAAGAGGAAACTTATATTTAATATCCAGAAGTGGTAGTTGAAATTTCTAGGACGTGTAATGAGGAATGAGGGCTTGGAAAATCTGATACTCACAGGACGGAGTGAAAGAGTGATAGAGCAAAGCAATATGTGGCGTACTTAATGGGCTCAAGAAAATGGATGGCAGAACAGGGTCTGGGAGAAATAACAAAAAGACAAAACTTATTAAGCGCTACAAGGGACAGGAAGAGGTGGAGGGCCATGATCATCCACGTTCTGAAGGTACATGGCACATAAACAAAGAAGAATTATCTTTCTATCTCTACTGTCAATGTTATTACTTTCTCTTTCTCTCTCATTCTCTAGCTCTCTCTCTTTTCTCAGCATACAGCCATATTACATTGAAACACTGGTTCTCATATGGTCACCAAAGTTAAGCAACATCAAGCCTTGTCTGTACCTAGATGGGTGACTGCTTGGGGATACCAAGTACTGTTAACTTTGATATATATATGGCTAACATCCCGGAATTTGAACTTGGTTTGCTGACTTTCAGTTGGGCATGTTATATACACTTACTTTGGGAAAGGTGTGAAATCCACCTCAACTGCCCCATCTATGGGTTAATTAGTAGGTTTCATATCAGCAAACTACCATTATCTCAAAAGAATTCCTACAATCCAAAAATATTTTCTGGTTTTAAATGTTGGTTAAATGATTTTGTTTCACAGCATATTAACATCTCTGTGTGTGAGTTAATGCCAAAATCTAAATATTTTGATATATTTTTATAACTAACTACAAATAAAATGTATTGTTGGTCATTCTACTTTTAAAATTTAGCATTGGTAATTTTACTATAAATATGTATCATTAGTAATTTTATGATATAAAAATGCATTGCTGGCATTTTTACTATAAAAATGTATTGTTATACTTTCATAGTGTTTGGTCTTTTTGTGGGTGTTCACTATTTGTCATGAACTGGGACCCTAACAGGTTCTACCACTCCAGACATGGGAACAACAGCAATTAAGATGTGGTTTCACACTTCTCAAAATTAACAATCTCTTGATCAAAGGCGTTGGTGCCGGATGTAGTTTTTCATCATACCCAAGAGCATCTGGCTTTAATTAACCTGCAAATGGTTGATAAGCTATAAAAACAAATTAATCATTTGATTTATTTTTCTAACGCTGGGTTTTCTATAAGCTTTCTACTTCTCCTTCTCTCTGGCTTACCATCCAAGTCTTTTTATATAAGCTTTCTATTTTTCTTTCTCTCTAATTTACCTACCATTTCTTTTCACTTAAACTTTTTATTTTTCTTTCATTTACATGCCATTCTTTTTATATGAACTTTCTTTTTCTCTTAATCTCTCATTTACCTGCCAGGCCTTTTCATATAAGCTCTCACTTTCTTTTTCTCTTTGGTTTATATGCCATATATTTTATATAAACTTTCTATTTCTCTTTCTCTCTAGTTTACCTGTTTACATCTTTTTATATGAGCTTTCTATCTCTCTTTCTCTCTAGTTTACCTGTTCACATCTTTTTATACAAGCTTTCTATCTCTCTTTCTCTCTTGTTTACCTGTTCCCATCTTTTTATACAAGCTTTCTATCTCTCTTTCTCTCTTGTTTACCTGTTCACATCATTTTATACAAGCTTTCTATCTCTCTTTCTCTCTTGTTTACCTGTTCCCATCTTTTTATACAAGCTTTCTATCTCTCTTTCTCTCTTGTTTACCTGTTCACATCTTTTTATACAAGCTTTCTATCTCTCTTTCTCTCTTGTTTACCTGTTCACATCTTTTTATACAAGCTTTCTATCTCTCTTTCTCTCTTGTTTACCTGTTCACATCTTTTTATACAAGCTTTCTATCTCTCTTTCTCTCTAGTTTACCTGTTCACATCTTTTTATACAAGCTTTCTATCTCTCTTTCTCTCTTGTTTACCTGTTCACATCTTTTTATACAAGCTTTCTATCTCTCTTTCTCTCTAGTTTACCTGTTCACATCTTTTTATACAAGCTTTCTATCGCTCTTTCTCTCTAGTTTACCTGTTCACATCTTTTTATATAAACTTTCTATCTCTCTTTCTCTCTAGTTTACCTGTTCACATCTTTTTATACAAGCTTTCTATCGCTCTTTCTCTCTAGTTTACCTGTTCACATCTTTTTATATAAGCTTTCTATCTCTCTTTCTCTCTTGTTTACCTGTTCACATCATTTTATACAAGCTTTCTATCTCTCTTTCTCTCTAGTTTACCTGTTCACATCTTTTTATATAAGCTTTCTATCTCTCTTTCTGTCTAGTTTACCTGTTCACATCTTTTTATATAAGCTTTCTATCTCTCTTTCTCTCTAGTTTACCTGTTCTCTTTTTTTTTCATTCCTTGTTTCATTTTTCATACTAAAATATCTTTGCCTTTATCCAGTCAGTTCTTCTGCCTTTCATGCATTTTCAGTCTTTCTTCATTGCTTTCCATTTTATCCCTTCTCTTAAAGCCCAAATCTGCAGCATCTACTGAATTGATCCCTTTCACCTTTTTCCATTAAAAAAATAAGTCCCCTTATCTTTCACCTCATCTTTTTTTTTTATTTCAAACAATTAATTAAGAACCCCAATATTTAATCTTCAACATTTTTTTTCTTTTCCTTCCATCTCTCAAAACCGTTCTCCCTCTCCTCACCTTCCGTTTCTTCCTTTGTTCATTAATTTGATGATGCTTTGGATTATTTTTTTTTTATTATTCTGTAAGCTCCTGCCTTCATCTTTTCTCATCTTCTCTCAACTTCTATTGGTTTGTTTGTTTTTCGCTTTCGTTTTTCTTTTCTTTTTTTCTTTTTTTTTGTTTTCATATGCAAAAATCATTTATTGTATTTGTTTGTGAGCCAAAAGATTACACCAGTAATATGCCAAGTGTGCCTGTGTGGGGGTAGGGCAGAAAAGAGGGATCTCCAGGGGACATGCAAGCTATCACTGATTAGAAATCTCTTTTTTTTTTACTTTTTTACTTCTTGGAATTTTATTCTTATTCTGTTTGTTTTTATATTCTTTTATTCTGTTCTGATTTATTTCCTATTCTGTGATTCTATTTTATAATATTCATCAAGATTTTATTCTCTTTGTTTTCTTTTTTGTTTTTATTCCCTAATTCCATGCTCTACATTTAATTTCAATTTTGCTTTTTTTTTGACACTTCATATTTTCATAAGCTATTCTTGTTATTTTCAAGATCTCAGTAATGAAGATTTTCTATAAATTTTCGAGATTTTTTTCTATAAATTCTATAAATACTGGGGAAAGTCTTTCATTCTGCTTTAGACAATGGAAGTTTCTTTGTGGTAATAATTTGAAATGAAACTTAATCCATACTAGCCATCAGTCTAATGTTCTACGTTCTGCATAATATATGTCTTATAATATTCTGTCTCTTTAATTCCTGTCCTTTTATTGTTATACTACTCAATAGTGTTCTCTCACATTCATTAACCCCTTGCATCTTAGTGGCTTTATTGCCCTGCTTAATTAAACATAAATGTATATATCTAAGTACTGGTCTCTACAATTTTCATTCATTCTTATAATTATTGGTTTTTATATTTGAGAAGAGGCTTAATTTTATACTTTTGAGGATATTAGGTACAGAATATCGTGCAACACAGCATATATTACTAAAACAATATATTTATTGCCATACTGATATTGGATATTTGATATTGTCATAATGATATTAGATACTGCCATACTGATATTGAATATTAGATATTGCCATACTGATACTGGATATTGCCATACTTACATTGGATATTGATACTGGATATTGCCATACTGGTATTGAATATTGCCATAATGATATTAGATATTACTATACTGATATCAAACATTAGATATTGCCATACTGATACTGGATATTGATATTAGATATTGCCATACTGATATTGGATATTGGATATTGTCATGATGATATTGGATATTGATATAGGATATTGCCATACTTATACTGGATATTGGATATCCTGTAACCAATATGTATCACTAAAACAATATATTTATTGCCATACTGATATTGGATATTGCATATTGCCATACTGATATTGGATATTGCCATACTGGTACTGGATATTGCCATACTGATATTGGATATTGGATATCCTGCAACTAAGTATGTATTGCTAAAATAATATATTTATTGCCATACTGATATTGGATATTGCATATTGCCATATTGATATTGTATATTGCCATACTGATATTGGATATTGAATATAGGATATCCTGCAACCCATTATGTATCAATAAAATAACATATTTATTGCCTCACTGATATTGAATATTGGATATTTCCATACTGATAGTGGATATGGCCATACTGATATTGGATATTGATATTAGGTATTGTAATAAGGATATTGAATATAGGATATTGCCATATTGATATTGAATATTCATATTAGATATTGGATATTGGATATTGATACTAGATATTGCAATTACTGATAATTGATATTGACAGTGATATTGGATTTTACCATACTGATATTGGATATTCTGTAACCCAGTGTGAATCACTAAAACAATATATTTATTGCCATACTGAATTCTTTGTATACTAAATTTTTTTTTACTTCTGACTCTATCATGTCATGTTATACGTCCCATAGCCCATTAGGATTGGGGGGAAGTACCACATGCAGCCATAGCTGTAGTAGATATTCTTAAAGCAAGTTAATCCAAAGAAAAATCTGCAATGTCATTGCTCTTGTCCTGGCATCTCTGCTTCAGTCACTTTTCCCACCTCCATAATGTAGCTTCCCTGTGCCATTCTATAAATACTTTCATGGTAATTGTTCTGATGAACTTTCCGCTATGGTAACTAGACTCTATGAATTTAAGTGCAGTACTACATTGGCAACAAGGTCTCATCATATTACAGTTGAAATGATGCCAGGTCCGGATGGATAACATTGCAGATTCTTCTTTGGATTTCATTGAGAAACTCTAAATATATAGCAAATGTTCCTTAACCAGATGTGGCAGCAATATTCAATGTATGTATGAATGGTAGACTTGTAAATGTGTAAGATAGATTCTGGTAAGAAAGATTGTCTAGCGTGACACAGTGAATCAATTTTCGTAGCAGCAGACATAGCAGTTGATTCAATATATGCAATTATTCTTTGTCAGTAGTATTTTTTACTATAGAAACACACTGAAAATTAAATAATTTACAATAGAAATGCATTATGAACAAATTAAATATTTTATTATAGAAGTGCATTGCAAATAAGTATATTGAAGGAGTGCATTGTAAATTAAACAATTTACTATAGAAAATATTTCAAATGAAATAATTTATTATAGAAACATTGAAAACTAAATAAGTAACTATAGCTGTACATTTTACTGAAGTCAAAATAGGAACTGTCTGCTGATTGGAAGTTTTTTTGTTGAAATTTAACAACCAATTAAAATGTTCCTGATGAAATCTAACAATCAATGAAAGTGTTTCTAATGAAATCTAACAATCAATTGAAGTGTTCCTGATGAAATCTAACAATCAATTGAAGTGTTCCTGATGAAATCTAACAATCAATGAAAGTGTTCCTGATGAAATCTAACAATCAATTGAAGTGTTCCTGATGAAATCTAACAATCAATGAAAGTGTTCCTGATGAAATCTAACAATCAATTGAAGTGTTCCTGATGAAATCTAACAATCAATGAAAGTGTTTCTAATGAAATCTAACAATCAATTGAAGTGTTCCTGATGAAATCTAACAATCAATGAAAGTGTTCCTGATGAAATCTAACAATCAATTGAAGTGTTCCTGATGAAATCTAACAATCAATTGAAGTGTTCCTGATGAAATCTAACAATCAATAGAAGTGTTCCTGATGAAATCTAACAATCAATTGAAGTGTTCCTGATGAAATCTAACAATCAATAGAAGTGTTCCTGATGAAATCTAACAATCAATTGAAGTGTTCCTGATGAAATCTAACAATCAATGAAAGTGTTCTTGATGAAATATGGCCATTATATGCATTGTACTTTATTTGCATAGATTGTATAATAGCTAAATAGTTATGTAAATTGTGATGCTATGCATAATTCATAGGCAAATTCATGCAGGTTAATTATGAAACCTCAGCATAAATGGAATCATTTTTCCCTGGGGATTTTTGTAGGATATTGATTTCTTTTGGTTTAAACATTGCTTGTTCTTCTGCTGTAACCTCTTTTTAGCTGCACTTGAGTTTTTGTCTGAGTAAAATTCTCAAAAATGACAATATGCAAAATAATCTTCTTTTTCTTCTTCTTCTCCTCCTTCTTCTTCTTCTTCTTCTTCTATGTGTCATGTATCTTCAGGACATTAGCAATCATGTCTCTCCACAATTTCCTGTTCTTTTCAGCTCTTAGTACATTTCATTGTTTCATAATTTCTCCAAAACCCTGTTCTCCCCTTCATTTAAACAAGCTCGTCAGGTAAGTTACATACTGTTTTCCTCTGCTCCTGTTTCCTGCAATATGTCCTGTGGGTAACAGATTTCCCCTCCTCCCACAGAGAAGACTTGTACATCTGAGAACTAGTTAGAACTTCATAGAGATTTGGTGGTATTATGGTGGATGTAGTAAGAATGATAAGTAAGAATGTATTGTTTTGGTGTAAGGAATATTGTGGTATGTTTGGGTCAGTAATTGTGGCTAGCTAAGTTTAATTATAAAACAGATCGACCTTTTTCCTCATTTTCTCTTTTTGACATGTGCCACATTTTTTTATTTTATTACAAAATAAATATCACTCTGCTCCTTGGAACCTTAACCATATGAATTTAAGCATGCTACTAGATTGGCAATTAGGTCTCATCATTTTTACTCTCGAATTAGCTAAATGTAGCCTAAAAGAAGGTCTATTCTAATAGTTCCTTTACACACACTTCTTGTCTATAGAACTCTGTTGCAATTTCTTACTTCCTTGCCACTTACAATCATCAAAATTCTAAAGGCACAATCAATCACCATTTTATGACTCCTTGAATCCCGTTCTTTTATTGTCCTTTCTCCTCTATAAAGTCTTCTTATTCTCTTTTGCTGTCACTAACAACTTGCATCTTAGTGTCATTATTGCTTTGCTTGGGGTAAAATGATTATTTTTCTAAATGTTTTACCCACACTTTCATTTTTTTTTAATCATATCATCCCATACAAGGCCACTAAGATACAGGGAGTTACTGAGTATATAAGAACAAGAAAAAAAAAACATTTGGTAGCGAGAAGAATAGAAGAGTAATCAAGAGAGTAGATAGCGATTGACATTGCATTTAAATTTTGGAAGATCAAAGTTGGCTGGAAAGTATGAATCTGGAAAAGAGTTCCCCAAACAGGAAGTCAAGTTGGTCTTTAAAAATGTAAATGCAATATCAATCATTATTTTCTGTCTTCTTAATTCTTGTTCTTTTTTTGTCCTCCGATCCTGAATAGTAGTTTTTTCTCATATCTTCTAACCTGTTCCACCCAAGTTGCTAAGAATAGAAATACCTGTGCCAACCAAACTGATAAAAATGGTATCACCTTATAGCGAAGAAAATGGCGACTTACCTCGTCAAACCAAGCGACAGCGTGTTGCGTGTATTCTACAACGGAAAATGTGTCGAAAAAGAAAATTACTTACCAAACAAAAGGGATATTCCATCTTCAGCATGAAATACTGAAGATGGAATATATATTTGAATTAAAAAACAAGTCCATCGCAGGAGTCGCTATAAAAGTATTTTGATATGCAAAATACTGAACATCCTGTCCCAGCTGTCGCCGAATGGAAAAAAATGTTCGGCTGATAAAAGCAGTTGGTGTTCTCAAATCAGGGAAGGAAAATTCAGGTATTTTGGCTACTG
The DNA here is from genome assembly GCA_963932145.1 of Acanthosepion lycidas. Lineage (NCBI taxonomy): Eukaryota > Metazoa > Mollusca > Cephalopoda > Sepiida > Sepiidae > Acanthosepion > Acanthosepion lycidas. Next base: position 36,195,295 of record OZ010575.1, on the reverse strand, counting down.
CGTTTGTTGGAGAAGGAGTTATTTTTCTGACTGGTTGCGTGCATTGAGATTCGTAAGATAGTACCTGCGAATTGAGTTTTCGGCATTTCTTTCTGTCCCCCGATGTTCAAGTCTGAACTTAGTGATTTATTCTCTGTGGCATGGAAATAATCTATGACAAACATTTTCTTTATAATCCCAGATTGCTTACACACCTGTGCCACCCAAACTGCTAAGAATGGAATCACCTGTGCCACCCAGAATGTTAAGAATGGAATCACCTGTGCTAACCAAGTTGTTGAGAATGTCACATAGAAGAAGAATGATCTTAGTCAAATCATGAGGATGTATATCACCTTGCAATCCAACACTCTTCTTTGCTTCTAACAATTTTATTTACTGCCATTATTTTTTTTAATAAAACAGAAAACTTCATATTTCAGGATTTTTTTGTTTGTTTCCAAAACATTAGCTTCTAAAACTCTTATATAAGTCTGTATGTAAAAGGTGATGGCCATATCACATTGAAACAACAATTCTCCACCAATCATTAAAGTTAAGCAACGTTGTACCTGGTCAGTAGCTAGATGAGTGACTGCTTGGGAATAACAGGTACTGTAAGCTTGAATGTGCAGGGTTGTTTTATATAATCACTCAGAATGAGAAATTGGATTTTCTTGAAATTGGATTCTTTCTTTTAGTCTCTTTTCTTTCTTTCTTTTAGTCTCTTTTCTTTCTTTCTTTTACTCTCTTTTCTTTATTTTGAATTCCAGCTGAGTGTGCCACATTCAATTATGCACAAATACAATTCAAAAAGTATAAATCCATCTATTCTTCCCCTGCTATGGGTTAAATAGCAAAGTGCTATAGCCTTGGCTTGAAAGTAGTCTACTATATAAAGTAGCAGCAGTCTACTGTGGTAATTCTTTCACCAAATCAATCGGGAATCAATAAGCCTTGGATGGAAACCAGTCTACTGTATCCTGCATGGCACTTGAAGAAGAAGACATGTAAAATGTCTCTGTCTCATTCCACAAAATAAGTACAACAAAAAGGCCCTCAAAAATTGTGCACTTAAAAGAAATCAAAATCAAAAACTTTAACATCTGTCTATATTTCTATATTTCTGAGATGAGTTATTGTAACTATTTACACTATTTACATTGTTTGGACTGTTATCCTCATTTTTATTGTCACATTCACTATGTTTCAGCCATTGTATGCTCCAGCCTTCTTCAGGACCGTTCTTATATTTCTAAGATGAGCTGTTGTAACTATTTACACTATTTACATTGTTTGGACTGTTGTCCTCATCTTTATTGCCACATTCACAATGTTTCAGCTATTGTATGCTCCAGTCTTCCTCAGGATATTTCTTATATTTCTGAGATGAGCTGTTGTAACTATTTTTCAGACTGTTGAATCCAGTATACCCATTAGATAAAACATCATTTGCAATCTGATATCTCCCAGAGGCTTGAAGCGTTCTTCAACAGAATTACTGACAAAGAAGTCGGAAACAGAATCAAGCATGATCTGGATAAATCCTACAGACACAAATTTGATGCAGTCAAGTTTTGCTAATGGCCGAAATGTCATGAACAAGACAATACAAATAAGAACAACAGCCCAAATAATATAAATAGTGTCAAAAACTTTAATATATTTAAAAAAAAAAAGATGTTCGTTTTATGAGAGGGTCTGTTAAAAATATAGAATCAAAAATTTTTAAAACTCAACATGGAAATTATCACTCCTCACACACACTTTTAACATCTGATTTAACCCCTCCCCTTTTTATTCTGTGAATATGCAAATACTTACAACACATCATCTCAGAAATATAGACAGATGTTAAAGGATTGATACAGACCCAATATACCAAAAATATAGAGACAATTAGAAAAGTCCCACCAAAAGCTGGAACGAATGTCGAACCATCTATACCAATGCAGACATTTACAACTCAACCCTTCAGGCTTGGCACCAAGACTTCTGGTCAATTCAAGGAGTGCCTGTCTGGTCACAGAAAAAGTAGGACACACCATTGTCCAAGAAAGAATCCAGTACAACCGTTGGATAAAACATCAGTTGCAATCCGATATCTCCCACAGGCTTGAAGCCTTCTTCAACAGAATTACCAACAAAGAAGACCAAAATAGAATCGAGCAGGATCTGGATAAATCCTGCAGACATGAAGTCAAGGCCCACCATGTGCAGAAATTCCTGCAATGGCCAAAATATCATGAATCTTGCAATAAAGATGATGACTGTAGGAGAATGAAAATAAACTAATAAGTAAAATAATAATAAAAAAAAATAAAGAATTTCATTTTCGCATAATGCAAAAGGAAACCAAAAAGGGTCTCTGGTCACATGCAAATTTTATGACGCCACTTCCAGAAAGGAGATGAGTGTTCTCTTTTCAACTTCCAACCATTGAGTTCAGACATGTTTGTTTGCCATGCCAATGCAGGGGAGTTTCAGCCACCCTCACTGAGTATCAGACTGACTTGAGGTTGACCATTCTCCACACATTCACATCTTTGTACCTACAAGCATCAATAAACATTGGCAATTCATTTTCTATTCATGTCTTCCTTTTGTTTATTATGGTCCACTGACATTCAAAATTTGTTAGTGGCACAAAGTACATTAGCAGCCTCTGTTGATGAGTACTGTGGAAGATTTAGCCACCCTCACTCAATGTCAGACTGACATGAGGTTGACCATTCTCCACACATTCACATATTTGTACCTACATGCATCATTCATTTTCTCCTCATGTCTTCATTTTGTTTATTGTGGTCCACTGATATTCAAAAGCTGTCAGCAGCACAAAATCCAATAGCCCCCTCCACAGGACAACAACCCAAATAATGTAAATGGTGCCAAAGACTTTAATATATTCAAGAAAACAATGTTTGTTTTATGAGTGTCAGTTTTCAAAAATGTAGAATCAGGAATTTTTGAAACACAACATGGAATTTAACAGACATACCCTCACACATTTTTAACATTTGATTTAACCCCTCACCATTTTATTCTGTGCTGCCCAGCTTGTTTGAGGAAGTAATTTTCTGTTTTAAATTTCTTAATTTTTTTTTTTAATCTCTTTTAGTGTTTGATTCTATATTTTCATACAATTCATGGCTCAGTTTCATTGTTATTCTGTTGTCTTCTATTCTATTCTGTCATTCTGTAATGTGAACTCTTTGACTCCTTATTTTCAATTCTGTTCTATTAATTTTCATTTTGTTCAATTCTATCATAGCATGAAGAATAATATATTTTCATTCTGTTTCATTCCATTCTATTCCAAAGTATAATTCATATTCAACATTCTGTTGTATTTCATTTTTATTCTCTACCATTTCATCCCATTCAGTTCTATTATATCATATTGCATTGTAAACTGTTTTATTTTGTTACTCTCTTTTATTATATTCTCGTCAGTGATAGTTTCTTTGATTTCCTTCTAGGTTATCTCCCCTTCTCAATCAGTTTTAATTTTATTTGTATATTCCTCAATTGATTTGCTTCAATATTAACATTTATTTTTATCGCTTTTTTTTATTCATTATTCTTCATATTTTTAATAAATTTGTTTCTTATTTTCTCCCCTCTTTTTTTTCCCGAAAACTTGATTAGATTTTTGATAGCGTTTTGTATTTTTGTTCTGAAATAATTTAATTTTATTTGGTTGCTGTGCTTAAGGAGACCGGGTGGGTGGAAAGATGTGATGGGCTATGGAGGTTGATAATTTCAGATTTTTATTTTATTTTTCTGTTGCATACTTTTAAAAAAAAAAAAAAAATATATATATATATATATATATATATATATATCTGCATTGTGATCTTTCTATCTCTTCTTTTTCTAACACCCCCCCCTTCTTTTCTTCTCTTGTATTCACTGTTCAACTCTTCTTTAACAGATTAAAATATTTTTGAACTTATTCATTCTTTCATTTCTTCCTCTCTATTTTCTTGTTATGCTATAACACGCATTCTTTTGCTGTTATCTTTCTTTTCTCATTTGATCTTTTCATTATACCCTTCCATCTTTACTTTTCCCTCATTTCTATTCACTTGTATTATTTTTCATTGATTTTTGTATTTTTCTCTTTCCTTGTTTTTTTTTTCTATTCTTCTTTATTTATTCCTCCTATTGTTTTGAGTTCTTTCTTTCTCTTCATTTCTTTTTTTCATTCTCTTTCTTTCTTTTATTCCTTTCTTTTTTTGTTGTTCATTACATTTTTTGCTTCTTTTTTGTTTGTTTGCATTGTTCTTTTTTTCTTTTTTAGTCTCTTTTTTCTTTCCATTGAATTCTTTCTTTCTTTCTCTTTCCTTTTTCATTTCCTTCCATTTTGTTTGCTTCATTCTTTCTTTATTTTAGTCTCTTCTCTTTCTTTCTTTCCTTCTTTATTTCTTTTTCTTTCTTTCTTTCTTTCTTTCTTTCTTTCTTTTTTCTATTTCCATTTAATTCTTTCTTTTAGTTCATTTTCTTTCTTTGTTTTATTCTCTTTTTTTTTTGTTATTTCCATCCTCTGACTGTTTCTGTGTTTGCTTCTTTCTTTCTTTTAGTCCCTTTTCTTTCTTTCTTTCTCTCTTTCTTTCTTTCTTTCTTTCTTTCTTTCTTCCTGTTAGTCTCCTTTCTTTCTTTCTTTCTTTCAGTCTCTTTTCTTTCTTTCTTTCTTTCTTTCTTTCTTTCTTTCTTTCTTTCTTTCTTTCTGTTAGTCTCCTTTCTTTCTTTCTTTCTTTTAGTCTCTTTTCTTTCTTTCTTTCTTTCTTTCTTTTACTCTCTTTTCTTTCTTTCTTCCTTTCTTTCTTTCTGTCTTTCTTTTATCCATTTAATTCTTTCCTTCTTTCCTACTGACTGTTTCCCTTTGTAAAATTAATTGCTTGTTTTCAGCATTTCGGGTGGGGGAGGAGGAATTTTATTTAATATTTCTCTCTTTCTTTCCTGCTTCTATAATTTTTTGATCTTCAGACAATACACAAAGGTATAGCTTTGCAGAAATGCCTGCAGGTAATGGAGGCAGAAGCTGCTCATATTGTATTGTAAAAGATGAAAATTAAGACTCTCTTGACTGATAGCTAGGGCAGGGGAAGTCAGTTACTGGTGGGGGGGTGCCCAAGTTTGCAGAAGAGAATGCAGATTTGAAATTCAGGTAAAAATATGAGAATTCATCTTCTGATAATACTATTCATGTATACACCTGTGTATGACTGCTTCTATCCTTGTGACTGTATAGTCTTGTTTTTCAGAAAATATACAAATGACTCATTGAAATTCAGGTAAAAACATATCAAGGCGCATATAAAATTTTTATATGCGTTTTTGATTGAGGCAGATGTTGATTAAATTCCATGTATATGTAAAGAACATATTTTTCTTAAAACTCATATTATAAAAGTGTGTATATTGATGGCAAAGTTCAAATCAAACTTGATTAAAGTTACTTCTGACCATCACTGTTGAAAAGATTTTTTTTTTAAATATGAATATAAATTATTCTGCATTAATCTGATTTAACTAGTATCCTTGTCTTGGTTGTTATAGTCACAACATCTAAGCCATTGTACTTTATATCTGTTATAAATAGTAACAGTAAATTTGGTTGTTTTGTGATAGACAATTCTTCTCATCAGAATTCATTTTGCACACTTATAAATCTACCATTCACCTGAATATTTTGGTCATATCTGGTCTGGTGCTCATACTATATATTGCGGGGTTCTTGACAAAATTCAGAGGAGGGTCTGTAATGTAATCAATCCTAGAGTTACTTCCTCACCGCCATGACATAGCCTCCCTCTATCTTTTCTACAAATATTTTCATCGCAATTGTTCTGATGAGCTTTTCTCCTTGGTGCTTCGACTGTATGAATTTAAATGTGCCACTAGACTAGCAAAACAATGTCTCACCATTTTCTTCTTGAACTAGCTAGATGCAACCATGTGTTAGTATAATAGCTACTTTTTTCATATATGGAATTCCTCATTTCTTTCTTCCCTGCCTATAATCTTCAAAAATTGCCATCTTCTGTCTTTCTGAAAAATTAAAAGATTTGGTATGAAGTGAAGTGATTATATTGAATCAATTACTAGATCTACTGCTAGGAAAGTTGTTTTTTTCGTTTCAGAATCCATCTTGAATATTTATAAATCTACCATCCATCCATGCATTGAATATTGCTGCCATATCTGGTCTGGTGTTCCTACTTTATATCTTGAGATTCTTGACTCAGTTCAAAGAACAGTCTGTGATGTTATTGATCCTGACCTGGCATCTCGACTTCACTCACTTTCTCACCATTTTCTTCTTGAACTAGCTAGATGCAACCAATATGTGTTATTCTAATAGCTTTTTTTCTCATATATGGAACTCCCAATTTCTTGCTTCCCTGCCTATAATCTTCAAAAATTGCCATCTTCTGTCTTCCTAAAAAGTTAAAAGATTTGGTATGAAGTGGAAAGATTATATTGAATCAACTGCTAGGTCTACTGCTAGGAAAGTTGTTTTTTTTCTTGTCAGAATCCATCTTGTGCATTTATGAATCTACATTCATCCGTGCATTGAATACTGTTGCCACATCTGGTCTGGTGCTCCTGCTGTATATCTTTAGATTCTTTACAAAATCCAAAGAAGGATCTATAATGCAACTGATCCTGACTAGGCATCTCAACTTCATTCACTTTCTCATCAACATTATGTAGCTTCTCTCTGTCTTTTCTACAAATGTTTTCATGGAAACTGTTCTAACAAGCATTTTACCCTAGTGCTTTGACTACATGTATACTACTAGATTGTCATGCCAGAAAACTTTTCTTGTCAGAATACATCTTGCACAGTTATAAATGAATCAATTGCTAGATCTACTGCTAGGAAAGTTGTTTTTTCTTGTCAGAATCCATTTTGTGCATTTATAAATCTATCATTCATCCCTGTATTGAATATTGCTGCCATATATGGTCTGGTGTTCCTACTTTATATCTCAAGATTCTTGACACAATTCAAAGAACGATCTGTAACGTTATTGATCCTGACCTGGCTCACCACCACAAAATGGCTTCCCTCTGTCTTTTCTACAAATATTTTCATAGCAATTGTTCTGATGAGCTTTTCTCCTTAGTAACTCAACTGCACGAACTTAAGCATGCTACTAGATCGGTAAATAGGTCTTGCTGTCTTAATGTTGAACTAGCTTGCCATTAAATGTCAGTTCTATTTTAATAGTTTCTTTTCTTGCACTTCTTGCCTGTGGAACTCCTTTCCAGTCTCTTGCTTCCCTGCCAAGTACAATCTTCAAAAGTTTAAAATTCAATGTGAGTTGCCATCTTGTGTCTTCCAAATTTCTGTTCCTTTATTTTCCTTTGCCCAAACTTCTCATTACTAAACTCTTCTCATTCTCTTTCACCCCATGTAACCCCTTTGTGTTCTAGTGGCATTGTTGACTTGCTTGGGGTGGACTGATTAAAAAAAAATGTCTGGAAAATGTGAAGTAAATTTTTATTTAATCCATAGATCCCTGATAAAACAGGGGAAGTTGAGGTGTTTTCAGCCCCCTCTATCTAGAAATGCTCTATCCCCAATATTGAGAACTCTTTTTCTATAAGTTTACCAAATTTTAAATAAATATATATATATATATATATATATGTATATATATATATATATGTATATATACAGGAAGGGCCAACTAAACACTGCCGACTCAACACCAGGAAAACAACTTTTATTTAACTGAATAAAAGTAATTTATTAAGGATTTAGTAAATATTAATTAGTGAATATTTTTTTTAATTATTTTTGATAAACCACAAAGAAATTTGAAGAAAAACATTCACTAATTAAGGTTTTAATCCTTAATAAATAACTTTTATTCAGTTAAATAAAAGTTATCTTTTTCTGGTGATGAGTTTTCTTGGTCCTGAGTTCTCCCAGTGCTCAGTCAGGTGGTGTTGAGTTGTCTTGCACCCATATATATATATATATATATATATATATATATATATAATGGCTGGTTACTCAAGCATATCTGTATGCTGGGCAGCCAGCATACAGATATGCAGACACCTGGTCAGGAAGATTTCTGTTGGTTCAACATTCACACAGCCCATCTGTGTTTTATTCTGCAAAAATGCTGAGCAGATCATAGTTACGGTTTCTAAGATAGAGAGCATATTATCTGATGTGATTAACAGTATGAACAATAGCAATGATTGTGACTTTGTACATGAATGGCCTCCAAAAGTTTCATCAACTTAATTTTATTTAGAGGGTTTGGATCACTCTAACCTGGGGTGTAGTTTACAGGTACTTTCAAAAGGTGCCACATGATCACCTCCCAAGTTCAATAACATAAAAAGGCACCTTCCTGCCAAATCAACAATGCTCAGAGTTATATATATATATATATATATATATATATATATTACAGTTCAAAAGTTTGAAGCTGCCTCCAGAGTTAGTATGGGGTAAACTTGACAGAAGAGTGAAAAAAAAATTGAAAAAGAGCTCCTAGAGTCATTGAAAGAAAATGGAAACAATTATCAAACTTATACTTTGAGAAACTTTTGCAATGAATGCCAAAATTTTGTGCTGCAGTAATCAAGGCTAAAGGAGGATATTTTGACGAGAGCAAAATTTAATCACAAAATGATTTTTTCTTTTTGCCATAATAAAATTTCTAAAAAAAATCATGTCTCACTTTTTTTTTAACCATGTATAATAATTTTCTTTTATTTAAAGTACAAAACAACTACTTTTTGAGCCAAATTAAAAAATTACCAGGGGTGGACTCAAATTTTTGAACTGTAGCGTATATATATATATATATATATTTATATATATATATATATATATATATATATATATATATATATATATATATTGATATATATCCAGGTATGATGGGAAGGAATAGAGTACAATTCCAGCATTCATAACATTTAAATTAAAATAGGGCTCAATACAGAGTAGAGCTATATTATTTATGTTAAGATATTGCACCAAAAACATGTAAAATCACTGCACAATTGCAGTCATGTTTCAACTGTAAGTAGTTTGGTAAAGGACAAGGTATGTTGATACCACCTAGTCTTAAAGAATTCCTAGTACTACCAATATAGAATTTTTCAACCATTGGATTCTCTATAATAAAGATAGTACAAAAAAACTGGGAATTTAGTTAAACATTTGTTTAGCAATGGGCATTGGTCAGAATTCCTACAAATACATTGGCTAATATCATTAATATTTATCTTGAAACATGTATTATGTTCCAGATTATTAAATTGATTTAAAAATTTATTATTGTGTAAATTTATGATCTTCTCAAGATTATTTGTGCAGCTATAACTTAGTTTTAATGTGTTTCTGTTAAATACTTTACTAAGAGTGTTAGGTTTAGGAAAATGTTTATAAAGCAAATGGAGGAAATTATGGCCTAACTTAGTTTTGATTAATTGATTAAATGGTGGTGTGTATATTATATTTATGTAGATTTAATAGATCAGTTAATAAAATTTGAGGAATAAAATAAAAAACCAGCAACAAAATGATAACAATATTGGCAATAAGTTTGATGATATTTATTCTATATTAGCCTTTTGACTAAATTGAAGCACAAAGAGAGAGATTTTAAAGTCACAATTTTCGAAGACACCTGTATCCTTTTTCAACACAGAAAAAATTGTTTTAATCATATATATATATATATATATATATATATATATAAAATAAATTTATTTTATATATATATATATATATATATATATATATATATATGAAATAAATCCTAAAGAGCCAGGAACAACCTACCAAGGTTTCACCTAAATGGATCTTCAGGGTAATCTGATAGCCATATTACTCAGAAGATCCATTTAGGTGAAACCTAGGTAGGTTGTTCCTGGCTCTTTAGGATTTATTTTATTTATCCCAGCTCTTCTTAGCATATTGAGCACTCTACGTTTTAGCTTTATTACTCATTTGGGTTTTTTTCTCTGGACTAAAACCTTAAGGCATTGGACAATTTGTTTCTCCCTGTTCGGATGTTTCTAGTTCTTTCTTTTTTATTGTCAATCTTTTCCTTGGGTACCAATTTGTTTTGATATTCTTGCAAGTTGTGTTATCCAAGGTTTTTTACCAACCGAGTATTACTATTGGTATAATATATATATATATATATATATATATATATATATATATAGTACCTTGCACTTTCCACATTTTGAGCTTGGAGTATGTAATATTACATGGTCTTTTACATTATTTACAAATAAAAATATGCAAAGTGTTGAGTACGTAGGTATTCCCTTCTACTTTACTGTGAAACCACTAAGTAAAATCCAGTGCGACCAACTGCCTTAAAAAGTCATATAACTTGTAATGAGTAAAGAAAAGAAAGAAAAAGAGTTATGTGCCTTGATTCTACACTCTCCAGTTAAAAACACCTGTTCTATGAAGTCCTTACAGGGTTTTTAGAGAATGTTCCCAAATAAAGAGTGCTATGAAGAACAAAGAGCTCACCAGGGATAAAGTCATGTGGGAGACACAGCAAGAAACATAATGGTATTATTCTATGAGGATGCTTTTCTTGAGCAGGGACAATGACGCTGGTCAGAGTTGATGGATAGCTCCAAATAGAGGGTGATCCTTGAAGAAAACCTGTTACAGTCTGAAAAAGACTTGAGCTTGGGGTGGAGGTTCACTTTCCAAGAGGACGATTAACCCTAACCATGCAGCCAGAGCTACAATGGAATGGGTTAAATGAAAGCATATTAATGTGTTAGAATGGCTCAGTCAAAGCCCACATGTAAATTCAACTGAGAATCTGTTGTAAGACTTGAAAATTGCTGTTTCAAGACTCCATCCGATGTAACCGATCTTCTGCATTTTTAGCACAGGAGAATCATCAAAGATTTCAGTGTCTAGATGTGCAAAGCTGGTAGAGATATACCCCAAAAGACTTGGTGGTTCTACAAAGTATTGACTTAGTAAGGTGGAGGCGTGAATATTTATGCATTCAAGAGATGACTACTTTGTTGTCCTAATTATTGCTTGCATCAACATAAAATGTATTCCGCACTGTCAAAGCACTGTAGTTCTTATGTTGCAGAGGAGTATTAAAAAAATATGCCATGTTTTGAACATCTCAGTGAGCATTATGAAATTCATCAATTGAAAATGGAAAGGGCATGGTAGAATTGCAAACCTACCAAGACAAGGCTATCCAGCCAAGGAGAATATTAACCAGAGAAGCAACCAAGAGCTCTATGGTAAGTCTGGAGGAGCTGCAAAGATCCACAGCTCAGGTGGAAGAATCTTTGAACAGGACAACTATTAGTCAGGCACTCCACAAATCTGGACTTTATGGAATGAGTGGTAAGAAGAAAGCCATTATTGAAAGGAAGGTGTCATAACTTTCTTTCAACAATAGCTTTTTTCTTACCATTTTTCCATTTGCCATTTACCACAAGTCATATGGGAGATGCAGCAAGAAACATGGCAGTGTAAGCATTATGAATTTTCTGGGGCACATAATGATGGAGGAGGGCTTGGAAAATGAGCTGACGTAAATGGATGGCGGAATAGGGTTTAGGAGAAAAGACAAAATTTATTAAGAGCTATAAAGGACAGGAAATGGTGGAGAGCCATATCCCTTACATTCTGAGGGGATATGCACATCAAGAAGAATGACACAACCACAAACCTACCAAGGCCAGACCATACAGCCTAGTGCCGGCATTAATCAGAGAAGCAACCAAAAGGTCTATGGTAACTCAGGAGGAACAGCAAAGATCCGCAGCTCAGGTGGGAGAATCTGTCCACATAGCAACTGCTAGTTAGGCACTCTACAAATCTGGACTTTATGAAATTAGTAGCAAGATAAAAGCCATTATTGAAAGAGAGTTACATGAAGTCCCATTTGCCATTTACCACAAGCAATGCGAGAGACACAGCAAACATGTGCTCTGGTCTGATGAGACCAAAATTGAATGCAAAATGCTACATGTGACAGAAACCTAATGCTGCACATCACTGTGAGCACACCGTCCCCACCATGAAACATGCTGGTGACAGCATTATGCTGTGGGCATTCTTTTCTCCAACAAAGACAGCAAAGCTGGGAATTTGGATGGAGCCAAATACAGAACAATCCTCAAAGAAAACTTGTTACAGTCTGCAAAAGACTTGAAACTGCAGTAAAGATTCACTTTCCAGTGGGACAACAGCCCTAAACTAAAGCTACAATGGAATGGTTTAGATCAAAGCGTATTAATGTCTTAAAATTGTTCGGTCCTAAATCACATTGAGAATACGTGGCAAGCAGTGGTAAATCTACAATGAAACTAATTAAGCTTAAACTTCAGGGCCTCTAAATCCCAAGTGGCCATGAAGTAATTTGTTTTTTTAATGAGTGAATTTTTCACCAGAATAAATGATGTTTTTGTAAGTTATTCTTATTAAAACAAAACCATTTTACTGATAGAATCATAAGCCAATGGTTGTCCTGGGTATGACATTAAACTACATCCGCGTCCTGGGTAAGACATTAAACTACATCCGCATCCTGGGTAAGACATTAAACTACATCCGCGTCCTGGGTATGACATTAAACTACATCCGCATCCTGGGTATGACATTAAACTACATCCGCATCCTGGGTAAGACAATAAAATACATCCAACAGGAAGGCTTCTGATCAAGAGGTTTTGAGGAGCATGGAACCACCACTTAATTGCTAGTGTTCCCAGGTCCACCCTGACCCGGAGTGCTAGCACCTATGGGCAAATAGTTAACACCCAGACTACATCTGCGTCCTGGGTATGACAATAAACTACATCCGCATCCTGGGTATGAGATTAAACTACATCCGCATCCTGGGTAAGACAATAAAATACATCCAACAGGAAGGCTTCTGATCAAGAGGTTTTGAGGAGCATGGAACCACCTCTTAATTGCTGGTGTTCCCAGGTCCACCCTGACCCGGAGTGCTAGCACCTATGGGCAAATAGTTAACACCCAGACTACATCTGCGTCCTGGGTATGACAATAAACTACATCCGCGTCCTGGGTAAGATGATAAACTATGTCCAATAGCAAGGCCTCTGATAATATGTTTTTGAAAAAATAATGTTGCCAGCTGTACATTTTTGAAAAAATAATATTACCAGCTATACGTTTTTGAAAAATAATATTACCAGCCATACGTTTTTGAAAAATAATATTACCAGCCATACGTTTTTGAAAAATAATATTACCAGCCATACGTTTTTGAGGAAAAACATATTAACAGAAATAGATTTTTGACAAAACAAAAATATTACCAGGAAAAAAAAAGTTGTCAGCATTAAATGACCCATTGAGGTTGATATGCCAGAAAACAAAACAAAGCAAACCTAACAAACCATAAGCCAATGGGTTGAAAGTAATGTTAACCTTAAAATGTGCTCTAATACCCATTTTATATGACCTCAAAATATTCCTGTAATTGGTCAAATTTAGAAATTTTCTTGAGGGTTTACAGCTCTCAAAAAGCCAACTGTTGGTTCATTGAGTTTGTCAGAATTTATTCATAGCCTACATTTTGGCAGTAGGATTGTTTTTAGTTGTGAAGGGGATCCTCATATCTATTCAAGCTTCGGGGATCCAAAAATGTAGGTCCACCACTGATGGCAATACTCGTAAATTGATGTTCACAGACAGTCTAAAAACCAATCTGACTGAGCTTGAGCTATTTTGTAAAGAAGAACATACAAAAATTTCAATCTCGAGATGTACAAAGCTGGTAGAGACATACCCAAAAAGACTTCTAGCAAATAATTGCAACAATAGGTGATTCTATTTAATGAGTTAAAACAATGTCCTTGTTGTTGAGTTAATTCCCCTTGGCAAAACAGCAGTTTTCTAACGGTAGATCTACACAAGTAGCACTGCTAAGTTATTTGCATGAGAATAGTTATAAGATTATTATCAGCCAATCATTGACCTAGCCTCATATATATATATATATATATATATATATATATGTATATGTCTGTCTATATTTCCGAGATGAGGTATTATGTACATTATTTACATTATTCGGACTATTGTCCTCAACTTTGTCGCCATATTTATCACAACATTTCAGCCGTTGTATCCTCCGGCTTTCTTCAGGTGGTTAGAATTTTGAACTGAACCCTTTATTTTGTTCACTGGGGTAGAATGTTCTAGTTCCACATGCCATGTTTGATGGATGTCAGTTATCAGTTATCTCCTGCTAATTCCCCTCTGCAATGATAACAGCAAAATTGCAATATGAGCACTGGTAAAGATAGTTATGAAGACATTAGTTTTATAATACCCAGAAATTCATACCCAGATGTCCTCAAGGACACAGAGTGGATAAAGGTGTTGGTTAGATCCAGTGACAGGACCCAAAGAGTGTGGGTTCAATACCTGGTTAAGGCAGTGGAGAACTTTGAGAGGGAAATTAGCAGGAGATAACTGACATCCATCAAACATGGCATGGAACTAGAACAATCTACCCCATTGAGCAAAATAAAGGGTTCAGTTCAAAATTCCAACCAGCTGAAGAGGTATGGAGTGTACAATGGCCAAAACGTTGTGATAAATATGACGACAAAGATGAGGACAATAGTCCGAATAATGTATATATATATATATGTATATATTTTAAAGAAAAACAGACCATTTTAAGGTTCCATTATTATAATTTATTTTCACCAGAGCCCTTTTAAAGGACACCAGATCATCATATATATATAAATATATATATATATATATATATATATATAGAGAGAGAGAGAGAGAGACAGAGAGAGAGAGAGAGAGAGAAAGAGGCCACCCAGAGAAAAGAAAGGAAGCCATCTTGGAGTGAAGGTGACCAGAGTGGAAAAAAATGTGGGGAAATTCACTAGGAGTTTAATAATATCTACAAAGTATTCACTTGTATTACAAGTACTTATTATATATATATATATATATATATATAATTTATTTTAGGATATAACGACAAAAACATGTAAGAATCGCTACACAGTTGCAGTTGTTTCAATATATAACAATGCATCTCCTCAGGCAATTGTAAATTACTGGTGAGTGAATGATTAATTTGCTTTCAACAGCAAAATACATCCTATTTTTTTTAAAAAAAAATATATGGCTTGAGGGCTTTACCCTGATCAACCAGTTGAATATAACCTATGTTAAATTCGAACTAAGCAAAAAAGAAAAATCTTTAGAAATTATTATCTTAGAAATGTGTCATGACCACTTGTTGGCATCGAACAGCATCGAGACATTAACTTAAAAAATGATACGGATGGTTACATAAAAAATGTACACATGCCACACTGTCAACTTTCTGAAGAAATAAAAACAGGGGTGGTAGAGAGGTAATTTAACCAAATGCCCAACTAGTTATATGCTTTGTGGATTTCCTACATAATTCTTTTTTTGTAGCTGATAAATAAGAGGCATCTTTAAGAAACTAGTAAATAATCTGAATATATAGAATTATTTGGTAAATAATATGCAACCGCTAAATAAATATCATTCATATAAGATGTTA
>OZ010575.1:36142229-36174729 GCA_963932145.1 Acanthosepion lycidas | reverse complement strand
CCTGTAATTAAAACAGAACAAGAGAATAAACTTATACTGAAGCTTTATTGCACTTTACTCTGACTATTCATCTACTGACTGATATTACAGGTTGCTTTTTATAGCTCCTATATATTAAGGAGAGGTAACTGATGATTTACAGTCCCCACGTCCATTTTTTATTTTGTGGCACCCTGCTTTCTATGAAATATGGAATCAGCCACTTGAGGTCAAATTCCAGCTGAGACAGTTGGTTTGCATTCTGCACTAGCACCCTTAGAAAAGGGAAGAATCCATTTCTATTCCCTCAGCTATGGAAGCAAGAAAGACAGTGTTCTCTAAATATAACTCTGATTTCAGAACTAGGAAGAAGACAATAGGAAACAACAATTCTGCAAACATAGTTTGCAATTTGCAATATTAAAGACATTGATTGAAATGGAATTGATTTATTTTTTACGGGTTATCAACCTTTTTCAGGTTATTTAAAGACAGAAAATATTTTTAGATTGTAAGAATTTTGGGGAGATAATTATAATTTACTGATACCAAGAACTACTCATTGTCCCAGGAAAAAAGAGATCAATTCATACCTTTCCCAAGGATAATTTGCATCTGAGTAAATATGACGAACCTGACTGGAATTGGAACTTTGCTCTCCAATTCCAAGCCATTATCCATTACACCATCTGCACATTGATGCTTAAAGTATCTGGTATCCCCAAGAGGTCACTCTTTGCTGATTATACAAGAACCAGTGTTTGAATGTGATATGGCTGTAAGCAGAGAGAGAGAGTTAGAGAGAAAGAGAGAGTAATAACATTGGTAGTAGAGCTGGAAGGAATAGATAGATATCTTGACTGGAAGACAGATACTTCAATAGCCACAAAGAGAAAAACAAGAGCGAGAGGGAGAGAGGGAAAGAGAGAATAATAAGAAGAAAGAGAGCGTTAGAGAGAGAAAAAAAGAGAGAGTGATAACATTGGTAGTAGAGCTAGCAGGGATAGATAGATAAATAGATAGATAGATAGAAAGAAATCTTGATTGGCAGACAGATACTTCAATAGCCACAAAGAGAAAAACAAGAGAGAGAGAGAGAGAGAGAGGGAAAGAGAGAATAATAAGAAGAAAAACAGCGTTAGAAAGAGAAAGAAAGAGAGTGATAACATTAGTAGTAGAGCTGGAAGGGATAGATAGATAGAAAGAAAGAAATCTTGATTGGCAGACAGATGCTTCAATAGCCACAAAGAGAAAAACAAGAGAGAGAGAGAGAGGGAAAGAGAGAATAATAAGAAGAAAGACAGCGTTAGAAAGAGAAAGAAAGAGAGTGATAACATTAGTAGTAGAGCTGGAAGGGATAGATAGATAGAAAGAAAGAAATCTTGATTGGCAAACAGATGCTTCAATAGCCACAAAGAGAAAAACAAGAGAAAGAGAGAATAATAATAAGAAAGAGAGAGTTAGAAAAAGAAAGAGAGAGTGATAACATTGGTAGTAGAGCTGGAAGAGATAGATAGATAGATAGATAGATAGATAGATAGATAGATAGATAGATAGATCTTGACTGGCAGACAGATAATTCAATAGCCACAAAAAGAAAAACAAGAGAGAGTAATAATGAGAGAGAAAGAAAGAGTTAGAGAGAGACAGTGGAGACAGAAAGTTGGTTGATTTTGTTTAACAACATACCAACCATCATGGATTATTTGCCAAATCTAAATATTCTGTATGCAGTTTTTTTCATTTTCATTCATTTTTTTTTTTTTTTGGAGATAATAATAGTTCAATGATACAAGTATTACTAATTAACCCATAGCTGAGGGAGAAGATGTACATTCATACCTCTCCCAAGGTCATTTGTGTGTAAGTGAATATAATGAAGCCAATGTGAATTATAACTCGGGTCACCGATTAGCAATTCCATGTCATTATCCATTACACCACCTGCACATCCATGCTTACAACACCTGGTATTCCCAAGCAGTCACCCATCTAAGTACCGACCAGGCTTGGCATTGAATAACTTCAGTGATCGTACAAGAACCAGTGTTTCAAAGTGATATGGCTGTAAGCCCAAAGCTGTGAAGGGTCATAATTGCTTATGCCTCAAAGTGATATGGCACAAAGAAAGAGAGTAACAGATATAATAGTCTTTAAGCTGTCTGAATTTCTCGGATAAAGTGTTTTCTTTATTAATATTTGACTGGTTTTTCTTTCATTATTATTGGTGCTTTTTATCACAACATTCAGCCCGTTCTGCTCTATGATCCTTAAAATAACCAATAGGAAACAAAAATAAATGTTTATATTTCATACAATCCTATTATTATATCAATATATGCAAAGATGTGCTGTTTTTTTTTTTCAATTGTACATCTTTCTATATCTGTGTGTCTGATATCCATATAAAAACATGAATTTCTATTTAAACATGGATAACTAAGTTTATGCTCACATGTGTACCTATTTATGCATAAATCTCTATCCCTAAAAGGCAGGATGTGTGTGTGTGTGTGTGTGTGTGTGTGTAACGAATGCACGGCTGCAATTTTTAACAGATTTGCACCAAAATTTACATGCACATGCTCCAAGTTAGTGGGAAGGCCAAGACTGACTTTGCATTTCCCAACTCCCATCGATAGTGGAAATAATCGATTTTTTCCTGCTTCTACGGCAATTTTCATGTAGTTTGCAACCATTTTCTACTGGTCAAAGTGAGAGTCTATAGCTGGTTGCCACGAATAGACAGGAAGATTCTATTGGCCAGCGTGAGAGCCAACAGCTGACTGACACAAATATTAACTAACATACTAGCATGCAAAAAAATCGATAGCTGCATTCGTTACAAGTGGGAAAAATTTAAATCTGCATGGCACTTTACTCCAATTGGCTCATTCGCTTGCTTAAACTCAACGTTGATTCTGATTCCGCAGAACTGGGTTGGATGTGAAAAAGTATTTGTTGTTAACATTCTTTTTTCATTCGATTTTTCCAGTTATGAGTCCTTTTTTAAAGCTGATCATTTTGTGTTCGTAACAGATTTAATGTTTAGTATAAAGGTTAGAAAAAATTCACAGTGTGAGATAGACAAGAAGTAAGGCATGTAGCAACATCAGCACGGCAAAGGGCACTCCTTTAAAGGCAAGGAAGGGCAAAAATATTTTAAGTTAAGTGATAACAATTGCTGTATGAGTCATATGATTTTTTAATCAAGCACGGGCAATGCCGGGCCATGCTGCTAGTATATACATATTTACAAAGCCAGCACAGCATTCAATAAACTTAAACAAAGGTTATGGAACACCAAAGACGTGTCTCTCAGAATAAAGATCGACATATACAGATCAGTCATTTTCTCAACCCTTTTCTAAGTTGCTGAAACTGGGACCCTATACCACAAGCACATAAATCAACTTGACGCCTTTCACATGCGCTGTCTTCATGCCATATGTGATATAAAATGGGATGGCAGAGTCATGAATAGTGCAATACTGAAGAAATGTAACATCACAGGCATTGAAACCATTCTAGCAAAGATACAACTTAGGTGGGCTGGTCATGTTGTGAGAATGGATTAGCAGAGGCTTCCAAAGAAGGTGCTGTATGGACAACTACCAAACTCCAAGAGTTCAGTTGGACATCCACTCTTACGCTACAAAGACAAATCAAAAGACAACTTGAAATGTCTGTACTTTGATCTGAAAACCTGGGAAGCCCCAGCATGAAACGAAAAGGAGTTGTGTAAGACATGTTTCAATAAGTTAAAGGGTTTTGAAGACAGTAGACTGAAGCACTACGATTAACTTCATCAAACTCTGAAGCAGAGATGCCATCAAAATCCTGCTTTAACAAATTTCAACTGTCAGTGTGTTTATTTAAGCTAATTATATGCAATTGTAAGTAGACAGGATGTATTTTTGTTAACTAGAGAGACAGCCAAAGATGCAAACTATGAATTGGATACATCAGAATCATAAAAATACAGAAATTTAACTATCTTGAAAGACTTATAACAGACGATAGAAAATGTGGCACAGAAATCCGAAGGTACACTGGAATAGTGAAAGATGCTTTCCAAAAGCTAAACAAAAAAACTACTGAACTGCTACCCCTATGTAATATCAATACTCCCTCTGTCCTCCTGTATAACAGTGAATACTGGACAATCTCCTCAAAGATGAAGAAGAGACTTGAAGCAACAGAAATGTGATTCTACAAAAACATGCTGAGGATACCATGGACTAAACATGAGTAACAACAAGGTTTTAGGGAAAATGGAAACAAAAAGGAAACATACTTCGAAGCAGTTGAAATTTCTGAGGTATGGAATCAAGAAAGAGGGCTTGGAAAATCTGATACTCACAGGGCAGATTGACAAACAGAGGAAACTAGTGCATAAAATACCTAGCAAGCTTTTGTAAATGGATGGCAGAACATGGATTGGGAAGGATGATGAAAAGACAAACCTTCCTAAGAGCTCTAAAGAATAGGAAGTTGTGGAGAGCCATGATCATCCACGTCTTGAAATGACACAGCACATAGATATATAGCTTATATAAATTATGTATAAATTGTTCAAATGTCCTGCATGTCCAAATGCTTTTGGCTATTCTTTTAGACCTTATCAAAGATGATTTTTACTTTTAACTGAATATATGGATTTTTATGTATATATCTAGAGTTATAGGAATGTTTTATTTTCCAAACACGGTCAGCACATTGTGGTCATGTTCAAAGTTGATGTTATTAAGTATTGGTTCTTCCCATTTTTCAATAATGCTTCCATTATTTTTAGCCTTTTTTTAAATATGGATGAGGATATATTTATATTGTCAATGAGTATGTTGCTGGTAGGTTTTGGTAGGTCTCCATGCATATTTAAATAAGACCTAATTGAGCTATGGGCAGAGAGATGCAATGTGTGTCTTCTTGTTAGGCATGTAGTTGTATATCCAATATAATTATTCATGAATTTCATTTGATCAGGAACACAGCTCCTTAAGGGTCATGTGAATATTTTTGACAATGAAGTTAGCAGTTTTTAATTTTTTATGGTAGATAATTTAATCTTGTTTTTGTCGACTGAGGTTGTGTATTTCTTTATAAAGTTTCTAGGTTGGCATATATTCTTAGTCCTACCCTGTTTTTAATTTTCATTAATGACCTTCCTGATGACATCAGCTCTCATCTTGGTATCTAGGCTGATGACACAACCATTTACACCTGTCTTGATCAAGGTCAAAATGGCAGTCAATATCGAAAATGACCTCAAGTCTGTCATTAACTGGGGAAAAAGATGGCTTGTTAATTTTAACACCTGCAAAACTAAACTTCTCTACATTAATCATCTGAGAGACCCCTCTCTGCCTTCCATCAGTATGGCTGATGCTAACCTCAAAAAAGTGACTCAATTCACCTTTTCGGGCTGACATGAAGTGGAAAGACTATATTGAATCCATTGCTAAGAAAGTTCATTCACTGTGTCATTTATCCTGGGTATGATGATAAACTACTTCCAACAGCAAGGCCTTTGATCAGGAGGTATTGAAGAGCGTAGAACCAGCTCTTAATTGCTGGTGTTCCCAGGTCAACCCTGATCTGGGGTGGTAACACCTTACAGGGTCCCAGCTATAGGCAAATAGTTAACTCTCAAAAGGTGTCAAAACTGTATGAAAATATAAAAATAGGTTTTAATACCAGCAATACTTTTTTGGAAAAATTATCAGCAATAAATTTTTTTTTTAAATTATTTCCTCCAATACATTATCAGCAATACACTTAAAAAAATAAAAATGTATTGTTGGTAATATTTTTTTCCAAAAATGTATTGCTGGTAATATATTACCAGCAATACATTTTTGGAAAAACATATTACCAACAATACATTTTTGAAAAAAAATGTTACCATCAATAATAATCTTGTCAACATTAAATAACCCATTGAGGTGTTGATATGCCGTAAAATAAAACAAACCAAAGCAAACCATCACCGTGAAATTTTTTTCTTCAGAATCTATCTTACATATAAATAGGTCTACCAATTATCCATGCTTAGAATATTTCTGCCACATATTGTCCGATGCCCCTGCTATTTATTTGCGTTCCTTGATAAAATCCAAAGAAGAATCAGCAATATTATTGGTCCTGATCTGGCAGCTCAGCTTCAGTCACTTTCCCACTGCCATAAGGTTTTTTCTCTGTGCCTTTTCTACAAATAATTTCATGGTAATTGTTTGGATTAGCTCTTCATTATGGTACCTAGACATTTTAAATTTAAGAGCAGTGCTAGATTGGTGTTGATATCTCAGCAATTTACAGTAGAGCTGGCTAGATGTAGCCATAAATTCTATGCTAACAGTTCACTTTTGGAACTCCCTTCCGGCTCCGTGTTTTCCAGGCAACTTTAATCAGCAAAAATTTAAATGCGATGTCAATCGCTATCTGCTGTCCTCCTGATTACTCTTTTTCTCTTCCCGTTGATTATTAATGTTTCTGTTTCTGATTCTTCCACAGCCTGTAACCTCTTGTGTCTTAGTGGCTTTATTGCCTTGCATGGGGGTGATACCAATTAAAAGAAAAAAATGTGTGTACAAAGATTGTCTTCCTCATACCTGTCATATCACATGAATATGCCAGCCTGCATACTCACGTTCGTGTCCTGAGAGGATTAAGCATAAGTCTTCTGTCTTACTCCCTTCATTATAGTTCCAAATTTTTCTACCATGGCTGCTCAGCTTAAAATGTGCGTTAGTTTCAATTAATTACTCTCAACATCATTAATTCGGAATGTGCTGTTTCTCGGCACTTATTCAATTTGTTTTCTGTTTCTGCTTGCATTGATTCAATAAGACATTAGACATTTCTTTCTTTATGTGTCTTTTAAATTTCTATTTTTGTTCCCCCTTTTCAGATACATTTTTTTTTTCTTTTTTTTATTTAATTTGGTTTCTTTAATAGGAGTGTTGTTCGTTGTTATTTCATTTCGGTGGGTTTTTTCTAAGGCTTGATACAAGGAATGCAGTGGTGAATTTATCTGAAGCTATTCTGATGTTCCATTGTTGTCCTGACTTTACCTGCTGTGAGAATCATGATTTTCAAGAGAGAACTTTTTCTTTATGTACATGTGTGCGCGTGTGTGTTCCTTGATGTATCGGTAGGTGGCCGGCATGAGGAGAAGACGACGAAGAAAAAAAAATGAAAGAAGGAATGAGGAAGAGAGGAGTAGTAGAAAAAAGAAGGAATTAAACAAATGAAGATAGGAAGAAAGAATTAAACGAATAAAGCAAAGAAGAAAGAAAGAAAGATCAAAGAACTTCAAAGGAAAAAAAGAAGGAAATGAAAAAAATAAGTGAAAGAAAAAAAGAAAAACTTCAAAAGATTAAAATGGAAAAAAGTGGTAAAGAAAAAAAAGAAAGAAAGAATGACTTTTAAAGAAGACGAAAAGGGAAAAAGTGGCAAAGGACAAGAAAGAAAGAGAAGGAAAGATTTGAAAAGAAGATGAAAATAGAAAAAGTGGTAAATAAAGAAAAAGAAAAAGAAGGAAAGAAGGAATAAAAAGAAAAAAAGAAAGATGAGGAAGGAAGAAAAAGAAGAGAAAAACAGAAAAATGGTAAATTATAGAAAAAGACGAAAATTAGAGAAAATAAGAAAGAAAGAAAGAAAGAAAGAAAGAAAAAGAAAACACAGAAGAAAAAGACATCAAAAGAAGAAAATGAAAATGAAAAAGTGGCAAAAAACAAGAAAGAAAGAAAGAAAAAGAAAACACAGAAGAAAAAGACATCAGAAGAAGAAAATGAAAATGAAAAAGTGGCAAAAAACAAGAAAGAAAGAAAGCAGGGACAGATTTCAAAAGAAGATGAAGATAGAAAAAGTAGTAAATAAAGGAAATAAGAAGAAAGAAAGAAAGAAAGAAAGAAAGAAATAAACAAACAAACAAAAAGGAGAATTTTAAAAGATGAAAAAAGAAATGGTAGATGAAAGAAAGAGTGAAAAAAAGAAAGAATAAATGAATGAAAATAAGAAAGAAAGAAAAATAAGGGAGGATTTCAAAAGAAGATGAAGATAGAAAAAGTAGCAAACAAAAAAAAGAAGAAAAAAGAAAGAAGAAATAAAAGAAAAGAAGGAAAAGAAAGAAAGATGAGGAAAGATTTTAAAAGATGAAAATAGAAAAATGGTAAGTGAAAGAAAAAGGAAGAAAAGAAAAAGTATAAATGAAAGAAAAAAAGAAAAAGAAAGATGAGGAAAGATTTCAAAAGGAAGATGAAAATAGAAAAATTTGTAAATGAAAGAAAAAGAGGAAAAGAAAGAAGGAATATATAAAAGAAAAGAAAAGAAAGAGGAAGAAGGATTTCAAAAGGAGATTAAAATAAAAAAGAATGAAAAAAGAAGAAAAGAACAGAGGAATAAATGAAAGAAATGAAAAAAAAAAGAAAGAAAGACTTACAAAAGAAGATGAAAATAGAAAAAAATTAAGTGATAAATTAAAGAAAAACAAGGAAAAACTAGAAAAATGAGAGGAAAAGAAGAGAATAAAAAAAACTCAATGAATATAATGAATAGTGTATGCAGAATAAAAGAAAGAAACAGGTTTTGAAATAAGGTGTTGAGAAAGAAGTGGAACAGTAGAAGACATTTGATCAGAAGAAGAAGAAACAAACACGAAGAAGAAATCACAGCAGGATTTGGAACCGAGGCAGTAAAAATCAAGAACAAAATTCGAAAAAAGATGATGACATCAGAAAAAGAAAAGAAAAAAAAGGTGTAGTTCGTGGCTTTATCTTTCCTCGTTCTCTTCGTATTATCTAATAAGGAAGCAAATGTCGAACATAGGAACAATGCCTGCTTCTGTTCTTCTCCCATTCCAGCACTTCCTGCTCTTTTAGACAATGTTGCAAAGCAAACCTCTAACAAGAAATCTCTTCCAACTGTTTCTTTTCAAAATTTGTGGCTGATTCACCAAAAATGTTTTTCACCTTAATTATATTCTAGCTGGGCAACATCTTTATAAAGCTCACTGCCCTTCTTCCAGAAAAATTTGGTTTTCTATTTGCGAGAAACCAACTTTCACGTATTCATAAAAAACAAAAAAATAAAACAAAGGGCTTCGGCTGTTTTCAGAGAGCGTATATTGATTGTACACTCATCCTAAAAAGAATTAAACAAATTTTACTGCATTTTTAAATTATTCCATTATTTAAATGACAATATTACTTAACATTAAAACAGCTATTATAATGGCTTACAGTGGTTCCTGTATGATCAGTGAAGTTAAGAATTGTCAATACAGGTCAGTACCTGGATTGGTGACGACATGGGAAGACCAGGTACTGTAAGCTTGGATGTAATGTATGATGCCATTATCACATTAAAACACCGGTTCTCATACAATAACCAAAGTTAAGCAACATCAAACCTAGTCAGTACCTAAATGGGTGACCACATAGGAAGACCTGGTACTGTAAGCTTGGATGTAATGCATGATGATATTATCACATTTAAAAAAACACTGGTTCTCATACAATCCCCAAAGTTAAGCAACATTGTGCCTAGTCAGTACTTAAATGGGCAACCACAAAAGAGAGCAGGTACTGTAAGCAAGGATGTAATGTTGATGGCATTAACACATTGAAACACTGGTTCTCATACAATCCTCAAAGTTAAGCAACATTGAGCTTGGTCAGTACCTATATGGGTGACCACTTAGGAAGACCAATTACCATAAGCTTGGATGTAAAGCATGATGGCATTATCACATTGAAACACTGGTGCTCATACAATCCTCAAAGTTAAGCAACATTGAGCTTGCTCAGTACCTAAATGGGCGACCACTTAGGAAGACCAGGTACTGTAAGCTTGGATGTAATGCATGATAGAGTTATAACGTTGAAACACTGGTTCTCATACAATCCTCAAAGTTCAGCAACATCGAGCCTAGTCAGTACCAATATGGGTGGACGCATAGGAAGACCAGGTACTGTAAGCTTGGATGCAATGCATGATGGCATTATCACATTGAAACTGGTTTGCATACAATCCTCAAGGTTCAGCAACATCGAGCCTAGTGAGTACCTAAATGGGTGAACACATAGGAAGACCAGGTACTGTAAGCTTGGATGTCATGTAAGATGGCATTATCACATTGAAACTGTGGTTCTCATATAATCATCACAGTTCAGCAACATCAATCCTGGTCGGTACCTAAATGGGTGACCACATAGAAAGACCTGGTACTGTAAGCTTGGATGTAATATATGATGTCATTATCACTTTGAAACACTGGTTCTCATACAATCAACAAAGCTAAGCAACATCGTGCCTAGTCAGTAACTAAACGGGCGACCACATAGGAAGACCAGGTACAGTTAGCTTGGATGTAATGCATGATGGCATTTTCACATTGAAACACTGGTTCTCATATAATAATCAAAGTTAAGCAACATCGTGCCTAGTCAGTACATAAATGGGTGACCACATAGGAAGACCAGGTACTGTAAGCTTGGATGTAATGCATGATGGCATTATCACATTGAAAGACTAGTTCTCATATAATCATCAAAGGTCAGCAACATCATGCTTAGTCAGTACCTAAATCAGTGACCACATAGGATGACCAGGTACTGTAAGCTTGGATGTAATGCATGATAGCGTTATCACATTGAAACACTGGTTCTCATGCAATCCTCAAAGTTCAGCAACATCGAGCCTAGTCAGTACCAATATGGGTGACCACATAGGAAGACCAGGTACTATAAGCCTGGATGTAATGCATGATGGCATTATCACATTGAAACCCTGGTTCTCATATAATCATCAAAGTTCAGGAACATTGATCCTGGTCAGTACCTAAATGGGTAACCACATAGGAAGACCAGGTACTGCAACCTTGGATGTACTGTAAGCTGGGATGTAATGTATGGTGGCATTATCACTTTGAAACACTGGTTCTCATACAATCAACAAAGCTAAGCAACATTGAGCCTAGTCAGTACCTAGATGAGTAACCTCATTCCCTGCCACCTACACTCTTCCCAGATTTAAATGCAATATCAATCACCATCTTCTGTTTTCCCAAACCTTGTTCTTTTAGTGTCCTTTCTTCTCACTGTATTCTTTTCATTCTCTTCCACTCCCAGTAACCTCTTTCATCTCAGTGGTATTATAAGTTTTCTTACGTTCAAATACCCTTGGGAAAAGTATAAAGCCACTTCTCTTCCTCTCGGCTATGGGTTAAATAGTAAGATTTGTATCACTGAAAATGTTTTATCTCACCCCTCCCAAATTCTTACAATTTAAAAATATTCTCTGACTTTAAATAACCTGCAAAGGCTTGATAAGCAGTAATAAAAAATCAATCAAACTGTATTCTGAGACAAATATGTTGAAAAGAATAAAAGAGAAAAGACAGGTTTATCAAAAGGTCGCAATAAATTAAAAGACGGAATCCTGATAACAGAAAAAGAAAAAAATATACCAAAGATGGAATGAATACGTTGTAGAACCATTTCATGATGAGAATGAAAAAACTGCGGCACACAAAATTATAGAAGAATCTGATACATTAAAGCCTGAAGTGTAACTGGCACTTCAGTGATCGTGAAAAGAAGGCATAATGGACAGAGGCCAGCAACTAGTAATCTACTTAATGAACTTTTGTAAATGGATGGCAGAACAAGGAGACTAGTAAAAAGACAAATTCTTACAATCTAAACATATTCCCTGACTTTAAATAACCTGCAAAGGGTTGACAAACAGTAATAAACAAATTAACCAAATTGTATCCTGAAACAAATATATACAAAAGAATTGGTGTCAGTGGAGTCAATTCTGGTTTTCCCAACATGAGAGATGGACTTGTCCATTGCGTGGGCCCATTATCTCCCATTTGTATTGACAGCCCCACTTCGAGGTGTGTAGATGAACAAAGAGTTGGTAGGGGGAAGAGCTGATCTATGAGATCGATATCGCAAAAGTTGTCTAAATTATCACCTGCCTATTCACACAGGTAAACTGCTAAAACTTTTAAATGTAATAATGGAACAGGGTTCATGTTCTTGACATGTTATTTGTTTTCCATGTTGCTACCCTGTGAGCATGCAGCAGGCCTTTCCCCAGCTTTCAGTGTATACCAATGTGAATGAGATAAGAACACAACATAGGGGAATCATTAGCCAGCCAGCTTGGGTTTGGGTTGCGTTGTATTTTTACATAAGCACCATTAATGTTTTCTCTATTGACAATATCCAAGTGGTTGAGCCATAGACAAGAAATGATTCAAAAGCAGTATGGCATATTATATATTATTATTATTATTATTATAAGTAACATATTAATGTTAATTACATCCTGGGTATGACAGTAAACTACATCCGCATCCTGGGTATGATGGTAAACTACATCCGCGTCCTGGGTATGATGATAAGCTACATCCACGTCCTGGGTACGGCGATAAACTGCATCCAACAGCAAGGTCTCAGATAATGTTTTCAGAAAAATAATGTTGCCAGCTCTAAGTTTTTGAAACAATAATGTTGCCAGCTATACGTTTTTTTGTAAAAAAGTAATGTTGCCAGCTATACGTTTTTTTGTAAAAAAGTAATGTTGCCAGTTAGACGTTTTTTCGTAAAGGAATAATGTTGCCAGCTCTACGTTTTTTCGTAAAGGAATAATGTTGCCAGCTATACGTTTTTTTTGAAACAATAATGTTGCCAGCTATACATTTTTTTATTCCATACAAAATAGGCATTTAAAATTCATATAAACCGGATTTGGCATTAAATAACCCACAGTGGTTGATATGCCATAAAACCCAAACAGACAAACAAACAAACAAATTAATGTTAATTAATATTTAATTAATATTAAATATTAATATCATATTGATATTATTATTAGGTTGGTGCAAAAATAATGTCGTTTTCTCACATAGTAACATATGTGAGAAAACGATATTATTTTTGCACCAACCTAATAATTATCATTAAATATAATAGACACAAAATGTCTTCTGTTTCTTAACAATTCTTTTTCTATGTGTCATGTTGCTTCAAGTATTACCTGCCTATCCACACAGGTGAACTGCTAAATAAAACTTCTAAATGTAATATTGGAACAGAAGATGGGGAGAACCATGATCTCCCCATGCCACCAATCACAAACTTGACTGTTAATATGGACTGGGACCTGGAAATAATCAATGTTTGGTTTGTTGTCGCTTGTTCTGGAAAAACTCCTCATCCACTCTTTTAGTTCCTCATTCTTTTTTGGCCAAAGTGAATGCAACTTAGAAGACCAGACTCTAAAAATAAAATCCGCTGGCTATAAAACAGAAACCTTTGAGATCAATATAAAATCACATCTTCCTCTTCTACGTGGATCTCCATAGTATCACATTTACATTTGAATTTGATCTCCAGACTATGTTCTTCCATGGCACAACCTGTTGCTCTCTTGGTGTGCATTGCACATGCAGACAACCATCCCTTACATGCAGACATAGCTTGCATTTGTTATAACAAAAGCAAGGACAAACAAGGATTAAAGTTTCAACAGTGTGTATTGATTCATTTTCAGGATATATGCATAATTAGGAGAAAAGGTGACAAGATTGTTGATGAGGTTCTTTAGTTGCCTAGTTGTTTTAGTTGATATGGATCCTGTTGGTAGGCCGGGTGTGGGAGGCAGCTCAGGAATGGGTTTTATGCAGCTATGAATCTGTAGTAGCATGAGTGGAGTGTCATTGGTGAGGTTGATTCATGGTAAGGATTGGTAAGGTGCATTGTCAACTGAATAGTGACAATGAGAGAGACCTGGAGTGGATTAGTGAAGCCTGATCAAAGAAAAGGGGTTCTGGGGTGATGTCAAAAGAGGCCTGGAATGTGATAGTGAAGCTGTCAAGGTGTTAGAAATCATGAGTCAGGTGAAGTCAAGAATCCGAGGTCATGGTAGTGATGACTAGAGAGGCAGTGATAGTGGTGATGATAAGAAGGGCTGTCCTGATGGTAACGATAAGAGGGGTGTTCATGGTGGTGACAATGAAAGTTAACCCACCAGTGTTGACAACTTGCCTGGCATTGTGCCGGTCATTTATAAGGGGCTTTCCTTTAAGTAAATCTGGTTGCTCTCAGGGTCATCTCAATTTTTGGCAGCAATGTTTGCGATTGGCTATTTTATTTTAGATTTTTGCCAGGATTTGTTTTGTGGACCAGATGCAATGCTCAGAGCCCCTGGACAGAAGGCAACTTTTTTATTCTGGGTTTTGCATTTTTAATGCTTACATCTGGCTGACATTTTAGTAGAGTGAACCAGAAAGAGATCTAATTGCAGTGGAGTATAATACATTTCACCACTGAGTACTTGTAACCTAGAAAGGGTTACTGAGTGAGGAATAACCAAAATAGAGGTTGGAAATGAAATGGTATTGTTTATAATGCCAACTAAATACAATACTCACCAGCATCATGAAGTAGGTAAACCACTGCTAGTGATGGACTACTTAGACAGCATATTACCCCCATTTACAATAGTGTTTAACATATTTATCGGTATTGGGACATACACATTAGTGTTCATAGGTACTACAGAGCAATATTCAGTCCCCATAGATGATCCACTCACAAGAATATGGGGAGTAAATTTTAATTCTGGTTTGAGGTATGCCTGCATGTAATCTTGCTGTACTCCTACTGCAATCCTACTGTAATCCTGCTACAAGTCTGCTGTGACCCTGCTGCAATCCCACTGTAAGGCCACTGCAATTTTACTGTGGTTCTGATGCAATCCTGATTCAATTCTGCTGTAATTCTGCTGCAATCCTGCTGCGAGTAAACAGTTTCCAACAGACTGTACTGACACTCTTACAGCTATATTGACTGCTTTGTGCTGCATATGCCATGCGGTTTGGCAAGGCTGCTGTAACAACATGTCAATCTTAATAAGTTTCTATATTATGTGGCCGTCCAGAATCTGGTCCATTAGTTTAGAAATGTTTGTTTAATCACAGTTACAAGAATCAAAGCAGCACTGGTGCATCATGCAATATTCACAGCAATTCGCTAAAATTATGATCCAACCTCTCAAAGATTCACAAAATAACTCTCACTGAACAAAAGAAGCAATAAACTGACTTAAACTGGACTCTTTCACCACATTGAATCTTATCGTAGCATGTGTCACTGTTTAAAGCTCAGGAACAGATGGTGCACTGTTATGAGTTTTACTACATCACAAGATAGCTGAAGACTTTGGTAATTTTATCGGAATATCTACTTGCTTGCTATCATGTACATTATGCACTGAGGTTATCATCCTTCAGGGTGTTTCAATTTAATTTTCTTACAGTATAATGCTAACAAACCTGAAATTATGTAAGCTAAATCACTTTCTTTTGATTGACTGTTCTTTTGACAGATTTGCTTATGTTATAAAATAGTATTTGCAAATGCCATAAAATTGTTTTGAAAGATTTGCATATGCTATAAAATATTATTTCTTTAAGAGATTTGTATATGCCATAAAATTGTTTTGAAAGATTTGCATATATCATAAAATGGTATTGACAAAATTGTTGCAAATAAAGCAGTTCAATAGGTTTAAACATTTTGTTAGTCATTTATTTCTAATAAACTGTGTTATTATAATTTATAATATTTGTTAGATTTTCAAAATATAAGGATTAAAAGCATTTCAAAATTAGTTACTTCCCTTTACTCCCAAGTTGTGACCTAAATATTAAATATTTAGGGCAGAAAATGATTTATTTCCAATTTCAAATAACAGTTTTTGTTTCTTTTCATTATTATATAGACAATTTCATTATTGTACGTTTATTGATACAAAACTGTCAACAGTAATTAGCTTTTTATTATTCATTGTTATCTCTCTTGACAAATTGGTCAAATCAATAAGGAATGGTACTCTATTAATCACGCTATTTTTTTATTTACTTACTTGCATATGGATGAAAAAATCTTGGCGCTTCAAGCATAGAACTTAGAATGGTTACATTCAAGAATGTTGGAATTCAACATAATATTGTTGAATTATTAGAATTTAATTTTATCCAAAAAATTTATTTATGAAGATCACGCAATAGCTAGATTAGAAATGAATAAAAAAAAATAGTTATTTTTTCAAATTTGATTTTTAAAGCTGAAAATTCAAATTAGTTATCTATATTAAGGAAAAATAGCTTAGTTTGACACCTGCTGGCAGATAGAAGTGATAAAAAATAAATTTATCTGGTATCAGTTTTACATATTTGCGTACACACACATGGACCAACAAGTAATTTTTATATATTTAATTAAGAATTTTGAGTAGACACACACACCATACTTTAAATTTTAGTTAATTTTTTTTCTTGTATTATTAAAATTTCTTAAATATTTTGTATTCTGTTCCTGTCTTTCAAAACTGCATGTTGGAATATCCATATGTCATCATTAAAAGGATGCGAGAAGTTAAATTGAACTGAGTTCAAATTCCAATATGTTTTATTCACATTCACACAAATGCCCTTTAAAAAAGCATAATTCTATCGCTTCTCCTGACAAGTATAACTCTTGTAATATTGTCTTTGTTCAAAATAGCCTGAGAATTAGGAAGGCTGTAGTTAGAGAGAGTATTGAAGGAACAGAAGACTAGGTAGGGAAAACAAAGAAGAAGACTTATTCAATACACATGTAGAACAGAAATACTTATGATGATATGAAAATTTCTCCGATTTTAAAAATGCTACACTCATAAAAAAAGAAAATAACTCACTCAGAAATAAAATTCTGGAGAGTGCCGCCATAGAAAATTACCCAAATATTAATCTACGCCCAGGTTTTTTCCCTATTTCACCTTTCTTAACAAAATTAATGCTCTTACAAACAAATATACACAACTGATTCATAAAATCAAACGAAAATGGTTGAATACATCAACACAGATATAATGACAATATTCTCCACACGTGACAATTACTGACGTTATTCTTCAGTTAAAAATATGAAAATAGTGTTTCTCTACATTCCAGTTGCTAGGTTCATTCTGTTTTTTGTTTTTATTAGTTACTTTGTTCATTTAATTTCATTTTCGTATTTTGCTTTGATAAAGTCCACATTGGACGAAACGTGTCAGCAATTACAAGTTTTCCTATTGTCATTTTTATTCATAAATAAGAAATACTTATGTTAATAAAATACTCTTCAAATCCTCCTCTAATGTGGATAAGAGAAGAACTACTCTGAAAAGTGTGGATAAAGTAATGGGAAACCACTCCACTATTTTTTCTATAGATTCTATGGTAATTCACAGATGACAAAGTAAAGAAATTCATGAAGAACCATTATTGCCAACATCTTGAAGTGATACAGCATTAAAAAAAAAAAAGATGTCATATTACATCTGGCAATGATGTTGATTTTGACAAGATTTGGATCAATGTTGGTTATGGGGATCTCGAAGAAAAGAAAACTACAAAAACTCCTATAATGTAATGTAATATCAATCGACATCTCCAGATGCCCTGACCTATTCCCTGTCCTTCTCTTCATTCCTTCCTTGATCATGCCTCTTTACTCTCACTCACACTCTGTAACCCCTTGCTTACTAGTAGCATCCTGCCTTGCTTGGGGCGAAATGTTTAAAAAAAAAATAAAATAAAAAAGAAGATAAAAAAATGTTTCTGATTTTGGTGGTTTGATTTTTTCTATTGACATAGCAACATCTTTATGGGTTATTTAATGCCAGAATCTAAAAAAATGCTGGAATCTTGAAAATAGTTTCATGGCTTTCAACTTCAAATAAAAAGTATTGTTGGTCATTTTACTATAAAATTTATTGTTAGTAATTCTGCTATAAATATGTATCGTTGGTAGCAATTTTTTTTATATAAAAATATATTGCTGGTATTTTTACTATAAAAATGTATTGGTATTTTTATACTTTCAAAGTATTTCGGTGTTCATTATTTGCCCATAGCTAGGGCCATAACAGGTCCTACCACCCTAGGTCAGGGTGGACCTAGGAACAACAGCAGTTAAAATGTGGTTCCATGCTCCTCAAAACTTCTAATCTCCTGATCAGAGGCCTTGCTGCTGGATGTAGTTTATCATTATACCCAGGACTGAAGAAGAAAGGACTAAACATGAACTATAAGACAAAGTGCATGGTTGTTAGCAAAAGGGGCAGCCCAACATGCAAATTACAAATGGGGGATACCAAAATCAAACAAGTGCAACAATTTAAATATCTGGGAAATGTTTTAACAGGAGATGGAAAATCTGAAAGTGCACTGGGATAGGCAAAGATGCATTCTAAAAACTCAGCAAAGTATTAAGAAACAGAAAAACTTTGTTAGAAACAAAGAAAAGCATATTGAACTGTTATATGATATCAGTCTTCCTATATGGAAGTGAATGCTGGACAATCTCCTCAAAGATGAAGAATTGACTTGAAGCAACAGAAATGTAGTTTTACAGGAAGATGTTCTGTGGATACTATGGACCAAACATGTGAACATGAAAATGGAAACCAAAAGTAAACTTACTTAGCATCAGGAAGAGATGGTTGAAATGTCTAGGGCACATAATGAGGAAAGAGAGCTTGGGAAATCTGATACTCACAGGGCAGAGTGAAGGCAAGAGAGACAGAGGAAAACAATGCATAAATTTCTTTGAGAGCTTGGACAAAGTTTAGAAGAAATAACAAAAAAACAAAATTTATTAAGTGCTACAAAGGACAGGAAATTGTGGAGAACCACAATCATGTACATCCTGAAAAGACACAGCACATAGAAGAATACTATAATGCAATAGTTGACAAGTTGGTTTCATAAATCATTACAAGTGACTAGTGAGTTGAGTCTTCACCAAGTTTCCCTATACTTGTGGCCTTGTGTCAAACAAAATAAAAAATAAGAAGTTGACAGGGTTTTTAAGAGAACCATAATCAAGTTGTTTAGATATGAAATGAAAAATGTTATTTTAAAGCTTTTCTAAAATGAAGAGACAATACGAAATTTTGTTAGGATACAAGTGGAAATTATTTTCCCTTCTCAGTTTTCTTATCATCTGTGCCTACAGTCTTTCCCACCTTCTCTCCATATAGCTTGACTGGACAGTACTGCTTGGCTAAATGCCAGCCATGTCCACAAGGGCCATCTCAGCATTGCTCAGAGTGAATTGTTTCTGAACACACCTCTATGCCTCTACCACAACGATCTATCTCCTTCCCAAACTCGTCTTGGCTTTCCAGTCCATCACTGTGTGTGTGTGCGTGCATATGTGTGTGTGTGTGTCACAGAGTGTTTAATTATCCTGTTCTATTCACTGGCAACTGTGACTAGTTGCCAAAACAATCACACTTACTCACACCCACATCTGCCCATCTTGTAGCACCACCTAACAACCGCCTGTGCCTCACCCACCCACTGCTGCACAAATTTCTCAGGTGTTATAACCAACTTGGTGAGGAAGAATGATGGGTTGCACCCCTTCCCTTCCTGCAACAAAACTGGGCACTGCCTGGGAAAAACAGATGCTTCTGGCACATCTACTTGTATGTCTAACTTCACGACCCCCCCACACACACCATCAATGCCAAGGCTATTTTTGAGAGGATTTTCATGGATAGGAACTGAAAGAATTAAACAAGAGCTTCGGTTTGGTTGGGGCTTAAGGAACTTGATTTTCCAATTACTGCTGGCGACTGACCCTTACCCACTACTGGAAATAAATTTTTGTTAAATTAATTTTAAAGCAGAAACAAGCATTGATTAAACCATGGCTATCCAGGAGTCAGCTATTATTACAATAATCAGCAGAGTATAAAGAAACAGAAAAACTTTGTTAGAAACAAAGAAAAGAGTATTGAACTGTTACACAATATCAGTTGACCTATATGGCAGTGAATGCTAGACAATCACCTCAATGATAAATAAGAGACTTGAAGTCTGTTTCATCAATTATATCAAAACTACTAGGCAACACTCTTGCTGCTATGTCTAATTTTGACTTTATTCATTATCATTCCAAGAATTATATTGGCTGGTAGACCCTCTGTTGTAATTTTTTACTAATATTCACTCAATACAAGGCCCAAGAGCCGCTCAAGGTAGAAGGTTTACTGTGTGGAGTTATATTAGGGTAGGAAAGGTCTGGCATTAGAATTATAGTGCTGAAGCTGACTTTAGGAGCTGGAAACATGAATCCTAAACAGGAAACAAGGGATTAACCTCCACTCCTGTTTAAAAGACCACAGAGGAATGTGCACAGGACAATAGGCAAAACTATCTACTCCTATCGAGACAAAAATTTTTTAAAATTGTTTTAGAATTGTCAGAGAAGATATAATGTCCACTTTGAAGCTTCTTTTCTGCAGATGCAATGCTGCTATTTGGTTGCAATCGTCATGGCAGATATTCAAATGAGCTCCAATCTTTGGTTCTGCCAGTTCAGACCTTTACATCTGGGACACACCAAGCCACTTCCACAGAACTGAATCACCCTCATTTCCCACTGTTCCAAATGTAAGAATAAAATTCCACCCAGAGAGCATTTTACCAAGAACTACTCTCTTATAGAACAGGCTCACACATGGTTGCTTCCCTGAACATGACAACCATCATATCTCCAAGTCAAGGGTCAATCGTTATCTTTCCTCCCTATCCTCATCATCTTCACTTCCTACCACATGCTATATTGTCTTTGTTCAAAATAGCCAAAAATTAGGATGTCCTTAGTTAAAGAGAGTATTGAAGGAACAGAAGACTAGATAGAGGAAACAAAGAAGAGATTTATTAAGTCATAAAAAAAACAGAAATACTTAATCAAATCAAGTAAATCAAATACTACTCAAATCCTCCTCTAATGTGGCTACTTGGCATATTTATATGTAAGAGCAGTTCATTGTCACCATAGTAGGGAAGAGCAGTTCTACTCCACAACTTTACAAAAATGACCCACTTGAGAGAAAATTAGAGTTGGCCAGAATTAACCTTTTTCTTTTTTTAACATATTTTTAAAACAATAAGTAAATAATTAATATAAAATATAAAAGTACTTCAAGACTTGGATCAAAGCTGGTTATAATGACAATAAAAGAAGTTACTTCAGGACTAAGCAATCACCCTTACAAATGAAAATTTCCTGTTTCATGATACGCTTTTGGAAGGCATCTGCGATTCCAATGCACCTCTGGATTTCAGTTTTCATATTTTTCATCCTCTACATTATTTACGCTATTCACATTGTTCAGACTGTTGTCCTCATCTTTATATTTATTCCCAACATTTCAGATGGTGTACACTCCAGACTTCTTCAGGTGACTGGAATTTTGAACTGAACCCCTTATTTCATCCACCGGGGTAGATTGTTCTAGTTCCACATGCCATGCCTTTTCCAGATGTTTCAGTTATCTCCCTTTAACTCAACACTCCAAGTTTTTGTTCATCACTGCAGTAGCCACTGAACTCGCAACTCTTTGGTTCAAGTCACTGGATCCAACCAACGCTTTTATCCACTGGGCCATGATTGTAATTTTAAACGGAACTCTTTATTTCGTCCACTGGGGGGTAAGATTTTTCTAGTCCCACGTGGTATGCCTCTTCCCGATGTCTCAGTTATCTCCCTTTAACTCAATTCACCAAGTTTTTGTTCACCACTGCAATAGTCAGGTATTGAACTCGCAACTCTTTGCGTCAAGTCACTGGATCCAACCAACACTTTTATCCACTGGGCCATCAGTGTATTGAGACTTATATTGCAATTTTGTTGTTATTATTGCTTTTCTCTAGCATGCCATATTACTGGTTCCCAAATTGTATTCATTTCTATGCTTGGAGATTTTTGTGGCCTGGCATATGTGCTCATTCCTTAAGTTTTCATATTTTCCAGTGTTGTTTTCTGTCTTTTATTTCAACCTCATCCCACAAGGGGCAGTGATCTCGGTTTTACCTACATATGGGGTCAGTTATACCTGATTTTTCTCTTTCCCCTCATGTTATAGCTTCACAATGTTCTTGTAGTATTAGCTTTAGAAGGTGGCCTGTTTCTCCTTTATATTTTCTTACCACAGCTGCACAGGATGGTGTACACACAGTTCTTAGTCATGTTATACTTATGGGGGAGTCTTACTCAGAAGAGGTGTCTGTGAAGTGTCAAATTACTTTTGAAGGTCATCCTGATGTGATATGAACCATAGACCTTTTGTATTTTCTCTGATAATCCTTCAGTTCAAAATTCTGAAGAAGACTGGAGCATACAACTGTCAAAATGTTGTGAATATATCAACAATGATGGGGACAACAGTCCAAACAATGTAAATAATGTAATCAATTACAATACCTCATCTCAGAAATACAGACAGATACAAAAAGGCTTTTTCAATTTTATCAACCATTCTTACTAAATTACTACTGAAACGATGTGTAATAGGAACGCATTAAATAAGCAAACAAGTAAATACTGAGTTGTGTTCAAATCTAATTTCTGTAAATATTTATTATGGTTCTCCTTCTGACTTGTTACCTAAAAAAGGATGCTATTTTGCAGACAGTGGATGCACAGAGATTAGGATTGTTACCAAAGTTGCAAGGTGGCGTTGTTCTCTTTTACTAGTGAGTTTTTGATGACATGCTTATTCAAAGTCTACAGAGTATTGGGGGACAGTGGTACGCCAACAAATTCAATTGATAGCACACTCTTCTAGTTTTTTTGGTCCAATCTTCCTCCAGTGGAGGTTAATTAAAGTATAAATCAGATATTCAACCTCTTAATCTAAATCACATTTTTATTTCACTAATGTAGATTGAACTCACAGCTTGAACAATCCACCCTGGTAGACAAAATAAAGGGTTCAGTCTGAAATTCCAGTCACCTAAAGAAGGCTGGGGCATACAACAGCCGAAATGTTATGACCAAGGCAATAAAGATTGTTGAATATTGGTTAATTGCAAGTAGTTTGACATGCAGGTATACTGGTGCAATCACTCGAAATGAAAATACACCCACTGAGTGATTTAATGAAGAGATATATGAGTGAATAGAGTCCACTCATGCAAATGTGTTGGGCAGATCCATTCCAGCAAAATGGACCAACCCACTTGCTGTATTGGGTAATCTCCTATAAATGAGGTAGATTAGCTGGCCTGACTTTCTACAAGAAGACACAAGAAGACAGCCATGTTAGAAGGTAAGTTATTTGACTTCTACAAAGATGAGGATAACAGTCCGAAAAATGTAAATAATTATAATACCTCATCTAAGAAATATAGACAGATATTTTTTCATCTTCTGTTTTAAGCACTTTAATCCTAGCTACGACAATAGACTATTCAGCAGCAAAGCCTCTGAGCAGGAGATTGGAGGTTTTGAGGGACATGGAACCACTTCTAAATTGCTCTTGTTCCCAGGTTCACCCTGACACAGGGTGGTAGCATCTGTTAGGGCCTCAGTTATGGACAAATAGTGACCCCCCCCCTCAAATACTATGAATGTATAAAAATAACAACAATACCTATTGATACTAAAATGGCCAGCAATATATATTTAGAGTAAAATGACCAACAATACATTTTATCTGTAGTTGAAGCCATAAAATTGTGTTCAAAATATTTAGATTTTGGCATTAACCCATTACCTGCCATGAGCTCCAATTGGGGATCTGTTAAAATTAAACTCACTACATGTTATTCCTTGTATTTACATTGAATTGCTTATATACATTGCATTTGCAGAGATATATTTTAGAACATTTAGCCTTCAAAAGTTTTTATTATTAGCTGTAAGAAGACACTATCTATTGTAATTTAACATTTCACAAGTAGGAAAATAATGATTGTTTTGAAAAGTATTTTCTAATCAATATTATTTTTATTATATTTCTAATCAATATTATTTTTTGATGTTTTATACACATATATATTTGATGTTCTAGTTTCTCTAAAAACAACAATGGTAACTACTGAAATTAAACATAAGGAATAAATAAACTCCTAAGACACCTGTCTGAATTCTCAATCTGAGCTAATATCCATTACTCCATCATGCCTTTATATATTCAGTCAGAGAATTTTTCCAACTTAAGACTTAACCCATTACCTGCCATGAGCCCCAGTTGGGGATCTCTTAAAATTAAACTCACTACATGTTATTCCTTGTATTAGGCTGTTGCAAAAATAATGTCGTTTTCTCACATATATTACTATGTGAGAAAACGAGATTATTTTTGCACCAACCT
This sequence comes from Acanthosepion lycidas, assembly GCA_963932145.1. NCBI lineage: Eukaryota > Metazoa > Mollusca > Cephalopoda > Sepiida > Sepiidae > Acanthosepion > Acanthosepion lycidas. The sequence continues at coordinate 36,150,528 of OZ010575.1, read as the reverse complement.
AATATTTACATTGAATTACTTAGATACATTGCATTTGCAGAGGTATATTTTACAACATTTAGCCTTTAAAGTTTTTATTATTAGCCGTAACTAATCATAAAAGACACTTTCTGTCATCATTTTACATTTCATGAGTAGAAAAATAATGACTATTTTGAAAAGAATTTTTTTTTATTATTTCTAATCAATATTATTTTTTGATGTTTTATACACATATATATTTGATGTTCTAGTTTCTATAAAGTTTCAAAGTACCAGTTATTCAAAGAAAATTTTAATATTGTATGTTGTTTTAACTCCTAAGACACCCCTGTCTGGACCAAAAATGCACATTAAAAAAATTTGGCAGTTAATGGGTTAAATAAACTATAAATGTCAATATGCCATTAAATAAAATCAAGCAACCAATTGACACTACGATCATGATTGAGGGTGAATAAAAGTACTCAGATCGCCCCAACAAGGTAATAAAGCCACTAAGATGCAGGGGCTACTGGGAGTGAAAGAGAATGAGAAGCCTTTGGAAGGAAATGGAAACCCCACCCTAAAGAGGAAATGAGGGATAAACCTCTACTCCCATTCAAAAGAACCAGGAGGAACCACAAATAGGAACTGGAAACCCAATATAAAACAGGAAACAAGTGATAAAACTGTACTCCTGTCAAAAATACTATGGAGTAGTGTGAACCTTATGATAGGTGTACTTATCTACTCATATAGTGAACCCCAACAGTACATCTCTATCTATAAAAGACAAGATGTGTGTGTGTAACGAATGCATGGCCGCAATTTTCGACAGATTTGCACCAAAATTTACATGCACATGCTCCAAGTTAGCGAGAAGGCCAAGACCGACCTTGCATTTCCCAACTCCCATCAATAGTGGAAATAATCGATTTTTTCATGCTTCTACGGCAGTTTTCATGTAGTTTGCAGACATTTTCTACTGGCCAGAGTGAGAGCCAATAGCTGGCTGCCACGAATAGGCAGGAAGATTCTATTGGCCAGCGTGAGATCCAACAGCTGACTGACACGAATGTTAACTAGCATGCTAGCATGCAAAAAAAATCGATAGCTGCATTCATCACAAGTAGGAAAAATTTAAATCTGCATGGCACTTTACTCCAATTGGCTCATTCGCTTGCTTAAACTCAATGTTGATTCTGATTTCGCAGAACTGGGTTGGATGTGAAAAAGTATTTGTTGTTAACATTCTTTTTTCATTTGGTTTTTCCAGTTACGGGTCCTTTTTTAAAGTTGATCATTTTGTGTTCATTTTGTTTAGTTCTTTTTCGTAACAGATTTAATGTTTAGTATAGAGCTTAGAAAAAATTTGCAGTGTGAGATAGGCAAGAAGTAAGGCATGTAGCAACATCAGCACGGCAAAGGGTACTCCATTAAAGGCAAGGAAGGGCAAAAATATTTTAAGTCAAGTGATAGCGATTGCTGTATGAGTCGTACGATTTTTGAATCAAGCACGGGCAACGCCGGGCCATGCTGCTCTAGTTTCTTTATAGAATGAGCAACAATAGATTTTATGATCTACAAAATATATATTAACACGTTGGCTCCCAAACCTCATTTCCCTTGATGTCCCAGAGTCCCAACACTATATCTTAATTAATTTTGGTACAAGCGACTTTATCTATTAACATTGTTTCATATATGAGACAAGGATATCATTGGTATGTGATTAAGTAATTGCGATTAATCTCCCTTGTTTTATGATTACCTCCCTTTGGAGAACTCTTTCATTTGTAGAAGATTATATAAATAGTCACTACGCTGGTATAATAAATTATTCTAAGCTGAATAAAGTTTCCTTAATCCTGCTCTTGCTCTCTTTTACAAGGTAGTATTTATTACCCATGATTCACTAGTGTGTCGTTTGGTATCTGAAACCATTTTACAACCCAGAGCCCCACACAATCCGCCTGTGGGTAGTTGGAAAATTCCAAATATACAAGTATTACGACGCTAATCCTCGTTTTCTATATTCAAAAATATTTAAATTTTTTGGCAAAAAAATATGGTTCTGGTGTACCATGATCTCATAAGCAATCAATTATAGCACCCCACCTCCCAATAATCCTCATAGAAAAGAAATTGGAAAATGACCCACCACAGAGTTATGTGGGCTTTCCTTTAAAACATGCCACCTTGACTATCTGGCGTGTTGTGTGGGTGCAAGTGTGTTAAAAAACATATCTTTACCGTGAAAGTATAAAATGATGTACAAAATATCTGTAGTTGAAAGCATAAAATTACATTCAGAATATTTAGATTTCAGCATTACCCCTTCCCCGGCATAAACGTGTATAGTTGTTTTTACTAAAAGCATCTTTTTCAGACACAGATGAATAAACACATCCAAAACATAATGTTATAAAACGAGCTACAGATGTTTTTATACGTTGATCTTGATTCTTTTTATGCCCTCCTGGGCTTGAAATGAGTGCAAATGGCAACTCATACAATAGGAAGAAGTGCCTCAGTTTCTTACTACAGTGTAACCCGGATATAAGAGAGTTGTCGGGACCGGAGAAGAAGTCTATTATATCCGGGTTTGGTCTATTTTGTTTAGGTAAGTATGGCTCTAATTTGAGACCTGATAAAATCTCTCTTATATCCGGATTTCTCTTATATCCGGGTCTCTTATATCCGGGTTACACTGTATATTAAAAATAAATAAAATAATTTATCAGAAAATGAAACATTTTTCCCAAAATACTTGGCAGGGAAGGGGTTAACCCACAGAGGTTATATGCTGCTAAACGAAATCAACCAACCAAAAATCTATATTTCTAGTAAAATTACCAAGAAACATAGACCAACCAACAATCAGATATTTAAATTTTTTTACTTGCTTCATTTTGACATTTTCAATCTATCTTTATGGCTGTTTTTCTCTCTGAGCTTTTACTATGACGATAAAGGCAATATGATGTCTTTTCAGGGGTTGTTTAACTCATTGTACACAGGATGCATTTTAAGACACAAATTAAGCAGAATGATTCATAAAATCTTTTTTATAGTAATGATCACAGTAATTAAAATTTGAATGCTTGCCTGATTAACTCTTTTTGTGTTCTCTTGAATATGATTGATTGAATTAAAAGACAAGACTTGAAGTGTCGACTTTAATTTCAAAATGAAGTCAAGACTTCAGACTTTCACTTGATATTTTGAAAATAGGCAAACAAAAGATTTCTAATATTTTCAATTCCGTTTTCACCTGCCTTTTTCCATTTGTTTTCTTTTGTTTTGTTTTTGTTTGTTTTTGTTTTTTTAATTCATGACTAGGACGATTAGAAAGACGCACACATGCACATATATGCAATTAGAAAAATACAGAAGAAAATTTGAAAAAATATTAAAAATATTATTAATTTATTTTAACCAATTATATCCCAAAACAAATTTGACAGAAATGGTAATTAATCTTTATAGTTATATTTTCAGTGAAATATTAATTACACTAGTAACTAGTTTAGCGGTACTGCAAAAAATGAAGCTGTATTTTATTACAGCTTGACTCTTTGTTGTATCGTCTTGTTCTACGGCACATGATCAGTCATTACTTTCTTGCCTGTCTCTTAGCTTATTATTCATTTTATATCCCTTCTACTTAACATATGCAAATAGGTAAAAATCCTATTTACCAATCCACTAATCCGAGTATTAAGAGACAGGAAAATTTTGTTGGAAACAAAGAAAAGAGTACCAAACTGTTACGTGATATCTGTCCTCCACTATGGATAGCGAATGCTTGACAATTTCCTCGAAGATGAAGACGAGACTCAAAGCAAGAGAAATGCTAAGGATAACATGGACTGAAGATGTGACCAACAAAAAGGTTCTGGAAAGAATGGAAACAAAGAGGGAGATGTATACTAAACATCAGGAGGAGGTAGTTGAAATTTCTGGGACATGTAATGAGGAAGGAGGCTTGTAAAATCTGATACTCACGGATAGAAAGAAAGAGGGACAGGGGAAAGCAACATGTGGCGTACTTAATGGGCTCAAGCAAATGGATGGCAGAACAGGGTCTGGGAGAAATAACAAAAAGACAAAACTTATTAAGAGCAACAAGTTGACAGGAGGAAGTGGAGGGCCATAATCGCCTACATCCTGAAGCAACACAGCACATAAAAGAAGACACCTCTCTAAAATGGAGAGGTTTAATGCTTTTAGTTGTTCTTGTGCAACCTCCTTCCTCCTCTCCTCCCTGATGTTTATCCCCTGTTCTTTTTAATGGAGATCTTGGCTTCATTTCATTTTGCTTAATGAACAAAAATTTGGTTCTTTCTACTACCACAAGTTTCTTTTTAAAGTCGTGAACTTCTTTTTTCAAACTGCCGAAACTAGATATTGGTCAGTTATTTTCTCCCTCTCTTGCTTAGTTGTCTTTCAATTTTTTAACCCTATCCTGGGCAAAAAATACCGGATCCAAATCTCGACAAATTCTCTTTCATCCAAGTAACTTAAACATCCTATCTGTGACTGTATATTGCTGTATTGTGTTGTTCTATAACACGTGATCAGTAGTCAACTTCCACCTGTCTCTTACTTTACTATACACGTTATTTCTCTTCTACTTAAAATATGCAAATAGGTACAATCCTTGTCTACATCTTTGAGATGAGGTATTTTGATTACTGATGTTATGGAATAACCTGCCACCGCCATGAGTGGCGACACTATAGTTGGCAATCACCTATAAGTATCCGTGAGGACAGCAGACGAGAGAGTTGAGCTGGGATCTTTCCCAGCTGCGCTTATCGAACTTTCTGCCTTCGGGCAGAGAGGAACCCGGACGAGGCTATGCCGAAGGGCAGAGTCTCATTCGGGGAGGTAGACAGACCCGGGGACTTTTTTGGTCGAGCCTCCGAGCTTGGGAACCCCACTTTAAATTTAGCCTTGTGCCACATGTGACTGCGTGGGGCAGTTACTAAATAGCGTCAAGCTGGGATCTGCAAGACTAACGGCCTTCCGATAACAGCACGCACATAACTGAACTGACTTGCGACGACCGTGCGCATAACTATTACTTCCTTGCTTGTTGTATTGGTTTCTACAATAAACCTGTTACTATTTATCTACCGTGTTTGTCCATTCCATATTCCTATTAGCACGGAATATAACAATTACTTACACTATTTACGTTATTCAGACTGTTATCCTCATCTTCATAGCCATATTCCAAGTTTTGGTTCACTATTGCTGTAGCCTGTTATTGAACTCACAACTCTTTGGGTCTAGTCATTGAATCTAACCATCTTTATCCACTGGGCCAGTGGATAAAAACATTGGTTAGATCCAGAGAGTTAAGTTAAAAGGAAATAACTGAGACATCTAAAAGAGGCATGACACGTGGAACTAGAACAATCTACTCCATTAGACAAAATAAAGGGTTCGGTTCGAAATTCCAATCACCTGAAGAAGGCAGGTGTGTACAACAGACAAAACGTTGTGAATATGGCAGTGAAGATGAGGATAACAGTCCAAATAATGTAAATAATGCATGTCGGTACAATCCTGATTACCAATCCACTACACAATTATTACATTAATATGGGGGATCTGTTTATTACTTAATAATGTTTTATGTCTAGTGGAGTTTACCCCCATTTTATGTCCAGTAGAGTTTTATATTAAAATGGCTCTCTATTAATCATCTGAGAGAAGCCTTTCTTCTTTCCATCAGTATGGCTGATGCTAACCTCCAAGAGAGTGACTAGTGGCTTTTCTTTGTCTAGATATAATTGTAAGTTCTATGCTAACAGTTTCTTCTCTAACACTTCTCACCTCGCTTTTTTCATTTTCCTTTAAAAAAAATGTTAAAATTAGGGATGCTAAATCAAACATTATATTTTTTATGATCCTTTCATAAAAATGAATTTTATTTTTGATCATTTTTTTTTTACAATAAGTGTCACCCTTCACAAGCCCCGAGAGCCACTCGAGGCAGAGGTTTACATTAGGAGGCCATTTCTGTGCATAGGCGAGGGAGATAATGATTAACCCTAGCCTTGAATGTGTTAAGACTGTAGTGATCAGGGAAACATCTTGTTGGAAGTTGATTCCAGAGAGCAGTGATTCATGAGAAGCTGATTGAGTAGCACTTATTTGATTGTAAGCATTTTGTGTGTGTGTGTATTTTGATTTTAAAATTTGACCATCTGAGAGAACTCTTTTTGCTTTCCATCAACATAGATGATGCTAACCTGCCGGAGATGGACTTGTTGCACCTTCTTGGGCTAAAATTCTTTGCTAACATGAAGTGGAAAGATTATATTGTATCAGTTGCAAGGTCTGCTGCTAGGAAAGTTGGTCTACTGTAGCATGCAAGACAATTTTTCTCTCCAGAAGTTGCCTTACATATTTATATGTCTAACATTCATCCATGCTTCAAATACTGCTGCCACATATGGTTCAGTGCTTCAGCTGTATATTTAAAGATCCTTGATAAAATCCAAATTAGAATCTGCAATGTTATTGTTCCTGACCCAGCATCTCAGCGGCAGTCACTTATCCACTGCTGTAATGTTGCTTCCTGATATTTTCATGGTAATGGTTCTACTGAAATTTGCTCTGTGGTACCTAGACTTTATGAATTTAAGTGCAGTACTAGACTGGCAATAATGTCAGTGACATGCAGAGGTTTGGTGATGTCTGGTGACGCCTGGGACCAACTCTTTGATTGTATGCCCCTAAGACTCAAGTAGAGAGGCCTATAGGGCCTAGTACTGAGAAATGTGAGAAAGGAAGACATTTTAAATATGTAAAAACAGATGAAACATTAAATAAACATTTTATTAAAATTAAATATAAACTAAATTTTTATTTCACTCTTTCATTGGATACCCTCTCGATATAAATGTCTGGGTCTATCATACTCTTTACCCACCCCGCTACTGTATGTTACTGAACAAGGTTCCATCATTTTATAATTGAATTGACTGGATGAAATTCTAAGTTCTTTACTAACCGTTTCTTGTCTTACACTTTTCACCTGTGGAACACTCTTCCAGCTTCTTGCTTTCTTGTTCGATCTTCAAAAATTTAAATGCAATGTCAATCATTATCTACTGTCTTCTTGATTCCTCTTCATCTATTGTTCTTGTTCCTTAATAATTTTTATCCTTTTCTTATTCTTTTACACTCAGTAACCCCCTTGTGTTTTAGTGGCTTTATTTCCTTACTTAGGATAAAACGATTATAAAAAAGAAAAAAGAGATGATGATTATGAGATAATACTCTGTTCTTTTATTATAAGCAATCAATAATCTAACTATTGTTATCACAATGTTCAGATATCAATTGTTATCATATAAGCATATCAGTCAGTCAGTTATGTGCCATGCGTGATACACGCATAGGCGATCATGTATCTTCTGATACATGATTGACGAGGCAGATTTTTTTTTTCCTGCTAGGTTGCCATTTCTTTCTGCAGTAGACTAGTTGCCATCCAAGGCTATAGAATCCAGTCTATTCTGCTATTTACCCATAGTCAGTTATTTGTCATGAATGATACACACTTAGGCGATCATGTATATTTCGATACATGACTGACGAGGCAGATTTTTTTCCTGCAGAAGGTTGCCATTTCTTTTTGCAGTAGACCAGTTGCCATCCAAGGCTACAGAACCCGGTCTGTCCTGCTATTTACCCATAGCTGAGGGGAGAAGAAGAGGATTCATACCTTTCCCAAGGATATTAACATGTAAGTGAATGTAATGGATTTGACTGGAATTCAAACTCGGCTCTCTGATTCCTCAATCCAAGCCACTATCCATTACTCCACTATGCGTCTATAAGCATATAATAAACAGTAAAGATGTTATAGATAGAGTTTCTTTCTACAATTTCCTGTTGCTATGGAGTACTGCTGCCATATCTGGGCTGGTCTTGCCCAATCTTCACTTACCTGTCTTGATAGAGTTTGAAATCATCTATATAGACTTGTGATAGTTGTCTCTATTTCAACAGCATGTGTTCTAACAAGGTTAATTCCTTGGTTCCAACAGCCTTGGTATTTCCAACTGGAACCTGCCATACTACATACACAATGGTGAATCATCCTCATTCCCTTCGAATTCTATTAAGTTCCATTCAGTCAACTTCTTCTCAAGAACTGCTGATTTGGGGAACAGACTGGAGCAGAATGTTTGACCTCTTTAAGTTCAACGTTAACTGCTATCTTTCCTACATAATGTTATGAGCTACCTTTTTTATACAACGGCCAAAATGTTGTGAATATAGCAATAAAGATGGGAACAACAGTCCAAACAAT